>OZ012738.1:63460518-64180518 GCA_963859935.3 Lathyrus sativus | reverse complement strand
GAATGATATCAATTATAGTATATATTTTTCTTTCGGCTTTTCCATTTTAAGGTGATATGTGAGGACATGAAAACTTGAAACTCATTCCATTTAGTTCATAATACATATGAAAGCACTGTCGTCATATTCTTAACCGTTATCAAATTGAAAATATTTTATATCTCTTTCAAATTGTGTTTTAATGTGATCACAAAATTGAAGAAAAATGGATTAAGCTTGAGACATATATGCAATAGGAAAAGTTCATAATTTTTTTTGTAAAATCATCAAGAAATAATATATAATAATGATGACCACAGGAACAGAGAGTTGGTGATGTCCAAAGATCAATATGCACAATATAAAATAGAAATGAAGTGTGAGACATAGAGTCATAAAATGGTAGTTTTACGTGTTTTCCAAATTGACAAGACTGACAAACAAAATTATTTTGAAACTTATTACAAAAAAATAAAATTAATTCCATGAAGATAATTCAAAATAGATGCTCCCAGATGTGTTAAGCGATTATGCCATAAATTATTGAATAAATTAACAAAAATAGATGGTGTTGAGCTTTGAATGGATGGTATTGGAGTAAGAGGATAAAATTCACCTGAGCTATTACATATCATTAATGATATCCTTGCCTAAAGATCCTTCATAAAAAACCTAATGGATCCAATTCAATGGAAACTTCATTATCAATGGTAAATTTTTGTACAAAGACAAGGTTTTTATTAATTTGGCTGCATGCGGAACATTATTCAAGGTTAAGAGAGTATGGGAATTGGTTAATAATACATTGTCACTACAAATAATTGGAATATCATGACCACTACTGAATGTAATATGATTACTTATATAGGAATAAGACGTAAAATTACCTCTATTTGTTGTCATGTGAGAGGTGGCTTATGTGTCTATGTACCACTGCTCATCACAAGGAGCCATAGATAGAGTGTGCATTACAGCCTGAATATCTATTGATATGTATGACAATTGTGCTAAAGCGACATGTGACTGTTGTGGTTTCTTCCCAAGAATGTTGAGTTGATGGTTTCGAGCGACCGATTGTTACAAATTTCTAGTTGTAGGATATGGGCAAGGAGGAGTGGCCCATGGGCTACCACTATGTAGCCCAAGGAGGATAGACATGTGTCTGTTATGGAGAGGGTTGATTTCACACCTCGTATTGATAATAGTGTGATCATCCGCCTCGACCAACATCATGATCGCAGTTCCATTCATCACAATTGTTGCTCTAACTAATACGCTTGCCTCGACCTCTATTATTACTATTGATGTTATGGTTGGCGCGATTATGAGGGGATGCAGGACATTATTTTTTTTGAGAAACAATTAACACATAGTTATTAGTGTTTTCTTGTGTTGTGTGCATTTTCCCAATGTCTTTTCTTCCAAGACAACCATGGACCGAGGCTTGTGAAAAGGAGGCAGGGTTTCAAAGTAACATATTTGAGATCCAACAATAGCATATGCATCAGATAGACCGGAAGCAAGTTGAAGCATCATGCGTTCATTTGATATAAGTGCACCAACATTAGATAATTGATCAAAATGAGACTTAATGTGTTGGGAGTATGAGGAGGCGTCTGAGAATTGTTGCATGGAGCTCAGGAGAATTCTTACTTTAAATATAGAGCATGAGAGTTCTTATTATCAAATAAAATGTTTAAGAGACGTTTCCAGGTTAGTTGTGCGATAGAGTTATGTTCAATTATGGTATGTAGAAGTTTAGTGGATATAGAGTCATAAATCCATTGCATAACAATGGCATTGAGGTGTTTCCATAGGATTGAGTCAGTTTCTTTGAGAGGCAGGAGGAAGAGGTAGCATCGGTTTTGGATAGAAGAATAATGTGGTCAAGAACCTCATGTGCTTGAGCATGAATTTTGAAAAACTCATTCCAGGTATTGTATCTTCTCTTTTCAATATCAACAATAATTTTAATAAAGTTTGTAATATTTGTGATTATAAAGGCAAGATGAATGGAGGGGCTGGTGGTTTCGATATTGGATTCAGTTGGTGTTTATTTTACTGGGGAGTGGAGAGGGTTGATTAAAATATTGATGATG
The DNA here is from genome assembly GCA_963859935.3 of Lathyrus sativus. Lineage (NCBI taxonomy): Eukaryota > Viridiplantae > Streptophyta > Magnoliopsida > Fabales > Fabaceae > Lathyrus > Lathyrus sativus. The sequence goes on along the minus strand of OZ012738.1, from coordinate 64,178,440 downwards.
ATGTGGTGAGGTAGCAGAATGAAAACAAAGAGGTAAGAGATGAAGACCGACAACACAGATGAAGGTAAAGGAAGAGAGATGTCAGCAGCACACCTAGGTTTATAGGGGCGAGGAAAAAAATTATGGTTGCTAATTGAGTTTTGTCTCTCGACTTTGAATCTACATAATCTATTAAGTCCCAAGTTATAATGTATTTCATTCCATAGATGACACCTTCATCAAACAACAACCTTTAGACCATTTTCATTAATGGATAATCCTTGAAGTACTTTGAGGGCTTAATGTGCATCTAGCCTTGTTATTTAGTTTCGAGAATAGTTTCAACCTGACATAGTACAAAGCTCTAATAACATGGTTTTGTTTAGCATGTGACATGAGGAGTGTCACACATGTTAAAAGTATTTTTGGTAATTCAAATGTTGTAACCGGTTACAGCAAGGCCAAAGTCACTTGTGGGCTGAAGAAGAAGGCAAAACTTTGAGGGTGTAACCGATTAACATCTGCATGTAACCGGTTACTACTGAAAGAAGAATTATTGTTGTGTCAGCTGTAACTGGTCACAAGCCCGAATTTTTTGTTTTTTCAATTATGTAATTATGTGAATTGTGTCCCATCACTTTCATATTGTTTGTATAAATACCTTGGAGGCATCCTCATCTCCGTTAATGAATGTTGAATGATATTATTCTCACCCTCAATTATCTTTCTCTCTCCCTCTCCACACTTTAATTTTCTCCATCATTCTATAATCTTGAGGTTCCAAGCTCCAACATTTGACATCAAGAGCCTGATTCTGTTCCACAAACACCTAGTGTGTAACATGAATCATGTCTCCAATGAAAGAACCCCTACAAACCAACTCATCCTTGATGCGAAAAATTATGTTAAATGGTGCAAGTAGATGAAAGTGTTGTTTGGCTACCAAGATGTTATTGAAGTGATCAACAATGATGTGAGTCCTCTTGCTAAAGGTGCAATTAATGAACAACGAGCAACACATAAGGAAGAGAAGAAGAAATATTTTAAGGTGTTGTATTTCATCTATCAAAGTGTGGATGGCGACAACTTTGAGAAAGTTGGTGATTGTGAATTGGCAAAGCAAGCATGTGAAATCTTAGAGAAGGCATACATAGGGGCTGACAAGGCGAAGGTGGTGAGCTACAAACTCACATGCATCAACCGGAATTGATTCGAATGGAGGAAAATGAGAAAATTAACGATTTCACATTGAGAATCACTCAGTTGGTGAATAAAGTGAAGGCATGTGGAGAAACTGTCACGAAGTTTTATGTTGTCGCGAAAATATTGCGTTCTTTAACACCAAGATTTGACAACGTGGTTGTAGCAATTGAGAAATCAAAGAATCTTGCGACAATGAGCAAAGATGGGTTACATATATCTCTTGAGGTTTATGAGAAAAGGATGAAGGAGAGAAATAATGATAAGGCAAAGGAGGAGATCGCTTTGCAAGCTTGCTTCAACAAGAAGGACAAGAGATCAAAAGTAAAATGGCTCATGAATATTAAAGGGAATTTTTCAGAATTTTGGTGGAAGAGAGTCCCAATATTTCAAGAATTTGACGTGTCAAAGGGGTGAGAGCAGCCACAACAAAAATGGTGGTCATGGCAACTTTAGAGGGGAAAAGAAGGGTCATGTCCATAATCTCTCCCTCTTTACACTCTAATTTTCTCCATCATTCACCAATCTTATAGTTCCAAATTCCAACAACACCTCCATGCCAATAGTGTCGCGGTAAAATTTGGATACCAAGCTATTGATGAGCTTGAATCTTTAATTCATTTTGCAACCGAACTTAGATTTGTCCAAAGGAAGGGATAAAGATCGAAATTCCCACAATGGAATGCAAATGCAAGCTAGAGAGTTTTAGGTTCGGGGGTCGGTTAAACTTAGGGAAGGTGCTAGCATCCTAAGTTTCTATAGTACTCTGCAGGAACCTCTTGTTTTATGTTTGTTTATTTGCTAAGGGTTATCTGCTTAAGGTATAAAAGACCTAGGGGTTTATTTCTAAGTATACTCGATAAGATATCACATCTTATGCCTACATATCCTTACGGGAGTGGAATCAGAGTATCTGTAGTTCCCCTAAAGGGTTTGAGGAGTTCTCTGACTGTGGTTAAAGTTCCTTCGGGTTTAGAGTAGTTGATTGATTGATTTTAGGAGAAAAGATGAGTTGTCATTTTAAGGGAGATTACTTGATTGAACCACCACAACTTTGTAGGAAAATAGTCTTTGCATCGCCTTAAGAGAAAGGCTCAAGTACTCAGATTGTCAACAAGTACGCCTCTATCTCTCCTAAGGCAAAGTCCCTACGGTATTGATTGTAATTGTTATGAGGCATGAGAAGTTGTATCTCGCTTAAGATGATTAACATCTTATTCTCTAATGTGTTTGAATAATTTGTTGTTGAGTTGTTTGAATTGTTTATTCTAATTTGTAAAGAAAAGGTCCTTCCTATGGGGTAGGATCTAAACTTAGAAGATCAACTTGAATGGGATCAAGGATCATATGGGAGAATGATGCAAATGTAGATGCGATACACACAAGTGTTAAGTCATGTGTAGGTTCTTCCTTTGGACAAGATGTGATGCGAGAATATAAGTCACGATAATGTAAATTGCTGTAAATTAATTGTAGAAATGATAAAGGGCAAATAAATAAAACATACATAAACGCATGAAAGCGCTGAAGTGTGTGAGAGTGAATTGTGAATGGAAGTGGAGACGTAGGCGTGCTCGATTAATTTTATGTGAAGGTTGATTTTATTAGCGAGGAGATTGATTTTAAAAGGGTTGAGTTAGATTAGGTGAATTGATTTTAGGAAAAGTTGCATTAAATTATTTGAATTGGTTTGTAAAAAAGGTTTTAGTGAGATTAATTTAAGAGAATTATTGGTGAATTTGCATTTGATTCAAATTAGTGAAATGAGGTAAAGTTTAAATTAGTTGGATTTTCAGGTATTTAAATAAAAGGTCTTAATATATTAAATAAATGGTTTTCATTTGAATTTTTCTCTTAAAAGATTTATTTAGATATGAAATGGTTTAATTTTATATAAAAGTTGTGTTGTTGTTATTATTATTAAGTAAATTGGTAAAGGTTGTTTATTATTAGACAAAAGTTATTTAAATTTAAGGAGAAAGGAGAGATATTAATTAGAAAACAAGTTAATTAAAATGGGGGTTACTAATTCAATTAATTAAAAGATAGTTGATAAAAAGAGTGATCTATTAAAATTAATTAACTTAGGAAAGAAAATGAGTTATTATTTTTAAATAAAAGTTGATTAGTTAGAAATATAATTAAAAAAGGTTGGCTTGTTTAAAAAGGTTAATTAAGAAAAATATTAATTAATTGATTAAATAGGTTAATTAGGAGGTTATTATTTATTTAAAAAAACTGATTAACAAAAAGGTTGATTATTAGTTAATTGAAAAAACTAGGTTAATGGAAGGGTTAATTGGTAGGTTAAGAGTTTAATGAGTGTTAATTAGGGTTACTGGGTTAATTAAGCGGGGATTAAAAAAGGGCGTGTGATATGGTGATACGCATGGAGAGGGGTGTATGGTGGAATGCCGGGTGGACTGCTTGATCTGGCGATCAGGCAGATGTGTGGTGGTGTGTGGTGGTGCACCTGAGTTATCGTGGGTGTGCGGTGTACAGGATTACAACATAAAAAAAGGGCAGAAAACCCTAGATTTCCCAAAATCCCCCAATTCTTCTGTTTCCCCTTCTTCGTTCTCGCATCTCTATCTCCTTCACTTCTCACGAATCTCCTCCTCTCTGGTCTCGATCCTCCTCATCGCCCTCTTTCTATTTCTCCTCGCATCCAATCTTCCTGTTTTCTGCATAAATCAAATAAGAAACAACTGTTAAACGTTAGCGAAAAAAACCTTACGATGCTGAGGGTTTCCTTCAGGTTTCGATGGTGGATGATACGCGACGGAGCGGGTTGCTTCCGACGAAGGTTTTTGAAGTGATTTCCAGCAATGTTGCGAGGGTTTGATGGTGAACTGCGACGAAAGAGATTTCCGTCGACGACGATTTCCGGCGAGGGCGATGGACGGAAAGGGGAGGTTCCGGCGAATCTTCAAAAGATAAGCTTTTATTTCTCTTGATTTTAGGTTTTTTGAATGGGAATTTGGGGGTTTTGTGACTTGTTTGAATTTGTGTGGTTTCTGTGTCGTTGTCTCTTTTTCGAGTTCTGATATGAGTCCTTTTATAGCCTTCTCCTTTCAAACCTTTGAAAAGCTTTCCTATTAAAAAGATCAGTTGGGGGTATTGTTGGCAAGTAATAACAGCTCCTTATGAACCCGATTTTGTTTGATAAATGTGTTAAATTCCTTCCCTAAAATGTTTGAAACATGTCTGGATGTACTGAACCTTAATATGGAAATAACTTAATATTGTTTGAAATCATGTTAGAATGATGTCCTTGATTGTGCCTTGAGTTTGTTTTGGAAACAACATAACTTCAATTTCGTTTTAATCTTTGGTTTTCAATACCCATTGAATGACTTGATTACACGTTCCTTTTTCAGTTGAATTGGTTTTGGACACGAATGATAATATTGATTTGGAGAGAAAAGGCATGTCTTCAATTATGAAGTGATTTTGGAGACATCTGATTGTGTCGATATCTTTCTACTGAACTGTAATCTCTTTTATCTGTGTAGAACAATCAGGGCATTTTGATGGTCCCTTCTTTATTGTCCTTTATTCCCATTTCCTTTGATGCTCATCACTAACATTTTCTTGATTTTGTTTATATGAAGGAAAATGGTGGTCACGGGTTGGCTTCATTGGGAAAGCAACTAAAGTATGTCATCTGTGAGGTTTGGGAAGAGATTATGTTGAAGAGGAGGGTTGTGTCAGGAGAGAAACGGAAGCTGCTATCTCATTCTTTCATGAATTCGAATTTCTCAATTCTTGTTAGCTATGAAAAGTTACTCAGATTGGACTTGTTGTGGAAAGGTGGCAAAGACAGTGTGAAGGTTTAGAATATCTGCTGCAAATTCGTGACACCGGTATCACTGCTCTTGAGTTTCTTCTTTCTTTTTGGGGTGAAACAAATTAACCTTACTTTGGGATGAAACTTGAACCATAATCATTGCTTTCATTTGCAGCCTCATGATATTGACATTAAATTACACTCATCTGCAGGACAAATCAAGACCACCTGTAGAATCACGAATCGGATGTGTCGTTGTCTTCATTTGTGATGTTATTGCTGCTGTTGATTACAAGACTTTAAGAGTTTCCCAATTGAACTCAACATGACCTGGTTTATTTCCTCATTAGCTTCAACTTAGTGTAAATGAATTGGATGCAAAAAGCTTAATCTGGCTAATTTCCTTAATACAGGAGCTTAACGGTTTAATGGCGTCCAAAAGCGAGAGTGATCGGGCTGTAATGGTGTACTGAAGGGGTCTTCAAATTCCTTGATACGGCAGCTTGACTTGCTATCTTTGCAGCTCATTTTTTAGCCTTTATTTTATGGAGTGAACAACAGGAGTAACCCTTTGTACTTGAGTGAGTTCTTCTCTATTAATTCTGAGCTTCTTTCTTATTACGATGTACACTTTATCTTCTCATGACTCCGTCTTGTATGCTTTGTGTTCAGATTATGATGCGGTTACGAGAACTGAAGAGAAAGACTCCAACTTGTAGGGAACATCGTTTCATAATCATGGTCAAGGCTTCTCGGGTGAGCACTCTGCCAGCTCTTGGTCTTTGTGAATTTTTTTTGTGTGAATGTTTAGGTGAGAACAGCCTGAAAATTCTTTCGTGTTATGATCTTTGTGAATAGCTCTGTTGTGATTTTCGTATGATAGTGCTTCTCAAATCATGTTTTTCTACCCCTCTCTTTCAATGTGTATCGTGTGGTAATGTTGTTGTTTGTGTTTCTCGCCAGCACCAGAAGAGAGATTGATAGACATGTGGAGTGACCTTGAAGTTAGTCTCTTCTCCATTGAGGCTCCAATAGACTTCAAACTTTTTGCAACAATGTTTGTTCCGTTTCTGGGTTTAACTGATGCAGTAGTAGTGGTTTTACTTGCTACACCAGTGCTGGATGGAACATTGACCGACATGTGAAGTGACGATGTAGCCAATCTCTTATTCTCAACTAAGCTTCCAACATAATTCTTACTCGGTAAAAACCTGTTTGTGGCATTTCTGGATCGTAAAGCTGCATCAGTTGTTTTGCTTAAGTCACCCAGATTGCGGTGCTATGCTCAAACCCTCCTGTATTGAACTTTCAAAATTAGATCCTTTTTTTTTGTGAATCCACAAGGGGAAAACTGTGGTCTATGTGAGTGTTTGATTTGTTGTTCGTTCTGACTTTGTTTAAGTTGCAGGCATGCACGAAGTTGATTAATATGCGATGGCCTTCAAGATTAGCGCTGCATTACTCAAGTGGTGTATTATGAATGGCACATAAGGGATATGGGATAGCTTAGGATTAGGACTTCTTGTTGAATTGCTCATATATCAATGAAGTATGGAACGTTCTTGTAATCCATTGCTTGTTGTAATTTGGGATTACTTTGGTGCCCATAAACAGTTGTACATTATAATTGATAAAAAAAGGGAAATTGTATGAGGTATTTCCTGGTGGATAGCATAGGTATTAATTCAACTTGTGATGAATTGAAGTTCGTTCTGGATGAACTTGTACTACGATGGTCTTGTACTTGTGAAACCAATTATAAAATTGGATCTTGTAGTGTAATCTGAAATCTTGAACCCAAACTCCTCTTGAGATTAAAATCCCCCTTGCTCCCTGGAATAAACTTGGTTTTTCCTCTGAAAAATGAGATTGAATTAACTCTTGAATGATAACACGGATCTTGGATTTGGTACGTAGATTATGATACGGTGGAAAAGGTTCTTTTGTACTAATTGCTTGAATGAACAATATGACTCTTGAACTAAAATTTGTAGATTGAAATATTCTAGAGCCTTTTATCCGAAAATCTTAAGTTTTTATAAGTCAATAAGTTAAACTAATCCTTGCCTTGATAACATATTGCCCAAACTTCATTCACGCTTCCTATCCACATTTGTCGTATTAAATATTAACAAAACTGAGCTCTTTCTCATAAGTGATGACTCAACCTTACGAAATTAAGTGATGATGTAGCTTGGTATACAGACTGAGTCTTGATGAAACCTTGACGATAAAGACACAACCTCTGGGGCAGACACTGAAACCCTGGAGACGCCTTGATGGAACGAACAGTAGAATAATCCCAGGATCTTTGTAATCAATCGGTCACACCTTGACTGTAAGGATCCATACTTAATATTATTGCACCTGCACAAACTGGTTAGTCGTACAACAGTAAAAGATAATACACAAAAAAATGCGCGATGGAGGTGGGATCTTAAGGTCAAAAATTGGGGTGTGACAAATAACTACTCTTAATTTCCTATTAATAAGGTCAAAGAACAATATCAAATGGACGAAGAAACCTTGATCAACTAATTGACCAAGGTAAAAACACAAATGGTGAAATTTGAAGAGGTTATTATTAATTGCATCACTCCAAGTAAAAACACCAAAGCCGACAATTTGGAAAAAAAATGGCTAGTACAAAATCATCTAGTTAGCAAAAATACATTGTATTTCAAACCCTACAAGTACCCAGTGTATTAGAGGTTGATATATGTGTTGAAAGATTAAACTTGATTTGGGTATAACCTTATTATTTGTGTTTTGGATTTTTTGGCTTAGTTATTTTGCGTTTAGGTAATTTTGAGTAATGTTTCTAGAAAACTCTTGTAATGTTTGGAGTGTCTAGATATTTCTTAAGTTTGTAATATTTTCTAGAATACTCTTGGAATTTTTAAAGTTGAGAACTCTCTAGAATTAGTGTGTCTAGAGTTCTCCTTAGATTACTATAAATAGAGACGTAATTCTACACTTTTGGATCAAGCAAAAATACAAAATTCTCTCTTCCATAAAAAAGTATCCTACCTATCAAGTTTATCTTTAAGCCTTTAATATTCCCACACACTTTTTCTAAATACAAAAGACTTTATTTTCAGGAAAGAGACATAAGAGCTTGAAGGTCTTTAAAAGATAGTGAATGGAGGCTTCCCTTTTTAAATGTCAATGCTCACAAAGAACAACTACGACAATTGGAGTATAAAGATGAATGCGCTGCTAGGAGCTCAAGATGTGTCAGATATTGTTGAAAAAGGCTTCAAGGAGCAAGATGAAGCCTCACTAAGTCAAGGTGTTGAGGAGACATTAAAGGAGTTATGAAAGAGAGATAAGAAAGCTTTCTTCCTCATTTATCAATCGATGGATGAAGATACATTTGAGAAGATCTCCAATGCAATGACGGTCAGAGACGCATGGGTCAAGCTTCAAACTTGCAACAAAGGAGTGGAGCAGGTGAAAAAGATTCATCTTTAAAGTCTTAGAGGTGAGTTTGAACGTTTATTTATGGAAGAGTCTGAGTCAATTTTTGATTATTTTCTCGAGTATTGTCCGTAGTCAATCAACTTAAATGAAATGGTGAAGATGTTGATGAGGTGAAAGTCATGGAGAAAATACTTCGCACTTTAAATCCAAGTTTTGACTTCTTTGTTACCAACATTGAAGAAAACATGGATTTAAAGACCATGACTATCGAGCAACTCATGGGTTCCTTACAAGCATACGAAGAAAAACAAAAGAGAAAAATTAAACAAAAGGAAGCTATGGAGCAACTACTACAACTCAATGCAAAGGAAGTGACTATGTGAATTACAATAGCCAAAGAGGACGAGGTCATGGACAAGATCGTGGACATGGATGAGGACATAGAGGAGACGGAAGAGACAGTTACAACATCTACTCAAACAACTTCAACAATGGAGAAAGAAGTTGGAATCCACAAGCAACAAGAGGTCGTGGAAGAAGAAATTTATGTTCAAGGTGCGACAAGTCACAAATCAAGTGCTTCAACTGCAAGAAGATCGGTCACTATGCATCTGAGTGTAGATTCTCAAAGAAGGTTGTGGAGAAAGCTAACTTTGTAGAAGAAAAAGGTGGAGAAGATGAAACTTTGTTGCTTGCGAGCCAAAATCAATTTTAAGAGAAAAGAAACAAGTGGTACCTCAACACCGACACAAGAAACCACATGTGCGGCGATCGAAGCATGTTCGTAGAGATCAATGAAGCGACAACTGGAAATATCTCATTTGGAGATGACTCAAAGATACCGGTCAAAGGCAACGGTAAAATTCTCATACGCTTAAAGAATGTGAGTCATCAATTCATATCCAGTGTCTACTATGTTCCTAACATGAAGAATAATATTTTGAGTTTGGGACAATTATTAGAGAAATGCTATGACATCCACTTGAAAGAACATAGTCTTTTGTGTATATTACTTGATTGTTAAGGTGCATATGTAAAAGAATAGGATGTTCATCTTGAACATTCAAAATGATGTGGCAAAGTGTCTCAAGGATTGCTACACTGACTCTTTGTGACTATGACATCTACGATTTGGACACCTCAACTTCGGAAGTCTAGAATGTTTATTAAATAAGAAGATGGTGAGAGGCTTACCTGGTATAAACTACCCATAGCAACTATGTGAAGGATGTCTAATTGGGAAGCAATTCCGGAAAAGCTTTCTAAAGGAATCAACGTCAAGAGCGACAAAACCTCTAGAGCTCATACACACCGATGTCTATGGACCAATCAATCCAAACTCTTTTGGTAAGAATAAATACTTTCTACTCTTTATTGATGATTATTTTAGAAAAACGTGGGTTTATTTCTTGAATGAGAAGTCAGAAGTGTTTGAAAACCTTAAGAAGTTCAAAGCCCTTGTGGAGAAAGAAAGTGGTATTTCCATTAAGGCCATGAGATCTGACTGAGGATGAGAGTTTAATTTAAATGAGTTCAACAAATATTATGAAGACCATGGAATCTTTCGTCCACTAATAGTGCCAAGATTGCCACAACAAAATGGAGTAGTGGAGAGAAAGAACCGAACCATACTTAATATGATGTGAAGCATGCTTAAGAGAAAGAATATGCTGAAAGAGTTTTGGGCCAAAGCAGTGGCATGTGCGGCTTACCTGATAAACCGTTCCCAACAAGAAGTGTGCATGAGAAGATACCACAAGAAGCATGGAGTTAAAGGAAGCCAGGGATCTCTCACCTCAAAGTGTTTGGAAGCATTGCCTGTACCCACGTTCTAGATGAAAGGAGAACAAAGCTCGATGATAAAAGTGAGAAGTACGTATTTGTGGGTTACGACTCAAGCTCCAAAGGGTAAAAGCTCTATAATCCAAATAGTGGAAAGATTGTCATAAGTCGTGACGTGGAGTTCGAAGAAGAAGATTGTTGGGATTGGAGTGTTCAAGAAGATATGTACGATTTTCTTCCTTACTTTGAAGAAGAAGAAGATGAAATGGAACAACCAATGATAGAGGAACATATTACACCACCTGCCACACTGACGTCAAGGTTGGATGAAACAAGCTCAAGTGAGAGGACACCACGACTAAGAAGCATTGAGGAGCTTTGTGAGGTAACTGAAAACCAAAATGACATTAACCTCTTTTGTCTTTTTGGTGATTGCGAGCCTCTAAGCTATCAAGAAGCGGTTGAACGTAAAGTGGAGAGACCCCATGGACAAAGAAATGAAGTTAATTATAAAGAATGATATTTGCGAACTTATTACACTTCCGCGAGGATACAAAAAAATTGGAATAAGATGGGTGTACAAGGTGAAGTTGAAGTATGTGATGTCTCGAGATCAAGTTGCCGACATTTTCACTAAACCACTCAAGTTGATAACTTTCGTGAAGCTTAGGAGTATGCTTAGAGTCACAAATTAAGCTTAAGAGGGGATGTTGAAAGATTAAACTTGATTTGAGCCTAACCTTATTATTTGTGTTTTGGTTTTTTGGGCTTAGGTATTTTGCGTTTAGGTAAGTTTGAGTAATGTTTCTAGAAAACTCTTGTAATGTTTGAAGTGTCTAGATATTTCTTAAGTTTGTAATATTTTTTAGAATACTCTTAGAATTTGTAAAGTTGAGAACTCTCTAGAATTAGTGTCTCTAGAATTTTTCTTAGAGTACTATAAATAGAAATGTAATTTTACACTTTTGAATCAAGCAAAAATACAAAGCCCTCCCTTCTATAAAGAATTATTCTACCTATCAAGTTTCTCTTTAACCCTCTAATATTTCTACAAACTTTTTTCTAAAAACAAAAGGTTTTATTTCCGAATAATATGTCCTTTAAAAACCAATGCAATGTGGATGAAATCAAACTAAAAGACAACCTCTCCAACAAACTACTACTTGACAACGAGGAGGAAGCTTGGAAGATCATAGCTGACAAACTGTACAATAGAGGCTTGTCTCGTCCTTAACTGCTATGTTTAAAATACAGTCAAATTATAAGGAAATCCTTCAGAAGTGCAACAACACGTACTATATATGTACGTACGCATGAACACATGCATTAGCACTGCACACACTCACACTAACATTATCGCATTTTAAGATTTTTTATTTAGATTTTCATATTTTTTTCAATTGCATATTCTAGTTCACTTTCTAGATAGATAGATAGATTCCCGTGATATCAGGGAACTCTTTGCGTGTGTTTTACACTCCCAACGAAATTCATTTGCTTTTCAATGGGATTTTCTCGTTGACTTCTCATCACTTAATTAGTGGTAGTACGTACAAACATGCATGCTTCTGAGTGAAAGTGTCCCCCAATCATTTAGTGTTACACACACTTTATTAAGAAAATCACACATCATAGTCGTATTTACATTGTTCTATTTTTATTTTCTAATGCATTTTTATACTTAACTCTTCCCCTATTTCAAAATAATATTGTACATCATGAAGTTGGTGGATATACTTAAAGAGTTGGATCGGCTAAATGTGATATAAGTAATCTAACAATAATTTTCTTAAACATTTTTTTTATAAGGAACAAATTTAATTAAAAATGTATATTAGCAGTACATCAATCCATATACAAAAATATAATACTAACACACCAACAATGGTCCAAGATAAAAAAAAAACTCCTAAATCAAGAAATCAAAAGGAGTCTTGAACCAATTGTAAAAACTATACTTAGACTTAGATTTAAACCTAAACTCCAATCAAGACCAAGAAGTTTGCATCATTTTCATTGTAATTTCTTCATGTTTACTAATCATGTCGTTGAAAATGATCTGATTCTTAGTCCACCAAATTGACCAACATGTCGACAACCATATAAAATAAGCTGGAGATTTGGAAGTTTTCTTTACCACTTTCAAGAACCATTCAAACGTGTGGTCGCACACATTAACCTCTTCCAACCACTGAATACCCACTCAATCCGCAATCTTCCTTCATAGTAAGACAATGCACGGACACACACACAAGATGTGCTTGAGATCCTCCACAACGTTGAAACAGAAGACGCAAACCAACTCGTGAGGATTTGAGATTATTCCCCTGGCCGCCATATTAGCTCTAGTAGGAAGCATATTTCACACAACCCTTCATCCAAAGGCTCTTGCTTTCAATGGCGCTTTTGTTTGCCATAAGACTTCCAAAGCATCCTTAGGAATAATTTCAAACATAAGAACAACATAATTGAGCATCAAATAATTGTAACAGAACTTAACATTAGAGGAACCAAGACATCCAGTTTTCTAAACAAACCTATCGGCATCTCCAAAGCTTGGGAAGTAATCCAATAATAATTCTTTTAAAGCCTGAAATTCCACCGACAGTTTTATGGATAGATCATGTTTCAAGGCGTTAAAGTTTCAACGCCACTCCCCACCCTCCCCTCCACCAAGCTCTGAAACCGCGACACATTTCAATGAGGAAAAGTCATACAAATTAATGAATAGAGATCTAAGTGGTACATGACCCAGCCAACAGTAGTTCCAAAACGAGATGTGGTCGCCCTTCCCAAGTACGCAAGACAACTGATCCAAAAGCCCCATTTTGTCGTGGAATCTGCTATTTTCATCAGATCCCTCCACCACAGAGAGTCCTTTTAAGACACCTTCGACTTCTTCTTAAGCAAGAATCTGGAAATTAAATCGCCATACCTTCGCTCCAGAATTCAACACCAGATTGGAGACGACTCGTTGGTGAATCTTCATAGCCATTTTGTAAGCAAAACCAAGTTAAAATTATGGAGGTCCTTGATGCCCAATCCACCACTGCTTCTTGGCCAGCAAACTTTCTCCCAACAAATTCAAGCGATGCTTTGTTTATCCAAGAAGCCCGACCTTAGAAAGTTCCTTTGAATGGTAACAATGTCCTTTAACACTTTCGTTGGAACCTTAAAGAAGGAAAAATGGTGAATTGGAACGTTAGAGAGGACATAATTGATTAGGATTACGCTGCCCCCCATTGATAAAAGCTTCCCAAGCCAAACATAAAGTCTAGATTTGAAACATTCCAACATCGGATTCCAAAAGGCTAGACTTCTATGGTTGCCTCCAACATCTAAATCTAGAAATCTGAAAGGTAGTGAACCAACGTTACAAGCTAAAAAATAGGCAACAGTGTCGATGAAGGAAGATTTAATCTCTATCCCAAACAGAATACTTTTCCAGAAGTAAATGCGCAGGCCAGAGAGCAATTCAAATCCTCTCAGAAATGCTTTGATACCCCATAGGTCTTGCCGCGAGCCATCACTGATAAGTACCGTATCATCCGCGAATTGTACCAGACTTACATACTCTTCCCCATTAACATTAAAACCTTAAAATTAACCTCTAGAGTTTTCCAGCCTCAACCTCTCAGCAAGGCCCTTAGCCACCAACGATAATAGGTAAGAGAGAGTGGATATCCTTGTCGCAGTCCTTGAGAAGCCTTGAAGTCCACAATTCTGCCTCCATTCACTATTATAGAAAGGTAACAGTTCAAAGTTTCGCCTCATATCCAACTTATCCATTTAGGACAAAAATTCATCGCCTTTAGAACCTACTCAAGAAAGGACCAATCAACGTATTTGTTCGCTTGTTGGAAATCAACTTTGAAAGCTATGTATTTGTCTTTCCTCCTTCGTGCCAAGTCCAATAGTTCATTTATAAGTAGAACACTGTCCAACATTTGCCTTCCAGGTATGAAGGCAAACTGTGATTTAGACATAAGCTTTCCCATAATTCTACTCAATCTTGTTGCCAACATCTTAGCTATCACCTTGTACACACAATCCACCAAACTAACTGGTCTGAAATCTTCCAACTTCTGTAGATTGTCCTTCTTTGGAATGAGTGCAATAAAAGAAGAAGCTAAAGCATTTGGTAAGTTTGAAAACTTGTGAAAGTGACTAATTACATTAGAAACGTCGCCTCCAATTGTGGTCCAACATCTCTTCAAAAAGTCGAGGTTAAATCCATCTGGACCCGGACGTTTCTTAAACATTTCACCCCTTCAGGTTTTATTTTTGGGAAATTGTGTACATTCTAAAAGTAGGCGGAAAGGCGCAAACATGTTAAATTAAATATAAGCGTAGAGCGGTTTCAGACCCTCAGCAAGTACTGGTGTCTGTTGCACCCCAAAATTTGACCAACTTCTCTTTACATAGCTTGTGTTTCATTTCATTCACATTAGCATTATCATTTGCATTTCATTGACATGTATGCAGGAGATCAAGAGGTGTGATTACTAACCAAGAGCTATACAAGAGTTTGAAGCTAGCTAAGAAGGTTATTCAAGTGTTCAAGGGTTGACATCCTTGTCAGAGAAGTTAAAAGATCCCCAGAAAGAGTGGTTGAAACCAAGGTTGTAGGTCTCCTAACTGGAGAGTTGTGGGAGCTCCTCAGATGATTCTAAAGCCAAGAATGTGGACTTGAAGCCTTGAGAGAGCTTATGAGATGTCTTGAAAGCCATCATGAAGCCTAGACAGGTCATTGTGCAAGATTAAGGAGCCTCAGCCATGAGTGGTGCAGCTAGGGTTTGACTGGGTCAACCCTAAGTCAACTGATGATTTGAAGAAGGTTGAGACCTAATTCAAAGGCCATGTGATCATGGATTGATACATTGAGATGTTATAAGGATGATTCCAAGGTCAACTCATCATGATTGAAGAGTTTGAGAAGTTTCAAGCTAGGGTTTCTAAGGCTTGACAGTGTAAAATCCCCTAGTTTGACCCCTATCTTCAAGGCAGTTTAGCTCAAGATGTGATTGTCATCTCATATTTCCCCCAACATGAATGTTTTAGAGCTTGTTCTTAGCTTTAATTTGAGTACTAGAATTACTTGATAGGATTTGTAGAACTCAAGTTATGGCTTTGACAAGTTACAGGTCATCTGAGGTATGTGAATCCGGGGCCTTGAAAGTTACCCAACTTGCATCAAACGTTTGCCCAAGAAGGATGATTCCTATGAACTTTTGGTCAACATGAATGTTGTTCCTTATCTTCTTAGCTTTCTAGAAATTACTAGAAGTCCTTGATAGGATTTGTAGAACTCAAGTTATGGCTTTGACAAGTCAAGGGCATTTTGGTCATTTGGAGATTACATGTCATTTCAAGTATAAAGCCATAACTCCTATTTCCAAGCTTCAAATGGAAAAATCTTCAACATAAAACTTGTCCAAAGTGATTTTTTAAGGCTAGTAAGGAGGTCATGAAGTGATGGAAATGCTTGTAGCTCAAAGTTGCAAAAATAACCTAAAATAAGGGCATAAGTTAAATAAACCAAAGTTGGAAATTGATATTTTCAACCTACACATCCAAACCATGGCATGTAATATATCATTTTGACTCTAGAAAACTTTTTAAGAACATTGGTTTAGCCACATTTTTGAGTTGAGATTCAATTTGTGGACTTGCTTTGAAAAGTGGTTACTTGCATATTAAGTAACATTTGCAAAACACAAAATCAAGGCATGGGCAAGGAACTTTGCAAGCCAAACTCTTTCAAAATGTCACTAGGGGAGAAATTGAAAGAGATTGGGATGGTTTTCAAGCTGCAAAACAGAATTATGCATGTCATGATAAGTGAGTGAAAATCTCATGACATGAGAAGTGGAAACTCTCATTAGAAGGATCTAGTGGGTTCTAGATCATCCAAACATCATCTATATATTGAATAGAGTTGATCCAATGCAAAGGTTGGTGATGATTGAAGGAGAGAGCATAGATTGAGATTGAAATTTCATAGCTTGCAAATGCAATCGGTTTCACCAAATTCTTCACTCTCCATCCATTTTCTTGATTGAGGCTTCTTCCATGGATGCCAATGAGTGATTCCAGATCATAATCAAGAAGGATTCGTGGCTAATTGGTGCTCTTGAAGTCAGAATTTTCCACCTGCAACTCACCATCAGATTTCAAGATTCAAGCACTTTCAACTGGTTCTTTTGCATACAGAAGCAGGAGGAAGGTTCATTGATCGTGTCTGCAAGATTGGAGAGCTTGAATTGGAGGTTTAGTGCACCTGTTCATCCAAGATTTTCAGGTTGGTAACTTTCTTCCCCCAGCATGATTTAGGTAGCATTAAAGTGAATTAAGGTGTTAGATTCATTGTAGAATGGTGTAGGATGGATTTCAGATAGTTAATTGGAGAATTAGTGACAAAATAGGTGCATTACCATTTTCGGTTGAGAATTAGATATGGTGAATCTTGAGGTTTCAGAGGAAGCTAAGGGTATGGTTGAATTCGTGGCAAGATTTGGGACAAGATTCATGTTTTGACCATTTGCAATGGAGGCCTGTAGAGAAGACTAGGGTTGAAGAAGACGACCGGAGCACCACCGGTGGTGGCCGGAGCTGGGCGCGAGTTGCAGAGGTTTGAAAAGGTTGAAGATGACTCTGGGACCATTGGATGATGGTTGGACTTTGACTAGAAGTTTGATCCAATGGCCACGTTTTAAAGTTCAGTTTGTGAAGGATCTGATTATGAAACGCAGCGTTTCATTAATCAGTTAGTTTTGGGCTTAATGAATTAAGTGATATCCACACCCCCCTGATGGCCCAACCCATGATTTGAACTGTGTTTTGTTGCTATCCACACCGCCCGTATTATTATTTTAATTGGATTTTCTTTTAATTTTCATTTTATACATGGTTCTTGTTAAATTCATATAAAATTGAAAGTTAATCCAATTAAACCCATTCTTTTTGCATTTTACTCATGATTGAGTCTAGTATTTTTTAGAGAAAAAATATTTTCATTTCATGTATTTTCTAATTTAATGGGAATTTTACATTTTAATTGATATTAAAATGATTATGTTTGATACATAATTTTGTGGAATTTAGTGTGATCACTTGGTGTTGATTCTTGGCCTAATTTTGTGTGTGTGTTTAGGTTAGACATGTATGATACCATAGAATTTTCTCACATTTTTGTGATGAAAATAGGTGTGCTTTCTAGATTGACATTTAGATGCTTCCTTTTAGGGTTTAGGTTTGATACCTTGTAATGTAGAATTTAGTTCTAGGTCTAATTTTATGGTTTGATCTCTGAAATTAATGTGGTAGAGTCATGATTGACCTAGGTTCCCATAGATATTTTTGTAGGATTTTACAATTGATTTTAGTGTTTTAGTTAGGACTAACTTTAGTATTAGGTTTTAGGTGATCCTAACTTACTAATTCAACTAGTTTAACTCATTTAGCTCCCTTAGATTAGGGTTTGTGCTTTGTTTGCCTTTGGTTGAGATTGAAGACAAGTTGAAGACAAGGTGAGGATGCTTGAAGTTGCTTGGAGCTTTGGTATTTGTTTGTGCCTAAAGGTGTCTGATGAAGGTTTAGGAGATAGGAGACCTAGGGAGAGCCTTACAGTTAGAATGATTTCTTTCACAAACATGGAAAGCATCTTGTGCTTCCATTCCTCCCAATGACTAAAAGTTTTTTCTCAGATATTCACATCCCTCCTTTGGAGGGATGAGTGGCTTTATCTGGGAAGTAGAACTTTGAGGGAACCAGTCTCTCATAATGATGAACCCTTACAGGCTTCCTTTGGTTGTCAGTAAGCTGTTTATCATTTCCACTTATCCTGTTAAATCAATTGTCTTATGGTTTGAGTATCTTGAAAGATGTTAGACTTGAGTGTGAAGATGAGGACTTCATTGAAGAGTGTGGAAGAGGATGATTCCTTGAGCATTGCCATTGCAGCTGAAGCTTGAAGAGCAAGAAGAACAAGTTGATACTTGAAGGCCCAATGGAGATTGAATGAAGAGCTGAGGCTTGAGAAAGAATTGAAGGGTGAAGTTGATACTTCTAAGTGATTAAAGATTACCCTGAGAAGCTGAAGCTTGTAGGAGATGAAGACCAAGTTGATACTGGTAAAGCAAAGAAAGCTTGAGAAGCTTGAAGACTAAGTTGGTACTTATGAAGAGGATTCAATTGAGATTGACTGTAGAGCTGAGGCTTGAGGAATAGAGGATGAGTTGATACTTACATTGGTGCTTGGAGATCCTGAAGGAATCAAGTTGACACTTGCAGTTAGGAGTGAAGCCTGGGGGTGGAATTGACTGAAGAGATGAAGCTTGGAGAAGAGAAGGAGGATAAGTTGAAACTTATGTTGATGGGTTGAAACCTGGAGAAGCAAGTGGATACTTGTCAGGAAAGATGATAGCCTTGAAGGATGATTGAGGTCTGAAGGCTGGATTGCAGTTAGAAGAGCTGAAGCTTGAAGTTGAGAGAGGGAGGGGTTGATCTGCTTTCTTTCTTGTCTGTTTTCTTTTCTGTGCTGATGTGCCTTGTTTGACTTGCTTGATGCATTAGAATAAGTCCATGATTAGACTGACTTTAAGCTAGGAGCATGATTGCACTAGAGGTTGAGTTGCTCCCTCTGCTTGTATTTTTACTGTATGGCTTTGCTTGCGGGTATTCGGTAGAGCCCAGCTCCCTTGCCCATGTGGTTTATTTTTCTTAACAGGATTTTCATTTTTCTTCTGTATGATTGCAGTTCACTTATATTTTGCTTGATAGCATGTTGTTACTTTTCTGTATGATTACTGTTATTCATTCTGGCTTGAGGTTGAGATGAGCTTGTGGAGGTTGCTGCCCCATACACATTTCCTCCCTCACTTGCATTGCATGCATTTTACAGTCGTTTACTGTTTACTGTTTAAGCTGACGCTTTATCTGGTTCTGTTTATCATTGACATGATCCCTTAGGACTCTCATTTCCTTTGATAAGGAAGTGATGATAGAACTTTAGGTTGAAACCTATGCATGATAACTTCTAGGAGTTCCTTGTTTCAAACTTCAACCATAGGATGAATCCTTGGCATGACAACAGTAGGACTTGATAGTCTCCCCATTGTTGAGCCTGCTCTCTTCTCATCTCAAAACAGCTTAAAATACAGTAATCATGAATGATTTCTTTCATACGTTACGAGCCTTAAGCTATCTGAGAAAGGATTGTTGGAGAGTTTCTTTCCAACAGTCTGGATGTTTAGTATGGCACCCTTTGGGTGACATGCGACGCATTCATTCTCAGGTCATAGTCTTTAGTGCGATTGAAATTGCAAACACAATAAAAAAAACACTTCTTCCGTAAAAGATAGAAAACAAACTTCAAACCTTTTTGCCCCGTGGGCCCATAATTCAAAGGAACGCTTTTCTGAAGAAAAGAGTGTCGTTCAACTCCAGTTCTACCGCAAACAGGCTTTGTCCCTAACTGCTGGAATTGCTGTTTAACCCTACTCGATAAAACAGATGAATCTGAACCCCCGTAATCCGTATTATCCCGAACTACATAAGCTCTGATCTCTCATACCTGTTGAGAGTACGTAGGCACAATACTGATGTATTGGCGAGCCATCTTCCCCGTAACCAGTAGTTAGTCGAACTACGTTGACTCTGATTTCTCATTCTCTGATGAGAATACGTAGGCATAAAGTGTGACGCTTTGCCGAGTCATTTTCTTTTCTTTTTAAGCCAGCCTTGATAGGTAGATAGATAAACCAACTCGTCCAGTAAACAAACAAGTGTGGATCCCGTCGAGTACGACGGACGTGAGGGGTGCTAATACCTTCCCCTTGCGTAACCGACTCCCGAACCCAGATAATGGTTGCGATGACCTTGTCTTATACCTTTTCGTCAGGTTTTTCCGATTGTTTCCTTTCCCGTTCTGAGGGATAAATAACGAAAGGTGGCGACTCTTCTGTCTTGCCGGCACCTTATTTTCGCGGAAGCGGCAGCTGGCGACTCTGCTGGGGACTTCTATAGTTTCCTGGGATCCAACGTCCCGTATGCGAGTCAGTTTGGGGATCTGACGTCCCCTGCGAGAGTCAATCCTAGCACTTTTATGATTACTTGTTGGGTTGTGTTTATTTATCGCACTTTATTTCCCGCACTTTATGTTTCAGTATGATATGATTATCTGTGCTGTTGTGGGAGGAGCATTCTGGTGAGTGAGAAGCCAGACCCAGGCTTGAGTGAACATAGCATTAGTTGTGGAAATTAGTGGGCGCGTGCTTGCTTGGCAGGTACTAGTGTCTCATGAAATCCACGATCAGACGAGGTTCTCCCGGTTGACTTCTTTTTCAACCCTTTGGGTTGAGGGGGTTGTTGGTTTGGAGGATTGTCGACTCTGGGGACCGATCATTTGTGATTCAGCCGAGTGAGGCCGCTTCATGAGCTGGTGATGCCACACCTTCTAGGTGTCGTATCACCCCTCTTGAATGTCTGTGACGCTGATGAACACATAGGATGCCGAACTTGAGTCAGTTTAGGTCCATACCTGTGAGCAGGGTTGGGTTTATTGCAAGAGACTTTGACCTTCAGACTACCTGGTTTTCGTGATAGTGAATCAGTTTTATTGGGATCAGAGGATCTCATCAGCAGATGTTTGTTCTTGACAGAGCAGAGTTTTGGTCCTGTATCAGAGGTCCTTATTATCAGATGTTTGTTCTTGACAGAGCAGAGTTTTGGTCCTGTACCAGAGGTCCTTATTATCAGATGGTTGTTCTTGACAAAGCAGAGTTTTGATCCTGTATCAGAGGTCCTTATTATCAGATGGTTGTTCTTGACAGAGCAGAGTTTTGGTCCTGTACCAGAGGTCCTTATTATCAGATGTCTGTTCTTGATAGAGCAGGTTTATGGTCTTATGTGTGTGTTCTTGACAGAGCAGATTTATGGTCTGATACCAGGGTTTTCTTCTTATCGAATATAGTGGTTGTTCTTGACAGAGCGGCATCTTGGTTTTGTTGATACAGAATCTCCACAACACAGTTGCCTTGATCTCCTGCTGCATGATTGCATTTTACATTGCTTTGCATACTCATTTGCATTTCATTAACGTGTGTCTGTGTTGCAGGTACCGTTTCCCCCGATTCAGGATTTCTTGCCTCCTACTGTATTGTTATGGGTTCTCTGAGGAAGACCGTGGCTTACAAGCTCCCTACCCCTTATGTGGTTCAGCTGACTGGTTTGATTGCTTTAGCAGATGATTCTGTGAGAGATGAGTTCAGAAAATCTTACGGCAAATTGCTCAGTTTGGTTCGTAAACCCTCTGTGTTTGAGTTGAATGGGTTGCACGCTCTGCTGCAGTTCTACGATCCTCCGTTGAGATGCTTTACTTTCCAGGATTTTGTTCTCGCGCCCTTGCTGGAGGAATATGCTGATTTGTTAGGTGTTCCTATCAAGAGGCAGACGCCCTTTGTTCATATGGATGCTGAGCCTAATCTGGCTAGTCTAGCTCCGTCACTTCATCTGGATGCCTCCGAGTTGGTATTGTCTAGTTGGAACAAGGTTCCTGGTTTCTCCTTGCAGTTCTTAGTAGGAAAGGCTCAGCAGTGCGCCAAAGACGGATGCTGGGTCATGTTCAATGCCATCCTCGCTCTGTGCATATATGGCATCATTCTGTTCCCCAATATGCCCGACTTTGTGGACTTCGACGCCTTCCGCATCTTTGCTTCAGGGAATCCAGTCCCTACCTTGATAGGAGATGTCTACCATTCCATCCACTACAAGAACGAGAACAGAAGGGGCAAGAATGTCTCCTGCTGTGTGCCCTTGCTTTATAAATGGCTTGATAGTCATCTGCCCAAGAGGGGTCCCTTTGTTTCGTCTGCAGCCGCAGCTGAGTGGTCCGAGCGTTTGATGAGTCTATCAGCGGAGGATATTGACTAGTTTGACAGAGATAGGTTGGGTACTGAGATTATCTTCAGCTGCAGTGGGTTTCCGAACGTGCCTCTGATAGGCAGGAAGGGCTGCATAAACTATAATCCGTCTTTGCTGGACCGACAATTCGCGTATGCTTTGAGAGCTCCGCCGAAGGATGAAGAGGTGCAGGAATTTCTGTACCTCACTGGTCATCTAGAGGGGGATTTGTTATCTAAGCTTCAGCGCGCTTGGAATGGCATCAGTAAGAGGGGAAAACCATTGCTAGGGAGAAGCAATAGCCAAGCCTACCCTTCGTATGTGACGTGGATCAGAGCCAGAGCCGATGCTATAGGGATGCCGTTTCTTCCTGCCAAGCCAGAAATCCCTCCAATGATTGAAGAGCCTACTACCGTGCCCCTTCGGCAGCATAATCAGGTGTTAGCTGAGCGAGATGAATTGAAGAGGGCAAACGAAGAACTGGAGAAAGAATTGGCGCAGCTCAGAAGCGAGAGAAACGAAGCTGTTTATTCCTTCAAGAGGCAGACAGAGCTGGTGAACCAGCTAGGTACAGATTTGACTAAGCAGATAGCCGAGCGTGAACACATGGGTCGAGACTTCAAAGCTGTCAACGATGTACTGGCCACGAAGAAACAACACTTGGATGAAGCGTATCGGAGGATATCCAAGTTTAACCATCACTGGAAGGCCTCCCTGGCCAACAGGAAAGAGCGGGAGGACAAGCTGATGCAACAGATCTCCAAGCTGAAAGCCCGGGTAAAGGCTAGTGAGAAGAGGTTTGATGAAGAAACCGCTCGCAGATACGCCGCTGAAGGCCAGCTCAACAGAGCTCTCGCTAACCTGAAGGAGCGCAAACTGACGTTTGAGGCCAAGAAGCGGAAGTTAGAAGATTGTTTCGGCGAAGGAGCATGGGAAGATTCGGTCGAAGGTCTTCAATACACCATTATGCAGAGGGAGCTACTCGTCAAAGGGTTGCTCACTCGTCCTGATCATTCAGAAACGAAGGGGTTGTTAGAAGAGTTTCGCGCCCATGGCCGTACTTGACTATATTTGTATTCCTTTTGTTTGATCACCGTTGTATGCTGACCATCACCAGGCTTGTTGGTCGAGGTCATGCTATTGATTCTTCTTGTACTCACTAATGTCGTGTACTGCCTTGATGGGCTTTCTTTATATATGAGATTGTTATTTCCATGATTGGACTCGGACCTCTTATTATCAGCACTGGCACTCAGGCACTAGGATCAGGGGAGATCTCCCTAACGCACAAACACACGTTTGCATTTGCATGAAGCATTTGCATAACGAGCACTTTGTCGTTTTTTTCCTAACCCTTTTGTGTTTACAGGTTGTTTCAGGTTGTTCCAGGATTGATCAGAGACCTATCCACCGCTATCCGACCAGAGCAAATCAAACTAGAATCATGGAGCAAGTGCAAACTGATGTTCAGGAACTCCGCGAAAGAATGGATCGCTTCATGGAGCTCATGCAAGCGGTCTCCAACGGCCAGGATCAGCTCAGAACCTTGGTTCAGCCTCTGATTTCAAGGGTCGATAGCAATGGCGTGCTTCATGGCGGGACCGTGCCTACCCCTCCACCAGTTGAAACTCCTCAGAATGGCGTCCCCGTGATCGGGGGGAATGGCAGTGCCAACGGCAATGTGATAGCTAACATGGGACTCAATGGTAATACGACGGGCGTCGGTAATGGGAGTCTGGAAGCTAATGTCAATGTTGGGCTGGACAACGACAATGCAGGTGTTGGGAATCTGTTCGGGCCTCAACCGTGGTTAGAAGATCGTCAAGACAATGTGTTCTCTCAGAGAGGTGCTGAAGGGGAGCTGACTGCTGAAGCACGGCTTAGGTTCAAGGCCCTCGAGGATAAGATGAGAAATATCGAGAATCAGAACACCCTGGGCATTGATATGTCCAAGTTGGGACTGATTGCTGATTTCAAGGTACCTCCTAAGTTCAAGGTACCTGACTTTGAAAAGTACAAGGGCACCACTTGCCCTCGCGTGCACCTGAGATCATACTACCGGAAAATGTCAGCTCATTCTGAGGACGAGAAGTTGCTGATGCACTTCTTTCAAGACAGTCTGTCTGGACCCTCCCTCGAATGGTACATGAGTCTGGAACCTACCAGTGTGCGCATGTGGAAGGACCTTGCTGAAGCGTTCGTGCACCATTACCAATATAACAGTGACTTGGCTCCGAACCGATTCCAACTGCAGAATCTGTCGCAAAGGAACAACGAAGGGTTCAAGGAATACGCCCAGCGGTGGCGTGAGTTGGCAGCCAGGGTTCAGCCGTCGATGGTTGAACGTGAGCTTGTGCAGATGTTCGTAGCCACCCTCCCAGGGGTTTACTATGAGAAATTGGTCAGCGGTATGTCCGGAACCTTCTCAGATCTCATTATCACGGGTGAGCACATCGAAAATGGGATCAAACTGGGAAAAATTCAAGGTGATTCGTCCTCAGCTGGAGGAGGAAAGAAACCTTATAGTGGCAAAAGACGGGAAGGAGAAATGAGCGCCGTGACCAAGGCTCGAAGGAAGGGTAAAGGTCCTCACCAGCAGGTGGCCATTATAACTATCCCGGCAGTTCAACAGCCACAACAGCAGCAGCAACCGAATCAACAAGGGTACAGAAAGTATCAGAATAGGGCACCTCTGTCAAGCCGTCACCTCGAGACACCGCCCATGTCCTACGCTCAACTATTGCAGACTCTGCTCCAGCTACATTTGATCCAGAAGAGAACCTTGGCTCCCTTGACAGGGACACCTCCGCCAGGTTATGACGCGAATGCAACTTGTGAGTTTCACTCAGGGGCACCAGGCCACACAGTAGAGAATTGCAAAGCCTTCAAGCACAAGGTGCAGGACATGGTGGACGCTAAGATCATCAATTTCTCAGAAAATGTGCCAAACGTCACGAAGAACCCTATGCCGAATCATAGGGGAGGTGGAGTAAACGCCATTATCGAAGACGAGAGTTTGGATTTGTTGACTGATGTCAAGGATCTGAAGACACCGCTTAGCTTCGTTAAGGCTAAGCTGATGAAAAGGGGCTTCTTTCCAGGTTCTGGAGAGCTGTGTATGGGCTGTACGACAAGTCCTGATGGATGTGAACAGTTGATAGAGGGGATTCAAAGTCTGATGACTGAAGGGATTTTACAATTTAGCCGGAGGGCCGAAAGTAGATCGGGAGAGGTAATGCTGAAGCAATGTGATGAGGTTGCCACCATCACCATCCCTCGCCAAACGATAACTATTTCTGCACCAGGACCGCCCACGATTACCATCACCAAAGCTGGGCCGATACCCTTCGAAAGCACTAATGTTGTCCCATGGCATTATGGGGCTGAAGTCTACTGCAATGGACAGAAGTTGGAGCTAGAACCGTTTGGGTCGTCTGTGGAGAACCTTGCGGGAATCAGTGGTATTACTCGCAGCGGAAGAGTGTTTGTACCACCTGAGTTCGTGACGGATAAAGCGGACAGAGCTGATGCAACTGATAAAGGGAAGAGTAAAGTCGTTGAAGAGATCCCGCGGGGGGCAGAAAAAGACTTACTCGTTAAAGACGTCGAAGAATTTATGAGGTTGATTAAAAATAGTGACTACAAGATCGTGGATCATCTCCATCAAACACCCTCGAAGATTTCCATCCTGAATCTGTTGCTGTGTTCTGAAGCACACCGCAACACGCTGCTGAAGGTGTTGAACGCCGCATATGTACCGCAAGAAATATCGGTAAACCAGCTGGAAGAGGTCGTAGCCCACGTAAATGCTGGAAATGGGTTAGGGTTCACTGACCTAGAGCTGACGCCGAAGGGGAGGAACCACAATAGTGCCCTGCACATCTCGATAGAGTGTAGGGGAACAATCATGTCTCACGTGTTGGTAGACACTGGGTAGTCGCTCAATGTTCTTCCGAAGAAAGCATTGATGAAGTTAGATACTCGTGGAGTGATTTGCACACCCAGTGATCTGGTTGTGAAAGCGTTCGATGGAACCAAACGCCATGTTTTCGGGGAGGTGACGTTGCCAATCCAAGTTGGGCCGAAAACATTTGATGCGGTCTTTTACATTATGGACATCATGCCTGCCTACAGTTGTCTCTTGGGCTGGCCATGGATCCATTCTACGGGTGCCGTGACCTCCACGTTGCACCAGAAACTCAAGTATGCTGTCGGAGGTAGCATCGTGACTGTATGTGGCGAGGAAGACATAATGGTGAGCCATTTGTCGTCCTTCAAGTATGTTGAGATGGATGGGGAAATCCACGAAACCATGTGCCAAGTGTTCGAAGTTGTTAAAGTCAAGGACGTAGCTCCTGTAGTCGTTGAGAAGCCAGAGATGACTCTCTCTTCCTTCAAGGAAGCCCGGGCCGTTGTCCAAGCCGGATCTACCCCAGGCTAGGGGCGAATTTTGGAGATACCTAACAAGCAAGACAAGTTTGGGTTGGGATATTCTCCTGGAGTTGAAGCCTCCTCTTCTAGCAGTGCGTCATGAGGTAAAGGGCCGATCCAATTTACCAGTGGCGGGGTGATATTTGAAAGCGTCAACGCGGTGTCTAAAGACAGCGGAGATAGCGACTGTGACCTCGACTCTTGGATCCATCCAAGCAAGCCAGGCGAGGGCCTTACCAACTGGTCCATCAAGGATATCACCCAGATGACAAGCGAAGAGTAATGATTTACTTTTTCCAATCATTGTACAACCCTATGTCCTACCCGGGGCATAGAGGTTTTATTGTCAAGGCCTCGTTTGATTATGTACATGCATTTTATCAATAAATCAAAAGGCGTTTTTCTTCGTATTCAAATATTGTGATCTCTGTTATTCCTGTTTTATATTTGTTTTGAAAAACAATAAAATGGCAATGGGGTTTGTGCTAACCTGCATATCCTTGTTTTAAGCTTAACCCTTGTTATTGCAGGATCCACATGACAGATGACATCGACTCTGGACCTTCTACGACTCACTTTGACTTTGATTGCCCGATCTATCAAGCCGAAGAAGAGATTGATGAAGACGAAGACCTTCCTGAAGAGTTGGCTCGCTTATTGAAACAAGAAGAGAAAGTTATTCTGC
The DNA here is from genome assembly GCA_963859935.3 of Lathyrus sativus. NCBI lineage: Eukaryota > Viridiplantae > Streptophyta > Magnoliopsida > Fabales > Fabaceae > Lathyrus > Lathyrus sativus. Next base: position 64,151,249 of record OZ012738.1, on the reverse strand, counting down.
CTCATGAAGAGGAGATTGAGATTGTGAATCTAGGTTCTGAAGAACTTGTCAGGAACGTCAGGATAGGGGATGCATTTCAGAGTGATGTCAAGCAGAGATTGGTTGAGATGCTAAGAGAGTATAGTGACGTCTTTGCTTGGTCATACGAAGATATGCCCGGACTTGACACTGACATCGTGGTCCACCACTTGCCGCTGCGAGAAGATTGTCCTCCCGTCAAGCAGAAGCTTAGGAGGACGTGACCAGATATGGCCGTTAAGATCAAAGAAGTGCAGAAACAGCTTGATGCTGGCTTCTTAGTGGTCACTACTTACCCTCCGTGGGTCGCCAACATAGTGCCTGTACCGAAGAAGGACGGTAAGGTACGCATGTGCGTAGATTATCGGGATTTGAATAGGGCGAGCCCTAAAGATGATTTCCCGCTCCCCCATATTGATGCGTTGGTCGACAATACAGCTCAGTTCTCTGTGTTTTTGTTCATGGATGGCTTCTCCGGTTACAATCAGATCAAGATGGCGCCGGAAGACATGGAGAAAACTACGTTTATCACTCCCTGGGGAACATTCTGCTACAAGGTAATGCCTTTCGGTCTGAAGAACGTAGGGGCCACTTACCAACGAGCTATGGTTACTTTGTTTCATGACATGATTCATCATGAGATTGAAGTCTATGTTGATGACATGATTGCGAAGTCCCAAACGGAGGAGGGACATCTGGTCAATTTGTTGAAGCTTTTTGAGAGGCTTAGGAAGTTCAGGTTGAGGCTGAATCCTAACAAGTGTACTTTCGGAGTACGGTCCGGAAAGTTACTGGGGTTTATCGTGAGCGAAAGAGGCATCGAGGTTGATCCTGCGAAGATAAAAGCGATACAAGAAATGCCAGTGCCAAAAACAGAAAAAGAAGTTCATGGTTTCCTGGGCCGGATAAACTACATTGCAAGGTTTATTTCTCAGCTCACGGCCACGTGTGAACTGATGTTCAAACTGCTAAAGAAAGATCAGACGATTATCTGGAACGAGGATTGCCAGAAGGCATTTGATAAGATAAAGCAGTATCTGCAGGAACCTCCAATCTTGATACCCCCAGTGGCCGGACGGCCATTAATCATTTACTTCACAGTTCTTGAGAATAGTATGGGGTGTGTTCTCGGTCAGCACGACGAGACGGGCAGAAAGGAGCATGCCATTTACTACTTGAGTAAAAAGTTCACAGACTGTGAATCTCGTTACTCGATGCTGGAGAAAACATGTTGTGCACTAGCCTGGGCTGCCAAACGTTTACGAAAGTACATGCTCAATTACACAACCATGCTAATTTCGAAGATGGATCCGATCAAGTGCGTCTTCGAGAAGCAAGCGCTTTCGGGCAGGATTGCCAGATGGCAAATGGTGTTGACAGAATATGACATTCAGTACGTTTCCCAGAAGGCCATTAAGGGGAGCGTATTGTCTGATTACCTTGCCGAACAGCCGATCGAGGATTATCAGCCGATGAAATTTGAATTCCCTGATGAGGATATCATGTTTCTCAAAACGAAGGATTGCGATGAGCTGTTGCCCGACGAGGGGCCAGATAGGAAATCCCAGTGGAAATTGATATTTGACGGGGCGGTTAACTCCTATGGAAGTGGTATTGGGGTGATCATCACGACTCCCCACGGATCCCACATCCCGTTCACTGCGAGACTGACGTTTCCGGTCACCAATAACGAAGCAGAGTACGAAGCATGCATCATGGGTCTAGAAGAGGCAATTGATTTGAGAATCAAGAACCTAGATGTATATGGTGACTCGGCACTTGTGATCAACCAGATTAAAGGGGAGTGGGAGACTCGTCAATCGAATTTGGTGCCGTACATGAATTATGCCAGAAGGCTGCTGCCGTTCTTTGATCGAGTGGAACTCCATCATGTGCCCAGGGCCGAGAACCAGATGGCTGATGCCTTAGCCACGTTGGCTTCGATGTATAAAGTCAATTTTTGGAATGAAGCTCCAAGAATCGTCCTTTCCCGTCTTGATAGACCTGCATTTGTCTTTGCGATCGAGGAAGCCGCCGACGGCAAGCCATGGTTCCATGACGTCCAGACCTTCCTTATGACTAAGGAGTATCCTGCGGGAGCATCAACCCAGGATAAGAAGACTCTGAGGAGGCTGTCTGGAAATTTTTATCTTAATCCTGATGGAGTTTTGTATAAGAGAAACCATGATCTCGTGCTACTCAGATGTGTAGATGAGAGAGAGGCGAGTATGCTCATGGAAGAAGTCCATGAAGGCACATTTGGTACGCACGCCGGCGGGCATGCTATGACAAGAAAGATCCTGAGAGCAGGATACTACTTGCTGACGATGGAGTCAGATTGCTTTAAGTTCGCAAAGAGATGTCATAAATGCCAGATTTATGCTGATAAAGTTCATGTGCCGCCGTGCCCTTTAAATGTCATGTCCTCCCCGTGGCCGTTTTCCATGTGGGGCATCGACGTGATAGGCAAGATCGAGCCCACGGCATCTAACGGTCATCGCTTCATTCTAGTAGCTATCGACTACTTCACCAAGTGGGTGGAGGTAGCCTCATATGCTAATGTGACCAAACAGATGGTGGCTAAATTCATAAAGAGGAATATCATCTGTCGTTACGGAATTCCCGAGCGGATCATTACTGATAATGGTTCGAATCTGAATAACAAGATGATGAAGGAGCTGTGCCAGAGTTTCAAGATCAAACACCACAACTCATCTCCTTATCGGCCGAAGATGAATGGCGCCGTTGAAGCGGCCAATAAGAACATCAAGAAGATTGTTTAGAAGATGGTTGTGACCTATAAAGATTGGCACGAAATGCTGCCATTTGCATTGCACGATTATCGTACAACGGTACGTACATCAACCGGGGCAACTCCTTTCTCCTTGGTGTACGGTATGGAAGTCGTCCTACCGTTAGAAGTGGAGATCCCTTCTTTGCGAGTTTTGGTTGACGTGAAACTCGACGAGGCAGAATGGATAAAGAACCGACTGAACCAACTCAGCCTGATGGACGAGAAGAGATTAGCATCGATTGTGCATGGTCGTCTGTACCAAAGCCGAATGAAGAAAGCTTATGATAAGAAGATGCGTCCTAGAAGCTTTCAGACGGGTGATCTCGTCCTGAAGAAGATTCTTCCTCCACACTCCGATCACCGGGGCAAGTGGACTCCCAATTACAAAGGTCCATACGTCGTCAGCAAGGTCTTCTCGGGAGGAGCTTTGTTGTTATCCATGATGGATGGTGAAGATTTTGCATCCCCGGTGAACGCGGACGCAGTTAAAAAATACTTTGCTTAAAAGAACGACCCGCTGGAAAGAAAAAGAATATCCAGGCAAAAATGGGGCATCCCGGCGAACCATAAAAAGGAAAAAGGTTCGGGCAAAAATTAGGGATATAAATTGAAAAAATGTACACCCGCAAAGTCGAAAACCTGGAAGGGCGGCTTTGGCAAAAAAGGGTATCCCGGTGAATCGAAAACCCGGAAGGGCGATTCAGGAAAAAGTTAGGGATTTGAAAAAGCAAATGACTGCGTTCCGCGTGTGGACTTTCATTGTTTAGTGGTTTGGAAGACCTGAGGGCCGTTTAGCTGAATCAATCTCTTCTGAAGCTGAAGCGTCGGAGAAGTATCGAAGTCGAGTGGGTCATAGAGGGATCAACTCATGGTGTTCGTGTACGCCTTGTTGCCGACATTTGTATATACTGATGTATATTTATGTTTATATTTGCGCTGCTTCCTCATTCCAGGAGCTTGCATCTGTTGTAAAACATTTTTACCCATTCAGGGGTTCGTTATCAATAAAATGTATACTACTCAGCAATTCTGTTTGTTTGTTTAGCATTTACCTGTTTTGTTTGCGAAAAAGAACACCGATGTTTTTGATAAAATACGCATACATAAACTCACTGGCCTAGGCCACTGATTGTTGAAACAATGAATTACTTGAACATTGTCACAAGATGATAACCTTGATAGGTCACTTTGAGAAGGGTATCTTGTTTGTTTGTTTGTGTTGTTGCAGGTGTAGCATATACCAGACAGTACGCCGTATGCGTCCCCGAGCAAGATGATTCCTCCTTCTCCAGCAAAGTTCAGCAGTCTCTCCCCGCAGAGTCTGAACGTGAGATCGTGAGCATTGATATGTCTCCCCAGGCATAGAAGATTCTCTCCCCAATCAGATGCATCCTGAAGGAATGTCGTCTCCCTAGCTGAGTCGTATACCGAAGTGTGCAGCAATTGATAGTTCCAGACTGAAGTCCCCAGCGGAATTGAGATTCCCCGCAGAGTCGTACTCTCCCCCGAAGCAGGACGATTCCTTCTATCCCCAGCCGGGTTTGCAGATCCCCAAGAGAGCCGAGTCCTTGGAAGCCGTTCGGGCCATGATTGGTTTTCCCCAGTAGAGTGTTGAGTAGCTGATGTTGTATCTCCCCACCGGAGTCGTTACCTCCAGGAAGGTTGGCTGCAAACGCCGTGCAATTTATTTCTGCGATTGACATCGCTTTCCTCAGCGGGTCTGGGTTCTCGTAGAGCTTCGTTCCCCTGCAGCAGTCAACTGAAGTTTGCTTCCCCATGCGGAGTCCGATTGAGATTGGCGTGACCTTTTTTCCGTGGCAGGATGATTCCTTCCCCCACCAGAGTGGTTCTTTCTCCTTGACGGGAGGATTCTCCCTTCAGCATTTATTTTGCTGACGGGGCCATAGCATGTTGCATGATTGCATAGCATTTATCACACACGCATAGCATTTCCACCGTGTGGAGCATTGCGCCATTGTCGATCATATGCATATGAAACATGAGCTAGGTCATCACCGTTCTTGTTTTGCAGGTGTTCCTCCGCAGGGTCGCTTGCTCAAAATGATTCTTGAATTCCCCAACAAAGTTGTTTGCTTAAGATGACTCTTTAAATCCCTAGTGAAAGCCGCCATAGAGGGTTGCTCGAGTTGATGCTTAGAGTCCCCGGCAGAGCGTTTGCTCAGGATGATTCCTGAAATCTCCAGCATAGTTATTGGTTCAGGATGATTCTTGAAGTCCCCACGGAGTTATTTGTTCAAGATGATTCTTGATTCCCTCAGCAAAGATGATTCACCCAGAATGATTTCTGGATCCCCGAAGCAGAGTTACTTGATAGTTCTCCAGAATCCCCAGCGGAGAGGTGTCGTCCCCAGCAGGTTTCTGAACGGAGAAGTCGAAACCTCCCCTCGAAGACTTGATGATTGAAGTCCAACCGTATTGATGAAGCAGTTCTCTCAGCTGATGCAGAGTGCCTGATGGTAGAAGTTGGATATCCCCAATTGGTTCATGATTGACTGAGAATTCTATTCCCGACTTACTGATGAAGTCCGGCTGATGCCCGAAAGTTCACTTTGAATGCCCGTTGGCATAATTAGCTTGATTGTTGACCTGATGAGTCCATAGGAATCCTGATGCCTGACGGCATGATCGACCATGTATCACGGGTTACCGTGTGACCAATTCTCCAGCTAGTTGTCGTGCAGCTAATATTTCAGTTTTTGAAGATTTGTTCCCATCAAAGTATCGTGTACTTGTGCAGTTGGCAAATTTCCGGGTTTTTCGGTATTCAACCGTCTCGCACCTGGATTGGTTGAGAGTTGTTCGCTTCTCACCCAGTCAGGTTCAAGCAGTTTGAATAGGGGCAGCTGTTGCACCCCAAAATTTGACCAACTTCTCTTTACCTAGCTTGTGTTTCATTTCATTCACATTAGCATTGTCATTTGCATTTCATTGACATGTATGCAGCAGATCAAGAGGTGTGATTACCAACCAAGATCTATACAAGAGTTTGAAGCTAGATAAGAAGGTTATTCAAGTGTTCAAGGGTTGACATCCTTGTCAGAGAAGTTAAAAGATCCCCAGAAAGAGTGGTTGAAACCAAGGTTGTAGGTCTCCTAACTGGAGAGTTATGGGAGCTCCTCAGATGATTCTGAAGCCAAGAATGTGGACTTGAAGCCTTGAGAGAGCTTATGAGATGTCTTGAAAGCCATCATGAAGCCTAGACAGGTCATTGTGCAAGATTAAGGAGCCTCAGCCATGAGTGGTGCAGCTAGGGTTTGACTGGGTCAACCCTAAGTCAACTGATGATTTGAAGAAGGTTGAGACCTAATTCAAAGGCCATGTGATCATGGATTGATACATTGAGATGTTATAAGGATGATTCCAAGGTCAACTCATCATGATTGAAGAGTTTGAGAAGTTTCAAGCTAGGGTTTCTAAGGCTTGACAGTGTAAAATTCCCTAGTTTGACCCCTATCTTCAAGGCAGTTTAGCTAACGATGTGATTGTCATCTCATCTTGCCACCAACATGAATGTTGTAGATCTTGTTCTTATCTTTAATTTGAGTACTATAAGTCCTTGATAGGATTTGTATAACTCAAGTTATGGCTTTGACAAGTTACAGGTCATCTGAGGTATGTGAATCTGGGGCCTTGAAAGTTACCCAACTTGCATCAATCTTTTGCCCAAGAAGAATGATTCCTATGAACTTTTGGTCAACATGAATGTTGTTCCTTATCTTCTTAGCTTTCTAGAGAGTACTATAAGTCCTTGATAGGATTTGTAGAACTCAAGTTATGGCTTTGACAAGTCAAGGGCATTTTGGTCATTTGGAGATTACAGGTCATTTCAAGTATAAAGCCATAACTCCTGTTTCCAAGCTTCAAATGGAAAGATCTTCAACATCAAACTTGTCCAAAATGATGTTTTAATTCTAGTAAGGAGGTCATGAGATGATGGAAATCCTTGTAGCTCAAAGTTGCAAAAATGACCTAAAATAAGGGCATAAGTTAAATAAACCAAAGTTGGAAATTGATATTTTCAACCTACACATCCAAACCATGGCATGTAATATATCATTTTGACTCTAGAAAACATTTTAAGAACATTGGTTTAGCCACATTTTTGAGTTGAGATTCAATTTGTGGACTTGCTTTGAAAAGTGGTTACTTGCATATTAAGTAACATTTGCAAAACACAAAATCAAGGCATGGGAAAGGAACTTTGCAAGCCAAACTCTTTCAAAATGTCACTAGGGGAGAAATTGAAAGAGATTGGGATGGTTTTCAAGCTGCAAAACAGAATTATGCATGTCATGATAAGTGAGTGAAAATCTCATGACATGAGAAGTGGAAACTCTCATTAGAAGGATCTAGTGGGTTCTAGATCATCCAAACATCATCTATATATTGAATAGAGTTGATCCAATGCAAAGGTTGGTGATGATTGAAGGAGAGAGCATAGATTGAGATTGAAATTTCATAGCTTGCAAATGCAATCGGTTTCACCAAATTCTTCACTCTCCATCCATTTTCTTGATTGAGGCTTCTTCCATGGATGCCAAGGAGTGATTCTAGATCATAATCAAGAAGGATTCGTGGCTAATTGGATCTCTTGAAGTCAGAATTTTCCACCTGCAACTCACCATCGGATTTCAAGATTCAAGCACTTTCAACTGGTTCTTTTGCATACAGAAGCAAGAGGAAGGTTCATTGATCGTGTCTGCAAGATTGGAGAGCTTGAATTGGAGGTTTAGTGCACCTGTTCATCCAAGATTTTCAGGTTGGTAACTTTCTTCCCCCAGCATGATTTAGGTAGAATTAAAGTGAATTAAGGTGTTAGATTCATTGTAGAATGGTGTAGGATGGATTTCAGATAGTTAATTGGAGAATTAGTGACAAAATAGGTGCATTACCATTTTCGGTTGAGAATTAGATATGGTGAATCTTGAGGTTTCAGAGGAAGCTAAGGGTATGGTTGAATTCGTGGCAAGATTTGGGACAAGATTCATGTTTTGACCATTTGCAATGGAGGCCTGTAGAGAAGACTAGGGTTGAAGAAGACGACCGGAGCACCACCGGTGGTGGCCGGAGCTGGGCGCGAGTTGTAGAGGTTTGAAAAGGTTGAAGATGACTCTGGGACCATTGGATGATGGTTGGACTTTGAGTAGAAGCTTGATCCAATGGCCACGTTTTAAAGTTCAGTTTGTGAAGGGTCTGATTATGAAACGCAGTGTTTCATTAATCAGTTGGTTTTGGGCTTAATGAATTAAGTGATATCCACACCCCCCTGATGGCCCAACCCATGATTTGAACTGTGTTTTGTTGCTATCCACACCGCGCGTATTATTATTTTAATTGGATTTTCTTTTAATTTTCATTTTATACATGGTTCTTGTTAAATTCATATAAAATTGAAAATTAATCCAATTAAACCCATTCTTTTTGCATTTTACTCATGATTGATATTAAAATGATTATGTTTGATACATAATTTTACATTTTAATTGATATTAAAATGATTATGTTTGATACATAATTTTGTGGAATTTAGTGTGATCACTTGGTGTTGATTCTTGGCCTAATTTTTTGTGTGTGTTTAGGTTAGACATGTATGATCCCATATAATTTTTCTCACATTTTTTTGATGAAAATAGGTGTGCTTTCTAGATTGACATTTAGATACTTCCTTTTAGGGTTTAGGTTTGATACCTTGTAATGTAGAATTTAGTTCTAGGTCTAATTTGATGGTTTGATCTCTGAAATTAATATGGTAGAGTCATGATTGATCTAGGTTCCCATAGATATTTTTGTAGGATTTTACAATTGATTTTAGTGTTTTAGTTAGGACTAACTTTAGTACTAGGTTTTAGGTGATCCTAACTTACTAATTCAACTAGTTTAACTCATTTAGCTCCCTTAGATTAGGGTTTGTGCTTTGTTTGCCTTTGGTTGAGATTGAAGACAAGTTGAAGACAAGGTTAGGATGCTTGAAGTTGCTTGAAGTTGCTTGGAGCTTTGGGATTTGTTTGTGGCTGAAGGTGTCTGATGAAGGTTTAGGAGATAGGAGACCTAGGGAGAGCCTTACAGTTAGAATGATTTCTTTCACAAATATGGAAAGCATCTTGTGCTTCCATTCCTCCCAATGACTAAAAGTTTTTTCTCAGATATTCACATCCCTCCTTTGGAGGGATGAGTGGCTTTATCTGGGAAGTAGAACTTTGAGGGAACCAGTCTCTCATAATGAACCCTTACAGGCTTCCTTTGGTTGTCAGTAAGCTGTTTATCATTTCCACTTATCCTGTTAAATCAATTGTCTTCTGGTTTGAGTATCTTGAAAGATGTTAGACTTGAGTGTGTAGATGAGGACTTCATTGAAGAGTGTGGAAGAGGATGATTCCTTGAGCATTGCCATTGCAGCTGAAGCTTGAAGAGCAAGAAGAACAAGTTGATACTTGAAGGCCTAATGGAGATTGAATGAAGAGCTGAGGCTTGAGAAAGAATTGAAGGGTGAAGTTGATACTTCTAAGTGATTAAAGATTACCCTGAGAAGCTGAAGCTTGTAGGAGATGAAGACCAAGTTGATACTGGTAAAGCAAAGAAAGCTTGAGAAGCTTGAAGACTAAGTTGGTACTTATGAAGAGGATTCAATTGAGATTGACTGTAGAGCTGAGGCTTGAGGAATAGAGGATGAGTTGATACTTACATTGGTGTTTGGAGAGCCTGAAGGAATCAAGTTTACACTTGTAGTTAGGAGTGAAGCCTGAGGGTGGAATTGACTGAAGAGCTGAAGCTTGGAGAAGAGAAGGAGGATAAGTTGAAACTTATGTTGATGGGTTGAAACCTGGAGAAGCAAGTGGATACTTGTCCGGAATGATGATAGCCTTGAAGGGTGATTGAGGTCTGAAGGCTGGATTGCTGTTAGAAGAGCTGAAGCTTGAAGTTGAGAGAGGGAGGGGTTGATCTGCTTTCTTTCTTGTCTGTTTTCTTTTCTGTGCTGATGTGCCTTGTTTGACTTGCTTGATGCATTAGAATAAGTCCATGATTAGACTGACTTTAAGCTAGGAGCATGATTGCACTAGAGGTTGAGTTGCTCCCTCTGCTTGTATTTTTACTGTATGGCTTTGCTTGCGGGTATTCGGTAGAGCCCAGCTCCCTTGCCCATGTGGTTTATTTTGCTTAACAGCATTTTCATTTTTCTTTTGTATGATTGCAGTTCACTTATATTTTGCTTGATAGCATATTGTTACTTTTCTGTATGATTACTGTTATTCATTCTGGCTTGAGGTTGAGATGAGCTTGTGGAGGCTGCTGCCCCATACACATTTCCTCCCTCACTTGCATTGCATGCATTTTACAGTCGTTTACTGTTTACTGTTTAAGCTGATGCTTTATCTGGTTCTGTTTATCATTGACATGATCCCTTAGGACTCTCATTTCCTTTGATAAGGAAGTGATGATAGAACTTTAGGTTGAAACCTATGCATGATAACTTCTAGGAGTTCCTTGTTTCAAACTTCAACCATAGGATGAATCCTTGGCATGACAACAGTAGGACTTGATAGTCTCCCCATAGTTGAGCCTGCTCTCTTCTCATCTCAAAACAGCTTAAAATACAGTAATCATGAATGATTTCTTTCGTACGTTACGAGCCTTAAGCTATCTGAGAAAGGATTGTTGGAGAGTTTCTTTCCAACAGTCCGGATGTTTAGTATGGCACCCTTTGCGTGACATGCGACGTATTCATTCTCAGGTCATAGTCTTTAGTGCGATTGAAATTGCAAACACAATAAAAAAACACTTCTTCCGTAAAAGACAGAAAACAAACTTCAAACCTTTTTGCCCCGTGGGCCCATAATTCAAAGGAACGCTTTTCTGAAGAAAAGAGTGTCGTTCAACTCCAGTTCTACCGCAAATAGGCCTTGTCCCTAACTGCTGGAATTGCTGTTTAACCCTACTCGATAAAATAGATGAATCTGAACCCCCGTGATCCGTATTATCCCAAACTACGTAAGCTCTGATCTCTCATACCTGTTGAGAGTACGTAGGCACAATACTGATGTATTGGCGAGCCACCTTCCCTGTAACCAGTAGTTAGTCGAACTACGTTGACTCTTATTTCTCATTCTCTGATGAGAATACGTAGGCATAGAGTGCGACGCTTTGCCGAGTCATTTTCTTTTCTTTTTAAGCCAGCCTTGATAGGTAGATAGATAAACCAACTCGTCCAGTAAACACAACAAGCGTGGATCCCGTCGAGTACGACAGATGTGAGGGGTGTTAATACCTTCCCCTTGCGTAACCGACTCCCGAACCCAGACAATGGTTGCGATGACCTTGTCTTATACCTTTTCGTCAGGTTTTTCCGATCGTTTCCTTTCCCGTTCTGAGGGATAAATAACGAAAGGTGGCGACTCTTCTGTCTTGCCGACACCTTATTTTCGCGGAAGCGACAATGTCCTATAGGCCGCATCGGGGATGAGAAATCCCAGGGAAGGCTATAGTTGTCCAACGTAAAGGAATACCATCAGGCGTCATATAAGTCGCTCATGTTCGAGATGTCCCAGACATGCTTTTATGGGTATTTATCCTCATGATGACAACTTGTCTAAACATGTCCTTCAAATTCCATAATTATTGAATATTGGGCCTCAATGTCAATTGAATGGCATTCAAGTTGTCTCTTCCTCCCTTGCCTCATATTAGGATTGAAGAACCATTATAAAAGGACACACTTTAAATAAAAAAAGGTAAACTAAAATATTTAAGTAGAAAATTCACCCAATGTGACTTTCTTGTGGCTCTAACTGACTAGCTTCAAAAGAGTTATCAAATTAGTATTCTTTGCGTGAACATTTGGAACCTACCATATGGTTTTTGTAAAACTTACTTGGGCCAGAGAAAATTGCAAACCAACTGGCGCATCATCCTTATAGAACCAGTGTGAGTAGCAACAATCAAGAATCACAGGCTGCTATGGAGGAGCTACTCGTCGCGGTGGAAAACATGTGCCAACAGAACAAGTTGTTGCATGGAATGTTCACGCCTTATAGCAGAATCAATATCATCCCCAATCAGAGAACAACGACTTAGAAGACCCAATCGATCTACAACTGCTGATTAGAGAAATTTTGGATGGTTAAGTTTCAGAGAATTTCAAACCACCTCGTTGGCAAAATTCGATGGGAAGGGGGACCTGTTGGAGCACATCATAATGGTCAACACTCTGATGGCCATTATTAGATCTACTGACCCGTTAAAGTGCAAACTGATCACAAGCATGCTAAAAGGTCCTGCCTTACGTTGGTACATGAGTTTCCCTAAGTTCTATGTAACCAACTACCAGGATATGGCGAGAAAAATGACACATAAATTTTCTTCCAGCAAGTAGAGGAAGGCATCTACCACACACCTTTTCAATGTTCACTTGGGAAAAGGCGAATTCCTCATAGAATACTTGGCTTGTTTCAATGAGATATAATCAAAGTCATACATCCTAATCAAGAGATGTTCGTAAGGAGATTTCAAAACGGTCTTAAGATGGGTCATTTCAATGAGTCCTTAGCTTAAAAATCGGCAATGAATATGAAGAAAATAATGGCGGGAGCCAAATGTTACATAAAAGAAGAGGAAAGTAATGCAGATAAGCGATCAATATATGCAAAAGAGAAGAGAGTGTCAAAGTTGGAATCTGGAAAATAAAGGAAACATAAGGATCAAGCCTGAAACTAAGAGAAATCATCTTTCAAGACATAATGAAAATCATACGAATGTCTCACCATATTAAACACAAAATTAGAAATGATTATGCAAGAAGTTTATCATACAAAAATTATAAAGGAAGTTAACCCGCCCAAAGGAAACATGATAGGAATGTATGTTGGACTTGATACTTCACACAAAAGAGGGGGTGAATTGTGTGGTTTGGAAAAACATGGTTTAAAAACTTTTGGAAAATAAAATCAGAGTTAAAAAGCATTTTGAAAAACTAGCATTGGAAAAATAAAAAGCAGAAATTAAAAGAGTTTAAGGGAAAAGAAGGACACCAAGAAATATAGAGGTTCACTTAAAACATAAGAACTTATTCGTCTCTCCAAGAATTAATCTTGAGAGTTTTCAATAATACTTTGAGAGATTTTATCAGAAAAGACTCACGAACCCCCTTATACAAGGAATGCTAGTTGAACTTCAACCAAAATATACAAGATGATGGATGTGTGTGTTTGCATCTTTTCTTCAGAATAAGCTTGAGAGTGATGGGAAAAATCCTCCTTCCCAAATGGAGGGTTGAAGCGATTAGTCTTCTTTTCACAAATAAGAACCTTGGGGCGGTTAGCCTTCATGTTTCAAAACCTTTGAGCTTAATACCTTGATTTTCACGGGCTAACCAAAAACCTGAGAGATTTTAAGAACGAGCTGATCTCCAACCTATGAAGCTTTTAATACTGGACTGAGCTCCATCCTATCTTATTTTTAATACCGGTTTGACCAAGAACCTAGGAGACACTACTACAAAATAGACTTTTCGTAATACTCATTTTACAACGGTCTTCCTGTTAACTGAGGTAATAGTTCTTTTTGGGATGTCTTTTTATTTAATAAAGGAAATTTCACAACGATCATAGGTATCAACTCCTAGCACCAACAATTTTCCATTTATTGTGACACAATGGGCTTGACCTTGTATATACCCATAGTTTTTATAATCAACTATGGTGTAAGTATCAATCATTTCATCACGTTTTGTATTGACAACCATGGTGAATGGTTCTACTTATTTATACATAAGTGAAATTATCTCTCGATTCAGTACATTACACTCGTCTCTTTTAAAACAAAACCCTAACATCACTTTCACTTATCTTTATCAAAACGGAACTCTAACATCTCTGTCACTCGTCTCTTTCATATGGAAACCCCAAATTTATGCATCCAACTCATCATCTTTGAAGGATACCTTTGTTGCATCAAATCTTAGCAAATGACTACTTTACAGGTTCTTCTTCACTATAGTTTATAATTTAAAATCTATTTATGTATTATTGTTTATGTTTCAAGAACTTGTTTCATAATATTTAAACTTTCTGCTTATTTTGACTTATATGCAGGTATGCTTGTTTCAATAATGAGGATGAAGCTAAAGTGAGTGTTGCAAACTTGTGTGAAATACCAAGAATGACATCCATTCAAAATAGATACTAGTTTGCAGCTCTAACTCCATCTTCATCCTTCTTTCATTGTGGACCCACCATTATGGGACATGTACATTTCTGAAACATTTTATGACTTGATATGTTTGTTGTATTATGTATGTTGTTTATGGTTTGTTATTGATGAATGTTTTTTTTATGAATGTTGTTATTAATGTTTGTTTAAAAGATGAGTTTATTATATCTAATGTGGTTTGAGTATTTTTCCAATCCCTTACTGAATATATAACTTTTCATATTGCATTAGAAAATTATAATATGATAGATAAAGTTATATTACAAAACAAGTATGCATTCAATTCTTAACAAGAACTCTTCAATCCGTTATCTGCATATTTTCCTTTAAATGTTAGGACTTTATTTAATGATTGTAGTTCTTCAACCGCCCTTCTCTCCATCTCTAATTTTGTTTACAAAGTAAATAATATTTGGCAAAATGAACTAGAGGTGAAGGCAGGGGCGGTTGAAGAACTAGGATCATTAAACAATATTATAACTGTTAAAGAGCATAATACGGATAAAGAGTTGAAGAACTCTTGCCAAGCATTTAAGGTGAACTTTTTCTTCTAATATAACTTAATTTTTTATATTATTATGTTCTAGTTCAGATTGAAAGATTATATGTTTAGTGAGCATTAATGAAATAAGCATTCCACATAATTTATAATAAACTCAGTGTATATATCACAACACTTGTTTATACCAACCAATGTTAAATATTATGCATTAAAAATATCATAATGGTTGTTTAAAATAACCATTATGGTAGGCAGCACACACAGTCTAACAACCATGATGGAAAGCATCATACTTACAATCACACCTTACCTCACAACGGTTGGTCTAGCGTGGTGGTATCCCTTTTACAACCATTCTGATAGGTGTTTTTCGTAGTAGGGAGATTTTATACAGGTTGATCTCCAACCTAAACTAAGACTGAAATACCCAATCCCAAACAAAAGCTTTTATGGGTTTAACTTTAACCTAAATAAATTCCTAGTTGAACAATATTCAACAAAGATATACACAAAAGGTTCCCTTTGTGAATTTTATAATTCTACCCATTCTAGAATTATAAAAATAATATCACTCACATAGTGAGAGAAAGTTAAGGAAATTTGTAGAGAAAGAGAGAGAGTGAGAGAGAGAGAGAGAGAGAGAGAGAGAGAGAGAGAGAGAGAGAGAGAGAGAGAGAAATGAAAGTTTCAAAACATAATTCAGGATGATTTGAAATGAGAAACGAAACCTCTATTTATAGGCATGAGGTTGGCTCAAAAAGGAAATTTCAATAAAAATAATTTTGTAACAATCTAATCTATTATCACCTATTCCTAATTAATTAGATATATATAATTGTTTGTGAGTTCTCCAAAAGTAAGTTTAAGATATCTAGTCGTTGCACAAAATCAAGGCGCCTTCAATATAGCTTGGGCCTTAAGTTTGCACATTTCTAATAGTTTATACAAATGTTCTAATCGATTAGGAAAGTAAAAAATTTACTTGTAGCTACTTTGACTACTTTTAAATCATCTGACACAACTTCCAGATGTTTTTCAAAATATTTTCTTTTGGTAAAGAATTTCAAAAATGGTTTTGTGTGTGTGTGTGTGTGTGTGTGTGTGTGTGTGTGTGTGTGAGCGTGCACTTTAGCCTTATATACTTTTAAGACAAAGTTCTTTTGCCTTACAATCATTCACTTATTACTAAAATAGAAGATCACCATATTACTTCATGACTTTGTCGGATGATTCTCTTTGTGTTGTCACATGCTTGAGTGGCTTGAGATGAGGCTTTAGTTGCATTCTTTATTTTTCATCATCGGATAGTCAATTTTACCAAACCTTAAAGATAAGGTTTGCATTTTTATCTGTTTAATCATTCATGCTTGACTTGTCATTAATTTTCATTATGAAAAGTTGATGTCCTTGTTAAAAGAAAATCACATGCAAAACAAGGTTCCACAATGTATACAAACAAGTAGCATAAATCTCACATGGTACGAGGTTACCATATGAATGATTGTCACCAACTGAGTCAAGAGATCAAAAAGTTGATATAGAGGAGTCGTCTTCAGAGATACATACAAGACGATGGTCGAGGAAATGACATAAATATGTTCCATGCCACAAGAATCCCGTGGAAGAACGTCTTTGACCAAAAAGGCACAAAGTGTTCAAGAACAACAAGGGGCGGAGTACTCCATAACACACCTTGAATAAAACTGTTGGCGGATTCGCGAGCGATGGAGAATCTAGTTCGACTTGGAAGAAATATACTCGATAAGTAATGCATTTTGTCAATTCTCCCACCACTGAATCAAGGCCATCAGTCCTAACTGTCAACTCCTCTTAAAGGGATGTCGAGGGCATAATTCTCCATGAAGATGACCTGATGGTGATTAACCTCCAAATAAATTATTGGAATATAAAGAGGGTGATGATTAATCCCGGTAGCTCTATAGATATCCTCTATTGGGAAGCTTTCTAAGGTTCTAAGCTAGACCCGAAACTCCTTTATCTTCTCAAGGGATCGCTAGTAGGCTTCTCCGAAGAGAAAATGAAAATCCTAAGTTTGTCACCATCAAGACCACCTTTGGGACAGGTGGATTTTCTAAGATAATGAAAGTGGTGTTCATGGTAATAAATGATTTTTCACCTCATAACATCATCATTGGTAGGCCAACCTTTAAGGATCTAAAAAAACTCATATCAACCTTGTACCTGACCATGAAATTATCGTTGAGCAACGAGTGAGTTTGAGTAATTAAAGGAAACTAGGAATTAGCAAGATAGTGTTATTGAGATAGCTTAAAGCTAAAAAAGAATGTCAATCAGGAAGCCATTTCGGACGCTCATAAGATTCATTATGTTGATCTAGATTCTAGAGGATGGTTTGACCCATGTGGAAGAGCTAAAGACTGTCCATATAGAATTTGAGAAACAACAAAGTACTCAGATCTAAACAACCCTACCAGAAGACGAAGAGATCAAAATTATGCAACTACTATGAGAAAATGTAGACCTTTTTGCCTTGGTACCCGCAAATATGCATAGGATAGATTCATATGTGGTTTTTCATCAACTATCTATAACATTCAAAGCAAATACAATCTCCCAAAGAAATTGAAAGTAAGGTGGAGAAAGAAGTTCAGTCGTAGCCAAAGAAATGAAAATGTTTCTAGAACAAGGTTTATCCAAGAGATCAAATATCCCACATGGTTGGCTAACATAGTGGTGGTAAAAAGGAATTTGGGGATATGCTCATTCATGGTGCATCCAGTTTCAAAATGTTAAGTTTTATGAACATTTACCAGGGGATATGATCAAATCAAGATGAGCCGAAACGATGCCCTAAAAATAACCTTCAAGACAAACTGGAACAATTACTACTATGATGTCATGTCGTTTGGAGTTAAAAATTCAGGACTGGCATACCAAAGGCTCGTGGAAATTGTGTTCTCCAACCAAATAGGTTAAAACTTGGAGGCTTATATTGACAACATGGTTATCAAAACTCCCGATGAGGGACAACATTACGGTGACTAGAAGAAAACATAATGATCATTAAAAAATTCCAATATGCAACTTAATTTGAACAAGTGCCCATTCATAGTACACGTGGGAAAATTTATGCAATTCATTCTAACCAGGCAACGAATATAGGCAATCCGAAAAAAACGCGTGGCAATCATCAACATGAGGGATCCAACTTCGATTAAAGAGGTTCAACAATTAACTGCGGGGATAATAAAACTCTCTAGATTTTTATCCAGAGCATGTGACAACTCCATACACTTCTTCTCCACGCTGAAGAAGGTAGAAAGTTTTCAATGGACGGAAGATTGTGAGAAGGTCTTTAAAGAGTTGAGGATTTTCTTATCAGCTCCCTCAATCCTTATATGCCTCAAAGAAAGAGCACCATTGATAATATATTTGTCAATCACATAGAAATATATGAGCTAAGTGTTGGTCTAAGAAGGTGGGTGGGAGAAAGGTCGTTCTACCCCATCATCAAAGTTTTAAAAGGAATTGAGTTGTGCTATTATAAGATAGAGCTCTTAGCCTTGGAAGTTGTGATTATGGCAAGGAAGTTGAGGCCTTATTTCTAGAGATGTCTAATCATTATTAAGACCAACTATTTGGTCAAGCAAGTATTGAAAAAGCCATATCTGACGGGTAGAATGGTGGCATGGTCCGTATAGTTGTCCGAGTATGACATAATGTTCGTGCTTAGGAGAAACATGAAATTTCAATTCTTGTAAGTTTACTTAGTCGATTTTAGCACTCCTATTAAGGCAGAATCCCCATGCCTTTGGCTCTTGTTAGTGGAAGGATCCTCCAACCTAAAAAGGAGCAGATCAAGTATCATGTTAGAGGAGATGAAAATGTTAGAACAAGATCTGTTCATGACATGTATCCTTCGGGTTTTGATGATAACAAAGTATTGAAAGAACAATGATTTTATGTAATTTGTGTTCCAAGTATGCAGGATTTAAAGCTTAAAGAGAATACATTCAGAATCTGGTATAAAGACACACTTGAGAGAAATTGAGTTACTAGCCTCTGGTGGTTCAGAATATGAAGAACACTCTTTATGTGATGTCTGGCATAAACTCTGAAGCTGAGGGCCTCAACATCAGAAGAGAAACATATTTTCTCTACACTTAGTATATGTATCAGCTTCTAGTGAACATTCTGAGTTAGTAATAAAGTTAAAGTTATTCGTACTGCAGAAAGCAAACTGCATTGTCAAATCAGCTTGTCAGCTAGAATCTATGTTCATAAGGCTTAATAAGAGTTGACATGCTTTACAGATATCTACTCTCAACAGATCTATAGTATAAGATTACATGGAAAACACAATGGTTAAACAAGTTAAATAATGGATTAAGATCTTTTGGTGTATCTATCTTCAACGTCTCTTGTACTATGGAGAAACAAAGACATTTGTTCAAGTTATCTCTTCCATAACTATTCTTCTACAACTGCTATATAAGTAGCTGAAGATTCAATCTAAATCTTCAACAAGTAAAAAAGAACAAAGAGAAATAGAGAAGGAAATTCGAGAAGGATAGATGTGTTGCACACTTCTATCTAGATGAAGGAATAATAAGATCAATAATAAGCAACACAATTGAGTATGCATAATGTCTGCTATTTGTTGTAAATTGTACAAAGCTTTAAGATTTCTTAAACATTGAATATCTTTGAAATCTTAAGTGCTTAAGGTCTTTATTATGGTGATTACCCTATACCTCTAATTTTGTATCAAGTACACCTTGTTCTCTATTCTTCTAAACATGTTGTTTAGTAGTTTAGATAAAGTCTATTGCTATGTGCTTGAGCACCAAAGTCTCTTGTTGAAAATCTTGAGCCAAGTAAGTCTCTTGCTTGTGCTAGAGCATTGAAAGTCTTAGTTGGTTATTGATTGAGCAGAAAGTCTTGGACTGTGAATTTGTGTAGAAGTCTTGTACTTGAACGTATAAGCAAAAGTCTTGGGTTCGTGGAACCTAAGAAAGGAAGACTTAGGCTGCATTCTGAGCAAAGCAGTCTTGAGCCCAAGGGGCTTAAGCAAGAAGTCTTGAGTTCGTGGAACTTGAGAAAGAATTCTTGGACTTGACAGTCTGAGCAAAGAAGTCTTGGACCTGAGGGGCTTCAAAAAGGAAGTCTTAGATTCATTGAATCTAAGCAGGAAGTCTTGGACCTGAGGGGTTTAAGTAGGAAGTCTCGGGTTGATGGTCTGAGCAAAGAAAAGTCTTATGCTTAAGTGCATAAGCAATTGTAATCATCATTTGATTATAGTGAAAAATATATTATTCTGCAATGAGACTGAACTACTCTCAGTTTGGGAGGAACCAGGATAAATCTGTGTTCTTTATCTTTTATTTTCTTTTGTTAGCATTCCGCTACAATGTATTAATAAAAATATGAACATCAGTTTAGATTTTGAACTTTGATCAGAGGCAAAGTTAAGAAACGAAAAACACAATTTAACCCCCTTCTTGTGTATTCTTCTGAATTTCAATTGGTATTAGAGCACGGTCTGTGCATAACACTTAACAGTGGTGCAGATAATGATTCAATGAGAAAAATATGTCTTCTAAAGACTTTCCTTCAAAAAGGATTTAAGAACCACATGAAAAATATTACACTGTTAATCCTACCATATTCAAAGAGTGACTCCACTAAATTTAAATGATGGAAAAAAACAAAATATATTTTTAATTCATTTGTCTTAATAAAGGGTTTTGATGAATGTCTATAGAATACCCTTAAGAAAGGTATTACTATATAAGTTGATTGTGTAGGGATAATCAAAGTCTGAAAGTCTCTCACAATAGCTCAGAAGAAGCTTACTGAAAATACCTTTAAAGTTAGATGCATTCTGGTAGGTACTCTATCTCATTCTGAGTATATCAACATTATTGATATGTCTAATGCTTAAGAATATCTTTGAATCCTTGTGTTCTTCTTTGAAGGGAATCAGGTAGAAGCTTATTAAGTTACACTTCATCTAATTTTTCAAGCAAATTTTAAGAAGTCTGCTTGCTAGTGTTAAACCAAAAAGTCAGAACTACTCAAGAAGTCAAAAGTTTGAGTAGACTGTGTCTTGAAGGTTTTAATAGCATTCTTTGAAGTAAAGATATGGAATTAGATGATGAAAAACTTTCAAACAGATCACCCTTCCTCAAGCTTGTTGAAGAAAATTCCTATGGAATGTTTGATGATGAGGAACTGACCTTCCCTATCAAAAGACTCTTTCAACTAGATAAATGGAATGTGATATATGTTGATAGAAAAGTAACTTTAGAAGCTTATGAAATACTACTAGAAAAAACCCAAAAAGCAAAAATGTCAAAGACCTTTAAAGTCTATTCTAATGAAGCTGATATAGTTGAGGATTCATAATCTGATGAAGAAAGTAACCAGGCATTGCTAGTCATCACTTCTTCTGAAGAACCAATCTGAATCCAGGAATAAAATCAATTATTGAAGAGAAAGAGATTACTTCCAATCTATTTTTCTCCAATATTTATAAAAAGGAGTTTGTATCTCAAGATAATATCTTAAGTGACTCCGTTGCTCCTATGGAAATTGAAGGCTATCAAAGAATCTGTGTTAAAAGACAATTCTTTGAGAAACCTTTTATTTCTTCTTTTATTTCTGGCAATACAATGACAATGTTGTAAACTTATTTTATGCCAATCTCTAATAGCAAAAATCATCTGAATCTATGCTTTTCCAAAATTTTCAATGTTCAAAGATGTTTGTTCCATGATTCTATGATTGTCCATGGTTCTATGATTGGCTAAATTTTGGTAAAACATGATTTTGCACTGATGTTAAGCATGTTATAACATCTTCATCTACTATCAAGACAAAACTGTTGTCATGTATTTTAATCAAGATGTTGAGACAGATGTCATGACATCTTTGTCTGGTACAGCAGGAGCTACTATTTTATATCTCTTGACATAGGTGTTTTGGTTTAATGAGATCCTGTTGGATATACCTCATCAGTGTGTGCAGGTCAAAGAGATTTATTTGGAATAAAGTGCAGATTTAATTGGTGTCCATAAAAAGGATCTTTGAGACTTTTTAGGAAACTATAATATATTTGTTTCTACTGTTATGAAGAAGATTCTGCAGAAGAATGGGAGTTGGTAGATGTTCTTGATTGGCTGCATTTTGTAAAACATTGTTGTGTGTGTAGATGTCTTGACTAATGTCATGACATACTTGTGTAGTGTACTGTAGGGTAAGTTTGGTTAGCTAGTATAGAGTTTAATGGATGTCAAGCTGAATGTTGTGACATCAGGGAGCTGCCAGTTAGGGCGCTGTTTTTTTTCTGTTATGTTTCCTTATTTATCTCAAGCTATATTTTAGGAGACTTTCCAGGGAAACGCCTATGACCTATTTGATAGCACCATGAATTGTGGAGATTGTATTAATTTGGTTAAACCTAATTTCTGTTGTAATTTATGAACATTGAAATCTTCTCTCCCTACTGTTGCTTTTGATCAACTCAAGCCCAGACTGCATTACTATTTAAGGAGGCGCAGAAGCAAGGAAAATTAAGCACTCACAACAAGAAAAACTTGAGTGTATAATAAGGGTTTAGGATTTTGAGAGTCTCTTGTGTGTGACTTTGTAAGTCACCCTTTGTATCTTTGGATGCATCGTGGTAGACATATTTAGGCTGTTGTTTGGTAATTGTTAATTGTTCACTCAAAGCTTTTAAGCAAGAGTGTATTGTTCTTGATTGAAGTTGTTAAGCAAAATCAAGTATTGTGGTGTTGGTGTGTCTGGGTTGTTGCTTGGGTGCTTGGACTATTCTGTTGTGTTTTACAGGTTGCTAAAGACTGTTTTAGAGAAAATAGTGGGAGGTGATTTATTTTTACCACTCATGACTTGCAAGGGTTCTACCAGCAGAGGAAGTCATAGGCAGGTTAAGTCAAGGGTGTCAGCCTTGATGTTTCAACATTAGAGATACTTATACTAAAGAATATTTTTGGTATTACCGAAGTGTAAATATCTATCAACAAGTTGTGTGGATTTAAGATCAGTTTCTATTTGTGGACTACACACGTATTTAATTGGTTATCCATGAAGTTCAAAGAAGGATTTATTATAAGGATTTAAGATTCATTGCTATTTGAGATGTTCTCAAATATTTAATGGATTATCCTTAGTTGATGATCAAGTTGTCTCATCAGTTGTTGCACAAGTGTCAGAGCCCTGATCTGTTTGGTCTACTTCAAAGATCTGATGTTCAACCAGTTGTGGAGATATTCCATCAGTAGAGATTGTGCAGAATTCTGTTGATTCAAGGAGTGAATCACTATATCAAAGGAGATATAGTTGGATCTGTCTTTATTCTAGTAAGGTTCTTGGCAAGAAACTAAGGCTAGAATGTAGTGTTGATGAAAATGAAGATGAAGACTTTTTTCTTAGATCTGTTTATTTCTAATATAGAAGTATTGGATTACAACAAGTGTGTTCTAGTTTCTACTAGACGCATCTGATCTTTATCTAGAAAGTTTCCTGGCAAGAACCTTGTCTAGAAGATGGTGTTGGTGATAGCACTGCTTGGGTCAGTTTATTTCTGATCTAAGTGCATAGAAGCATGTGACCTTGCTCATCTTGGAGGTCAAGAGTAAGTGGCAGTTATTCCTGAAGAAGTATCTACTTAAGGAAAATGGGAGTCCTTTTGTAAAGATGTTTGTGACCCTTCCTCTCTGAAGAATCAAGCTTTGGCATGTTTGGGTTCTCTAAAGAGGAGTTTCTGAAGCAAATGCATTTCAAGGGATTTGTTGTGAAGCAGAATACAGGCTGTCTACTCAAACTTGCTATCAGTAATCAAGTCTATATGAACATGGAACCCTTGATGAGGTTCTTCTAAATGGCATAATGAAGGACTGAATTCACCAGCAGGATATCTTATCCGATGTTGTGACATCAAGCAAACTTCAGGGCCTTAATTAATGTTGTGGCACATCATTCTAAGATAGGTTGATCTTCTCGGGTATGAACGGAATTAATACTATCTCATGCAGTTTGCAGGAGCTGTGTGAAGGAGTAGATGTTACAGGTCCAAGTCTTGGTGTATCTAAGTTGCCTTAGAGCATGTAGGATATGAAGATCAAGTTTGCTTAGATTGTCTAGATCTCTGAAAGAGGCGGAGTTAACCAAACAGTGGCGTTTGGTTGGTCTCTAATATGATTCCAAGCAGTGAGCTTGGAACTAATTACTCTTGTGTAGAAGGGTAGTTGGTTGAAGATCAAAGAAGGTTCTGGTTCTGTTCATATATTGGAGCTTGTGGAAGAAGCCCTAAGTTGCTTATGGAAGATTACCTTCTTTTGGAGATGTATTTGATCAAGCTGGTGGAGTTGTGCTCTCTGAAGATCCTCATATTGGATTACTATTCAGATAGTAAGTCCAAGTGGTTAATGTATGGTGTCTGTGATGTAATGTCCTAACTAATGTCAGAACATCATTTTGTTTGCTGGACTTGAAGATCTGTTGTGGAACTTGTGATTCACATCTTGAATAAGAAGTACTCTATCTTGTCATACGGGAGAATGATGAGGTAAAAGAACTGTCTTGGAGTATTATGTGAAGGTATTATACAAAACTAGTGTGGATCATTGGTTGATTGGATTCTGATGTGTTATATGGAAGTGATATTCACTAGTCGAATCAGAAGTGTTCTAACTTATCATATGAGAGAATGATGAGGAAAGAATGTCTTGGATTATGGGGTGTCTATCTTGTTCTCTGACTCAGGCCAGAATTCTTATGGAGAAGGGGTAACTCTAGAAAGAAATGGAGCAGTTTGGTGTCTTATCATTGTATGAGCATGGAGATTGAGCATGAGAGATAATGTGATGATCTTAGGTGTTTCTTGCTGAAAAGAGCATCTTTTATGTAGGGGGAGAGCTTATGTCTGATGGGTGTACGATTGTGCTACACAGGTTGCTTGTGGTTCAAGCAGTAAATGAATGCGTTCAACAAGTGTGTTGAACAGGGAGTGAGCTCTTGAAGACATGAAGATGAGTCTTATGTTTTCCATTCACGTGCTTCTGGTAAAAGAGCACTAGTTATCCTTGATATGGGGATTTATACTTCTATCTAGGATCTGTTGCTGCAATAGTACAGTTATTTTTCAAGATTGTTTGTGGTTTCAAGCAGTTTGTGATTGTATGCCTCTATGAGGATGGAATGCCAGCCAAGATGTTGTGACATTATGTTACTGCTCTAGCTCATGGTGAACCTGACAGTGTATTTTTTTTGGTTCTGTCATTGGATATCAATGGATCAAATCAGGTTTTTGGGCCTCTATCCAAGTGTTTTATCTTGTATGACTAGTGAAGATGAAGACACCATCAGTTTTGATTGTATATGGAAGTCAAGGAAACATGGCATCTTGGAGAATTTTCCAGTTGATTCTGGGTGATCTTGTAGATAGTTATGTCTATCATGCGACTACCTCTCCTATAAGGATTGGTTATGGTGTGGTTTGTGAAACAAGGGGTGCAAAGTTGCAGTGTGTGATGAAGTGGTTCTTCATGTGTTTGGGTTTTCTCTTTTAGGGGGAGTGTTGATTATGCATGACAGGGGAGTTGTGTACCTGTATGATATGTAGTTGCATTGCTTGTGGTGACCTTGTGCTGATGTGGAGCTGTGTACAAAGTTTGCTGATTCTCAGGCAAGCTTGTGTTCTTGAACCACTGATGAGGTTGTAATGTCAGACAAGATGCCCTAACATTGTGCTATCTGGTGTAATTTTTCTTGACAATGTGACTGTGGGTCTGGCTTTGTAAGACTGTTGGTTTGAACTAGGTCTATACTTACTTCTTAAGAATGACCTAGGAAACAACATTGGTTTGTGTCTGGGAGAATTTATTTTTCTCTGCAGAATATTTTTGTGTCTCAAATTGAGGATTTTGAAATTCTGGTATGCAGATCTCATATGTCCCAAGAACATTGATCTCTGCTCAAACAAGGACGAGGACAGACCATGACCAATTTAAATTTCTTTAAATTGTACCAATGTTATGACGTCTGTTGTAACATCAGCAGGCTAACAGACTATTTATCTAACCATTTAAATTGTGCAGAATTGTAAATGCAGAAAGATAAATAACACACTGAATTGTTTACCCAGTTTGGTGCAACCTCACCTACATATGGGGGCTACCAAGCCAGAGAGGAAATTCACTATTAGTAGAGTTAATTCAGAGTCAAACAACCTATTTGCACTCCTCACTTAAGACCTATCCAATGACACTTCAGCCTAGAGACCACTAGACCAGAGTTTCCCACTCACTCCCCCTCAATCACCGCAGTGATAATCAATTCATTACAAAAACAGACTTTAGAAGACACTCTTCAAAGTCACAATACTTGATTTTGCTTAACAGCTTCAATCAAGGACGATACACTCTTGCTTAAAAGCTTTGAGGGACATAATGAACACAATAGTTCATACACACTAAACCAGAGCAATCATACAACATACAATTGCTTGGCCTACAAGAAATCCTAAGACTCCTACATACACGTGAAGAACAAAGTTCTTCACTCACAAATATGTCTACCACAATGTATCAAATATACAAAGGGTGACTTACAAGGTCACACACAATGGACTCTCAAAACCCTAGACCTTAATTCTACACTCAAGTTTTTCTTGTTGTGAGTGCTTGATTTCCCCTGCTTCTGCTCCTCCTTAAATAGCAATGCAGACTGGGCTTGGGCTGGTCGCAAGTAACAAACTTTAGGTTTAACCAAGTTAAACCACTTTCCATAATTCAAGGTGCTGTCAAATTAGGTCATAGTTGCTTCATGTTATGTCCAGCCCTGACTAGAATCTCGCCTGAGATAACTAAGGAGCCATAACATGTTTCTTGAATTCTAGCCTGAGATATCTCAGGTAAAATACCAGAAAACTAAAACTGCGCGCCTGATGTCATACGATCAATGTTACAGCATCCAGTCATGACATCCAACTTACTTGACTCTTAGCTGACCAAACTCCCCCTGTTGAACGCTCCTGCAGAATCTTCTTCACAACAGTAGAAACAAGCATATTATAGTTTCCTAAAAAGTCTCAAAGATCCTTTTTATGAACACCAATTAAATTTGCACTTTGTTCCTAATGAATCACTTTGGCCTGCACATACTGATGAGGTATATCCAAAGAACTTCTGTTAAGTGATAAAATAGCAGCACCTGCTGTACCAGACAACGATGTCATGACATTCAGTATGACATCCATGACAGTAGTTCTGTCATCAGCTCCTGCTGCACCAGACAGTGATGTCATGACATTGGTAATGACATCCTGTTTAAAACACATGACAACCGTTCTGTCATCTGCTCCTGCTACACCAGACAGCAATGTCATGACATTGGTAATGACATCCTGTTTAAAACACATGACAGCAGTTCTGTTACCACAGCTCTTGCTGTATCAGACAGCGATGTCATGACATTGGTCATGACATTGTGATTAAAAACACATGACAGCAGATGGATGTCACGACATTCAACATGACATTCACATTAAAACACTCCACAGCAGTTCTGTCACCACAACAGATAGAGATGTTATAACATCCTGCTTAATATCAGTGCAGAATCATGTTTTACCAAAATTTAGCCAATCATAGAATCATGGACAATTATATATCATAGAATCATGGAACTAACAATCTCCCTCTTTGGCAAATTTTGGCTAAAACAACCAAACAACATCAGATCAGCAGAAGTAGATACCAACACTTTACTCCCCATTGGTTTAGTCAAAAATTGACAAAAATTGGAGTAAATGTACATACTACTCAGTTGTCATACTGCACATGGTGTCCAAGTCTGACATTTCTTGATCTCTAATAAAAAGACTGCACCAACAATCATGGACACTGACTTAACCTCCTTGCTGAACTCACTCAGCCAGTGTAAAATCAACACTGAACCATAGCTCCTTGAGAGTACACCCTGAATCAGTCTTGAATCTTGAGTTCTTGCCTTGTCTGAAGCTGCACCTTCAGGAATGACACTTTTGACATCACCAATTAAAGGATAATCAATTAAGTATTTGCCAAGTTACAATTGATTTCTAATCCCCTATTTGGGACACAAATATTCTGTAGAGAAAAATAAATTCTCCCAGACAATAACCAATGTTGTACATAGCTCCATATCAACACAATGTCAACATAAGCAATGCAGCTACACATCAGACAGGTACACAGTTTCCCCTGTCATGCATAATCAGCACTCCCCCTAAAATAGAGAACCCAAACACATGAAGAATCACTGCAACTTTACACCCCTTGATTCACAAACTACACTAGAACAAGTATCAGAAGTAGTTGCAGGATAGACATAGCTTTCTATGAGATTCCTCAGATTTCAGCTTTGAAAGGCAAAAAAATCTCCAAGATGTCAGAGTGAATGTCCTTCCTTATGCACAAGATCAAGGTTGATGGTGTCTTGATCTTCATCTTCACCTGTCAAACAAGACACAACACTTGGAGAGAGGCTCAAAACCCTGGCTTGATCCATTGATACCCCATAATGTCACAACATCTAGTATGACATTCCATCCTCATAGAGGCATACAATTACAAACTGCTTGAAACCACAAACAATCTTGAAACTGTATTATTGCAGCAACAGATCCTATAAGTATAACTCCCCACATCAAGGATAACTAGTGATCTTTTCCAGAAGCACATGAATGGAAAATGTAAGACTCATCTTCAGGTCTTCAAGAGCTCACTCTTTGTTTAACACACCTGTTGAACGCATTCACTTACTGCTTGAACTACAAGCAACTAGTACACCCATCAAACAAAAGTTCTCCCCATATCTTTTATAGGAGATGCTCCAAGATCACCATAGTATCTCAAGACTAACCTCATGCTCATACAGTAAGGAGGCACCAAACAGATCCGTTTCTAGAGTTACTTGCAGCAAAAGAACCCTTTTTCCACAAGTACTTTGACCTCAGCCTAAGATGGACATCCCATACTCCAAGAAATTCTTTACCTCATCATTCTCCCGTATGATAGGTTAGAATGCTTCTGAGTCAACCAGTGACTTGATCACTTCCATATACCACATCTGAATGCAATCAACCAATGATCCATCATACTCCAGGACAGTTCTTTTACCTCATCATTCTCCCGTATGACAAGATAGAGTACTTCTTAGTCAATATGTGAATCACAAGTTCTGCACCAGATCTTCACGTCCTTCACCAAGGAAAACCAAACCATATCCACTGGTTCTTTATCTGCCCACAATTGGACTTACTTCTGCCTAGTAGTCCAACTGATGATCTTCAGAGAACACAGCTCCACCAGCTAAATACATCTCCAAAAGAGGGTAATCTTCCATACACAGCTTAGGGCTTCTACCACAAGCTCCAATATATGAATAGAATCAAAACCTTCTTTGGTCTTCAAACAACTACCCTTCTGCACAAGAGTAATTTTCTTTAAGCACACTTCTTTAAATAACCAAATGCCATTGTTTGGTTACTCAGTTGCTTCCAGAGCTCTAGAGCCTCTTCTGATCCACCAAGCAAACTTGGTCTTCATATCCTTCATGTTCCATAGCAAGGCAACTTGGATACACCAAGACTTGGACCTGTAACATCTACTTCTTATCACAGCTCCTGCAAACTGAATTTCTGCTTGATGTCACAACATCTGATCAGACATCCTACTGGAGAGTTCAGACTTTCATTCTGCCACTTAGAATACCCTTCTCCATATAACAGAAAGAGAGTTCTATGCTATCATAGACTTGATTACTGATAGCAAGTTTGAGTAGACAGCATGTGTTCTGCATTTGCTTCAAAATACTCCTCTTTAGAAAAACCAAACGTGCCAAGGCTTGATTCTTCAGAGAAGATTAGTCACAAGAGATCTTTACAGAAGGAATCCCGCTTTCCTTAAGTAGAGATTTCTTCAGAAGGTCAGAGATAACGACCACTTATCATTATCCTCCAAGATGAGCATGGTCAAATGTTCCTATGCACTTAGATCAGAATTAAACTGACCTAAGCAATGTTATCCCCATCACCAAATTCTAGACAAGTTTCTTGCCAAGAAACTTTCTAGATAGTGATCAAATGCTTCTAGTGAAAACTAGAACACACCTGCTGTAATACTCCTAGATTAGAAATAAACAGATCTAGGAGAAATGTCTTCATCATCAGCACTACATTCTAGCCTCAGTTTCTTGCCAAGAACCTTACTAGAATGAACACAGATCTAGCTAAATCTCCTTTGAGCCAGTGATTTACTCATTGAATCAACAGAATTCTGCACAATCTCTCCTGATGGAATGTCTCAACATCTGATTGAACATCAGGGGCCTGATGCTTGAGCAACAATTGATGAGATAACATGATCATCAACTAAGGATAATCCATTAAATATTTGAGAATATCTCAAATAGCAATGAATCTTAAATCCTTATCTAAACTTCATGCAATCTTGAACTTCATGGATAACCAATTAAATACATGTGTAGTCCACACATAGCAACTGATCTTAAATCCACACAACTTGTTGAGAAGACCATCTGATAGATATTTACACTTCACTAATACCAAAAGTATTCTTCAGTATAAGTATCTTTAATGTTGAAACATCAAGGTTGCCACCCCTGACTCAACCTACCTATGACTTCCTCTGCTGATAGAACCTTTGCAAGTCATGAGTGGTGAAAATAAATCACCTCCCTATCGCACCCTAATTTTTGACCTTAAGATCTCACCCCTTGTGCGTTTAGTACATGTTGGCTTTATAATTTTATATGTGTGTTCGCTTATGACTAACTAGTGTGTGCAGCTGCAGTAATGTCAAGTATGGATCTTCACAGTTAGGTACTTCAAGGTGACCGTTGGATCATGGAGTTCTAAGATTTTCTATTGGTCTTTCCCGCAAAGCCTCTCAAGAATTTCACTTTGTTTCCCCTGAAGATGTGTCTTTATTTTCAAGACGTAGTTTGCATATCAAGGGACATCATCGCCCAAAGGTTGAATTGTCATTTATAAGAAAGAGTCCAGTTTGTTGATACGGCAAGTAGGGATAAGAACCATGATTGAAGCTTGAGTATTTTGTTGTCAAGACAAAGTTAATTTAACTCATTGACTTACAAAACCGTTAAATCATGGAAGGACTCACGAGATTCGGAAGAGTTTCCCCAAAGTCAAATCAATGCATTATCTTCCTTACAAGGATCGGTTTCTATTGTGGAATTATATTACGAGGTATCACGACACCTTTTTGTAAACTCAACTCATTTCAAAGGTACCATTTCAAGACAAGAAGGGTTAAATTCAAAGTTTTAAGGAACAACAAGTGCCAAGGCTTGCAATTCATTTTAATTCAGGGTTCACCTTATACTCAACTAATTCTAAAGCAGTATATGAATTATTCCAATTCAATGCTTTAATTAAGGTTACAAAGATTTAGAAAGTTAATTCTTCTTAGAATCCCGTTCAATATCCACAAACAGCCATGGATACAAGTTGACTTTGTATTGCCATAATTGATCTATTGTTATTACAAGGCTATCATGAATTTAAAGTTCAAATCCACCGAATTTACTACTCAAAGATACGGGATATGAATACCAAGGACATAAATGCTACAATGGGAATACAATAGAAGATTTATAGAATTTACAACTACAATCTATATGCCTCATGGATGGTGAAGCCAACGCGGCGACTTTGCTTCATTGCAAGACCACATTTTGTCCTAACCAGTACAAGCTTCATTCCCTAATGAACTAAAATTATACGACAAACCGTCATGTTATTCCTTCCAGGCTCACATTCCAAACCTGCCAACAGAATTTGATAAAGTTAGTAATGCAATGTTACAATCTACAAAGGTGCGATTCAAATATCCAAGGCAATGATCTAAGGATGTACTATTTGACATAATAAGGCCATATTGAAACAGCAGATGTTCATGAATTTCAACACAAACTTAAGACATGTTTGACAAAATCTCAAAAGGGCAAGAGTGATCTAACTACCAATGGTAAATAAATGCAGTGTAAAACCCCATCATTGTTACGCATGGGCAATGCCTTTAACATCATCTAACGGCTACAAGACAGCAGCACAACTCAAGGAGAAGAGTAACCCCAGCTTTTTCTCCAACACGCTAAGCCAGACATCTGTTGTACACAACACCATTGTAATCAGAAGAATGTTATGATCTCATTCGAAGCTAAAAATACTCGAGGTATATATGCACCAAGAGGGGTGTAGTTATACGTTTACGCTCGCGTTCGTATGATCTCGCTGACAAACCATTTCCACGCTTGGGACAATAGAAAAAGAAATTTGTTTAGCTCGTTGATCCTTAGAAAAATCAGTCCAATTTAATTGTAAAGGTGGAGCTTAGTTAAGAGGAAATTCTGAGTAGGGGCATGAGAAACTTGTGAATTTAAAGGAAATAACACGCAACACTAAGGGAAACCGCCATGGAAAATAACTCTGGTTACGACAATGTTCCTGGAATTTAAGACAATTTATTTTAGAACTGTTAGTACAGACTAACACAATCAAGTTTAGAGCATGCTTGATAGAAGACAAGAATTTCCATGTTAGTTACCGGCATCGTGTTGTGACTCCTCAGAATCGGTTGAAAAAACAGAGCATCAACGTACAAATCCAAAGTATTTCACGTACACCACAGTTCATATTCACCCAAAAAGGGGATCACTTCCTTCTAAGCACACACCTGAAAAAGAAAGAGAATTCGAAGCTGAGTCATTTGTGCAAGAACTAAAACCGACATGTGACAGAGAATCACTCCAAAGCTACCTGCAACCAAAACAGATAACAATCGATAATTAGAACACCATTAAAGAATAAATTAAGATTAAGATTAAGAAAATTTGATTTGAATTCAGCCCTCAGCTTTGAGCTCATCATCGGGTGAATCAAGCAGCCGAAAGGGCGACAATTGAGGTTGTCACCAGCTCCCTACCGAGCATCGAAAGAAGTGAATTTCGGACAATGAGGCAACTAATTTCGGACAGCCCTCGGCTTAGTTTGAAAGCAACAAACAACATCAAAGCACCAACAGCATTCTCGTTTCCTTCATGGCTCAGACTCGTAAATCATCATCACCATAGAACCTTTCTCGGTGGCGTAAAACCGGCAGCCTCCGAATTCACGGGCTTCCTGAAAGAAAGAAAAATTCAATACAGTTCAGAATACAACACAAGACACTCGAAGCTGAAATTCAAGTCACCTTCAGCATAATAGCAGCCAAATGAAGTGTATAACAGAAGCGGCAGCATTCAAAGGAAACTCGCGCAGACAAGAGAGGAGACAAGTATAGAAAGTCATCTCCCTGCAGAACACAAAAAGGGAAACCGTAGCAACTTGCAACCAGGAACAGCAAGATTGAGTAACACCAAAGGCAGCGGCAATTTCCATCCCAGATTATCGGTTTAGACGCAAGCCATCATCACCTACCTGTAGAAACATCAACAGAAGCCCTTTGAAGGCATCAGAGTGTAATGGAAGAAGTTCAAACCTCGGATAATTCAAGCCTCACACAAATCGAGCAACTCAGATAACGCAAACAACAGATAAACGCAATAAGAAATCGTGTTTGATGAAGTATTCAGGATTAAGCAAATAAGGAAACCAAATCGTAAGAGCATCTGAAGCAAATCAAATCCGTTTGAGAAATCATAATTTGTTAAAAAAAATCAAGGACAATCAAAGCAATTCAAAACGTGTTTAAGGTGGAATTACTCTATTTCCAAAATGTTAACAAGCCTATTTCCAAACCTAGTGAGTCGAAATTGGCAAGTTTCTGACCTGTCAGAAAGAAAAGATGAAGTAATTCATTACCATTAACAACATTTACTTCGGTTTTAAAATCAACAAATTTGGAACGCCTATAAGAACAACTACAACCAGATTCAGAGAGAGGGGGGATACACAAGATTCACAGACACACGGCAATCCACAAACAGTAAATCAAAGCCTCAAATCAAACCCAAAGATTCAACCACGACAAAACACAACAATCGTAGAAATCCACAGCAAAACCCCAGAAATCCCAAATCATGAACTCTAAATGATTTTGCGAAAGGAAATGAGAACTTATCTTTTAAAACTCTACCGGAGATCGTCTCGGATCCACCCTCAAGTCCTTGACCTCACCGGAGTCTCGCGAGTCGCCTTCCGCCGCCACCCCCAAACCGTCACCGGCACTTCTCCTTGGGTAACATTTTCTTTCCCCAAATTACTTTTACACATTTGATTTTTTCTGAGTTTTGCAGAACAATAAAGCAAAAGGCAAAGAACAAAGCGGGAAGGAAAATTGGAGGAGGAAGGAAAAGAATTTGCGAGCAGAGAATCGAGAAAGGAAAATTGAGAGAGGGAGAAGCGGAAGAGGGAGATTGACGAAGAGGGGAGGATCGAATGGGGATTAGGGTTTTCTCTTTGCTTGTAATTTTGTTTTATCTTGTAATCCAGTACACTTGCACACACCGTAACTACACTGCATCCTCACTCAACACCACACACCTCACCTACCACGCGATCTAACGATCCACACCGCAGCCTCATGGTAAACCCTCGTAAACCATCCACATTGAATCCGTCTGCCCCCTAATTATCTTTTAATCTTAATTAACCTGTTTTAATCTGGTTTAATCATTTTAACTTTATTTTATTAATTAATTAACCTTAATCTATTATAATCAGTTTTTATTCAAACCAACTAAAACCTATTTTATCCAAAATTAATTTAATTAATCTCAACTTAGTTTTTTTAATTAGTAAATCTTTTTTTGATTAGTATAACTAACTCAATTTTTTACCTTTACCATTTATTAAAAATATATCTTTATTATAATCAGTTTTTTAAATTAAAAACAATTAGCAAACCTTTTATACCTCTTTAACTTATTTATTTATTAATTAACTCTCTTTATACCAATTTATTCAATAACTTGACTTTTTATTAATAATTAAAATTGTTTGTCTTTTTAAAAGCCTATCTCATAATAAGCTATTTAATTTATAGTAATAATAATATTTTGTTTAAATTAATAAATCCTTTTATTAAAAAAAACCAATCAACTTATAATTTAAACTCATAATTTAAAATTAATAACTTTTTCTCACAAATCAATTCACATAAAAATTAAATCGCAACCTTTCAACTGATCTCGCTACAAACATAATATATTTTCTCATAAATCAATTCAACCTTTTTCTAATCAACCCAGCTAAAATCAACTTCTCGTTTAAAATTAATTAGCTAAAATCAATTCACATTGTAAAATGTAATCGATCGTGCACACTCACACTTCGATTCACAATTCACTCACACAATTTACGCACTTAACACTTTCATGCGTGTGTATGGCTTTACTTTCCGCAATTTATTTTCCGCAATTTAACATTATCACCACTCATATTTTTGCATTTATATTCCCGCATTGCATTCCGTCCAAAGGAAGAACCTACACATGATTCAACACTTGTGTGTAGAGCATCTCATTTGCATCATTCTCCTCATGATCCTTTATCCTATTCAAGTCGATCTCCTAAGATTAGATCCTACCCCATAGGAAGGACCTTTTCTCTTACAACGTAGGAAAACAAAAACAATTCAACTCAATACAACTCTTTCAAACACATTAGAGAAAGATGTCAATCATCTTAAGTGAGATAGAACTTCCATCCCACATCAATACAATCAATATGTAGGGACTTTGCCTTAAGAGAGATAGAGGCGTACTTGTCGATACATCCAAGTACTTGAGCCCTTCTCTTAAGACGATGCAAAGACTATTTTCCTACAATTTGTGGCGGTTAAATCTCCCTTAAAATGACAACTCGTCTTTTCTTCTAAAATCAATCAATCAACTACCCTAAACCCGTAGGAACTTTGACCACAGTCAAATAACTCCTTAAACCTTTTAGGGGAACTACAAATACTCTGATTCTACTCCCGTAAGGATATGTAGGCATAAGATGCGATATCTTATCGAGTATACTTAGAAATAAACCCCTAG
The DNA here is from genome assembly GCA_963859935.3 of Lathyrus sativus. NCBI lineage: Eukaryota > Viridiplantae > Streptophyta > Magnoliopsida > Fabales > Fabaceae > Lathyrus > Lathyrus sativus. The sequence continues at coordinate 64,115,640 of OZ012738.1, read as the reverse complement.
GTCTTTTACCCCTTAAGCAGATAAACCCTTAGCAATAAACAACATAAAACAAGAGGTTCCTGTAGAGTACTACAAAAACTTAGGATGCTAGCACCTTCCCTAAGTTTAACCAACCCCCGAACCTATAAATCTCTAGCTTGCATTTGCATTGCATTGTGGGTATTTCGATCTTTATCCCTTCCTTTGGACAAATCAAAGTTCGGTTGCAAAATGAATTAAAGATTCAAACTAATCAATAGTTTGGTATTCGATTTTCACCGCGACACTCCCACTATCTTCTCTAAAACAGCCTTCACCACACAAGCAACAGCTCAAGAACACAAACATCATAGCTACAACATTCAGCAACTTGTAGAAAAAAATAGCAACAGCCCAGCAAAACAGCATCCAGCAAGATCCACATTTTGTCAGACCAATCAAAGCAGTAGAGACCATCTTCCAACCATCTACACACTTGCCACAGCCATACAACAAACTGAATATAGGGCAATCTTCTCCCAGGGCTACCAGAGTTCTTTCATCAGAAAAATATGCAGCGGAATCACCAAAAGAACATCTTCAACATGCCCTAAACAAGATGTTAGAACATACAACAGGTCATGGGAGCTCCTATATCAGAGGGCGCAGCAGATACACAGAATCCTTCACAAGCAAGAGTGAACACACATTTCTCCTTAACTCCATAAGCAGTAGCTCAAACATTTAGCAAGATCAGCAAATCAGCTACAACTTCTCCTTGTTTAAACCACCAGAAAGTATCTCCCAAGATCTCATCCAGAACGGACAGGATGCCTGCTCTGATACCAATTGAAATTTTGGTATGCAGATCTCATATGTCCCAAGAACATCGATCTCTGCTCAAACAAGGACGAGGACAAAACATGACCAATTTAAATTTCTTTAAATTGTACCAATGTCATGATCAATGTCATGACGTCTGTTGTAACATCAGCAGGCTGGCAGACTATTTATCTAACCATTTAAATTGTGCAGAATTGTAAATGCAGAAAGATAAATAACACACTGAATTGTTTACCCAGTTCGGTGCAACCTCACCTACATTTGGGGGCTACCAAGCCAGAGAGGAAATTCACTATTAGTAGAATTAATTCAGAGTCAAACAACATGTTTGTACTCCTCACTTAAGACCTATCCAATGACACTTCAGCCTAGAGACCACTAGATCAGAGTTTCCCACTCACTCCCCCCTCAATCACCGCAGTGATAATCAATTCATTACAAAAACAGACTTTAAAAGACACTCTTCAAAGTCACAATACTTGATTTTGCTTAACAGCTTCAATCAAGGACAATACACTCTTGCTTAAAAGCTTTGAGTGACGTAATGAACACAACAGTTCATACACACTAAACCAGAGCAATCATACAACATACAATTGCTTGGCCTACAAGAAATCCTAAGACTCCTACACACACGTGAAGAACAAAGTTCTTCACTCGCAAATATGTCTACCACAATGTATCAAAGATACAAAGGGTGACTTACAAGGTCACACACATTGGACTCTCAAAACCCTAGACCTTAATTCTACACTCAAGTTTTTCTTGTTATGAGTGCTTGATTTCCCTTGCTTCTTCTCCTCCTTAAATAGCAATGCAGACTGGGCTTGGGTTGGTCGCAAGTAACAAAATTTAGGTTTAACCAAGTTAAACCACTTTCCATAATTCAAGGTGCTGTCAAATTAGGTCACAATTGCTTCATGTTATGTCCAGCCCTGACTAGAATCTCGCCTGAGATAACTAAGGAGCCATAACAGGTTTCCTGAATTCTAGCCTGAGATATCTCAGGTAAAATACCAAAAAACTAAAATTGCGCGCCTGATGTCATACGATCAATGTTACATCATCCAGTCATGACATCCAACTTACTTGACTCTTAGCTGACCAAACTCCCCCTGCTGAACACTCCTGCAGAATCTTCTTTACAACAGTAGAAACAAGCATATTATAGTTTCCTAAAAAGTCTCAAAGATCCTTTTTATGAACACCAATTAAATCTTCACTTTGTTCCTAATAAATCACTTTGGCCTGCACATACTGATGAGGTATATCCAAAGCACTTCTGTCAAGTGATAAAACAACAGCACTTGATGTACCAGACAGTGATGTCATGACATTCAATATGACATCCATGACAACAGTTTTGTCAACAGCTCCTGCTGCACCAGACAGTGATGTCCTGACATTGGTAATGAAATCCTGTTTAAAACACATGACAACAGTTCTATCATCTGCTCCTGCTGCACCAGACAGCGATGCCATGACATTGGTAATGACATCCTGTTTAAAACACATGACAGTAGTTCTGTTACCACAGCTCCTGCTGTATCAGATAGCGATGTCATGACATTGGTCATGAAATTGTGATTAAAAACACATGACAACAGTTATGTCATGACAGCAGATGAATGTCACGACATTCAACATGACATTCACATTAAAACACTCCACAACAGTTATGTCACCACAGCAGATAGAGATGTTATAACATCCTGCTTAACATCAGTGCAGAATCATGTTTTACCAAAATTTAGCCAATCATAGAACCATGGACATTTCTATATCATGGAATCATGGAAATAACAGATTTAAAATCAATTACTACTTGGCAAGTATTTGACTAATTATCCTTTAATTGGTGATGCCAAAAGTGTCACTCCTGAAGGTGCTGCTTCAGACAAGGCAAGAACTCAAGATTCATGACTATGTTCATAGGGTAAATCTATATGGAGTTTTTACTGTGGAGGTTGTGGTTTTGATTCAGTTTGTGGGTTTGGATCTGTTATTTGTGGGCATCTGAGTTTATGTGTGCACACTTACTCCATTTGTTGTCAATGTTTGACTAAAAATAGGGAGTAAAGTATTGATGTTATATGTTGTCCTGATGTTATGTCACATGTATTGACATGATGACCAACATTGTGATAGGACTTTGCTACTGCTAAGGGAAAAGTAGTGTGTTGTTGTTGCTTGCTGGATGCAACTATTAAGGGGGAGCATGATAGTTTGTAAGGCTGAATGTATTTGAGAAAACTACTGCTATTTCTGCCCTGATAAGTTTGTTTGGTTGTTTTAGCCAAAATTTGCCAAAGGGGGAGATTGTTAGTTCCATGATTCTATGATTGTCCATGGTTCTATGATTGGCTAAATTTTGGTAAAATATGATTCTGCACTGATGTTAAGCAAGATGTTATAACATCTCCATCTACTATCAAGACAGAACTGATGTCATGTGTTTTAATCAAGATGTTGAGACAGATGTGTTGCACCCCAAAGTTTGCCCTTCCGTTTTTAACCTTAACTAGCTTTTGCTTCTCTACATTTTTTCATTTGCATAACACTCATCCTTAAGACAAGGGATCAAGGTTTTCCCATGCCTCAGTTATCATCTCAGTGCATGAACCTGAACAGCGAGCATCAGAGGCTCTGGCATTTATTTTGCCCAACGGTCGGGCGATCGATTTTATTTTATTTTGCAGGATATTTTCAGCTCAGAAAGCAGTATTCGGGCTATCGTAAGCAGTTTCATGGTTATAACATTCAAGAGCAAGTTTCGGAAGTTGAACATAGCTCAAAACGGCAAGAAACGGGCAAACGGGCAGATTTCCCTCCAAAAGGCGTCAAATTCAAAATTTTGAAGGTGTTAATCGATTAACACATTTGGTTAATCGATTAACCAAGTCAAAATTAGAGCATATTGGGATTTTTAAATGTGTTAATCGATTAACACATATGGTTAATCGATTAACCAATGCAATTTTTGCCTCTGCACGTGAATTGTGAAGAAAAACCACTTTGGGGTCCAATTTTGATCATTTGGAAGTTCATTTTTACACTTGGGAATGATCTAGAATCATCTTGAATTTTGGTTAATCTCATTTTCCCTCCAAACTCTCATTCCTCATTCCAAACCAAATTTCACAAACCACATTCCAAACCTCTCATTTGGATCCAAGCCTAAGTGATATTTAAGTGATCCACTCCAAACCAAAGCAATCTAATCTTCATTTTTCACTCTCATCTTCAGAATTCATCTCAATTCTCTCAAGTTTTCTCTCAACTCCAAAACCCTCACCAAAGCTCTTCTCATTAAAATAATTGATTCTTCATTGGAATCCTTGATTTCTAAGAGCTAAACCTTCATTCATTCTCTCCATTGAATCAATTTCTTCATTCAATTTTCGTGCAAACTTGGATCTGAATTTTGAAGTGGTGTTGGAAGTGATTATTTGGAAGAATTTGGCTTGATATTGGTTGATCTCCATTCTTACTACAAGAATTCAATTGGATCTTGAAGTTTTCCGGATTTCTCGCTTGGATCTATTCAATCGGAGTTGAATCAACAATTACCGAAGCAAATCTCCGCTTCGTAGGTTGGAATCCTAGATCTATTGTTGTTTCGAACTTATTTTGCATGATCATGTGGATTTTCATTTTTGATTGATTTGATTCATTCTTGATTCATTTTATTTGTGATCTTGTTGTTTAAATGTGTTTAGATCATTGTTGTATGGTTTTCGTGCACAATTGTTTATGAGATCATGTAGATGTTTGCTTAAATGATAAGTTGCTAAAAAGTGATTTTCTGCTGCTGTTTTCTGCTATTGGAACAGTGTTAATAGGTTAACCTATATGGTTAATCGATTAACCAACTCAAATATTCAAATTTTCGCTCATTTTTCAATGGTTAATCGATTAACCCCTGGTGTTAATCGATTAACATTGTGCCAGCATGCTTGTTTTGCTGTTTTTCTTGTTTGTTTGAGTACCGTTTCACATCGAATCATCATAGTTCAATATGATGCATTAGAAGTCAAATGTTTGGGGATATATGTCACTGTTTTGGTTGTTTAATCGAGACTTCGTCGACTTATGTTTGTTTTCCACTTGGACGCCTACTTTCGTAGTTTTTCGTTCAAAGTGATGTTCATCTTTTGTGCTTGCATATTCATGTTTGCTTGCCTTCTTGCATTTGCATTTCCTCTTGTGTTTTACATCTTTATTTCTTGCATTAATAAAGGTCGAGATGTGCTTGTGGTGGTGTTTACCCCACACTTTCTTCCTCCCTTTGCTTGTGTGTTGCATTCCATGTTTGCATCCCTATTTTCACTCTCATTTGTGTTTGATCTTTCTTCCTCCTTTGTCTTTCTTGGCCATGTTCCCCTAGGATCTAACCTTCCTTGTTTAAGGTTGGTTATGATAGACATTAGGACTCAAACCATGCATTCTAACATTAGGGTAGATGATTCCTCTTTCAATCCTAACCTTAGGACCATTTTGCATGACAACGTTAGGGCCGAGTTTCCTTTAGACCTTCCGCGCGTCTCTCTTTGTATCATCTTAAAACAATTCTAACTCACCTAATAAAATGCGATGAACATTGAGTGCTACGAGCCTTAAGCTACATGGGGAATGATGAGTGAGGGGTCTCCTCTCGCTTGTCTAGAGTGTTTAGTGTACATCCCGTTTGGAGGCGATACGCGACGCATTCGCTCCTATGTCGTAGTCTTTAGTGCAACGTGAATCACAAACCGAATTAATTCACTTCACTAAAAAACATAAAACAAACTTCAAACCTTTTTCCTTCAGGATTAATCGGAAACCTTTTTCATAAAAAAAGAGTGTTGTTAAGCTTCGATTCTACCGCAAACAGGCATCGTCCCTAACTGCTGGAACGGAGGTTTAACCCTACTCTGTTAAAACACTTAATCAACCTGTGGTTTCGTGTCAGCCCGAACTACGTTTGCTCTAATTTCTCATACCAGATGAGGATATGTAGGCACGAGACGGCGATGTCTTGGCGAGCAACCTTCTCCCGTAGTTAGCCGAACTACGTTGACTCTGACTTTCCCATTGCACGAGGGAATACGTAGGCACAGATCGACGATGCTCTGCCGAGTCTCTTTTCTTTTCCTTTTGTCCTGTGAGCCTGTAGCGTAGATAGTTTAAACACACCATTAGATAGACAACAAGCATGGATCCCGTCGAGTACGACGGACGTGAGGGGTGCTAATACCTTCCCCTTGCGTAACCGACTCCCGAACCCAGGACTTGGTTGCGATGACCTTGTCTTTTCCTTTTTAGTTAGGTTTTTCCGATCGTTTCCTTTCCCTCCCTTTGGGATAAATAACGAAAGGTGGTGACTCTTCTGTTTTCCGCCGGGTGTTTTTCGCAGTTGCGACAGCTGGCGACTCTGTTGGGGACTGTGATGGTTCCCTATATGAGTCAATCCTAGCGCTTGTCTGTTTGCGTCTTTGGGTGTTTATTTTTGTTCAGCTATTTTGCTTTATGTACATTACTTGTTGTATATTATTGCATTTGCATTTTATTATCATATTATGCTGCTGCTGTGCTGTGGGGTGGGTTGTTCCATTGAGAGATAAGCCACACCCAGGCTTGAGTACACACATAAGATTAGAGTGGAGAGTAGCGGGAGCTTGTGTGGCGTTTGGCCATGCAATATGTAACACCCTTCTAAACCCCACGAAAAAATATACGAATAATCAGAGTAATATTTCATGCATTCACAAAAGGGCGTCACACATAACTTTTCAAACATCAAAACAATTGTCATGCTCATTAACACTTATAATAAATAATCATGCTTCTCACAATTTCACTTTGCATGTAGCAGCGGATTCATTTTATAGCATAATTCTCTTAACAGAATACTCAGATTCATCACATACTTCAACATTACTTAGGCACTAAGGCCAACATCATAATATTCCAATGAATACAAAAACATAACATATAGTGCATAATTTATCTCTAAAATATAAACCAAACGATCCTAGTGTTACATGACCAAAGCATGACTCGACCCAACATAATTAAATTACTAAACAGCTACACCAATAGCGATTTCACCACTACAAGCAGCTCTACTCTCGATACCTGCACGATGTCGTATAGGACATCATTCCAGCAGAAGGGTGAGAAACATTACCATAATAACAATGCATATGATCATATATGTACATTAACATAAAAATATGCATACACTACGATCTCACCACATTTTATCATAATCCACTCATATACATCACAATGCACATATTCCCAATTCACGTCATTGTACACAAACATACACATCCATGTTTCTTCCCCACAATTCATCACAAAGTTTATATATATAACACCAAGCATATTTATCACGCATATATCCGGAGTTCTCAATTCAACAATTCACATACAAGCATACTTTCATATAACAATGATACCTGTGCCATCTGACTCATATGAAACTCATCAATTCTCACCAATCCCTACTTGGGATTATGGGTACATCACTTATACCCCACCAGAAACAACATCTCAGTTATTCTACCCCAGTGATTATTCTACTAGGAACGACATCTTAGTCATTCTACCCCAGTGTATACGACTATGTCACTATACCTCACTAGGAACAACATCTTGTTATTCTACCCCAGTGAGTACGAGCCTTACACATATACATATTTTCAACATCATCATCATATTTACCAAGCAATGCACATATATTCACAATATATTCTCATGCATCCTTCACGTACAATCTCATACAATTATTATGCATTCACAATTAAATACCATCACCACATTTATCACAATTCAATCATATATATATATATATATATATATATATATATATATATATATATATATATATATATATATATATATATATATATATATATATATATATATATATATATATATATATATATATATATATATATATATATATATATATATATATATATATATATATATATATATATATATATATATATATATATATATATATATATATATATATATATATATATATATATATATATATATATATATATATATATATATATATATATATATATATATATATATATATATATATATATATATATATCGCAACATGTATATAATTCACCATTCATTCATATACATCACAAGGTATATTTATTCACAATAAACATATTCATCACTCCACATAAACATTTACAATTATGTTTATTTACCAATACACAATTCATGATGATAAATGCAACTCATAGAGACCGACTCACGACTCTATGTAGATGCACATGCGGTACCGACTTATTCAGCAGGTTCAATTGAAGAACCAAATGGAACCATCGCTCGTTACCGAAGTAACTCCCCGTCGGGCCTACGATGTTCACCCATCGCTCACACCCCACATGGGCACACGATGTTTCAGGATTGCTCACACCCCACACGGGCACACAATCTGATTGCTCACACCTCACACGGGCACACAATCGTTCAGCAGATTCTACGCGGAATCAAGCAGCACAAGAATGTATATCATGATGCTTCACATACAAAATGACTCCATACACTTCTTGAAATGCATACATATTCATAATGTTTTCATGCATTTTCATCTCATAACATCGCATACTATCATCATACATTCACAATGTCATGCCAAACGGCAACAAACTCCATCACAATCACCATGCATTTTTAATCAATTTAAACAATGCACATATATATGCCAAAAGGCCATATTTCACAATCGATTCCATAATCTAGGATTCACGTCATACGGCTACCCACAGCATATCATATAACAGAACACAGCTATACGTTATAAATATATATATATATATATATATATATATATATATATATATATATATATATATATATATATATATATATATATATATATATATATATATATATATATATATATATATATATATATATATATATATATATATATATATATATATATATATATATATATATATATATATATATATATATATATATATATATATATATATATATATATATATATATATCGGAATCGTCAACATTGGATGGAAGCAACAAAATAAAACAAGTTGCTGTCACGTTCGCTAGCCTACTCGCCTAGCGAGGCCCTAGCGAACATTCGCTACAGGCTCGCCTAGCGAACGTGCTAGCGAAGCCTAATCCTGAGCTACTGGTTGTGCTCGCTACTCACTCAATGGGGCTTCGCCTAGTGAACCCCTCGCTACCTCACTCGCTACCAGCGAAGAGGGTCATTTCCATCCTGTCCAAGTCTGGGACCGTTCGCTACTAGCTCGCTACAGCAAACACTCGCGACCTGTTCGCCTAGCGAACGTTTGCGATGTTCAAAACCCCAACTGTCCAAAATCATTAGAAACTCCCAAAATCACCCGATTTAATTCAAACTCATTCCATTAGTCTTAGCCTAACATTTTTCGACTAATCTGCACCATCTATTTCAGATTCTAACTGTTAAATCATCGGCTTCTACCGACTAATCTGCACCATCTAAAAATGGTAAATGGGGAAAAACTACCAAAAAATCCAAACCAACACATACACAATCACATACATCGATAAGATAACGATATTTCACACTCTTACTTTGATTAAATCGAAGCTAGAAGTCGTTCTTGATGATTCTAAGTTTTTTCCCCTTTTTCTCCTCTTTTCTCTTCTTCCTCTTTCTTTCCACTCTTCTTTCTCTTATGTTTTCCATTCCCTTTCCTTTCTCTCTACTTTTCTTTTATATCTCTTTCTATCATTTTTCCTTCCATCATAATTCTTCTCTCAAAATATTTACCAATTCGTTTTCTCATAAAATATCCCATCTCATCATTAATTCGAGAATATCTAGTAAACATACATTATTCTACCAAATAGAATAAATCAGTTAAATCCAATAATTCATTTAAATCAAATAAATCATATAAACCAATTAATTAGTACAATTAATCAATTATTGGAAATTGGGCTGTTACACAATAGCTCGTGCGAAGTTCACGTTTAGACGAGGTTTTTCTTTGGAAATATTCTATCCTACGTGTGTGGTGCAGTTGAGGGAATATTGACTTAGAGAGACTGTCGACTCTGGAGACCGTTCATTTGGGGGGTCAGCTAAGTGAGGCCGCTTCATTAGACTATGATGCCAAACCAGAAATGGTGAACGTATCATCGTTTCTCGAAAGTCTGTGACGCTGACAACCCACATAAGATGCCAAACCTTATCAAATTAGGTCCATACATGTGAGAAGGGATGGGTTATGCAGGAAACCTTGACTTTCAGACTACCCGATTTTCTTTGCAGTATGAATCTGTGTTCTTGATATAGTGGCTCCTAGTATCAGTGTTATGTTCTTGTCAAAGCGGAGTGCTGGTTCTTCTCAATAGGCAACACAATAATCTTGATCCCCTGTTGCATCTTTGCATTTGCATTTGCATTATCATATTGCATTTCATTGTTGCGTATCCATCCTCAGCAAGAACAGGGAGCTTACCTGTCTTTTGTCCGACTCGCTTCGTGGTTGATTTCCTGACATCCACATTGGACTTGAATTAGCTTCTGGAAGAATGATGAACTCGGGAGAGCAGAATATGGTTGTTACAAGGGCAGAGTTTGAATTGATGAGGAATCAACTAGACCAACTCATGGAAGCCATGACAGCTATGACCAGGGGAGAAGCCAAAATTCAGAGGACTCCGATGAACAATTTTGCTCAAGCTCAGCCTGTGCAGATTCCTGTTGAAGAGCATATTATTTCCAGAGATAGATATTCATCTTCTCTCCATGACACGGACTATCAGAATTTCACTTTCCCTGTGTCGGATTCTCAAAGGGTTGTTCCGAAGATTAATGCTAAGGATCCACAGACTGTTGAGTTTCTGAGTAGATGTCACTTGTTGGAGGAAAAGCTTGACACCTTGATGGGTCGTGATAATCTGAATGCTTCGAGCATGTGTTTGGTGCCAGACCTTGTGATACCTATGAAGTTTAAAATGCCAAATTTTGATAAATACAAAGGGGATAGTTGTAAGAAGCAGCATCTGGTGATGTTTTGCAAAAGAATGACCTCACATGTCCATAATGACAAGCTGATGATTCACTGTTTCCAAGACAGTCTGAGCGGGGCATCGTTGAGCTGGTATATGCAGTTGGAAAGTGGTTACATCCGATCATGGTCAGATTTAGCCAATACCTTTGTGAAGCAGTACAACTACAATCTCAACATGAATCCCAGCCATAGGCAGTTGCAAGAATTATCTCAGGCGGACAATGAATCCTTCAGAGGGTATGTGCAGAGATGGAGAGAATTCGCAGCTCGCGTTCGACCACCACTTCTGGACAGAGAACTGGTTAGCATGTTCATGGATACTTTGAAAGACCATTACTTTGATAAGATGATCGGTAGTGGGACTGACCGGCAAATTAGCAAGTGTACTATTTTCACCGATGTAGTGATAAGGGGAAATTCCCCGAATGTCGATCTCTGAGGACTGCGTGTAAATTTTTAGGAAAAACTTGTTATTTCAACCAGACAAAATAACCTTGGGTTTCATTTGGCAACAGGATATAGGAACAAGTAAAATAATAGACTTTATAGATTAAAATAAGATCAATGTTAGAGAAGTGGATAAATTGCTAGTAAAGACCTTAAAGAATTCTTCTGAGATATTTGTTTCCAACCTTAAAAAGAATCCAATTTCAAAAGTAGTTTTCCTTAATTCCTTAATGAAAAACCCTTTGATGAATTTCATGCACACTAATTCCTTAGTTGCCCACGAAAATCATCAAGCAATAGTTCTGACATAAAAAACACGTTGCTACGGATACCCCCATTCCTAGGCAATATCAACCGTAACATTATTTTGCAAAAGCATTAGGTCGACTTTCCAGACAAAACCTAATCGTAAATCAAATTCTATTTTTCAATATGAATTAGCATAAAGATCGTTGCAAAATAAAAGCCATAAGGTGAACAACAAAAATCTCATAGAATAATTCCAACAAAGGTCAATACATCGCAATTTAGGACCACCCCCTAACAATTGGGGGTTTAGCCACTCATAATATTCGATAAAAACAACATGATAATTAGAAACATTACAATGGTATTAGGATTGAATTCGATCTTCAATTTCTTCCGAGCATGAAAATCTCCTTGTCCTCCCAATTCTCCAGAGCTTCAATCTCTCGTTGTATTTTTTTGTATAATCAAAAAGTGTCTTCTCCTTTCTCCAAATACGTAACAAATAGTCACAATTCCAACTCGACACTAGGGAAATACCCACAATACACTCGGGGATCACAAGAGTCAAAAATACAAGAAAAATAGGGAAAAAAGTGCTTCCTACAACACAGGCCGTGTCAGGCAACACGGGCGGCCGTGTTGGCTTCCTGACACATTTTTCGCGTGAAATTTCCACGTCCCAGGTGTCCTGACACGGGCCATGTCATACAACACGGGCACCCGTGTCAGGCCACTGTTTTCCACCAAAAATCACCTTTTCCGAGCAAATACTGCAACACGGGTCGTGTCACTCAACACGGGCACCCATGTTGCGCCCTTGTTTCGAATTTGACTTCGACTATAACACGAAAGTCATAGCTCTCTCTCTTAGCTTTCCGACGGTTTTTGGAACGCCTCAAACGGATTCCCGGAACTCCAGTTATGATCGTTTCCGTGCAGATTGCTAAAGATTTCACAACAAAACTCTTCCGAAATCTTGCCATTTTTCCCCGGTTTTCGCTCTGCTTCTCCTTTATTGTATACCTGACCTAGAAACACTGAAAATACCAAATAGATGCGTAAAATGTAATAAAAACAACTAAAATGCGACAAGACAAAATAAATGATTAACTGAAATAAACGGAAAAATAACGTGTAAAAACCACCGATCAAACTCCCCCAAACTTAAACCATTGCTTGACCTCAAGCAAAAAGCTTGGATAAATAATTTTCAAGTCAAATAGCACATCAATTGAAGGGTTCAGGGTGTAAGGCGTGTCGATACTCATACGTGATTCTTAGTTCCGATCGGCTCAAACCAGCTCTCTCGGTACTCATCCGTTAACGAAGGCATTACATAAACACATACCGCAATAAACTTATGGACCTAAATCTCCCTTTCGGCCACCTCTCCAACTATGCTTTGGGCCTAAGTCTTTTCTTCGATTTTCTACCCCTTTCATTCGGATAATCCAATTAAGGCATGCACATTTTTGCTCGAGATATTTTTCTGTGGCACCTTTATTCTTTTTTTTTCCCGCTCACAGGCGTTTATTAGTCCACTTTGGGACGACTATAGAGATTCAACCACTGTTAGGCTAAATAACCGGGTGAGGGTTACCCAACTTAGAAGTACAGGTTGTCTTTACGTCATTATTCAACTTTTTTTTTGGTACCACAAGTCATTTTCAATCATGCCGGACTATCACAATGAACTAATTGGGGAATACTTCTCAAATCCGAGTACTATGGCACAAATCTACACGTTAGACTCGTTTCCTTACTCCGGGGAACCTAGGGTGTTCACATTACACCTCAATTTCCAAACTTTCCCAAGTTCCTTAGTTCAAACTCCTTTTCCCTTGAACTCTAAATACTCTCTTGACTACCTTACACACAACCCACATACAAGAAAAATTCTTTTACGGTTTTCGTAGGGGAGAATATGCCGTGGTATTTACCGAACTTAAAATAAAAAGGGATTAACTTGACAATACAAAACGGTAAAACCTCCCTCAAACTTGAACTAAACATTGTCTCAATGTTCAAGAACAAGAGAAGAAGAGGTGTGCTCACAGAGCGGTCGACAGGTAATGTAGCACCTCTTCGCTGCTACCATGTTTTCCCTTGCGAAATCTCATTTATTCCTGCAAAAACAATAACCACACAAAAAGAAACAACATCAATTCATAAAACTGTGGGTTGCCTCCCATGCAGCACTTCGTTTAACGTCACATGGCTCGATGATAGACTCCCCATTATTATGGGGGGTACTTCAGCCTCCAAACTCTATTGCTTGACTTCTTCGCAACAGAATATTGTGCCGGTTCAGAGATAAGAGCAACTTGAAATGGTTTTGATCGTTCTCCCTTCTTAGTTATGTTGATCTTCCCAACTGAAAGTTTGACATCTTTCTCCTTACCTTTCTTTCGACCCTCTTGAGTTTTTAAAGTGATTTCCTCATCAAAAAAATTCAAAGTGAGCGTACCTTTTTCCACATCAATATTGCACCGACTAGTAAGCAAGAACGGCCGACCAAGTATGATCGAAGTTTCTTCATCCTCGGGTATATCCATGATTTGAAAATCAACTGGGTAAGTGAAGTTATCGATTGTCACTAGAACATCCTCTGCTAGCCCATATGCCATCTTGGTTGTGTGGTCGGCAAACTTCAAGCTTGTTCCCGTATTGCTCACTTTTCCAATATCCAGCTTTTTTAAAATAGATAACGGCATGAGACTCACACGAGCACCTGAATCAATTAGGACTTTCTTAAAAGTTCGATCTTTTATAGTACAAGGGATTACAACTGGTCCAGGATCCTTCATCTTGATGGGTATTTTCCTTTCTTGTGTTATTTCCTTGTATTTCTCATTTGTGGTCTTCGATTCTTCACTCATTGGTCTCTTTTTACCTATAACCTCTTTCATGAATTTCTTGTACAAAGGCATTTGCTCAAGTGCTTCAAAGAAGGGCATGTTGATTTCCAATTTGTTGAACATTGCACTGAACTTTCTGAAGACTTTCTCGTTCTGATCCTTCTTTGCAACTCTTTGAGGGAACGGTAATTTGATTTTCGGTTTGGCCTCCTCTTTCTTTTTCTCCCCAGTTGACTTTTTAGATAGCACAGCTTCTTCTGGTTCTTTTATTTTTTTCTCTTACCTCAAGTTCCACCTCTATGCATTCTTCCTCCTTTGTTTCCTCCTCTTCTATCACTTTCTGATATCTTGTTGTGACAGCATTAATACTCTCTTGATTTTTCGGATTCGGTACTGTCGCGCTCGGGAGGGTTCCTTGAGTGTGTGTTGAGAGGTGTTGGGTTATCTGTCCCATATGCGACTCAAGGTTTTTGATGGAAGCTGTGTTGTTCCTTTGAATGTTCCGGGTCTCTTCTTGGAATTGCATACTTTGAGTTGCCATTCTTTCAATAGCTAACTCCCATTCTGCTTTTTGAGGGGCCTGTTGTTGTTGTTGTTGATATGGAGGTTGGTTTTGGTCTTTCCAGGAAAAATTAGGATGATTCTTCCATCCTGGATTATAGGTCTGAGAATACGGATTGTTCTGCCTCAAAACTTTTATCTCTTCGACTTGTTGAGTAGTAGCAAGACAATGCACAGTAAAATGGGCACCATTACAAACCTCACAACTCACAGCTTGGACCGGTTGAACTTGAGCTCCAGTTGCAGTACTCACATTCATCCCTTTAAGCCTTCTTTCCACTTCAGCCTTGATTTGATCTTCCATGTTCACAACTTGTTCCGATAGTTTCAAATCAATCTTACCCTCTGGTTGGTTCACAGTGCGATCATACAACTCAAGATGCTCGTTGGCGGCAATTGCTTCTATAATCCTCTTGATACCAGTGGCTGTTGAGAAATTAGTTGAGCCACCGGCAACAGTATCTATAAGTTGTTTTGTCTTGATTCTCAAACCATTCACAAAATTCTGCATCTGCTCAGTTGCATCCATGTTATGAGTTGGGCATGCAGTCAGACACCTCTTAAACCTCTTGTATGCATCTCCTAGAGATTCCCTTTCTTTTTGTTTGAAGTTGACAATGTTGTACCTTTTTCGAATAAACAGTGAAGCAGGGAAATACTCATTAAGGAATGCAGTTTCCATCTCTAGCCATGTGGTAATACTCCCAACTGGAAGTGAATAGAACCATTCTTCCACATCATCGGTCAGTGTGAATGGAAACATAACAAGTCTCTTGGCCTCTTCGGAGTGACCTTCTATCTTCAGAGATGTGGAAGTCGTTAAGAATCTTTGTAGATGCTTGTTTGCGTATTCATTGATTCTTCCTGCGAATGGCTTGCTCTCCAGCTAGCGAATGGTGGACGGATGTAGCTGAAAGTGTGCCACATTCACCGGTTGATTTACGATAGTCATCCGGTTTGGTTGAGCATTGGCCCCTCCATAGTCTCCCAAAAGTCTTTCAGGCTGAGGTGGATTCCCAGCCATTTGAACAGTTTCTGGTGTTGTCTCCCTCTCTGCTTCTGAATCACTATTCACAAACACAACTTCTTCGTTTTCTGCAATTTTGGTTTTTCTACGTCTGGAGTGCAACAATCTTTCAGTTTCTGAGTCAAAAGAAAATAAAGCTGAGGTCTTACCTCGCATACACAGGTTAGGAAATTATTAGTAATAACAGAAATATAATCAGAAAAATAATTTAAAATTTTAGTCATAGAGTGACAAAATTCTAATTGAACGAACAAGATACTTAAAAATTTTGGCATTCCCTGGCAACGGCGCCAAAAACTTGACCGGTAAATTAGCAAGTGTACTATTTTCACCGATGTAGTGATAAGGGGAAATTCCCCGAATGTCGATCTCTGAGGACTGCGTGTAAATTTTTAGGAAAAACTTGTTATTTCAATCAGACAAAATAACATTGGGTTTCATTTGGCAACAGGATATAGGAACAAGTAAAATAATAGACTTTATAGATTAAAATAAGATCAATGTTTGAGAAGTGGATAAATTGCTAGTAAACACCTTAAAGAATTCTTCTGAGATATTTTTTTCCAACCTTAAAAAAAATCAAATTTCAAAACTAGTTTTCCTTAATTCCTTAATGAAAAACCCTTTGATGAATTTCATGCACACTAATTCCTTAGTTGCCCACGAAAATCATCAAGCAATAGTTCTGACATAAAAAACACGTTGTTACGGGATACCCCCATTCCTAGGCAATATTAACCGTAACATTATTTTGTAAAAGCATTAGGTCGACTTTCCAGACAAAACCTAATCGTAAATCAAATTC
Source organism: Lathyrus sativus (assembly GCA_963859935.3). NCBI lineage: Eukaryota > Viridiplantae > Streptophyta > Magnoliopsida > Fabales > Fabaceae > Lathyrus > Lathyrus sativus. The sequence continues at coordinate 64,098,834 of OZ012738.1, read as the reverse complement.
TATTTTCCAATGTGAATTAGCATAAAGATCGTTGCAAAATAAAAGCCATAAGGTGAACAACAAAAATCTCATAGAATAATCCCAACAAAGGTCAATACATCCCAATTTAGGACCACCCCCTAACAATTGGGGGTTTAGCCACTCATAATATTCAATAAAAACAATATGATAGTTAGAAACATTACAATGGTATTAGGAGTGAATTCGATCTTTAATTTCTTTCGAGCATGAAAATCTCCTTGTCCTCCCAATTCTCCAGAGCTTCAATCACTCGTTGTATTTTTTCGTATAATCCAAATGTGTCTTCTCCTTTCTCCAGACACGTAACAAATAGTCACAATTGCAACTCGGCACTGGGGAAATACCCACAATACCCTCGGGGATCACAAGAGTCAAAAATACAAGAAAAATAGGGAAAAAAGCGCTTCCTGCAACACGGGCACCAGTGTCAGACCACTGTTTTCAACCAAAAATCACCTTTTCTGAGCAAATACTGCAACACGGGCCGTGTCACACAACACGGGAACCTGTGTTGCGCTCCTGTTTCGAATTTGACTTCGACTCCAACACAAAAGTCGTAGCTCTTTCTCTTAGCTTACCGGCGGTTTTTAGAACGCCTCAAACGGATTCTCGAAACTCCAGTTATGATCGTTTCCGTGCAGACTGCTAAAGATTTCACAACAAAACTCTTTCGAAATCTTGCCATTTTTCCCCGGTTTTCGCTCTGCTTCTCCTTTATTGTATACCTGACCTAGAAACAGTGAAAATACCAAATAGACGCGTAAAATATAATAAAAACAACTAAAATGCAACAAGACAAAACAAATGATTAACTGAAATAAACGGTAAAATAACGTGTAAAAACCACCGACCAAACTCCCCCAAACTTAAACCATTGCTTGACCTCAAGAAAAAAGCTTGGATAAATAATTTTCAAGTCAAACAGCACATCAAGTGAAAGGTTCAGGGTGTAAGGCGTGTCGATACTCATACGCGAGTCTTAGTTCCGATCGGCTCAAACAGCCTCTCTCGGTACTCATCCGTTAACGAAGGCATTACATAAACACATACCGCAGTAAACTTACGGACCTAAATCTCTCTTTCGGCCACCTCTCCAACTATGCTTTGGGCTTAAGTCTTTTCTTCGATTTTCTACCCCTTTCATTCGGATAATTAGATTAAGGCATGCACATTTTTGCTCGAGATTTTTTTTCTGTGGCACCTTTATTCTTTTTTTTTCCCGCTCACAGGTGTTTATTAGTCCACTTTGGGACGACTATAGGGATTCAACCGCCATTAGACTAAATAACCGGGTGACGGTTACCCAACTTAGAAGGACAGGTTGTCTTTACGTCATCATTCAACTTTCTTTTTTTTTTGGTACCACAAGTCAATTTTAATCATGTCGTACTATCACAATGAACTAATTGGTAAATACTTCTCAAATCCGAGTACTATGGCACAAATCTACACGTTGGACTCGTTTCCTTACTCCGGGGAACCTAGGGTGTTCATATTATACCTCAATTTCCAAACTTTCCCAAGTTCCTTAGTTCAAACTCCTTTTCCCTTGAACTCTAAATACTCTCTTGACTACCTTACACACAACCCACACACAAGAAAAATTCTTTTACGATTTTCGTAGGGGCGAATATGCTGTGGTATTTACCGAACTTAAAATAAAAAGGGCTTAACTTGACAATACAAAACGGTAAAACCTCCCCCAAACTTGAACTAAACATTGTCTCAATGTTCAAGAACAAGAGAAGAAGAGGTGTAGTCACAGAGATCCTCACAGAGCGGTCGACAAGTAATGCAGCACCTCTTCGCTGCTACCACGTTTTCCCTTGCGAAATCTCATTTATTCCTGCAAAAATAATAACCACACAAAAAGAAACAACATCAATTCATAAAACCGTGGGTTTCCTCCCACGTAACGCTTTGTTTAACGTTGCATGGCTCGACGATAGACTCCCCATTATTATGGGGGATACTTTAGCCTCCAAACTCTATTGCTCGACTTCTTCGCAACAGAATATTGTGCCGGTTCAGAGATAAGAGCAACTTGAAATGGTTTTGATCGTTCTACCTTCTTAGTTATGTTGATCTTCCCAACTGAAAGTTTAACATCTTTCTCCTTACCTTTCTTTCGACCCTCTTGAGTTTTTAAAGTGAATTTCCTCATCAAAAAATTTCAAAGTGAGCGTACCTTTTTCCACATCTATATTGCACCAACTAGTAAGCAAGAACGGCCGGCCAAGTATGATCGAAGTTTCTTCATCCTCGGGTATATCCATGATTTGAATATCAACTGGGTAAGTGAAGTTATCGATTGTCACTAGAACATCCTCTGCTAGCCCATATGCCATCTTGGTTGTGTCGTCGGCAAACTTCAAGCTTGTTCCCATATCACTCACTTTTCCAATATCCAGCCTTTTGAAAATAGATAACGGCATGAGACTCATACTAGCACCTGAATCAATTAGGACTTTCTTAAAAGTTCGATCTTTTATAGTACAAGGGATTACAACTGGTCCAGAATCCTTCATCTTGATGGGTATTTTCCTTTCTTGTGCTATTTCCTTGCATTGTTTAGTTGTGGTCTTCGATTCTTCACCCATTGGTCTCTTTTTACCTATAACCTTTTTCATGAATTTCTTGTACAAAGGCATTTGCTCAAGTGCTTCAAAGAACGGCATGTTGATTTCCAATTTGTTGAACATTACACTGAACTTTCCGAAGTCTTTCTCGTTCTGATCCTTCTTTGCAAATCTTTGAGGGAACGGTAATTTGATTTTCAGTTTGGCCTCCTCTTTCTTTTTCTCCCCAGTTGACTTTTCAGATAGCACAGCTTCTTCTGGTTCTTTTATTTTTTCTCTTACCTCAAGTTCCACCTCTATGCATTCTTCCTCCTTTGTTTCCTTTTCTTCTATCACTTTCTGATTTTTTGTTGTGACAGCATTAATACTCTCTTGATTTTTCGGATTCGGTACTGTCGCGCTCGGGAGGGTTCCTTGAGTGTGTGTTGAAAGGTGTTGGGCTATCTGTCCCATCTGCGACTCAAGGTTTTTGATGGAAGTTGTGTTGTTCCTTTGAATGTTCCAGGTCTCTTCTTGGAATTGCATACTTTGAGCTGCCATTCTTTTAATAGCTAACTCCCATTCTGCTTTTTGAGGGGCCTGTTGTTGTTGTTGTTGTTGTTGATATGGAGGTTGGTTTTGGTCTTTCAAGGAAAAATTAGGATGATTCTTCCATCCTGGATTATAGGTCTGAGAATACGGATTGTTCTGCCTCAAAACTTTTATCTCTTCGACTTGTTGAGTAGTAGCAAGACAATGCACAGTAAAATGGGGACCATTACAAACCTCACAACTCACAGCTTGGACCGGTTGAACTTGAGCTCCAGTTGCAGTACTCACATTCATCCCTTTAAGCCTTCTTTCCACTTCAGCCTTGATTTGATCTTCCATGTTCACAACTTGTTCTGCTAGTTTCAAATCAATCTTACCCTCTGGTTGGTTCACAGTGCGATCATACAACTCAAGATGCTCGTTGGCGGCAATTGCTTCTATAATCCTCTTGATACCAGTGGCTGTTGAGAAATTAGTTGAGCCACCGACAGCAGTATCTATAAGCTGTTTTGTCTTGATTCTCAAACCATTCACAAAATTCTGCATCTGCTCAGTTGCATCCATGTTATGAGTTGGGCATGCAGTCAGAAACCTCTTAAACCTCTTGTATGCATCTCCCAGAGATTCCCTTTCTTTTTGTTTGAAGTTGACAATGTTGTACATTTTTCGAATAAACAGTGAAGCAGGGAAATACTCATTAAGGAATGCAGTTTCCATCTCTAGCCATGTGGTAATACTCCCAGCTGGAAGTGAATAGAACCATTCTTCCACATCATCGGTCAGTGTGAATGGAAACATAACAAGTCTCTTGGCCTCTTCGGAGTGACCTTCTATATTCAGAGATGTGGAAGTCGTTAAGAATCTTTGTAGATGCTTGTTTGCATCTTCATTGATTCTTCCTGCGAAAGGCTTGCTCTCCAGCTGGCGAATGGTGGACGGATGTAGCTGAAAGTGTGCCACATTCACCGGTTGATTTTTCGATAGTCATCCGGTTTGGTTGTGCATTGGCCCCTCCATAGTCTCCCAAAAGTCTTTTAGGCTGAAGTGGATTCCTAGCCATTTGAACAGTTTTTGGTGTTGTCTCCCTCTCTGCTTCTGAATCACTATTCACAAACACAACTTCTTCGTTTTCTGCAATTTTGGTTTTTCTACGTCTGGAGTGCAACAATCTTTCAGGTTCTGAGTCAAAAGAAAATAAAGCTGAGGTCTTACCTCGCATACACAGGTTAGGAAATTATTAGTAATAACAGAAATATAATCAGAAAAATAATTTAAAATTTTAGTCACAAAGTGACAAAATTCTAATTGAACGAACAAGATACTTAAAATTTTTGGCAGTCCCCGGCAACGGCGCCAAAAAGTTGACCGGTAAATTAGCAAGTGTACTATTTTCACTGATGTAATGATAAGGGGAAATTCCCCGAATGTCGATCTCTAAGGACTCCGTGTAAATTTTTAGGAAAAACTTGTTATTTCAATCAGACAAAATAACATTGGGTTTCATTTGGCAACAGGATATAGGAACAAGTAAAATAATAGACTTTATAGGTTAAAATAAGATCAATGTTAGAGAAGTGGATAAATTGCTAGTAAAGAACTTAAAGAATTCTTCTGAGATATTTGTTTCCAACCTTAAAAAAATCAAATTTCAAAAGTAGTTTTACTTAATTCCTTAATGAAAAACCCTTTGATGAATTTCATGTACACTAATTCCTTAGTTTCCCACTAAAATCATCAAGCAATAGTTCTGACATAAAAAACACGTTGCTACGGGATACCCCCGTTCCTAGGCAATATCAACTGTAACATTATTTTGCAAGATCATTAGGTCGAATTTCCAGACAAAACCTAATCGTAAATCAAATTCTATTTTCCAATATGAATTAGCATAAAGATCGTTGCAAAATAAAAGCCATAAGGTGAACAACAAAAATCTCATAGAATAATCCCAACAAAGGTCAATACATCGCAATTTAGGACCACCCCCTAACAATTGGGGGTTTAGCCATTCATAATATTCGATAAAAACAACATGATAATTAGAAACGTTACAATGGTATTAGGAGTGAATTCGATCTTCAATTTCTTCCGAGCATGAAAATCTCCTTGTCCTCCCAATTCTCCAGAGCTTCAATCTCTCGTTGTATTTTTTCGTATAATCCAAAAATGTCTTCTCCTTTCTCCAAACACGTAACAAATAGTCACAATTCCAACTTGGCACTAGGGAAATACCCACAATACCCTCGGGGATCACAAGAGTCAAAAATACAAGAAAAATAGGGGAAAAAGCGCTTCCTGCAACACGGGCCGTGTCAGGCAACACAGGCGGCCGTGTTGGCTTCCTGACACATTTTTCGCGTGAAATTTCCACATCCCAGATGTCCTGACACGGGCCGTGTCACACAACACGGGCACCCGTGTCAGGCCACTGTTTTCCACCAAAAATCACCTTTTCTGAGCAAATACTGCAACACGGGCCGCGTCACACAACACGGGCACCCGTGTTGCGCTCCTGTTTCGAATTTGACTTCGACTCCAACACGATAGTTGTAGATCTCTCTCTTAGCTTTCCGGAAGTTTTTAGAACGCCTCAAACGGATTCCCTAAACTCCAGTTATGATCGTTTTCGTGCAGACTGCTAAAGATTTCACGACAAAACTCTTCTGAAATCTTGTCACTTTTCCCCAGTTTTTGCTCTGCTTCTCCTTTATTGTATATTTGACCTAGAAACAGTGAAAATACCAAATAGACGCGTAAAATGTAATAAAAACAACTAAAATGTGACAAGACAAAACAAATGATTAACTGAAATAAACGGTAAAATAACGTGTAAAAACCACCGATTAGGGACATCAAACTTTGCTGACTTGATGATAATGGGCGAGCGTATCGAGAGTGGAATCAAGAGTGGGAGAATTTGAGACATCTTAGATACCTCAGTCTATGAAAACAAATCAGTTGTCAGTTCTCAGGAAGAATGGGAGAAGGAAAGTAATTCTATCCTGGAATCTCCGACACCTCATATTCAGTTTTCGTATGTTTCGAGTGTCCAGAGTCAACAATCATACCGTCATCAACCACGTCAGCATGCTCGACGAAGACCAAGGAGGCCAGCGAGGCATTTCACTCAGTTGCCGATTTCGTACAGTCAGTTGTTGTCGGATTTGATCAGAGGTGGATTGATAGTGCCAAAGAAGATTAATCCAGAGATTCCTCCGTATCCGCCAGGTTTCAATGTCAACGCCCGCTGTGAGTACCATGTTGGGGCACAGGGGCATTCAACCAAAGACTGTAAGGTGCTTGGGAGCAAGGTGCAGACTCTGCTTGACTCCGATATGTTCTCAATCACGCCTCAGGGTATTCAGATCAATGATCCTCCATCATCCAGCCATGTGGACGTATCAGTTTATGGTATGGAGGAGTTCACCTATAGTAGATGTTCAGAAGAGTCTCAGACTGACTTCGACGAGTAATTCTGAAGATGGTTGGTTCAGCAGCAAATCAATACCTGAAAGCCCGGTTCCCAGAAGCTGGCAATCTTTTTATCATGTCATTTCTTTGCATTTATAGTTTCTTTTCTGTTTAAGTGCAAATCTCATTTGTAAAACTTGTATTGTTTTCAATTGATAATGATAATGAAATGAATATGCATGTTTTGATTTAATCCATTTGTGTTCAATTATGTTTTTTATTGATATCAAACGCTTGTTTAAGCGGAATCCGGGGAGGATGACGAAATTGAAAGACGTGTGTTGCACCCTAAAATTTGCTCAACCTATTTCACCTGGTTTATGTTTCAATTGTATTGTCATTTGCATATTAAATCATGTACATAATCTAATCATTTGCATAGCATAGAATAGCAAGGTATCCAACAAGGGATCAAGTGCCATTCTTATCTAAAGAAGCACATCAAGGGTTTTTTCAAGTTTAAGACCATCCAAGTCATCAAGAAATGTTTGAAGCTTTGAGAAGTTTGAGGGTCAACAGGTGGATTTCTCTCCTAATTTGAGGTATATTGAGGGTCATCAATGGGGGTAGGATATATGAATTGAGGGTATGGAATGTTTACAAAGCTTATGAAATACCTAGAGGGTCATATTGAAGATGAGACAAGTCATTGATTCAAGTACAAGAGCCACAGTTGAAGAGCAGTCAACTAGGGTTTCATCTGGGTCAACCCTAGGTCAACTGAGTGATTGAAAAGCATCAAGGCTTAATTGGAGGTTGTGGGATTCATGAATTGAAATGTTGATACATGTGTGGTGTTGTGTCAAGGATAAATCAAAGAGAATCAAGAGAGGGAGGAGTTGCCAAATTAGGGTTTCAGTGTAAAATCCCCTAATTTAGGCCTATCTTCCAAGCCAGATAAGTCAAAATGCAAGTTTCAAATGGATTCTTGGCCAACATGAAGCTTGTAGAGGTTCTAAATAGATTTAATTTGAGTACTATAAGTCTTCAAGGAGGTTTGTAGAACTCAAGTTATGGTTCTTGCAAGTTATGGGTCATCAGAGGACACTGAAATTTATCTGTGAAAGTCACTTGACTTCCAAGCAACTTTTTCCCATCAAGGAGTTTTCAAATGGATTCTTGGTCAACATAAGAATTGTAGGGCTTGATCTTAGCTTTAATTTGAGTACTAGAAGTCCTCAATAATATTTGTGGAACTCAAGTTATGGTCTTGGCAATCCAATGGTATTTTGGGAAAGTTGAATTATAGGTCATTTTTCAACATAGGTCAAAATCTCCATCTTCCACCCCTCAAATGGAAAAATGTTCAACATGAGATGTGCTTAAAATGGTGTTTTTAGGCTAGGTAAGAAGTCATGAGAGCTTGAAATGGCTTGCTTCACAAAATTGCAAAAATGGCCTAAAATAAGGGTGAATTTTAAATGAACCAAGGATGAAAATTGGGATTTTTGAGCTATGGGTCCAAACCTAGCCATATGACATACCAAATTGATTGGAAAACATATTTTGAAAACAATGACATTGTCACATTTTTGATTTGGGGGATAATTCAATGACTTCCTTTGTAAAGTGGTTACTTACATCATAAGTAACAAATGCAAAACCACTTTTTAGGGCATGACCAAGGCCTTAGCCCTTGCCAAACCATTCAATATGTCATGTAAGGAGAAATTGGATCAGAATGAGACATTGAAGCAAGCTTAAAACTCAGCTGCCATGTATGAGTTTCTCATGATATTTTCAAATGCAAGAGATATGGAACTTCTCATTGGATCAATCCAGAAGTTTCTAGAGCTTTCATTCATGTTCTATATAAGTATTAGAAGAGATCCAAAGCATTGGTTGGTGCAGATTGAGAGAGATTGGAGAGATTGAACATTGAGTTTTCATCTTGCAAAACAGAATTGGTTATAACAATTTGATCCATTTCAATCCATTCTTTTGTGTTCAATAGCTTCCTTTGGTGTTGGTGAGTGATTCCAGATACAATTCAAGGCAAGATTGGTGCAAAATCGTTAGAGAGAATTTTAGATTCATCTCTTGCAAGTCAAAATCGGATTCAAGGATTCAAGAGGTTTCAATCCAATTTGTTGCATACAGAAGCTTGATCATACATCATTGAAGGTATCTGGAAGATCTTGGAGCTTAATTTGAAGGATTGCTTGGTATGTTCACTCGATTTTTGCAGGTATGTAAATCTCATCATATGGCTTGATTCATGTAGAATTGTTAGGTTTTGCATAGTTAGATGTGATGTAGAACATTGCTAGGAGCTTTCTGGTAAAGAAATTCAAGGATTGGAGAAACTTTTATAGATGGCACCATTTTTGTTCATGATCGTATCTTGCAGTTCTTGGAGGTTTAAACCTAGTTTGATAGCGGATTTTACTCAGTGTGGAGTGTAGTTGACCATAGGCTTCTCAATTTTAAGTTTGGAGAGAATTTAGGTTTGAGCACTTTCTGAATCTTTCTTCGTGTTTTGAGAAGGAGAAGGATTCAATGTTAATGGAGGTTAGGGTTGAATTCAGTGTGAGAAAGCGAACCAGATGATGTTATTAGGGTTGAAGTTTGGTGAGGATTAGTGGAGCTGAGGTTTGGAGAAGAAGAAGGTTGAAGCTCTGTTCAGCCATGGCGTTTTTCCTCCATCATTTGAAAGGTTGAAGACGACTCCATCACCCTCAGATCATTAGGAGATTTTTGACTCAATAATCATCCAACCGCCACGAGCGCGTTTTAAGTTGTGAAGGAATTCTAAGAGGAGGGTGAAACGCACCGTTTCACTTAATGAGTTGTATGGGCTTAATTCTTTTGTTACTAACCACACCCCTTTCTGAGGCCCATTGAGAAATACACGTGAAATCCTTGCTATTCGTACCAACTTTTTTTCTATTTTCAGTTGATTTTTCATTTTTATTTTCTGAAATGAATTGGGCCTAGCGCGCTTCTTATGCACACCCCCCTCTGAGCCCATTTGGTGTTTTGTACTGACTCTGATTGCTATTTGACACGCTCATTTACCATTTTCATTTTATTTTCTCATTATTTCATGGTTTTAACATAGTTAATAAAAAATTCATAACTAATTAAAAAAAGATCATTTTATGGTGAGGCTTTTTTCCTTGTTTTCCTTAGGATTTCTAGAATTTAATAAAACAATAAAAACATTAATTCATGCATTTTTCATTTTTTGGTATATTTTACAATATTATTGCTTTTATTTAGCATTTGTTTGGTACTTAATTTTTCTGAATTTAGTATGGGAGACTGGTGCATGATTTTCGAGTGATTCTTGTTGGATTGATTAAATTAGTAAAGCATGATCCCCTTAGAATTTTGTCACATTTTTGTGATTAAAATTTAGGCTAGTTTGAGTGTTAAAGTGAGTGTGTGCTAGAATTAGGGTTTTACAACACATAGGTGCAATTTGACACATAGTTTTGGGGTTTAATAGTTGATTTAGGCCTTGGGGTTTATGTGGGGTATAGGGTACATAGTTAGGTTCCCTTGGAAATTAATCTAGGATTTTATGATGAGCATTGCTATTTTATTTGATTTTTGCAAATTGGGTGATGTTTGTGTGTTTCCCTTTTGGGTTTTGGTTTGCTTGTGGGGTTTGGGTCATTTCAATTGGGTGTTGGGCTTGAGTTTTTCTTGTTGGAGCTAATTAAGACATTGGAGATGATTGGAGACAAAGGATAGAGCTTAGAGCATGAAGATTCTCATCCTTGAAGGTTGCTTTTGAAGACTTAGGAGATAGAAGATATAGGGAGAGCTTTAGAGTAGACTGATTTCTTCTGTCAAACATAGAGAGCTTCTTTGTGCCTCTATTCCATCCTATGACACAAGGTCCCCCCAAAGAAGTTCCATCTCTCCTTAGGAGGGATGTAGAGCAAGCTCTGGTTGGGTAGAACCTTGAGGATACCTTTCACTTGCTATGTTAAACTCTTAGTGATTTCCCTGGGTTATCATTAAGCTTCTTAACATTTCAACTCCATCTATCATTAGTTGATCTTATGGAGTGTATGCATTGAAGATATGGACCTATTGAAGATAAGAAGGGTATTGAAGATTGGTGAGAATAGGGTCTGTGCCTGTCAAAGCTGGGTATCTGTTGGAATGAGGGTTTTGCTACTGATTGAAGCTGTCTGTTTGTTGGGGTTCATTGCTTGCTAGAGCTTGGAGAGTTTTGAAGATAGAAGCTTATCTAAAGCTTGGGGATCATTGAATATTGAAAATGGGGTCTTGCTGGGAGAAGTTGTTACTGTTAACCTCTTGTTGTTGATCATCTGTAGCTGTCAGAGCTGTTGCTGTAGGAGCTGGTGTTGCTGTCAGAGCTGGTGTTGGGTTTTATTTCTTTTTCTGTATTGTTTGTTGGATTGTTCAGCTTGCCCCCTTAGGTTTGAAGTGAAGTTGTTTCAATTTGCCTATTTTTTTCCCAGGTTCGAGGTTGAGTGGGACTCCCTTGCCTCGCTTGTATTGCTGCATCTCATGCATGTTTACTGTTTACTGTATATATGTTGTTTCTTTTCCGTTTATCCCCTAGGATCTCTGATTTCCTCTGTGCAGGAGGGAGTTATGACATACATTAGGTTGTAATCCATACATGACAACATTAGGATAGTTTTTGATTCCCATTTCAAACCCTAGGTTTTAGAGTTCTTTCTCTTCTATCTCAGAAGAATTCAAAACACTGTAATAAGGATAATCAATGTCGTACGCTACGAGCCTTAAGCTATTTGAGAGAGGATTGCTGGAGGGTCACTCTTTAGTAATCTGACTGCTTAGTGTGTTACCCCTAGGGTGACATACGACGTCGTCACCCTCAAATCATAGTCTCTAGTGCGTCAGAGATTGCAAACATCATAAAAAACAGTTCTTGCGTAAAAGACTGAAAACAAACATCAAAGTGTCATTTTTGTCCGCTTGGACTCTTAATCAGGAGAAAAGCTTTTCAGTAAGATAAAAAAACAGTCAGAAAAATTTGTGTCTTCCGTAGCCCGAACTACATTTGCTTTGATCTTTCATGCTGTATGAAAGTACTTAGGCATAGGATGCCGTATCCTAGCGAGCAACCTTCCCCTCCTTTCCAGTAGGTAGGCGAACTACGTTGACTCTGATTTCTCGTTCCAGACGGGAATACATAGGCATAAAGTTCGATACTTTGCCGAGTCATTTTCTTTTCTTTTAACCCTTGACCTTTAGGTAGATAGAATAACAATCCGTACTAGAAAACAAGCGTGGATCCCGTCGAGTACGACGGACGTGAGGGGTGCTAATACCTTCCCCTTGTGTAACTGACTCCCGAATCCAGGATTTGGTTGCAATGACCATTCCTTTCCCGTCTTTGCGGTAGGTTTACTTCGAGCGTTTCCTTTCCCTCCTTTGGGATAAATAACGCACGGTGGCGACTCTTCTGTTTAGCTGGCGTCGATTTTCGCAGTAGCGACAGCTGGCGACTCTGCTGGGGATACAGGAATATCCCCTATGCTAGTCAATCCTAGCGCTTGTTTTCCCGTCGTGGGTGTTGTATAGATTTACTTTTCTGTCTTTACTTTCCGCATTTTTATTATCAGCTTTATATTGTTACTGCTGTTGTGGGAAGGGGTGATCTATTGAGAGATAAGTCGGACCTGGGCTTGAGGTTACACATAGACTTAGCAGTAGAGAGTAGTGGTTAGCCTGCTTGCTTAGCTCGCACCAGCTAGCCGTGAAATTTACGCTCAAACAAGATTCTCTTTGATGCTTCTTGCCTGGCCCTTAGGGCTCGACAAGTTGTCTGACCCGAGGATTGTCGACTCTGGGGACCTATCAATTGGGATTCAACTAAGTGAGGTCGCTTCAAGGGATGATGATGCCACACCTCCTAGGTATCGTATCATCGCTCTTGAAAGTCTGTGACGTTGAACCCGCATAGGATGTCGTACCTCGTCTGCGAGTTAAGTACATACCTGTGAGGGGTAGGTGGGGTTGTTTGCAGGAAACCTTTGACCTCAGAATACCTGGTTTATCTCTGTCAGTGAGATATGGTCACATGGTTCATTTGAGTGGTTGGTTTGGTTTGAGATGAAGATTGGATGGTTCTCAGGCTTCGGTACAGAGCATCACAGTTCATCAGCATTGCACTTGGTCCCTTGTTTGCATATGCATGTGCATTTTCATGACTGCATTTCGTTAACATGTATTTATGTTGCAGGTGTGATCATTCCCCTCTAATTCTAGTGTATCTTCTAGCCCGACATGGAGTCCCTGAAGAGGACAGTTGCTTACCGGTTGCATTCACCAGATATCAGTTCCTTGCTGGGTTTAATTGCTCTAGCAGATGAGAGGGTGAGGGTTGAGTTCAGAGTATCTTATGGGAGATTGCTTAGTTTGTTGTACAGGCCTTCAACATTTGAGACGACTGGGGTGTTTACTTTGATGAAGTTTTATGAGCCGCAGCTGAGATGTTTCTTATTTCCTGACTATATTCTGGCACCCACTTTGGAGGAGTATTCCGCTATGTTGGGAGTTCCTATGTTAGACCAGATGCCCTTTGTACATGTTGATGCTGAGCCTGAGTTAGCTACACTCGCTGAGATTGTCAGTTTAGACGCTTCTGAGTTCCTTGGAGGCTTGGTCAAACTGAACGGAGCTTATGGTTTTCACCTGTCTGTCCTGGTTGAGAAGGCTACACAGTGCACGAAGAGTGGATGTTGGGTCGCCTTCAGTGCCATTCTAGTTGTCTGCATCTATGGGATAGTCTTGTTTCCTAACGTGCCAGATTTTGTCGACTCAGATGCCTTCTTGATTCTTGCCTCGAAGAATCCAGTTCCTACTCTCTTGGGCGATGTTTATCATTATGTTCACTACAAGAATGAGAAACGTCATGGCAAGAATGTTTCCTGCTGTCTTCCTCTCTTGTACAGGTGGTTCCAGGGGCACCTTCCGAAGACAGGGCCTTTTGTTGATGTTGTTGACACTTTGGATTGGTCTTCCCGGTTGATGGGGCTGTCTGCTGAGAACATCATTTGGTTTGATCGGAGCATGCTTGGCACTGATATTATATATAGTTGCAGTGGCTTTCCGAATGTCCCTTTGATTGGACGGAAAGGCTGTATTAACTATAACCCTTCACTGTTGGTAAGATAGTTCGGTTATGCTTTGAGGGATGCTCCTATTGAGAAGGAGATACAAGAATCTCTGTATCTCACGGGCTTATTAGACGCGGCTGTTGTGATCAGATTGAGACATGCATGGGCTAACATCCATAGGAGAGGTAAAGCTCTGCTCGGTAAGAGCAATAGCAGAGCTTATGATCCTTATTTGGCTTGGATCCGGGAGAGAGCTAGTATGTCCTTGATGCCTTATCCTGCTGCAGAACCCCTGTATCTTCCCATGATTGAGGTACCTACTTCGGCAGAGAGTGAGAAGTATAACAAATTGTTGGCCGAAAACGAAGAATTGAAGAAAGCCAATGATGAGTTAGAAAAAGAAATCTTCCAGTTGCGTCGTGAGAAGAATGAAGCTACTTTCACTGTGAAGGAACAGACTGAATTAATTAACAGGTTGGGTTCAGAGCTGACAGAAGAAACCAACAAGAAAGAAAAAGTGGGGATAGCTTTGAACGGTGTTAGCAAGGTACTTACTTCCAAGAAGGAACTTCTAAGCAAAGCTTATTCCCGTCTCAGCAAGTGGGAAGCTTTGTGGAATGCCACGCTTACCAAGCGGAAGGAGCGCGAAGACGAACTGAAGCTGCAGATTGTCATGCTAGAGGCACAGATTAAAGCCCAAGACGCAAAGATTGTTGAAGAGACATCACTTAGGAGCACTGTTGAGCCTAGAGTAAGTGACCCTGACGAGAAGCCGAGAGGTTATGAAGTGAAGGCCAACTCCAAGAGATGCAGACTCGACGAGAGTTCTGGCGAAGGAACCTGCCAAGACGACGCCAAAAAGCTGAGATCCACTACCGAGCGGCATGCCTTACTGATACAAGAGCTGATCTCCCGACTAGGGCATTCGGAGACGTTGAGGATATTGGAAGACGTCAGAGCACGCCATTTGGCCTGATTTATCTGTGCCTTGCCTTTGTTATCTGTATTTGTATGTTGACCATCGCCAGGCTTGTTGGCCGAGGTCTCTTCAGTTGTATTCAGTTGTACTCTTGTACTCGGCCTCTTGGCATGTGTTTATATATGAGGGTTTTCTGATTTCTTGCTTGCTTGATAGGGACTCCATTGTCGTGATGGCCCTTTTCTCCGAAACTAGAATCGGAGGGGGAATATAACCTGTAGCATATCTACATAATTGCATCTGCATTTATATTACATGCTTGAATCTGTATCTTATTTCCTGCATCTTCAGGTTTTTCAGGATTGACGAACAAAGAGTTCACCGCTACTCAACCCGAAACAACTGCAAGAGAATCATGGATCAAGTCCAAGTGGAGATGCAGGAAATCCGCGAGAAGTTAAATCTATTCATGCAAGCAATGGAGAATATTGCTAAGGGCCAGGAGAGCCTCCAGACTTTGGTACAGCCGTTGCTGGCACGGGCTAATGGGAATGGCAACAATGACCACCATTCTGCACACGTTGAAACTATTCTGGAGGATGGGCCCCCTACGCCTGTGGTTCCACCTGTAGTGACCCCACCGGTTGTGGTTGTAAACAATGACGCTGGCGCTGGCAACGGCAACACAGGGAATGGAAATGAGACTGTTGTTAACAATGTTGGATTTGGGGACGCCAACCAAGGTGGTGGTAACAACAATGGCGGAAATGGTTTTGGCAACAATGGTTTTGGCTACAACGATCAGGGATTTGATTACGTCAATCAGGACGGGAAGCTCGGCTTCAACACTCAGGGTTTCGGTTATGACAGTTTTGGTAACACTAACCAGGGGTATGGTGGATTGGGTAATATGAATGGTGCTGGGGTGATTCCTGTCAACACTGGGTTTGGACCTGTTAGGGTCAACCAGGGTTTCGGTAACGGGGGAAGAGGTCCCATGATCAATCAGCAAGGGTTTGGTCGCAACACTGGTTACGATGGATATGGAAATGGAAATGTGAACTGGGGCGAAGACTGCCAGGAGGACGCCTTTTCTGGAAGAGGTGTGGGGTTTGAAGGACCTGTTGATCCTGTGCAGAGGATCAGAATGCTTGAAGAACAGATGAAGGGGGTAGTGAATCAGAACTCCATCGGTTTGGATATGACTATAATGGGATTGGTACCAGGGCTGAGGGTGCCGTTGAAATTCAAGGCTCCCACTTTTGACAAATACAAAGGGGACACTTGCCCTAAGGTCCATGTCCGCTCTTATTACAGGAGGATGTCCGCGTATTCATATGATGAAAGGATGCTCATGCATTTCTTTCAGGACAGCTTATCAGGACCTTCACTTGAATGGTATATGGGGCTGGAGCCCATGCAGATCAAAACATGGAAGCAGTTGGCTGATGCTTTCGTGACACATTACAAATACAACAACGATCTGGTGCCAAACCGATTCCAATTGCAGGGTTTGTCACATAAGAGCGGTGAAAGCTTTAAAGAGTATGCGCAAAGGTGGCGCGATATGGCAGCGAGGGTGCATCCTCCTTTAATTGAAAGGGAGATGAATGATATGTTCATTGGGACATTTATGGGGGTGTTCTACAAAAAATTGTTTAGTGTGTCATTGAGCAGTTTCTCAGATTTGATTCTTATGGGGGAGATGATTGAAAACGGGATTAAAGTTGGAAGGTTCCAAGCAGGTGAGTCTACTTCAGCAGGAGGTACAAGAAAAGCATTTGGTGGTAGACGACAGGGTGATACTAGTGTCGTGTTTGGTGGCAGGGGCAGGGGCAGAGGGAGAAATCAGTATGTTCAACCGCAACAGATAGCTAGCATCACTATCCCGCTTCCTCAACAGAGACAACCACAACAACAACAACCACAGCAACAGCAAGAACAGAATCCTGGCCAGAGAAGGGTACAAAATGCGAGACAGAAAAGAGTGTTTGACGCACCTCCTTCCACGTATGCAGAACTCCTCCAGACCCTTCTAGGGTTGAACTTGGTTGAAAAGAGGACTTTGGCACCGCCTACAGGGGCAGTACTCCCTTACGGATATGATGCCAACAAGCATTGCGAATTTCATTCTAGGGCACCCGGGCATGATATAGAAGCTTGTCACGCATTTAAACACAAGGTTCAGGATTTATTGGATAGCAAAGCTATTAACTTTGGACAGGTGGGTCCAAATATAGTACAACAGCCCATGCCCAATCACGGGGCAAACGCCATCTTGACAGAGGAGAATTTGAATCTAGTGATGGATGTCAACGAGCTGAAGACACCGTTGGGTGAGATTAAAAGCAGGTTGTTAAGAGGGGGTGTATTCCCGGGCTGTGATGAATTTTGCTTGGATTGTTGGATACAGCCAGAGGGTTGTAATGGGTTGAAGCAGGGTATTCAGGCTATGATGGATGAAGGTACCTTGCAATTTGATAGAACCGCGGTTGAAAAGCCTGTAGAGGCGTTGTGTGATGAGCAGAACGATGTTGCGACGGTAACGATTCCGAGGAAAACAATAACGATAACGGCGCCTGTCAGGCGGCCGACGATCACGATTACTAAAGCAGGACCAGTTCCTTTTGAGAGTACTAAAGCAGTGTCGTGGACTTACGGGTTGGAGGTATATTGCGACGGTGAGAAAATTGAAGTCAATGGACAACCAGCTGGGGTTGTAGATAATGTTGTCGGAACAGGGGGTATGACCAGAAGCGGAAGAATCTTCACATCGCCCGAGGTAGAGGCTGAAAGATTAGCCAAGGGCAAAGCCAAGGTAGTTGAGGGTGGTCCTTCTCAGACGAATGAAAAGGAAACATCACTTAAGGATGTGGAGGAGTTTATGAGGCTCATTCGTAAAAGTGATTACAAGATCGTTGAGCATCTCCAGCAAACGCCGTCAAAAACTTCCATCCTATCATTGATGTTATGTTCCGAGGCCCATCAGAACACTTTGCTGAAGATTCTAGACACGACATTCGTTCCTCAAGAAGTTTCAGTTAATCAGTTAGAAGGGGTGATGGCGCATGTCAATGCGGGGCACAGTTTGGGCTTCACCGATTTTGATTTGACTCCGAGAGGGCGAGAGCACAATATGGCATTGCATATGTCAGTAGAATGTCGGGGCACGGTCATGTCCCATGTTTTAGTAGACACTGGATCTTCCCTGAATGTGCTACCGAAGAAAGCCATGATGAAGTTAGATATCAGGGGAATTATCTGCACGCCCAGTGACTTAGTGGTGAGAGCGTTCGATGGAACGAGGAGGTCGGTTTTCGGATCGATAACATTACCGTTGCAGGTGGGGCCTGAAATATTTGAAACTGAATTCTATATAATGGACATCCAGCCAGCGTATAGTTGTCTTCTTAGGCGCCCATGGATTCATGCTGCCGGGGCAGTCACATCCACGTTACACCAAAATCTGAAGTATATGGTTGGGGATAGTGTCGTCACTGTTTGTGGAGAAGAAGATATTCTGGTTAGCCATTTGTCTTCGTTCAAATATGTGGAGGTCGACGGCGAAATACATGAAACACCATGTCAAGCCTTCGAGGGGCTACGAATTAAAGACAAAGCTCTGGTGCCAAGTAAAGTATCAGATGTGGCGGTGTCATCCTACAAAGAGGCTCAGGCTCTAGTGCAGGCAGGCAAAGCCAAGGGCTGGGGTCAGGTGTTGGAGATTCCCGTGAAGAATGACAGGTTCGGGCTTGGATATCATCCTTCGTCATCAGCATCCTCCTCAGGAACGCCCAAGTTCAGAGGGCCAATAACCATTACACCAAATGGGGTGAGCTTCGAGACTATCAATGATGTTTCTGATTCTGAAGAAGGAGATAGCGACTGTGATATGGACGCGTGGATCAAGCCAAGCGTACCAGGACAAAGTCTCTGCAATTGGTCTATCCGGGAAACTGTTCCTATGACAACTAAACAGTAATGATTTGTTTTCTTAATTGTTGAATAATCCTGTGTCCTACCCGGGGGATAGTGATTTTGCTTAGGGCCATTTGGTTATGTACATTACATTGTTTAATCATGAAATAAAGGCGTTTTTCATATACAAATATTGTGATCCCTGTTTTTCCTGTTTTTATCTTTTACAATAAAATGGCAACGTGGTTATTTGATTTGTATGCGTTTTGAAGCATTTAACCATTTCCTTTGCAGGATTACTATTTCAGATGACATCTATGAACCGCCTATGACTCACTTCGACTTCGAGCACCCGGTATTTCAGGCTGAGGAAGAGATTGTGGAAGATGGCGACGTACCAGAAGAGTTCCTGGTTATTGAAACAAGAAGAAAGAATCATTCTGCCTCATGAGGAAGTCATTGAGATTGTCAACTTGGGGTCGGAAGAGGTTGTGAGAAACATCCGTATAGGGGCTGCGCTGCAGAGTGACGTCAAGCAAAAGTTGGTCGAGATGCTCAAAGAGTACAATGATATATTTGCTTGGTCGTACGAAGATATGCCTGGGTTGGATACGGATATGGTTGTTCACCGTCTGCCGCTGCGAGAGGAATGTCCGCCTATTAAGCAGAAACTCCGAAGAACTAGACCGGACATGGCTGTGAAGATCAATGAGGAAGTTCAAAAACAGTGGGATGCTGGTTTCCTAGCTGTTACAAAATATCCCTCATGGGTCGCTAATATTGTGCCAGTGCCGAAGAAAGACGGTAAAGTGCGAATGTGTGTAGATTACCGTGATTTAAATAGGGCGAGCCCGAAAGATGACTTTCCACTTCCTCACATCGATGTGCTGGTTGATAACACTGCTCAATTCTCCGTATTCTCCTTCATGGATGGCTTCTCGGGTTACAATCAGATCAAAATAGCTCCAGAAGACATGGAGAAGACTACTTTTATTACTCCCTGGGGAACATTTTGTTACAAAGTGATGCCCTTCGGACTGAAGAACGCTGGGGCAACATATCAACGTGCTATGACGACTCTCTTTCATGAAATGATGCATAAAGAGATCGAAGTTTATGTTGATGATATGATTGCCAAATCCCAGACGGAGGAGGAGCATTTGGTTAATCTGCTGAAACTGTTCAAAAGACTTAGGAAGTTCAGGTTGAGACTAAACCCTAACAAGTGCACCTTCGGGGTGAGATCGGGTAAACTGCTGGGGTTCATTGTGAGCGAAAAAGGAATAGAGGTTGATCCTGCAAAAATAAAAGCAATACAAGAAATGCCGACACCTAAAACAGAAAAAGAAGTGCGTGGGTTCTTAGGGAGGTTGAACTATATCTCCCGGTTCATATCTCACTTAACTGCGACGTGCGAGCCGTTATTCAAGTTATTGAAAAAGGACCAGGTTGTGACCTGGAACGAAAATAGTCAAAAGGCGTTCGACAAGATAAAAGAATACTTGCAGGAACCTCCTGTTTTGATACCCCCAGTGGCCGGGAGACCGTTGATTATGTATTTGACAGTTCTTGAGGAAAGTATGGGTTGTGTTCTCGGTCAACACGACGAGACAGGACGTAAAGAGCATGCCATCTACTATTTGAGTAAGAAGTTTATTGACTGTGAGTCCAGATACTCAATGCTCGAGAAGACGTGTTGCGCGCTAGCCTGGGCCGCCAAACGTTTGAGGCAATACATGCTGAACCATACAACCCTGCTAATTTCAAAGATGGATCCAATCAAATACGTGTTTGAAAGGCAAGCACTCTCCGGAAGAATTGCCCGATGGCAGATGGTGTTAACCGAATATGATATTCAGTATGTCTCGCAGAAGGCTATTAAAGGTAGTGTCCTGTCAGAGTACCTTGCAGAGCAGCCTGTTGAGGACTACCAATCGATGAGGTTTGATTTTCCTGACGAGGATATCATGTACCTGAAAATGAAAGATTGTCGGACGAAGGACCAGAGTTGGGTTCCAAATGGCAGTTGATATTTGACGGAGTTGTAAATTCCTATGGTAGTGGAATAGGTGCGATTATCACTACTCCTCAGGGGTCGCACATCCCCTTTACTGCCCGATTGACCTTTCCTGTTACCAATAATGAGGCTGAATACGAGGCTTGCATCATGGGTCTTGAAGAAGCTATTGATTTGCGAATCAAACATCTGGATGTATACGGAGACTCAGCTCTAGTGGTGAATCAAATTAAAGGAGAATGGGAGACACGTCAGCCCAATTTGATACCATACATGAACTATGCAAGGAGATTGTTGCCTTTCTTTGACAAGGTGGAATTGCATCATGTGCCGCGAGCAGAAAATCAAATGGCTGACGCCTTGGCAACGTTGTCTTCAATGTATAAAGTTAACTTCTAGAACGAACCTCCCCGGATTGTTATCTCTCGGCTCGACAGGCCTGTGTTCATATTTGCCATCGACGAGGCTCCCGATGGTCAACCCTGGTACTTTGACATCCAGAATTTCCTGAAGAATAAGGAGTATCCGGCTGGGGCATCCAGTCGAGATCAGAAGACTCTCAGGAGATTGGCTGGAAATTTCTATTTGAATCCTGACGGTGTCCTGTACAAAAGAAACCACGACTTGATGTTGCTACGTTGTGTAGACGAGAAAGAAGCAAGGTTGCTTATGGAAGAGATACATGAGGGTACGTTTGGTACGCATGCTGGTGGGCATGCTATGACGAGAAAACTGCTACGGGCAGGTTATTACTGGCTAACTATGGAAACAGACTATTTCAAGTTTGCAAAGAGGTGTCATAAATGCCAAATTTATGCGGACAAGGTCCATGTACCCCCAAGTCCTCTGAACGTGATGTCGCCACCGTGGCTGTTCTCGATGTGGGGAATTGATATGATTGGCAAGATCGAGCCTATGGCATCCAAGAGACACCGGTTCATCTTGGTCGCAATTGATTACTTCACCAAATGGGTGGAAGCAGCATCATATGCCAATGTCACCAAACAAGTGGTCGCCAGATTTATCAAACGAGATATTATCTGCAGGTATGGAATCCCTAAGCGGATTATCACCGACAACGGTTCAAATTTGAATAACAAGATGATGAAAGAGCTGTGCCAGAATTTTAAGATTGAACATCACAACTCTTCCCCTTACCGACCCAAGATGAATGGCGTTGTTGAAGCGGCCAATAAGAACATAAAGAAGATTGTCCAGAAGATGGTTGTGACGTATAAGGACTGGCATGAGATGCTACCTTTCACTTTGCACGGTTATCGTACGATGGTACGCACATCAACCGGGGCAACCCCTTTTTCATTAGTATACGGGATGGAGGCAGTGTTACCGTTGGAGGTTGAGATTCCTTCCTTGAGGGTTCTACGAGACGTCCAACTTGACGAGGCAGAATGGGTTAAAGATAAACTGAATCAGCTCAGCTTAATGGATGAGAAGAGGCTAGCTTCTCTAGCATACGGTCGGTTGTACCAAAGCCGGATGAAGAAAGCATACGATAAGAAGATACACCCTCGAAGCTTTCAGACGGGCGACCTTGTGCTGAAGAGGATTCTCCCACCATAAACAGATCACAGGGGCAAGTGGACCCCTAACTACGAAGGGCCCTACGTTGTCAGAAAAGTCTTCTCTAGAGGAGCCTTGCTACTATCCACCATGGATGGTGAAGACTTTACGTCGCCTGTGAATTCAGACGCAGTTAAAAAATACTTTGCTTGAAAGTGACCCGCTGGACAGTAAAAAGAGAGTCCAGGCAAAAATGGGGCATCCTGGCGAACCGTAAAAAATGAATAAAAGGTTCGGGCAAAAGTTAGGGATAAAATTGAAAAGATGTACACCTGCGAAGTCGAAAACCTGCATTGGGCGACTTCGGCAAAAAAGGGGTATCCCGGTGAATTGAAAACCCGCGAAGGGCGATTCACGCAAAAGTTAGGGATTGAAAAAGCAAATGACTGCGGTCTGGATCTGATACTACCTTACTTAGTGGTTTGGGAGTACCTGAGGGTTCGTTTATCCAACACAATCTCTTCCGAAAATTGAACACTGGGAAAGCGCCAGAGTCAGGCGAGTCATAGGAGGATCAGCTCACGATGTTTGTCTGCACCACGTTGCCGACATGTGTACCAATTCGATTTGTATTTGTATTTTTATACTTTTTGTGCATATATGTATGTATGTGTGCGTAACTTCCTCTTTTCAGGAGTTGCATCCGGTGTACAAAACTTTGCCTATTCAGAGGCCTGTTATTAATAAAACATGTTATTCGGTATTCGATGTTGTGCTTTACTGTTTTGTATGTGGAAAACGCCAATGTTCTGATGAACTTGCATGTGCATAACTTTGCTGGCCCTTGTCAATAATTGCTAAAACTTCGAATTGACTGAAGTAATGTCGCGGACATTGACCCGAATAGATTTGGTTGTATAGATTTGTTTTGTCTCGTTTGTGTTTTGCAGGGTTCTCACCTTTGAAGCGAACGATCAGAAATTGTGGCCCCAGCCGGGGCTCGTGGTGGAAGACTTGACTTTGTGTGGCGCTAATCCCCATGCAGGTCGCACCGCACCTCCCAGAGATTGAGACAATGGTTGCCCCTTACCAAAGAGGGGTCACTCTCCCCAGCTAGTCGCAGCTTATCCCCCGCGGGTAACCCCAGCAAGACAAGATCAGTGTCCCTTGCAGAGTTTATACTCCCCAGAGAGTTGAAGATTTGAGCATTCAATCCCCAGCTGGGAGGATTTCCATGGCACATAACCAAGATAGTAAGTTCAGAAGGATTATCCCCAACGAGGATGGTTTTCTTTCTCCCCACAGGTCGTCATGCCTTCGTCAGGATGATTATCCTCAGCGGAGTGGTAGTTCCGAGTTCGTAAACTGTACCCAGACAGTTGTCTCCCGGAAGGGTTGCTTCTCCCCCCAGTTGAGTTAATCTTCCCAGCAGGTGTTATTCTTTCCTCCCAGTGGAAATCGATTTGTAATCTCTCCCCGGCAGAGTTGGTTGTATTTTCGGCATTTATTTTGCCAAGAATACTTTGCGATACCCGTTCATCCTCAACAGGGTGGTATTTGTCCTCAACAGCCATGTTGAAGCAAGCTTGTCAGAGCTTTCCCCAACAGCCTGAACCTGCATTTGCATTTGCATACTGTCGCTTGCGCGAAAAATAAGGTGCCGGCATGACAGAAGAGTCGCCACCTTTCGTTATTTATCCCTCAGAGCGGGAAAGGAAACGATCGGAAAAACCTGACGAAAAAGGGTAAGACAAGGTCATCGCAACCATTGTCTGGGTTCGGGAGTCGGTTACGCAAGGGGAAGGTATTAGCACCCCTCACGTCCGTCGTACTCGACGGGATCCTCGCTTGTTTGTTTACTTGGACGGGTTGGTTATAATCTATCTACCTATCAAGGCTGGCTGAAAAAGAAAGGAAAAATGACTCGGCAAAGCGTCGCGCTTTATGCCTACGTATTCCCATCAGAGAATGAGAAATCAGAGTCAACGTAGTTCGGCTAACTACGGGTTATGGGGGGAAGGTTGCTCGCTAGGATATCGCATCCTATGCCTACGTACTTTCATCTGGTATGAAAGATCAGAGCAAACGTAGTTCGGGAAACTACAGGAAACAGCTCAACTAGGAGGGAGACTATCAAGTCCTACTGTTATCATGCCATGGATTCATCCTATGGTTGAGGTTTGAACAGGGAACTCCTAGATGTTATCATGCATAGGTTTCAACCTAAAAGTCTATCATCAAATCCTCATCAAAGGAAATGAGAGTCCTAAGGGATCATGTCAATGATACACAGAAACAGACAAAAGCATCAGCTTTAACAGTAAAATGCATGCAATGCAAGTGAGGGAGGAAATGTGTGTGGGGCTTCAGCCTCCACAAGCTCATCTCGACCTCAAGCCAGTCATGAAATAACAGCAATCATACTGAAGATAAACAACATGCCATCAAGCAATATACAGATAAACTGCAATCATACAGATAAAGGAAATGAAGCACCATCAGGCAAGTCAACACACTTGAGAAAGAATCCTCTACTCTCTAATCCTAACCCTAATCACAGGATCCTAAACAAATCAAGGCAAAGCTCTCAAGCACAACCCTAAACAGGAGCAATCATTCCCAGCCTTCAAGCTTCAGAATAAGCTTACCAAAGAAAGGGAGCTAAGCAAGCAAGCTCATAGTGTCTTCCTCAGGAGAACACTAGGAGGTGTATACTCAGGAGTCATACCCTATGTGGCTCAACCACTGTGATCAGTTTACATCCCTCCTCAGGAGAGATTAAACTCACAAGCAGGCTCCAACATCACTGGATATTTAAGAAATCCTATTTAAGCTAGTGGAGCTAAGTGAATAGACCCATAGGACCTTCCTCAGGAAAGTACTAGGGGGCTTCCACTTAGGAGTTGTATCCCATGTGGCTCAACAACATGTGATCAGTTTACATTCCTCCTCAGGAGAAATTAAACTCACAAGTTGGCTCCAACATCATTGGATACTTAAGAAATCCTAGATCAACTAATGGAACTAAGTGAACAGACCCATAGGACCTTCCTCAGGAAAGTACTAGGAGGCTTCCACTTAGGAGCTGTATCCCATGTGGCTCAACAACATGTGATCAGTTTACATTCCTCCTCAGGAGAAATTAAACTCACAAGTTGGCTCCAACATCATTGGATACTTAAGAAAGAGGTGAGAAGGAAGGATGAAAGTCATTCATAGTGCCTTCCTCAGGAAAGTACCATGAACTTCCTTCAAACTTCAGGCTCTCAAACCTCACCAACAGGGCATCAGCCAAGCTCTGGGTCTCTGCATCTTGATCTACAAGCTTCCCCTCATGATGCTCTCCATCAATATCCTCAAGGCAACCCAAGCCCTTCATCAAATTCCTCAGAAAGAACCCCACAGATGAACAGATAACCCACTGAACAAATCACATTATCAGGCAATCTTCAGATAATACCTAAAAATATTAAACTAATGGGGAAAAATTTAACAAATATTCATAAGGGTCCTCAACACCTTCTCATAACATCTACAAAGGTTTCTACCTAAAAATCAAGATAAAACTCAATCAAAGAAAGGAATCATCACCTAAACACCATTTTAAACCCTAATTAGACTATCCTAAGTCAACCCTAATTAAACTAACCAAGATTAATTCTAAAAAATCTAGAAAAAATCCTATGGGGAAGTATGACTAATCATCTAATTGCACCAAAAAGAATGGGTAAAAAAGATTAATGGAAAGTACTAAAACAATTCCTACAAAATCAAATATCAAAATGAAACAATTAAAAAGCTATTTAATTGGAAAATCTACTAAAAATGTTAAACCTAAAAATAAAATCTCAATTTTATTTTTATAATTTTCTACTCATTCTAATCTAATCATGAAAAAAAGAAGAAATTAAAAAGCATTTTCTATCTATTTTTAATGAATTATTCAAATCAGAAATATTAAAAAAGAAAATTAAAACAAATTAAATGAATAAAGGGAGGGGGGGGTCAGAATAGCACTCCAAACTAGTTAGAAATGAATGGGCCAACAAATAGGGGGGTGGGGATAGAAGACTGGGCCCAGCGCCCTCTAAATGAAACGCAGCGTTTCAACTTAGATTCAAATCTTCCCTCCAAACTCAGACACGCGCGCGACCGTTAGATCTAAAGAATTGGTCAAAATGAGAGACCAATCTAGCGGTTCTCCTTCATCGTCCCAAAGGGGACCTAGGGTTTGCAGAACCCTCTCCACCATGCAACCGAATTCGAGCTCCTCTAGCTCCCTCCACAGGCCACGGCTCCCCTCGACCTAAACATGAAAAAACATCTACGAAATGCCTAGATTACAACCATACGATCAGATTTGCCTAATTCAACCTAGGTTGCTCCAACAGAAAGCATCAACACCCTGGTACCACCATGCTCGACTGATACCAACCTTCATCAAACCTCAGTCTAAAGCTACAAACCTGTTCTACAAGCCATGCTAGCTATCATACACTAATCCATGCTGATTAAAACTCATTAAACAACTACTTATGGAAGATTCAAGATTCATGGCCCTGGTGTGAAACTTCACCAATCTTGCTCTAATTCTCAGGGATTAATCCTCTACCCTAACACAATCTTTCTACACCTATAATATGTTCTATCTAAGCATAAATAAAGAGAAAGAAGTGAGTTCACCAACCTGTCAAGAAGCTATGGTGAGGGATGCTATGGCTCGAACCAGGTCTTGTAAATCCTTCAGGATGATCCTTTGAGGATGAATAGCCTTCTGTTTGCACAATTCTTGAAGGTGGTGGCTTGAAGTGAAAGAAAACTCAAGTTGCTTCAACTTGAAGAAACTTCTCCAATGGCTATGCACTTCTCTCTCTCCTCTGACTTGGCTTCACTTTCACCAACCTCTAACACTCCTTGATGCACTCTTTTTATAACAATCCATGGAAGTCTCTAGATTCATCTAGAATGATGTGGAAGTTTCATGAAAGTTCCATGATATTCCATAATGGTCATCTCATCTCATATGCCATGCCTTGTTATTTTGGTCTCAAATTCTCCTTACATGAGTTATTGAATGAGGATAAGTGAAAAACAAGTGCATTTGTTGCTTATGTAGGGTTTTTTAACATTGCCTTCTTTTTCAAGTAACTAATTTCCAAAGGAACCACATTTTTTAAGCCTCAAATGAAAATTCTACTTAAACCAATCTTCTCAAAATGGTTTTTCCAATCAAAATGATATATTGGATGACCTATTTTGGATTTGTAGATCTTCCAAAACACTTTTCAATTTCAACTTTTCAAAGTTATAAGTCATTTTTAGTTCATTTTTGACCAATCATGGAATCTTGTGCTATGAGCTTTTTCAACAATTTGTGACCTTCTTTCTAGACTTAAAATCACATTTTGAGCAACTTTCATGTTTTGAGTTTTTCCATTTGAGGCTTGGAAATAGGAGTTTTAGGCATTGGCTAAAATGACCTATAACTGACAAATGACCAAAATACCCCTGCCTTGCTCAAACCATAACTTGAGTTCCACAAATCCAATCAAGGACTTCTACCACTCAAATTAAAGCTAAGAACATCCTCTTCAACATTCATGTTGACCAAGAAACCATAGGAATCAACCTACTAGGGCAAAAGTTGTCTGGAAGTTGGGTGACTTTCAAGGACCCAGATTCACACACCTCTGCTGACCTGTAATTTGTCAAAACCATAACTTGAGCTCTGTAACTCCTATCAAGGACTTCCACCACTCAAATTAAAGCTTAGAACAAGCTCTACAACATTCATGTTGTGGGGAAAATGAGATATCAATCACATCTAGTGCTAAAACTGCCTGGAAGATAGGGATCAAATTAGGGTTTTTCCACTGACAATCCTTAGAAACCCTAACTCAAAACTTCTCAAACTCCTCAATCATGATGAGTTGGTCTAGGAATCATCTTTATAACATCTCTATGCATCATTCCATGATCTCATGGCCCTTGGATTAAGTCTCAACCTTCTCCAAATCTTCAGCTGGTCTAGAGTTGACCCAGTCCAAACCCTAATTCTACCATTCATGGTTGAATCTTCTGAATTCTTACATAATGACTTCTCTGGTGTTCATGAAGGCTATCAAGACATCCCATAGGCTTTCTCAAAACATCAAGTTTATTCTCAAAGCCTCAGAATCATCTGAGGGGCACCCACAACTTTCAAACTGTGAAGCACACAACCCTGGTTTCAAACCACTTCTCTGAGGATCTCTTGAACTTTTTGATGAAGGTATCAACTTTCAAATACTCCATGAATGAATAAATGTTGGTCAAATTTTGGGGTGCAACAGCTGCCCCTATTCAAACGGCTTGAACCTGACTGGGTGAGAAGCGAACGGCTCTCACCCAATCAAGGTGCGAGACGATTGAATACCGGTAAATCCGAAAATTTGCCAACTGCGCGAACCACGGTACTCTGCGGGGAACAAATCTTTGAACACTGCAACACTAGCTGCTCAACAACTAGCTGGAGAAATAGTGATCTGACATCGCCGCCGGAAACAAACATAATCTGAGAGACACTCGACATCGCCGTCGTCCAAACATCATCTCTGTTGGGGATTTAAAGGAGTCTGATATTGCCGTCAAACAAACATCCAACCTCGCTGCCTGAAACAAACATAATCTGACCTGGGGTTCACCCCTGGTGAATGGAACAAAAAAGTACACTTACATACCTGAAGCTACTCCGCTGGGAAGGAGAGACTTAGCCGAGCACACTCTGATCTGGGGTTCACCCTCAGAACCATGACGAACATCGAAATACTGCTGCACACTGCCCGCTGTAGAACTTCAACATTAAAGATATATGAAACCCTGGCCCCTGGCCACTTCCAGCTTCAGCTAGAAAAGATCTTCAAGTACTTATGAAGATAGATGAAACCCTGGCCCCTGGCCACTTCCAGCTTCAGCTAGAAAAGATCTTCAAGTACTTATGAAGATAGATGAAACCCTGGCCCCTGGCCACTTCCAGCTTCAGCTAGAAAAGATCTTCAAGTACTTCTGAAGATAAGCATCCTTGGCCTCCAAGGATGGCAACTCTGCAGGAGGTATCCTTCGACTTCAGTCTGAAGAAAGTGATTCTTGCCCTTCAAGGATACAAGGATCTGCCTTCAGGCAACTCCACCTCTGCTATAGAGCATCCGAGACTTCAGTCAGGGGTATACTTCGGCCTTCAGCCCGAATAATGAATCCTAGGTCCTTCACGACCTTGGGGGATAACCTTGCCTTCAGGCACCTTTGCTTCAGCATAAGAAATCTGTGACTTTAGTCAGAGAAATGGTATCCTGAGCCACTCATGACTCCACGGGGATTCAAACACTTTGCCTACAGGCAAAACTCCGCTTCAGCTGGAGAAACATCTTCGACTTCAATCAGAAGACGTATCATTCACTTGATCGCGCTCAATCATCACCTCAGGACAACTGACTTGGTCTTCAGACTCACACGAATCACTCTGTTGTATCTACAACCTTTGGAACCTTATCTTCAGCCACCCGTTGCTTCATCCACACGGAAATCTGGCTTCACAGGAACCTTCTGGTATCGCCCTCTGGCGCTTACGAAATCTATCTTCAGACTAGACATCGTTATTGGAGCAGACATACCACGCTGCTCTGGTCTTCAAGAATCATCTTGACCAAACAGATCCAGCGGGCGTCTTCAAGAATCGTCTTGAACTAATAACCTTTCTGGAGCAAACATTCTGTTGGGAATTCCAGGAATCTTCCTAGGCAACTCCTGCTGGAGGCGCTATTGGGGAACTCAAGTATCATACTAGGCGAACCACTCGGGAAGCTGTACTGAGGTCTTAAGAATCGTCTTAAGCAAATGGCCCTGCTGAGGGATTTGAGAATAATCTCGAACCGAAGACTTCGCTGGGGATCTCAAAAATCATCTTGAGCGAGCGACTGCGGGGCACCGGGGTCTTTAGAATCATCTAAGAAAATGACCTTGCTGGGGAATTTCAAGAATCGTCCTGAGCACCCGGTCTTTCGGTAGTACATCTGTACAATAAGGATGATAATGACCTAGATCATGCTTATGATGCATATGCTGCTGCGCTATGCCCCACACGGCGGGAATGATATGTATTTATGCTAAGTGTCATGCAATCATGCACAATGCTATGCAGCGTGCTCAATGTTATGCAATCGTGCACAATGACGTGCAATCATGCACAATAATGCGATCCCGTCAGCAAAATAAATGCCGAAGGGGGAATCCTCCTGTCAAGGAGAAAGAGTCGCTCAGATGGAGGAATCGTCCTGCTGAGGAGAATGTGAACACGCCAATATCAATTAGGCTCTGTCTGGGGAATCAATCTTCCGCGAACCGCTGCAGGGGAACAACTTCAGCTGACTGCTGCAGGGGATGAAGCTCTACGAGAACCTGGATCTGCTGATATCAATCGCTAGAATGAACTGCGTGGCCGTCTCGGCTACTCTTCTGGGGATAACCCTTCCGTGGGGAACCAACTTCAGCTGCTCAACACTCCACTGGGGAAAAACCAATCATGATCTGATCCACTTCCAAGGATTCGGATCCCTTGGACATCTGCAGACTCGGCTGAGGAGGGAGAAATCATTCTGCTTTACTGGATAGAGTACGACTCTGGGGAAATACAGCATCGGCTGCTCCATGCTCTGCCGGGGAGAACTAATCATGATCTGATCAACCTCCAAGGATTCTGCTTTTCTGCGGACTCAGCCGGGGAGAGAAATCATTCTACTTCACTGAAGAGTACGACCCTGATGGGGAATTTCAATTCTGCTGGGGAAGAAAGAATCCTCTGACTTCGGGGGAGAGTACAACTCTGCCGGGGAATACAACATCAGCTGTTCCAACACTCTACTGGGGAAGAAGGAATCGTCCGTCTTCAGGAGAGAGCCTGATTCCGGTGAGGAATCTCAATTCCACTGGAGACTTCAGTCTGGCATCATCAGTTACTGCATATTTCGGTATACGACTAGCTTCCTGCGAAACCTACACTTGTGACCCGGTGCGGGGGAGACACTTGCTTCGGTGACTTTACTGGGGAAAACACGAGTTTCGGCACCCGAACACTTCTTCGAAATCCGCGCTTGTGACCCGGTGCTGGGGATAATCATCATTCTTCGGTGCTTGATTCATCTGATGAGATGGCATTCCTTCAGGACGCGTCTGCTTGGGGAAGAGAATCACCTCTACCTGGGGAAGACATATCAATGCTCACTATCTGATTCTGATTCCGCGGAGGAGAGATCACTGAACTCTGCTGAAGAAGGAGGACTCGCTCCGCTTCGAGGATACGCACGGCACATCTGCTGGCGAGGTGCTATACCTGCAACAACACAAACAAACAGACAAGATACCCTCCTCAAAGGGGCCTATCAGGGTTATTATCTCGCGACAACGTTCAATTAATTAATTGTTTCGACAATCAATGGGCTTAGGCCCGCAGGTTTATGTATGCGCATTTTATCAAAAAACACATTGGCGTTATCATTCGCAAACAAAACAGATAAATGCAAAACAGACAAGTAGAATTGCTGAATAATGTGCATTTTATTGATGGTGAACCCCTGAATGGGCAAAAATGTTTTACAATAGAGGCAAGCTCCTGGAATGAGGAAGCCGCGCAAAAAGAAAACATAAATATACATCAGTATATACAAATGTCGGCAATCGAGGCGTAGACGAACACCATGAGTTGATCCCTCTAAGACCCACTCGACTTCGATACTTCTCCGATGCTTCAGCTTTGGAAGAGATTGATTCAGATAAACGGCCCTCAGGTCTTCCGAACCACTAAACAATGAAAGTCCATACGCGGAACGCAGTCATTTGCTTATTTAAATCCCTAACTTTTGCGTGAACCGCCCTTTCGGGTTTTCAGTTCACCGGGATACCCCTTTTTGCCGAAGCCGCCCAGTGTAGGTTTTCGACTTCGCGGGTGTACATTTTTTCAATATATCCCTAATTTTTGCCCGAACCTTTTATTCTGTTTTTGGTTCGCCGGGATGCCCCTTTTTTGCCTGGACTCTCTTTTTTTGTCCAGCGGGTCGCTTTCAAGCAAAGTATTTTTTAACTGCGTCCGCGTTCACCGGGGATGCAAAATCTTCACCGTCCATCGTGGATAACAACAAAGCTCCTCCCGAGAAGACCTTGCTGACGACATACGGCCCTTCGTAATTCGGAGTCCACTTGCCCCGGTGATCGGAGTGTGGCGGAAGAATCTTCTTCAGGACGAGATCACCCGTCTGAAAGCTTCGAGGACGCACCTTCTTATCATAAGCTTTCTTCATTCGGCTTTGGTACAGGCGACCAAATGCAATCGATGCTAACCTCTTCTCGTCCATCAGGCTGAGTTGGTTCAGGCGATTCGTCACCCATTCTGCCTCATCAAGTTTCACATCAACCAAAACCCGCAAAGAGGGAATCTCCACTTCTAGCGGTAGGACAGCTTCCATACCGTACACCAAGGAGAAAGGAGTTGCCCCGGTCGACGTACGCACCGTCGTACGGTAACCATGCAAGGCAAACGGCAGCATCTCGTGCCAATCTTTATACGTCACAACCATCTTCTGAACAATCTTCTTGATGTTCTTGTTGGCCGCTTCAACGGCGCCATTCATCTTTGGCCGATAAGGGGATGAGTTGTGGTGTTCAATCTTGAAGCTCTGGCACAGCTCCTTCATCATCTTGTTATTCAAATTCGAACCATTATCAGTAATGATCCGCTCGGGAATTCCATAGCGACAGATGATGTCCCTCTTAATGAATTTAGCCACCACCTGCTTGGTCACATTAGCGTACGAGGCTGCCTCCACCCACTTGGTGAAGTAGTCGATAGCTACCAGAATAAAACGATGACCATTGGACGCGGTGGGCTCGATCTTGCCTATCATGTCAATGCCCCACATGGAGAACGGCCAAGGGGAGGACATGACATTCAATGGGCACGGCGGCACATGAACTTTATCAGCATAAACCTGGCATTTGTGACATTTCTTCGCGAATCTGAAGCAATCCGACTCCATAGTCAACCAGTAATATCCTGCTCTCAGGATCTTCCTCGTCATGGCGTGCCCGCCGGCGTGCGTACCAAATGTGCCCTCATGGACTTCCTCCATGAGCATACTTGCCTTTTTCTCATCTACACATCTGAGTAGCACGAGATCGTGGTTTCTTCTATACAGCACTCCATCAGGGTTGAGATAAAAGTTTCCAGATAGCCTCCTCAGAGTCTTCTTATCCTGGGTTGACGCACCCGCCGGATACTCCTTAGTCATAAGGAAGGTCTGGATGTCGTGGAACCATGGCTTGCCGTCAGTGGCATCCTCGATTGCGAACACATATGCTGGTCTGTCAAGACGCGAAAGAACAATGCTTGGAGCCTCATTCCAAAGATTGACCTTATACATAGAAGCCAACGTGGCTAAAGCATCAGCCATTTGATTTTCAGCCCGTGGTACATGATGAAGTTCTACTCGGTCGAAGAACGGAAGCAGCCTTCTGGCGTAATTCATGTACGACACTAGATTCGGTTGACGAGTTTCCCACTCCCCTTTGATCTGATTGATTACAAGCGCTGAGTCACCATATATGTCTAGATTCTTGATTCTCAAATCAATTGCCTCTTCTAGACCCATAATACACGCTTCATACTCGGCTTCGTTGTTGGTAACTGGAAACGTCAGTCTCGCAGTAAACGGGATGTGGGATCCGTGAGGAGTCGTGATGATAGCCCCGATACCACTTCCATAGGAATTGACTGCTCCGTCGAATATCAACTTCCACTGAGACTTCCTATCCGGCCCCTCGTCGGGCAATGGCTCTTCGCAATCCTTTGCTTTGAGAAACATAATGTCCTCATCAGGGAACTCGAACTTCATCGGCTGATAGTCTTCGATTGGCTGTTCGGCAAGGTAATCAGACAATACGCTCCCTTTGATGGCTTTCTGAGAGACGTACTGAATATCATATTCTGTTAACACCATTTGCCATCTGGCAATCCTACCCGAAAGAGCCTGCTTCTCGAAGACGTACTTGATCGGATCCATCTTCGAAATCAGCATAGTGGTGTGATTGAGCATATACTGTCGTAGACGTTTGGCAGCCCAAGCTAGTGCACAACACGTCTTCTCCAGCATCGAGTATCGAGATTCACCCTCAGTGAACTTTTTACTCAAATAATAAATGGCATGCTCCTTTCTGCCCGTCTCGTCGTGCTGACCGAGAACACACCCCATACTATTCTCAAGAACTGTCAAGTACATGATTAATGGCCGTCCAGCCACTGGGGGTATCAAGATCGGAGGTTCTTGAAGATACTGCTTTATCTTATCGAATGCCCTCTGGCAGTCTTCATTCCAAGTAATCGCCTGATTTTTCTTTAACAACTTGAACATCGGTTCACAAGTGGCCGTGAGCTGGGAGATAAACCTCGCAATGTAGTTTATTCGGCCCAAGAAACCACGAACTTCTTTTTCTGTTCTCGGCGCTGGCATTTCTTGGATAGCTTTTATTTTTGCAGGATCAACTTCGATACCTCGTTCACTAACGATAAACCCCAATAACTTTCCGGATCGCACTCCGAAAGTGCACTTGTTAGGATTCAGCCTCAGCCTGAACTTCCTAAGCCTTTCAAACAGCTTCAGCAAATTGACCAGATGCCCCTCCTCCGTTTGGGACTTTGCAATCATGTCATCAACATAGACCTCGATCTCATGATGAATCATATCATGAAACAAAGTTACCATTGCTCGCTGGTAAGTGGCCCCTGCGTTCTTCAGACCGAAGGGCATTACCTTGTAGCAAAACGTGCCCCAGGGGGTAATAAACGTCGTTTTCTCCATGTCCTCCGGCGCCATCTTAATCTGATTGTAACCGGAGAAGCCATCCATGAATGAAAACACGGAAAACTGGGCTGTATTGTCGACCAACACATCGATATGAGGCAACGAGAAATCATCCTTAGGGCTCGCCCTATTCAAGTCCCGATAATCGACGCACATACGTACCTTACCGTCCTTCTTCGGTACAGGCACTATGTTGGCGACCCACGGAGGGTAGGTGGTAACGGCTAAAAATCCTGCGTCCAACTGCTTCTGGACTTCTTCTTTGATCTTCACAGCCATGTCTGGTCTCGTCCTCCTGAGCTTCTGCTTGACTGGAGGGCAATCTTCTCGCAACGGCAAGCGATGAACCACGATATCGGTGTCAAGTCCAGGCATATCCTCATATGACCAAGCAAAGACGTCACTATACTCTCGAAGCATCTCGACCAGTCTATGCTTGACATCGCTCTGCAGCGCAGCCCCGACTCTGACATTCCTGATAAGCTCCTCAGAACCCAGATTTATGATCTCAATCTCCTCTTCATGAGGCAGAATAACCTTCTCCTCTTGTTTCAACAAGCGGGCCAATTCCTCCGGAAGGTCTTCGTCTTCATCAATCTCATCCTCGGCTTGATAGATCGGGCAATCAAAGTCGTAGTGAGCCGTAGAGGGTCCAGAGTCGATGTCGTCTGTTACGTGGATCCTGCAATAACAAGGGTTAAGTTTAAAGCAGGAATATGCAGGTTAGCACGAACCTCGTTGCCATTTTGCTGTTTTTCAAAACAAACATAAAATATGAATAATAGAGAGCACAACATTTAATTACGAAGAAAACGCCTTTTTATTTATTGATAAAATGTATACACATAATCCAACAAGGCCCTGACAGTAAAACCACTATGCCCCGGGCAGGACATAGGGTTGTACAAAAGATTGTAAAAAGCAAATCATTACTCTTCACTTGTCAGCTCGATAATCTCCTTGATGGTCCAGTTGTGAAGGCGCTCGCCTGGCTTGCTCGGTTGAATCCAGGCATCGAGATCACAGTCACTGTCCCCGCTGTCCTCTGACGCTGCGTTGACACTTTCGAATATTACTCCTCCCTTGGTGAATAGGATCGGCCCCTTTCCACGAGATGAGCTACCAGAAGAAGTTGAAGCTTCAGCTTCAGGAGAATATCCCAATCCAAACTTATCCTGTTTGAATGGTATATCCAAGACGTGCCCCCAGCCTGGGGTAGAACCAGCTTCGACAACGGCTCTAGCTTCCTTAAACGAAGAGAGGTTCACCTCCTGCTTCTCTGCAACAATGGGAGCTACCTCCTTCACCTTGACGGTCTCAAACGCCTGGCAAAGAGTCTCATGGATCTCGCCATCCATTTCGACATACTTGAAGGACGACAGGTGGCTTACCATGATGTCCTCCTCTCCGCAAACTGTCACTATGCTGCCCCCAACAGCATATTTAAGTTTCTGATGCAACGTAGACGTTACGGCACCAGCGGAATGAATCCACGGCCGACCTAAGAGGCAACTGTAGGCGGGCATGATATCCATAATATAGAACACTGCATTAAACGTCTCTGGTCCGACTTGAATTGGCAGGGTCAATTCTCCAAAGACGTGGCGTTTGGTTCCGTCAAAAGCCTTTACGACCAGATCACTGGGCGTGCACAGCAGTCCCCGGGTATCCAACTTCATTAGTGCTTTCTTCGGAAGCACGTTCAGCGAGGAGCCCGCATCTACTAGGACATGTGACATAATCGTGCCCCTGCACTCTATCGAGATGTGCAAGGCATGGTTGTGATCTCTTCCCTTGGGCGTCAGCTCCAAATCTGTAAAACCCAGCCCATTACCAGCGTTGACATGGGCTACCACTTCCTCAAGTTGGTTAACTGATATCTCCTGCGGCACGTAAGCAGCATTCAATACTTTCAGCAACGCGTTGCGGTGTGCTTCAGAACACAGCAACAGGTTGAGAATTGAGATCTTTGACGGAGTTTGGTGAAGATGATCTACAATCTTGTAGTCACTTTTCCTGATCAGCCGCATGAACTCTTCGGCGTCTTTAACCAACAAGTCTTTTTCTGCCCCTGCAGGAACCTCTTCAACGGCTTTACCTTTGCCCTTATCAGCAGCATCAGCCCTGACTACCTTCTCTGCCGCACCCTCTGCCGGCGCGAACACTCTGCCACTTCTGGTGATACCACTGGCCTCAGCAAGACTCTGCGCAGTCGATCTGGGCGGCTCAATCTCTACCTTCTGGCCATTACAATACACTTCAGCGCCGTAATGCCATGGCACGGCATTGGTACTCTCGAAAGGGATTGGTCCAGCCCTGGTGATGGTAATAGTAGGAGGACGAGGTGCAGAAATGGTGATAGGGTGGCGAGGAATGGTGATAGTAGCAACTTCGTCCGCCTGCTTCAGCACGACTTCTCCCGACGCATTCTCAACGCTTCGACTAAACTGCAAAATACCCTCGGTCATCAGACTCTGGATACCTTCACTCAACTGCTCACACCCGTCAGGACGTGTAGCACATGCCATACAAAATTCCCCACATCCGGGAAAGAAACCTTTCTTCAGCAGCTTAGCTTTAACAAAAACCAACGGCGTCTTCAACTCTCTGACATCAGTCAGCAGGTCTGAATTCTCTTCAGAGATAATAGCATTTACTCCCCCCCCCCTATGATGAGGCATCGGATTCTTGGTGACGTTGGGCACGTTGTCAGAAAAATTTATTATCTTGGCGTCAATCATGTCCTGGACCTTATGCTTAAAAGCTTTGCAGTTCTCAACTGTATGGCCAGGTGCCCCAGAATGAAATTCACATGTAGCATTAGCATCGTACCCGGGTGGTGGTGCCCCTGTCAAGGGAGCTAGCGTCCTTTTCTGAACCAGTTGGAGCTGGAGCAACGTCTGCAGAAGCTGGGCATACGACATAGGAGGAGTTTCCAAATGACGGTTTGCCAGGGGACCCCGATGCTGATATTTCTTATATCCCGGATTATTCTGTTGCTGAGGCTGCTGCTGCGGCTGAGGGGGAGCAGCTGGGATGTTTATGCTAGCGATCTGAGACTGAGGACCCTTGCCCTTTCTCCTAGCATTAGAGACAGCACTGGCATCGCCCTCTCGGCGTTTGCCAGTATAAGGTTTCTTGCTGGCTCCTCCAGATGAGGATGATTCGCCTTGAATCTTGCCGATCTTTATACCATTTTCAACATGCTCGCCCAAAGTGATGAGGGCCGAGAATGTCCCGGACATGCCACTAACCAACTTCTCATAATAGACTCCGGGAAGAGTAGCCACGAACATCTGTACCAACTCACGCTCAACCATCGGCGGTTGAACCCGAGCAGCCAATTCACGCCACCGCTGGGCGTACTCTTTGAAGCTTTCATTGCTACGCTGCGAGAGATTCTGAAGCTGAACTCGGTTGGGAGCCAAGTCGCTATTATACTGATAGTGGAGAACAAACGCTTCAGCGAGATCTTTCCACGTTCGCACAGCAGCGGGTTCCAAACCCATATACCATTCAAGCGATGGGCCAGAAAGACTATCCTGAAAGAAGTGCATCAGCAACTTCTCATCATCAGAGTAAGCGGACATCTTTCTGTAATACGATCGGAGATGAACACGGGGACAAGTAGTGCCTCTATACTTCTCAAAGATAGGCACCTTAAACTTGTGAGGTACTTTAAAGTCAGCAATCAGCCCAAGTTTGGACATGTCAACGCCCAATGTGTTCTGATTTTCTATATCTCTCATTTTATCTTCCAGTGCCTTGAACCTGAGTCTAGCTTCAGCAGTTAACTCAGCCTCTACACCTCTCTGAGAGAAAATGTCGTCCTGATGGTCCTCCAGCCACGGTTGAGGCACCACCATATTTCCTGCACCAACATTAACATTGGCTCCCAAACCACCATTGACGGCGCCCGCCGCGTTAAGTCCGAGATTATTCATAAGATTGCCGTTAGCACTACCGTTGCCCCCGGCAGCAGGAACAACGTTCTGAGGAGTATCCACTTGAGGAGGAGGAGTGGGTACAGCCCCGCCGTGAAGAATTTCATTGCTGTCAACCCTGGAGATGAGAGGTTGAACCAAAGTACGAAGTTGCTCTTGCCCGTTCGCAACTACTTGCATCAACTCCATAAAACGATCCATCCTTTCACGAAGCTCCTGAACATCTGATTGTACTTGGTCCATGATTCTCGTTTGATTGGCGCGAGTTGAGTAACGGTGGATGAATCTTTGATCAATCCTGAAAGCAGCTCGGAACCTGAGTACCTGAAAAACCTGTCAAGATTAAAGGTTAGGAAAAGCAACAGAATGTATGTCATGCAAGAATGCTTCATGCAAATGCATGCGTGTGTCTGTGTGCTTGAGAGATTTCCCCGGTCCTGGCATCTGCTGATAATAATAAGGAGAAGAATCTAGGCCCAATCATGGAGACAGCAACCTCACAGACACACGCTAATGGGATGATTATGCAAGCTAATGCAAAATGCAGGCATGCAACAATATATCCAAGGCTGCTGTGGAGATTCGATGTCAACAGTCACTGCTGAGAAGGAGACCCCGGTGTAAGCCCACTGATCTGATCTGTTGTGAATAACCATCTGGTAGGATCGAGATCAAGATTCTGCTCTGACAAGAACGAAGGCCTGATAATGAAAACCCTGGACGCAAGATCAAGGGATATCTGTTGGAGAAGTCTTCAGACCCCAAATCACGAATCTGCCCTCTCAAGAACAAATACACAGCTGCTGATGAGATCTTCAAACCTCACTCAAAACCTGCCCTGTCAAGAACAAAATAACAACTGCTGACGAGATCCTCAGACCTCACTCAAAAATCTGCTCCATCCAGAACAAACCTCTGATAATAATACACTGATCAAAGCCTGCTCTATCAAGAACAGACAAATATCCGATGATAAGATACTCTGATCAAACCCTTGCTCTATCAAGAACATATCTGCAACTGAGAACTCAACATACTGATCCACTGTCAAGAAAACCAGGTAGTCTGGAGGTCAAAGTTTCCTGCAATATCCCAACCCCGCTCACAGGTATGATGGACCTAATCCACGGACAAAGGTACGGCATCCTATGCGGTCGTCAGCGTCACAGACATTCATGAGTGAAAATACGATTCCCAGAAGGAGTGGCATCGTCAAGTCATGAAGAGGCCTCTCTTAGCTGAC
Organism: Lathyrus sativus; assembly: GCA_963859935.3. Classification (NCBI taxonomy): domain Eukaryota; kingdom Viridiplantae; phylum Streptophyta; class Magnoliopsida; order Fabales; family Fabaceae; genus Lathyrus; species Lathyrus sativus. The sequence goes on along the minus strand of OZ012738.1, from coordinate 64,058,716 downwards.
TTCCAAATGATCGGTCCCCAGAGTCGACAATCCTTACGTCTGGACTCCCCTCAGATCCTCAGGACCGGAAAGGAGCACCTCTGCAAGAATCTCGTCTGAGCGCAGATTTTCGTAGGGAACTGTGCCTGCTCAACAGACAGGTTCGTCTACTACTTCTCCACAACTATATCTAGGTGTGTACTCAAGCCCAGGTCCGGCTTTTCACTCATAGTAACATCCCTCTCCCACAGCAGCACAGATAATCATATCAACTGGAAATAAAATGCGGGAAATAAAATGCGGGAAGTAAAGTGCGGGAAGTAAAAATGCGATAAATAAACGCAACCCAACAAGCAAACACACAAACGATAGGATTGACTCGCGTAGGGGATGGGAAACGGTCCCAACATAAGGGATAGGAAAAGTCCCTAGATGCTACTCGTCCCCAGCAGAGTCGCCAGCTGTCGCTTGCGCGAAAAATAAGGTGCCGGCATGACAGAAGAGTCGCCACCTTTCGTTATTTATCCCTCAGAGCGGGAAAGGAAACGATCGGAAAAACCTGACGAAAAAGGGTAAGACAAGGTCATCGCAACCATTGTCTGGGTTCGGGAGTCGGTTACGCAAGGGGAAGGTATTAGCACCCCTCACGTCCGTCGTACTCGACGGGATCCTCGCTTGTTTGTTTACTTGGACGGGTTGGTTATAATCTATCTACCTATCAAGGCTGGCTGAAAAAGAAAGGAAAAATGACTCGGCAAAGCGTCGCGCTTTATGCCTACGTATTCCCATCAGAGAATGAGAAATCAGAGTCAACGTAGTTCGGCTAACTACGGGTTATGGGGGGGAGGTTGCTCGCTAGGATATCGCATCCTATGCCTACGTACTTTCATCTGGTATGAAAGATCAGAGCAAACGTAGTTCGGGAAACTACAGGAAACAGCTCAACTAGGAGGGAGACTATCAAGTCCTACTGTTATCATGCCATGGATTCATCCTATGGTTGAGGTTTGAACAGGGAACTCCTAGATGTTATCATGCATAGGTTTCAACCTAAAAGTCTATCATCAAATCCTCATCAAAGGAAATGAGAGTCCTAAGGGATCATGTCAATGATACACAGAAACAGACAAAAGCATCAGCTTTAACAGTAAAATGCATGCAATGCAAGTGAGGGAGGAAATGTGTGTGGGGCTTCAGCCTCCACAAGCTCATCTCGACCTCAAGCCAGTCATGAAATAACAGCAATCATACTGAAGATAAACAACATGCCATCAAGCAATATACAGATAAACTGCAATCATACAGATAAAGGAAATGAAGCACCATCAGGCAAGTCAACACACTTGAGAAAGAATCCTCTACTCTCTAATCCTAACCCTAATCACAGGATCCTAAACAAATCAAGGCAAAGCTCTCAAGCACAACCCTAAACAGGAGCAATCATTCCCAGCCTTCAAGCTTCAGAATAAGCTTACCAAAGAAAGGGAGCTAAGCAAGCAAGCTCATAGTGTCTTCCTCAGGAGAACACTAGGAGGTGTATACTCAGGAGTCATACCCTATGTGGCTCAACCACTGTGATCAGTTTACATCCCTCCTCAGGAGAGATTAAACTCACAAGCAGGCTCCAACATCACTGGATATTTAAGAAATCCTATTTAAGCTAGTGGAGCTAAGTGAATAGACCCATAGGACCTTCCTCAGGAAAGTACTAGGGGGCTTCCACTTAGGAGTTGTATCCCATGTGGCTCAACAACATGTGATCAGTTTACATTCCTCCTCAGGAGAAATTAAACTCACAAGTTGGCTCCAACATCATTGGATACTTAAGAAATCCTAGATCAACTAATGGAACTAAGTGAACAGACCCATAGGACCTTCCTCAGGAAAGTACTAGGAGGCTTCCACTTAGGAGCTGTATCCCATGTGGCTCAACAACATGTGATCAGTTTACATTCCTCCTCAGGAGAAATTAAACTCACAAGTTGGCTCCAACATCATTGGATACTTAAGAAAGAGGTGAGAAGGAAGGATGAAAGTCATTCATAGTGCCTTCCTCAGGAAAGTACCATGAACTTCCTTCAAACTTCAGGCTCTCAAACCTCACCAACAGGGCATCAGCCAAGCTCTGGGTCTCTGCATCTTGATCTACAAGCTTCCCCTCATGATGCTCTCCATCAATATCCTCAAGGCAACCCAAGCCCTTCATCAAATTCCTCAGAAAGAACCCCACAGATGAACAGATAACCCACTGAACAAATCACATTATCAGGCAATCTTCAGATAATACCTAAAAATATTAAACTAATGGGGAAAAATTTAACAAATATTCATAAGGGTCCTCAACACCTTCTCATAACATCTACAAAGGTTTCTACCTAAAAATCAAGATAAAACTCAATCAAAGAAAGGAATCATCACCTAAACACCATTTTAAACCCTAATTAGACTATCCTAAGTCAACCCTAATTAAACTAACCAAGATTAATTCTAAAAAATCTAGAAAAAATCCTATGGGGAAGTATGACTAATCATCTAATTGCACCAAAAAGAATGGGTAAAAAAGATTAATGGAAAGTACTAAAACAATTCCTACAAAATCAAATATCAAAATGAAACAATTAAAAAGCTATTTAATTGGAAAATCTACTAAAAATGTTAAACCTAAAAATAAAATCTCAATTTTATTTTTATAATTTTCTACTCATTCTAATCTAATCATGAAAAAAAGAAGAAATTAAAAAGCATTTTCTATCTATTTTTAATGAATTATTCAAATCAGAAATATTAAAAAAGAAAATTAAAACAAATTAAATGAATAAAGGGAGGGGGGGGTCAGAATAGCACTCCAAACTAGTTAGAAATGAATGGGCCAACAAATAGGGGGGTGGGGATAGAAGACTGGGCCCAGCGCCCTCTAAATGAAACGCAGCGTTTCAACTTAGATTCAAATCTTCCCTCCAAACTCAGACACGCGCGCGACCGTTAGATCTAAAGAATTGGTCAAAATGAGAGACCAATCTAGCGGTTCTCCTTCATCGTCCCAAAGGGGACCTAGGGTTTGCAGAACCCTCTCCACCATGCAACCGAATTCGAGCTCCTCTAGCTCCCTCCACAGGCCACGGCTCCCCTCGACCTAAACATGAAAAAACATCTACGAAATGCCTAGATTACAACCATACGATCAGATTTGCCTAATTCAACCTAGGTTGCTCCAACAGAAAGCATCAACACCCTGGTACCACCATGCTCGACTGATACCAACCTTCATCAAACCTCAGTCTAAAGCTACAAACCTGTTCTACAAGCCATGCTAGCTATCATACACTAATCCATGCTGATTAAAACTCATTAAACAACTACTTATGGAAGATTCAAGATTCATGGCCCTGGTGTGAAACTTCACCAATCTTGCTCTAATTCTCAGGGATTAATCCTCTACCCTAACACAATCTTTCTACACCTATAATATGTTCTATCTAAGCATAAATAAAGAGAAAGAAGTGAGTTCACCAACCTGTCAAGAAGCTATGGTGAGGGATGCTATGGCTCGAACCAGGTCTTGTAAATCCTTCAGGATGATCCTTTGAGGATGAATAGCCTTCTGTTTGCACAATTCTTGAAGGTGGTGGCTTGAAGTGAAAGAAAACTCAAGTTGCTTCAACTTGAAGAAACTTCTCCAATGGCTATGCACTTCTCTCTCTCCTCTGACTTGGCTTCACTTTCACCAACCTCTAACACTCCTTGATGCACTCTTTTTATAACAATCCATGGAAGTCTCTAGATTCATCTAGAATGATGTGGAAGTTTCATGAAAGTTCCATGATATTCCATAATGGTCATCTCATCTCATATGCCATGCCTTGTTATTTTGGTCTCAAATTCTCCTTACATGAGTTATTGAATGAGGATAAGTGAAAAACAAGTGCATTTGTTGCTTATGTAGGGTTTTTTAACATTGCCTTCTTTTTCAAGTAACTAATTTCCAAAGGAACCACATTTTTTAAGCCTCAAATGAAAATTCTACTTAAACCAATCTTCTCAAAATGGTTTTTCCAATCAAAATGATATATTGGATGACCTATTTTGGATTTGTAGATCTTCCAAAACACTTTTCAATTTCAACTTTTCAAAGTTATAAGTCATTTTTAGTTCATTTTTGACCAATCATGGAATCTTGTGCTATGAGCTTTTTCAACAATTTGTGACCTTCTTTCTAGACTTAAAATCACATTTTGAGCAACTTTCATGTTTTGAGTTTTTCCATTTGAGGCTTGGAAATAGGAGTTTTAGGCATTGGCTAAAATGACCTATAACTGACAAATGACCAAAATACCCCTGCCTTGCTCAAACCATAACTTGAGTTCCACAAATCCAATCAAGGACTTCTACCACTCAAATTAAAGCTAAGAACATCCTCTTCAACATTCATGTTGACCAAGAAACCATAGGAATCAACCTACTAGGGCAAAAGTTGTCTGGAAGTTGGGTGACTTTCAAGGACCCAGATTCACACACCTCTGCTGACCTGTAATTTGTCAAAACCATAACTTGAGCTCTGTAACTCCTATCAAGGACTTCCACCACTCAAATTAAAGCTTAGAACAAGCTCTACAACATTCATGTTGTGGGGAAAATGAGATATCAATCACATCTAGTGCTAAAACTGCCTGGAAGATAGGGATCAAATTAGGGTTTTTCCACTGACAATCCTTAGAAACCCTAACTCAAAACTTCTCAAACTCCTCAATCATGATGAGTTGGTCTAGGAATCATCTTTATAACATCTCTATGCATCATTCCATGATCTCATGGCCCTTGGATTAAGTCTCAACCTTCTCCAAATCTTCAGCTGGTCTAGAGTTGACCCAGTCCAAACCCTAATTCTACCATTCATGGTTGAATCTTCTGAATTCTTACATAATGACTTCTCTGGTGTTCATGAAGGCTATCAAGACATCCCATAGGCTTTCTCAAAACATCAAGTTTATTCTCAAAGCCTCAGAATCATCTGAGGGGCACCCACAACTTTCAAACTGTGAAGCACACAACCCTGGTTTCAAACCACTTCTCTGAGGATCTCTTGAACTTTTTGATGAAGGTATCAACTTTCAAATACTCCATGAATGAATAAATGTTGGTCAAATTTTGGGGTGCAACACATACATTATCATGTTTGCATCTACCCAAAAAACGCGTAGCATTTCCATGCCGTATGGAGCATTACGCCATTATCAGACATACGCATTTTGAAACATAAATCAGGTTGGTTAACCTTTTGCTTTCAGGTGCGTTTCTTAGCAGGAGTATGAAGTTACAGCTCAGATCTATTACCAGACGATCGAAGTCTCGCCGTGAGACATGTGATGACACAGTTCTTGTTATTCTTCCCTACAGAGTTACTGGTTGAAGTTTCTCTTACCCGACCAGCAGAGTGTTTTTTCTTCAGGATTGCTGTCGCGACAGCATCTCAGGGTTTCATGAATCAGAATTTCAGAAGAGGTCACTTGTTGTCGAAACGGGTGTCGGGCAGCTATTTTCAGAATATCCCCAGTGGAGTTAGCTACTACCGCGAACAGGCTAGGAAGCTATATCCAAGGACTTTTCCTGTAAGAATCAGGCGGATGAACTTTCCTGTATGTATCAGGCAGATGTGTTATATTTTCCCGTAAGAATCAGGCGGAAGAACTTTCCTGTATGTATCAGGCAGATGTGTTATATTTTCCCGTAAGAATCGGGCGGAAGAACTTTCCTGTATGTATCAGGCAGATGTGTTATATTTTCCCGTAAGAATCAGGCGGAAGAACTTTCCTGTATGTATCAGGCAGATGCGTTATGTTTTCCCGTAGGAATCAGGCGAATGAACTTTCCTGTATGTATCAGGCAGATGTGTTATATTTTCTCGTAAGAATCAGGCGGATGAACTTTCCTGTATGTATCAGGCAGATGTGTTATATTTTCCCGTAAGAATCAGGCAGAAGAACTTTCCTGTATGTATCAGGCAGATGTGTTATATTTTCCCGTATGAATCAGGCGGAAGAACTTTCCTGTAAGTATCAGGCAGATGTGTTATGTTTTCCCGTAAGAAACAGGCGGATGAATTTTCTGGTATCTAGATAGATAATTCTCCCGTGATAGACAGAGTATGGGAGTTGTGTTCCGATATGTGACAGAAGTATTTTCCCTAAGGAAGTCGCCGTGATTTCCTCGTGTTACTATCCCCAGTAGAGTTCTCCTCCGAGTCGTTTATGGGTTGGGACCAGTGAAGTGAGCTACTGCAGATGTAGGCATAGAAACGGTATTCAGATAATTTTCCCGTATGAAGCAGGCAGACGGATTTTCCTGTAATTAGGCAGATGATTTGCCTGTATGGATAGGCTAACGAGTTCCTTGTAACTAGACGGAAATGTTTCCCCAGCGAAGTCGTCAGGATTTGACTATGGTAGCAGAATATAGTGTCCTAATGTAGACAAAGTTCTATCCCCGCGATGATAGAGTCTTCTTCGGGCTGATGAAAACAATCCCCAGCACGGTCGCTAATTGATCAGTTTGTTGCCGTAACAACCGGATCCAGTCAGCAGATGTTGTTTTCCAAGTAGTTTGTGCAGTTTATTTCTGCGGTTGGCAAATTTACGGGTTCTTAGTATTCAACCGTCTCGTACCTCTATTGTTTGAAGGCCGTTCACTCTTCACCCAGTCGGGTCCAAGCCGTTTGAATAGGGGCAGCTGTTGCACCCTAAAATTTGCTCAACCTATTTCACCTGGTTTATGTTTCAATTGTATTGTCATTTGCATATTAAATCATGTACATAATCTAATCATTTGCATAACATAGCATAGTAAGGTATCCAACAAGGGATCAAGTGCCATTCTTATCTAAAGAAGCACATCAAGGGTTTTTTCAAGTTTAAGACCATCTAAGTCATCAAGAAATGTTTGAAGCTTTGAGAAGTTTGAGGGTCAACAGGTGGATTTCTCTCCTAATTTGAGGTATATTAAGGGTCATAAATGGGGGTAGGATCTATGAATTGAGGGTATGGAATGTGTACAAAGCTTATGAAATACCTGGAGGGTCATATTGAAGATGAGACAAGTCATTGATTCAAGTACAAGAGCCACAGTTGAAGAGCAGTCAACTAGGGTTTCATCTGGGTCAACCCTAGGTCAACTGAGTGATTGAAAAGCATCAAGGCTTAATTGGAGGTTGTGGGATTCATGAATTGAAATGTTGATACATGTGTGGTGTTGTGTCAAGGATAAATCAAAGAGAATCAAGAGAGGGAGGAGTTGCCAAATTAGGGTTTCAGTGTAAAATCCCCTAATTTAGGCCTATCTTCCAAGCCAAATAAGTCAAAATGCAAGTTTCAAATGGATTCTTGGCCAAAATGAAGCTTGTATAGCTTCTCAATATATTTAATTTGAGTACTAGAAGTCTTCAAGGAGGTTTGTATAACTCAAGTTATGGTTCTTGCAAGTTATGGGTCATCAGAGGACACTGAAATTTATCTGTGAAAGTCACTTGACTTCCAAGCAACTTTTTCCCATCAAGGAGTTTTCAAATGGATTCATGGTCAACATAAGAATTGTAGGGCTTGATCTTATATTTAATTTGAGTACTAGAAGTCCTCAAGAAGATTTGTGGAACTCAAGTTATGGTCTTGGCAATCCAAGGGTATTTTGGGAAAGTTGAATTATAGGTCATTTTTCAACATAGGTCAAAATATCCATCTTCCACCCCTCAAATGGAAAAATGTTCAACATGAGATGTGCTTAAAATGGTGTTTTTATTCTAGGTAAGAAGTCATGAGAGATTGAAATGGCTTGCTTCACAAAATTGCAAAAATGGCCTAAAATAAGGGTGAATTTTAAATGAACCAAGGATGAAAATTGGGATTTTTGAGCTATGGGTCCAAACCTAGCCATATGACATACCAAATTGATTGGAAAACATATTTTGAAAACAATGACATTGCCACATTTTTGAGTTGGGGGATAATTCAATGACTTCCTTTGTAAAGTGGTTACTTGCATCATAAGTAACAAATGCAAAACCACTTTTTAGGGCATGACCAAGGCCTTAGCCCTTGCCAAACCATTCAATATGTCATGTAAAGAGAAATTGGATCAGAATGAGGCATTGAAGCAAGCTTAAAACTCAGCTGCCATGTATGAGTTTCTCATGATATTTTCAAATGCAAGAGATATGGAATTTCTCATTGGATCAATCCAGAAGTTTCTAGAGCTTTCATTCATGTTCTATATAAGTATTAGAAGAGATCCAAAGCATTGGTTGGTGTAGATTGAGAGAGATTGGAGAGATTGAACATTGAGTTTTCATCTTGCAAAACAGAATCAGTTACAACAATTTGATCCATTTCAATCCATTCTTTTGTGTTCAATAGCTTCCTTTGGTGTTGGTGAGTGATTCCAGATACAATTCAAGGCAAGATTGGTGCAAAATCGTGAGAGAGCATTTTGGATTCATCTCTTGCAAGTCAGAATCGGATTCAAGGATTCAAGAGGTTTCAATCCAATTTGTTGCATACAGAAGCTTGATCATACATCATTGAAGGTATCTGGAAGATCTTGGAGCTTAATTTGAAGGATTGCTTGGTCTGTTCACTCGATTTTTGCAGGTATGTAAATCTCATCATATGGCTTGATTCATGTAGAATTGTTAGGTTTTTCATAGTTAGATGTGATGTAGAACATTGCTATGAGCTTTCTGGTAAAGAAATTCAAGGATTGGAGACACTTTTATAGATGGCACCATTTCTGTTCATGATCGTATCTTGCAGTTCTTGGAGGTTTAAACCTAGTTTGATAGCGGATTTTACTCAGTGTGGAGTGTGGTTGATCATAGGCTTCTCAATTTTGAGTTTGGAGAGAATTTAGGTTTGAGCACTTTCTGAATCTTTCTTCGTGTTTTGAGAAGGAGAGGGATTCAATGTTAATGGAGGTTAGGGTTGAATTCAGTGTGTGAAAGCGAACCAGATGATGTTATTAGGGTTGAAGTTTGGTGAGGATTAGTGGAGCAGAGGTTTGGAGAAGAATAAGGTTGAAGCTCTGTTCAGCCATGGCGTTTTTCCTCCATCATTTGAAAGGTTGAAGACGACTCCATCACCCTCAGATCATTAGGAGACTTTTGACTCAATAATCATCCAACGGCCACGAGCGCGTTTTAAGTTGTGAAGGAATTCTGAGAGGAGGGTGAAACGCACCATTTCACTTAATGAGTTGTATGGGCTTAATTCTTTTGTTACTAACCACACCCCTTTCTGAGGCCCATTGAGAAATACACGTGAAATCCTTGCTATTCGTACCAACTTTTTTTTCTTCCATTTTCAGTTGTTTTTTCATTTTTATTTTCTGAAATGAATTGGGCCTAGCGCGCTTCTTATGCACACCCCCCCCCCCCCCCCTCTGAGCCCATTTGGTGTTTTGTACTGATTCTGATTGCTATTTGAGACGCTCATTTACCATTTTCATTTTATTTTCTCATTATTTCATGGTTTTAACATAGTTAATAAAAAATTCATAACTAATTAAAAAAAGATCATTTTAGGGTGAGGATTTTTCCTTGTTTTCCTTAGGGTTTCTAGAATTTCATAAAACAATAAAAACATTAAGTCATACATTTTCCATTTTTTGGTATATTTTACAATATTATTGCTTTTATTTGGCATTTGTTTGGTACTTAATTTTTCTGAATTTAGTATGGGAGACTGGTGCATGATTTTGGGGTGATTCTTATTGGATTGATTAGATTAGTAAAGCATGATCCCCTTAGAATTTTTTCACATTTTTGTGATTAAAATTTAGGCTAGTTTGAGTGTTAAAGTGAGTGTGTGCTAGAATTAGGGTTTTACAACACATAGGTGCAATTTGACACATAGTTTTGGGGTTTAATAGTTGATTTAGGCCTTGGGGTTTATGTGGGGTATAGGATACATAGTTAGGTTCCCTTAGAAATTAATCTAGGATTTTATGATGAGCATTGCTATTTTATTTGATTTTTGCAAATTGGGTGATGTTTGTGTGTTTCCCTTTTGGGTTTTGGTTTGCTTGTGGGGTTTGGGTCATTTCAATTGGATGTTGGGCTTGAGTTTTGCTTGTTGGAGATAATTAAGACATTGGAGATGATTGTAGACAAAGGATAGATCTTGGAGCATGAATATTCTCATCCTTGAAGGTTGCTTTTGAAGACTTAGGAGATAGGAGATATAGGGAGAGCTTTAGAGTAGACTGATTTCTTCTGTCAAACATAAAGAGCTTCTTTGTGCCTCTATTCCATCCTATGACACAAGGTCCCCCCAAAGAAGTTCCATCTCTCCTTAGGAGGGATGTAGAGCAAGCTCTGGTTGGGTAGAACCTTGAGGATACCTTTCACTTGCTATGCTAAGATCTTAGTGATTTCCCTGGGTTATCATTAAGCTTCTTAACATTTCAACTCCATCTATCATTAGTTGATCTTCTGGAGTGTCTGCATTGAAGATATAGACCTATTGAAGATAAGAAAGGTATTGAAGATTGGTGAGAATAGGGTATGTGCCTGTCAAAGTTGGGTATCTGTTGGAATGAGGGTTTTGCTGCTGATTGAAGCTGTCTGTTTGTTGGGGTTCATTGCTTGCTAGAGCTTGGAGAGTTTTGAAGATAGGAGCTTATCTAAATCTTGGGGATCATTGAAGATTGAAAATGGGGTCTTGCTGGGAGAAGTTGTTACTGTTAACCTCTTGCTGTTGATCATCTGTAGCTGTCAGAGCTGTTGCTGTAGGAGCTGGTGTTGTTGTCAGAGCTGGTGTTGGGTTTTATTTCTTTTTCTGTATTGTTTGTTGGCTTGTTCAACTTGCCCCCTTAGGTTTGAAGTGAAGCTGTTTCACTTTGCCTATTGTTTTCCCAGGTTCGAGGTTGTGTGGGACTCCCTTGCCTCGCTTGTATTGCTGCATCTCATGCATGTTTACTGTTTACTGTATATATGTTGTTTCTTTTCTGTTTATCCCCTAGGATCTCTGATTTCCTCTGTGCAGGAGGGAGTTATGACAGACATTAGGTTGTAATCCATATATGACAACATTAGGATAGTTTTTGATTCCCATTTCAAACCCTAGGTTTTAGAGTTCTTTCTCTTCTATCTCAGAACAATTCAAAACACCGTAATAAGGATAATCGATGTCGTACGCTACGAGCCTTAAGCTATTTGAGAGAGGATTGCTGGAGGGTCACTCTTCAGTAATCTGACTGCTTAGTGTGTTACCCCTAGGGTGACATACGACGTCGTCACCCTCAAATCATAGTCTCTAGTGCGTCAGAGATTGCAAACATCATAAAAAACAGTTCTTACGTAAAAGACTGAAAACAAACATCAAAGTGTCATTTTTGTCCGCTTGGACTCTTAATCAGGAGAAAACCTTTTCAGAAAGATAAAAAACAGTCAGACAAATCTGTGTCTTCCGTAGCCCGAACTACGTTTGCTCTGATCTTTCATGCTGTATGAAAGTAAGTAGGCATAGGATGTCGTATCCTAGCGAGCAACCTTCCCCTCCTTTCCAGTAGGTAGGCGAACTACGTTGACTCTGATTTCTCGTTCCAAACGGGAATACGTAGGCATAAAGTGCGATACTTTGCCGAGTCATTTTCTTTTCTTTTAACCCTTGAGCTTTAGCGTAGATAGAATAACAATCCGTACTAGAAAACAAGTGTGGATCCCATCGAGTACGACGGACGTGAGGGGTGCTAATACCTTCCCCTTGTGTAACCGACTCCTGAATCCAGGATTTGGTTGCGATGACCATTCCTTTCCCGTATTTGCGGTAGGTTTACTTCGAGCGTTTCCTTTCCCTCCTTTGGGATAAATAACGCACGATGGCGACTCTTTTGTTTAGCCGGCACCGATTTTCCCAGTAGCGACAACGTGCAAGCTTCCGATTGTATGCTTTTGAACAAAACCTGTTGATGATGTACATGCATTGTTTCAAATCCCTAAACACCGGAGATATAAGGATGATAATCCCTTGTCAACCCCTTTGAGCCTAGTAGCAGGAGTTTCTTTCTGAAAACGAAAAAGCCCTCAATCTTAACCCGGGGCAGGGTAGTGTCAGTTAATTTGACCAAGCGTCCAAATTGCAAAAGGAGTGTTTCCGTTCATGGATCAATCACACCTCTATAGGTCGTGCTTGAAAAAAATATAGTGGTTATCCCTCGCCGACCAAGGAGTGAAACAGTCACAATCCCTTTAACAAGTCAGACAAGCCGGTTTCACACGATTTGTTCGAAAAAGGAAAAGAATCAAAAGAAAAAGCTCGCTAAGTCAATAACTTGAAAACAAGTGGCTTAGGAAAAATTAGGGCATCCCGCTGGACTTCGAAAAGAAAAGATGTACTCAAAAGAGCCAGTCCAGGAAACAATAGGGAAATCGAAAAAAGAATGGTGAAAAATAAGTCGTGTGATTCCAGGCACCAAAGACGAAAAGTGAGTGACTATCACTCCCAAAAATTTGTGGTTTCCTGAACCATCACTCCTGTCATTCAACCTTAGAAAGGTGAGCGCTAGTGTCGAATTAGCTGAATATAGGATTGGAGAACATCACGGAGAATGGGTGGATTAAAATAAATTTTGAGCCTTATATCCTTTCTTTCTAACCGTGAACCCGACCGCGTTTCAACCTTCAAAAGTCCTAATTGAAGCAGGTTTATTTCGAAAGCATACTTCGGTAAAGATCGCGTCGAAACTGACTCCTAAAAGGATTCTGCTCAACTTGCAGGTTTTAATGTTGACATTCTGATGAGTGATTCGTTCACTATATGTCACAATTTTTTCCAGTGAACAGACTTGGATTTCAAAACGTCATATGCATTGCATTAACATATTTTTTATGCAGAACAACATGTTTTCCTTTCGAGTAAGCACTTGAATCAGGAGAGTTTCTACAGTGGAAAGTTTTGATCAGGATAAGATGCAGAGCGTTTATGCACTCCGTCGAACCGGGGTAAGTTATCAAATGATCATGTCATGGGAGTCAGCCATCCAAAGGTCAGCAAATCTGGGGCAATCAAGTTGAGAGTCAGCAAATCTTTTTGAAGATCAATCAGATAGGGGCAAAGTTACTTCGAAGACTCATTTTGAAACAGATCATCTCCAGAACACGAAGTCCCCCAACAAGCTGGCGTATGTAGTCATTTCCCCAGCAGAGAAGTGAGGCTGACATTATCTTCTAATGGAATGGATGTCATCTTGGGTTATCATTTCTCTCTCCCCACTGAAGTCGCCAAAAATAGTAGGTTTCCCTGGCAAGTCACAACCTAATCCCCTTGGGTGTTTCCCCAACAAAGGTAATTCCTCATGGAGAGGAAGAAGATCGAATCTCAGTGATCTTCCCCAGAAGTTGTTTGTTGGTCCTTCTGTCTCGCAGAATGGGAGTTTGGTCAGGATATTGAGCAGGGTTGTGGTCCCCAGAGACATTTCAGTTTGTCATCCCCAACAGAGTGGGCTTCATCTCTTCAGCATTTATTTTGCTGAATTGGTTCTTTTGCGTACCGCTTTCCCCGGCAGCCTGAGCCTGCATCTGCATTTTTGCATATCGTTATCATATTTGCATCAACTTTGCATTGCATCCTCAAATGCGTAGCATTTCCATTTCGTATGGAGCATTACGCTATAGAAACAAAATTCAAGCATGTGCATGCGAAGCATAAGCCAGTTTTTGTTAGCCTTGCGTGGCAACCTGAAGCACTCTTTAGTTAAGACAGTGGTATGTCTCCAACAGCCTGGTTCAGTCAACTCAGTTGCTTGCTTACTCTTGGGTTCCAGATCATACGTCAGTCGTACTTTGTCCATCAGCCCTCTAATGATGACATCCCCCAGTATGATTTTCCTTCTGTCAATTCCTATTGACGAAGTGATATTTTGGATATGGATTGGATCTTCCTTCTGTTAATTCCTATTGACGAAGTGATATTTTGGATATGGATTGGATCTTCCTTCTGTCAGTTCCTATTGACAAAGAGACATTTTGGATATGGATATGATATTCCCTCTGTCAATTCCTGTTGACGAAGAGACATTTTGGATATGGATTGGATCTTCCTTCTCTTAATTCCTATTGACGAAGTAATGTTTTGGATATGGATATGATTTCCCTTATGTCGATTCATATTGACGAAGGAGTTCTGAGATTCGCCGAGGTACTCTGGATGATTTTCCTTCTGTCGATTCCTATTGACGAAGGGGGTCTGAGATTCGCCGAGGTATTTTGGATTTGATTTCTGACGAAGTGGATTTGGATTTGGTTTTCTCTTCGTCTACCCTTAGATGATATGGTTCTTTGAAGATGGTTTTATTTCCGTCGATTCCTATTGACGAAAGGATTCTGAAGTTCTTTGATGTGATCGGTGGGTTTGGCATTTCTTTCTGTCGATTCCTATTGACGAAAGAGTTCTAAAGTTTGCTGATGTGATTGTTTCGGATATGATGTTGGCTTTCCGTCTACCGTTAGACGAGGGAATATTCTGGATGACTTTCTTTCTGTCAATTGCTCTTGACGATAGGATCTCCGAGTAGTGTTTCTCTCTGTCTGTCAATTCCTATTGACGATGTGAGTTGTGGATATGGTTTTCTGTCTGTCAATTCCTATTGGCGATGTGAGTGGTGGATATGGTTTTCCGTCTGTCAATTTCTATTGACGATGTGAACTTTGGATATGTCTTCCTGACTACTCTTAGACGAGGTGATTGTCGGTTGAGATTTCTTTCTGTCGATTCCTATGGACGAAAGGATTCAGAAATTTGATGATATCTTTACTTTGGGTATGTTTTCTCTCCAACGACATGTGACCGGGCTCCAGTTGCATCCCAATTAGACTGCAAATTTCCGGGTTCTTTTTGTATTCAATCACCTTCTACCTTGAATGTTTGAAAGTCGTTCGCTTTTCATCCCTTCAGGTCCAAGTCGATTGAATAGGGGCAGCTGTTGCACCCCAAAATTTGCACTTCCGTTTTTAATCTTAACTGGCTTTTGCTTCTCCGCATTTTTCGCATTATTGCATTTGCATAGCATTCGTTCTTGAGACAGGGAATCAAGGTTTTCCCATGCCTCAGTTGTCATCTCAATGCATGAACCTGAACAGTGAGCATCAGAGCCTCTGACATTTATTTTACCCAATGGTCGGGTGACCGATTTTATTTTATTTTGCAGGATATTTTCAGCTCAGAAAGCAGTATTCAGGCTATCACAAGTAGTTTCATGGTTATAACATTCAAGAGCAAGTTTCAGAAGTTGAACAAAGCTCAAAACGGCAAGAAACGGGCAAACGGACAGATTTCCCTCTAAAAGGCGCCAAATTCAAAATTTTGAAGGTGTTAATCGGTTAACACATTTGGTTAATCGATTAACCAAGTCAAAATTAAGGCAGATTGGGATTTTTAAAGGTGTTAATCGATTAACACATATGTTTAATTGATTAACCAATGCAAGTTTTGCCTCTGGACGTGAATTGTGAAGAAAAACCACTTTGGGGTCCAATTTTGATCATTTGGAAGTTCATTTTTACACTTGAGAAGGATCTAGAATCATCTTGAATTTTGGTTAATCTCATTTTCCCTCCAAACTCCCATTCCTCATTCCAAACCAAATTTCACAAACCACATTCCAAACCTCTCATTTGGATCCAAGCCTAAGTGATATTTAAGTGATCCACTCCAAACCAAAGCAATCTAATCTTCATTTTTCACTCTCATCTTCAGAATTCATCTAAATTCTCTTAAGTTTTCTCTCAACTCCAAAACCCTCACCAAAGCTCTTCTCATTGAAATCATTGATTCTTCATTGGAATCCTTGATTTCTAAGAGCTAAACCTTCATCCATTCTCTCCATTGTATCAATTTCTTCGTTCAATTTTCATGCAAACTTGGATATGAATTTTGAAGTGGTGTTGGAAGTGATTATTTGGAAGAATTTGGCTTGATATTGGTTGATCTCCATTCTTACTACAATAACTCAATTGGATCTTAAAGTTTTGCGGATTTCTCGCTTGGATCTATTCAATCGGAGTTGAATCAACAATTACTGAAGCAAATCTCTGCTTCGTAGGTTGGAATACTAGATCTTTTGTTGTTTCGAACTTATTTTGCATGATCATATGGATTTTCATCTTTGATTGATTTAACTCATTCTTGATCCATTTGATTTGTGATCTTGTTGTTTAAATGTGTTTACATCTTGTTTAGATCACTGTTTTATGGTTTAATTTCGTGCACAATTGTTTATAAGATCATGTGGATGTTTGCTTAAATGATAAGTTGCTGAAAAGTGCTTTTCTGCTGTTGGAATAGTGTTAATCGGTTAACCTATATGGTTAATCGATTAACCTACTCAAGTATTCAAATTTTCACTCATTTTTCAATGGTTAATCGATTAACCCCTGGTGTTAATCGATTAACACTGTGCCAGCAGACCTGTTTTGCTGTTTTTCTTGTTTGTTTGAGTACCGTTTCACATCGAATCATCATAGTTCAATATGATGCATTAGAAGTGAAATGTTTTGGGATATATGTCGCTGTTTTGGTTGTTTAATCGAGACTTCGTCGACTTATGTTTGTTTTCCACTTGGATGCCTACTTTCGTAGTTTGTCGTTCAAAGTGATGTTCATCTTTTGTGCTTGCATATTCATGTTTGCTTGCCTTCTTGCATTTGCATTTCCTCTTGTGTTTTGCATCTTTATTTCTTGTATTAATAAAGGTCGAGATGTGCTTGTGGTGGTGTTTACCCCACACTTTGTTCCCCCCTTTGCTTGTGTGTTGTATTCCATGTTTGCATCCCTATTTTCACTCTCATTTGTGTTTGATCTTTCTTCTTCCTTTGTCTTTCTTGGCCATGTTCCCCTAGGATCTAACCTTCCTTGTTTAAGGTTGGTGATGATAGACATTAGGACTCAAACCATGCATGCTAAAATTAGGGTAGATGTTTCCCCTTTCAATCCTAACCTTAGGACCATTTTGCATGACAACGTTAGGGCCGAGTTTCCTTTAGACCTTCCGTACGTCTCTCCTTTTCTCATCTCAAAACAATTCTAACTCACCTAATAAAATGCGATGAACGTTGTGCGCTATGAGCCTTAAGCTACATGGGGAATGATGAGTAAGGGGTCTCCTCTCGCTTGTCTAGAGTGTTTAGTCTACGTCCCGTTTGGGGGCGATACGCGACGCATTCGCTCCTATGTCATAGTCTTTAGTGCAACGTGAATCACAAACCGAATTAATTCACTTCAATAAAAAACACAAAACAAACTTCAAACCTTTTTCCTTTGGGATTAATCGGAAACCTTTTTCATAAAAAAAGAGTGTTGTTAAGCTTCAGTTCTACCACAAACAGGCATCGTCCCTAACTGTTGGGACAGAGGTTTAACCCTACTCTGTTAAAACACTTAATCAACATGTGGTTTCGTGTCAGCCCGAACTATGTTTGCTCTGATTTCTCATACCAGATGAGGATACGTAGGCACGAGACGATGATGTCTTGGCGAGCAACCTGCCCCCGTAGTTAGCCGAACTACGTTGGCTCTGACTTTCCCATTGCACGAGGGAATACGTAGGCACAGAGCGGCGATGCTCTTCCGAGTCTCTTTTCTTTTCTTTTTGTCTTGTGAGCCTGTAGCGTAGATAGTTTAAACACACCCTTAGATAGACAACAAGTGTGGATCCTGTCGAGTACGACGGACGTGAGGGGTGTTAATACCTTCCCCTTGCGTAACCGACTCCCGAACCCAGGACTTGGTTGCGATGAACTTGTCTTTTCCTTTTTCGTTAGGTTTTTCCGATCATTTTCTTTCCCTCTCTATGGGATAAATAACGAAAGGTGGCGACTCTTCTGTTTTCTGCCAGGTGTTTTTCGCAGTTGCGACAGCTGGCGACTCTGCTGGGGACTGCGATGGTTCCCTATGCGAGTCAATCCTAGCGCTTGTATGTTTGCGTCTTTGAGTGTTTATTTTTGTGCAGTTATTTTGCTTTATGTACATTACCTGTTGTATATTATTGCATTTGCATTTTATTATCATATTATGCTGCTGCTGTGCTGTGGGGTGGGTTGTTCCATTGAGAGATAAGCCACACCCAGGCTTGAGTACACATATAGGATTATAGTGGAGAGTAGCGGGAGCTTGTGTGGCATTTGGCCATGCAATAGCTCGTGTGAAATTCACGTTCAGACGAGGTTTTTCTTTGGAAATATTCTATCCTGCGTGTCTGGTGCAGTTGAAGGAATATTGACTTAGAGAGACTGTCGACTCTGGAAACCGTTCATTTAGGAGGTCAGCTAAGTGAGGCCGCTTCGTTAGACTATGATGTCAAACCAGAAATGGTGAACATATCATCGTTTCTCGAAAGTATGTGACGCTGAAAACCCGCATAGAATGTTGAACCTTATTAGATTAGGTCCATACATGTGAGAAGGGATGGGTTATATAGGATACTTTGACTTTCAGACTACCCGATTTTCTTTGCAGTATGAATCTGTGTTCTTGATACAATGGCTCCTAGTATCAGTGCTATGTTCTTGTCAAAGCGGAGCGCTGGTTCTTCTCAATCGGCAGCACAACAATCTTGATCCCCTGTTGCATCTTTGCATTTTCATTTGCATTATCATATTGCATTTCATTGTTGCGTATCCATCCTCAGTAGGAACAGGGAGCTTACCTGTCTTTTGTCCGACTCGCTTCGGGGTTGATTTCCTGACATCTGCATTGGACTTGAATTAGCTTCTGGAAAAATCATGAACTCGGGAGAGCAGAATATGGTTGTTACAACGACAGAGTTTGAATTGATGAGGAATCAGCTATACCAACTCATGGAAGCCATGACAGCTATGACTAGGGGAGAAGCCAATATTCAGAGGACTCCGGTGAATAATGTTGCTCAAGCTCAGCCTGTGCAGATTCCTGTTGAAGAGCATACTATTTCCAGAGATAGAGATTCATCTTCTCTCCATGACACGGACTATCATAATTTCACTTTCCCTGTATCGGATTCTCAAAGGGTTGTTCTGAAGATTAATGCTAAGGACCCACAAGCTGTTGAGTTTCTGAGTAGATGTCACTTGTTAGAGGAAAAGCTTTACGCCTTGATGGGTCGTGATAATCTGAATGCTTCGAGCATGTGTTTGGTGCCAGGCCTTGTGATACCTCTGAAGTTTAAAATGTCGAATTTTTAGAAATACAAAGGGGATAGTTGTCCGAAGCAGCATCTAGTGATGTTTTGCAGAAGAATGACCTCACATGTCCATAATGACAAGCTGATGATTCACTGTTTCCAGGACAGTCTGAGTGGGGCATCGTTGAGCTGGTATATGCAGTTGGAAAGTGGTTGCATCCGATCATGGTCAGATTTAGCCAATACCTTTATGAAGCAGTACAACTACAATCTCAACATGAATCCCAGTCGTATGCATTTGCAAGAACTATCTCAGGCGGACAATGAATCCCCCCCAATAATTTTTTTAATCTCTTTTTGCTCAAAAACTTCATTTTTCAACAAATAGGTAGAAGACAAATAAATATAATAAAAGTGCAATAATTAAAAATATTTGAGAATAATGACCATAGTTTTTCAATATCATTCTCTACCAAGGAAAATACCTCTTTTACCAATAAACTTTAGAGGAATTATTTCTCTTGGTTCTTTCAGAAATCAAAATCAGTTTTCCTTCTTTTGCATCTCACTGTATCTTGATACGAGTGACAATGTTTGAATCCATTTGCTCCTTAGTGATATTCTTTATGAATATTTCAAGTTTAGAACTATATCTCCCCATGAACATGAAATCTTGTATTAAATGCTTTAGACTACTTCTTTTGATCTAAATTTTTTCCCTTCAAGTTGCAAAGCATTATTGCAAAAGAAACTAGATTTTACTTTTGGTACCCAAATTTTTTTTGGGTCCATTAGTGTTATTATATTTAATATGATTCAAGTAATTAGAGTTGAATCTTTTTTCAAGTTTAAATCTTGTATTTTGCTTTAAAAAATAAGGCTCAAGATGCCCAAATTTAGGACAATAATTGCATGTATAAACAATGTGATTCTTTTTATTTTTATAAAGACTTATACTCGTGAAATATTCGGTTATTACTATCCAGTTGATAATCTAAAGCTATTTTATTATATGAATCTATTTAATTAGATAGGATCATATCATGGTTATTTGTCCCTTTAATGAACTAAGTGTTTCATGTAAACCTTCAATTTTGTTCTTAAAGAATCACATGCTTCATATTTACTAGATTTCACAACACATTTTATACTTTAATTCAATTATTCTATGATTATTTGATTTTAATATTAATGGAATTTCACATGTTTCATATAAGAGACAATACCTTTTTCTAACTCCTCATTTTGTTTACACACTTTTACACTTAAATCAACATATTTGTTTATAAGAAAGAGTGCGTACCTCATCATCATATTCAAAGGTAGTTTTAAAACAGATATTTACCACTTCATGTGATTCTCCAGATAATGTTTTTTCATATGATGCTTTAGATGATGATGCTTCATCATATTATTTAGATGTTAATGTTGAAGCTTCATCTGATTTGTTAGATGTTTATGCTTCATTTGATCTTTTAGATGATGATGTTTCATATGAATTTTTCAGATGATTCTTCAATTGATTCTCCTGAATTATAAGATGGTATTTTAAATTATTCTTCTAAATCATTTGATGAAATTTATAATGATTCTTATGAATTTTCTGATGATCCTTCTAATGATTCTTTTGAATCTTCTAATGAAACTTTTTATGATTCTTTTGATGATTTTTTAGATACATTTTCCTCTTTGATATTTTCCTCATCTTGAAATAATTGAATTAATTATTTGAGTTTCTTAGTGATTTCTGGCCTGTTTGACTTACACTATAAGTTATCAATAACATTCGTATCTCCAAACTCTAGTATTGGACAAGGTTTTCAATACTACTTCTTGAATCTTACTTACTTCACTAGAAATAAAATTTTTGAAATCATTGCCAAGAGTCTTAGTGCTAGAGAACCATATTTGAGGATTTTATCTATTTTCATTTAATGTCTCAACTTCTTGATCTAATGTGTTCATTATTTCCCTTTTGGTCTCATTTGAGACTTCATATATCTTTTCAAGAGTGTCTCATACTTCTTTGGCAGTGCTACAATTAGAAACGTAATTATACTCTGTGGTGCTTAACGCACTTATCCTCAATTAGAAACATAATTATACTCTCTGATGTCAATTGCTTACCAAGTAACTTAAAACACAAAACAGGATAGGGTGAATTATGATATTCGAAGTTCTAAAAATAAGTTTATAAAAACATTTATTTTAAAAACGTTTATATTAAGAGATAAAACTACAGAGATAAAGTAATGGATTAATAGAGTAAAGAAGGGAAGGAGAAATAAGTAGTTGAAATTAATATATATATATATATATATATATATATATATATATATATATATATATATATATATATATATATATATATATATATATATATATATATATATATATATATATATATATATATATATATATATATATATATATATATATATATATATATATATATATATATATAAAGATAAGGGATAGAAAAATAACACAAGAGTACTATCTTGCTACGACCTAAACCAATTGGCCTACTCTAGTCCCAAAGAGTTTTCTCTTGAAATTTTCACTAAAAACAATCTTGAGCTTTTTCACAGGATCATACCAAACCACAAAACAACTTAAGTTTTTGTAGTGGATCAATTCAACAGCCTTACAAAAAACTGAGCTTTTACACAATTTTAGCTCAACAACCTTCACCAAAGCTTTTACACGATCTTAACTCAACAACCTTCACCAGAGCTTTTACACATGCTTAACTTGACAATCTTCATCAAAGCTTTTATACAAGGTTAACTAAATAAGTTACACCCAAGCTTTTTTTAGGATTAGCTTGTACCCTTCAATTTTATTATAGAGGGATCTCAAGAGAACTATATCCTTGGATAAATATTTTTCTCGTTACACCATTGTAACACAACTCTCAGATGGAACTTTTCACTCTATTGGAACTAATACAACTTTAATAAAAATACTTTATATAAGAATGATAGAAAGAGTGATAGAAGAAAGTTTGTATTTGAAAACAAATGTGTTTTGAAATGAGGAGAAACATCATTTATATAGGATTTTTTAGCTCAAAACGGAAACAATCCATGGGCCTTTTCAATAATTTAATTGATTAAAAGCATGTGCTAGTTGATTAATCAAGCTAAAATAGGAAAGTTTAGATTTTCTATGTCAATTAATCGATTGTCACCCTATTTAATTGATTAGGAGACATTACACATTGATTTAATCTATTAGAAGAGAGTCTTAATTGATTAGCCACTGGATTTTTACCTTACTAATTGATGAAACAAACTTCTAATCAACTAAACACTTAATCAGATTGGTTTTAAAATGTTTTCTCAAAAGAGAAGAGGTTTGAAAATACTTTATGTGCGTGCGCGCACGTTTTCTTAGTAACTCAAAACTTACTCTTGTTACTTTATAATAAACTAATCAATAGTCATGAAGTACATGTTTCTTCCATTTATCTCAAATTATTGGCTTAAGTAATATGATTTATATGTTGTTTTCCCACCATGGTATTTAAGTATACATCAGGTGAACTATGTATATTAGGCAAACTTCTGACCATATCTTTTGTGTGTAAAGTTTAGAAAACCTTTAGGCTTAGGTGACCATTTATGCAATGTGATAACCCAAATTTTATGAGTTATTACATACCTTAAGCTTTCTTTATTACTAGTTAAATTTCTTTTTAGTTTTTGCTTTAGTTTATTTTTGTTTTTTTAATAGTAATTTTCTTGGAGCACAATAGGTGCTTGTCGCTACTGCGAAAATCGGCGCCGGCTGAACAGAAGAGTCGCCACCGTGCGTTATTTATCCCACGGGAGGGAAAGGAAACGCTCAGAGTAAACCTCGCAAAGACGGGAAAGGTATGGTCATCGCAACCAAAACCTGGGTTCGGGAGTCGGTTACGCAAGGGGAAGGTATTAGCACCCCTCACGTCCATCGTACTCGATGGGATCCACGCTTGTTTTCGGGTATGGATTGTTATTCTATCTAAGCTATAGGTCAAGGGTGAAAAGAAAATAAAATGAAAATAAAAATGACTCGGCAAAGTATCGCACTTTATGCCTACGTATTCCCGTCTGGAACGAGAAATCAGAGTCAACGTAGTTCGCCTACCTACGGGAAAGGAGGGGAAGGTTGCTTGCTAGGATATCGCATCCTATGCCTACGTACTTTCATACAGCATGAAAGATCAGAGAAAACGTAGTTCGGGCTACGTACGACACAAGTCTGTCCTTGATTGATTTTATTCCTTCTGAAAAAGGTGTTCTGATTAGCAGTCCAAGCGGACAAAAATGACGTTTTGATGAGTTCACATTCTTTTACGAAAGCAGTGTCTTTTATTGTGTTTGAAATCTTTATGTGTTTTTCTGTTTGTTTTTTGAGAAAGAAAGAGACAGAACTCTAACCTACGGTTGCGACGGGAAACAAACTAACCTAATGTTATCATGCATGGGTTAAGACCTAATGTCTATCATGCTCCTCTCTCGCACAGAGAGAAACAGAGATCCTACGGGATAGGCAGAAACAGAAACAATAACAGATATATACAGTAAAACAGTAAAATGCATGGATGCAACAGCACAAGCGAGGCAAGGGAGTCCCACTCAACCTCGAACCTAAAAAAACAATAGGCAAAAGTGAACAGACTTCACTTTCAACCCAGCAGGGTAAACAGCAAACAATACAACTCAGAAAACCAATCAATACATCAGCAAATGAAATACAACAGCAAAGAAACAGCATCAGCAGCTCTGAATCAACATCTGGCTTCAAGTAATCTCCAATCAGCTACAGGCTTCAACAAGCCTCAATCTCCATCTTCATGGCCTTCAGGCAAGGGCTTTGATCATCAGTCTTCCATCTGCAATGGCTTTTCTTCAAGTTTAAACCTCCAGGATGAGGGATCAGTCACAAGAGTGAATTGGGTGTTAAGCAACCAGTTGACTACCAAGGGTGGTGAACAGACTGCTTCTAACACAAAGAGACATTTTCTCTCAAGAGTTCTATCTCATAGACACTATCACCAAGCCTTCCAAAGGATGGGGGTGAGTGTCTTAGAGAGACTCTGAATCACAGAGAAGAATGGATGCAGACAAGGCAATCCATGTTTGAGAAACAAACTTTCTAATCTAGAGCTCTGCCTAGCTCCTAAACCCTAGTCTCCTCAGCATCTGCTAGCAAGAAACTCCTCCTCAACTCTGACAGTTGATCTTCAATCTCTGGATCTCTAATGGTCTTCATCTCCTCAAGTCTTCAGCTTCACCAGGTCCCCAGTCAACCCCAATACCCAAGCAAGCAAGCAATAATCCCCAGAGGGCACACCACACCAGACAACAGATATACAGACAGTATTAATAGCAGTAGGGGAATCTTAACTTTTCTCTAAGGGGTCTAGTAACTACCCATAGCCCCTATAGTCCCATAACTAATCTATTCAAACCCTAAGTCCTAAGGGAAATGAAATCAAACTTCTTAAGTTGTCACCTAAAAACCTAGTTTTGTACATGATGTTCAAGCATTTATTAATCACCTAAAATTAACTTCTAAAAATGGGAACTAAAATATTTCTACAAGTTGAATATCTCATCTAAACAATATAAAAAGAATGACCAAAAAATATTAAAGCATGTAAGAGAACAAAAATTATTAAAATGATGCATGAGATGAATCTATTTAATATGACATTTATTTAGAAAATATGGAAAAAATATGAAATAAAAATAAAAATGCAATTTTATTTCTCTATAATTTTCTAGACATTTTAATGAAAAAGATGTAAAAAGAATGAATTAAAATGCATTTTCTATGAATTTATTATGAATTTTTGAAGTTGATGAAAAATTAAAATGGAATTAAAAAATAAAATTGGAATTAAATGAGGGAGGGGTGTTAAAAGAAACCACGCCCAGTTATAATCAGAGGATGGGCCAACAATGGGGGGTGCGCTTAGCATTCTGGTTAAGGCCCAGAAACAACTCAGAGTTGATGAAAATAAAAACGAGCTGGGGGTACGAAAAGTAACAGATATCACGTTCAAAAATGGAATGGGCCTAACATTGGGGGTGGGGATAGCATAAGGTTCTGAGGCCCGCCCGTTTCAATTAATGAAACGGTGCGTTTTGGCCAAATCATTTCCCTCCACAAATCAGATTAAATATGAGCCATTGGATTGCCTGGGAAGTCAAAAGTCCAACGCCCAATACACGGCCACGATTATCTCTTCTTCAATTGATCTGAACCTAGGGTTTTAACCTCCCATGGCAGCCATGCACGAGTAAACTTCACCTCCTCTGTTCTCACTCTACAATCCACGAATCCACATGCTGTAAACATGAAAATCATGCTAAATCTCTCCCTCTACAATCCTGTGGTTTCAATTCAGTCTGAAATTCCATATATCACTCAACCCGATGGCATCAAGTTCTGGTCACCATGGAATTACACTGATATGCATCAACACAATTCTCCCCCGAACTTAACCTAAACTAATCTACAACTAATGGTAATCAACCTGCGCTATCAAGCTACAATTATGATGCACTAACCTAGGAGATTCAAGCCCTAACAGTTTGTTGCACCTGTTAACAACCATCACCAAACCTCTCCAAATTCATCCTACTTGTTCTCCTAACCACCTACATTGCATCTAAACTAACAACAACATGTTAAACTAACTGAATCAAGCAAATCGAATGAAAACATACCTGGTGTAAAAAGCTTGAAAACAGCTATGGAACTCGTGGATCTGAAGCTTCTAGGTGTTGGATCTTGATCAATCCTTGATGTATGTGATTCTGTATGCAATTCCTTGTTGATTCTTGGCTTGAATTATGCTGTCCAATGGAAACTTCAACTTTGATGTTCTTGAAGAAAGTGCTTGAGAATGGATGATTCACACTTGATCCTTGATTGGATGATGATCTATGATGATGATTGAACAAGATTGAATTGATGTGGATGAGAATTGGTGAAGAATTTGTGAGATTTGGAATGAAACTTCAATGTAAAAGAATGAGAAATTTTGTGGAATTCTTGGTGCAAATGAAGCCAACCCTTGCCAAATTCTCATTTCATGCTTATATAGACCTCATATGAACATTCTAGATCCATCTTGCACATTCCCTTGTTTTCCCACTTTGATCCATTTTGGTCATGTTTCTTCAATTACAAGTAACCAAAGATAACTTTCTTTTTTCCTTCTAAACTCAAAAAAGTGTTTGAACCATTATTCTTAGAATTGTTTTTCCATTCAAAATCATATATTGGAAGTCTCCATTTGGACTTATAAATCTCCCAAACCATTTTTCACTTTGAACTTATTCACTTTATAAGCCATTTTAGTTCATATTTTGACCAATTATGCAACATCATGCTATGAGCTTCTCCAATAATTTGTGACCTTCTTTCTAGACTTAAAATCCCATTTGGAGCAAGTTTGATGTTGTAAGTTTTTCCATTTGAGGCCTCCTTGTATGAGTTTTGGGTATAGGTTAAAATGACCTGTAATTCACAAATGCCCAGAATACCCTCTGCTTGCAAAGACCATAAGTTGAGTTCTACACATCATATGAAGGCATACCATACCATTCTAGAAAGCTAAGACAATGAGGAACAATTCTTATGTTGACCAAGAATTCATTTGAAATCTCCTTGAGGGGCAAAACTAGCTTGGAAGTCAAGTCACTTTCACAGACAAAAATTCAGATACCCCAAATGACCTGTAACTTGTAAGGACCATAACTTGAGTTCTATAAATCTCCTTGATGTCTTACACCACTCAAATTAAAGATCTTGAGATCCTCTACAAGTTTCATGTTGGCCAAGAAGCCATTTGAAGCTAGCATTTTGACTTATCTTGCTTGGAAATTTGACCTAAACTAGGGGATTTTACAGAGAAACCCTAATTTAGTAACTCCTCTTCTCCTTGATTTCTCTTGAATTCTCCTTGGCATATCTCCATATATTTATCTATATATCAAATGATGAACCCCACATCTCTCCAATAGACTTGAATGCCCCTTAAATCAGTCAATTGACCTAAGGTTGACCTAGGGTTGACCCAGATGAAACCCTAGTTGACTGTCTTCAGTTATAGCTCTTGTGATCACATCAACAACTTATTTTTCTTCTCCAAATGACTTCTTAAGTCTCTCACAATGTCTAGATACTCTCCATGCCTTCACTTCACAGCTCACAACCCTCTTGTTGGTCCTCAGATGCCCTCAGCTAGGAGATGGACTCAAGGCTTGATCTGCTGAACTCTTTGCCTTCAAATTCTTTCCTGATGACTTGAATGAGATTGAATTGGAACAATAGCCTCTTGATAGGCCTCTAGAGATGAAAATAATGATTGATCCCCTGTTGAATGACTTGCTATGCTTATGCTATGCAGATGGTTAGTCTATGTACATGACTCTATATGCAAATGCTAATGATAATGAAGCATAACCCAAGGAATAAGGTTGGGCAAATTTTAGGGTGCAACAGCTGCCCCTATTCAAGCGACTTGGACCCGATTGGATGAAGAGCCCGGAGCCTTCAGACATTCGCGGTACGAGACGGTTGAATACTAGTGAAACCAGAAATTTGCCAACCGCAAAACTAAATTGCGCCCTTGCTTGGGGAACGACATTCATCAGCTGAATCTGACTGTTACAGTAACCCACTGATCTCGCGCGACCGTGCTGGGGATTATCTTCATCGTTCTGAAGAGGATTCTGTCATAACATATTGCTTGCTTGTCCACATTAGGACTCTGTTCGTCATCAATACGAAGAAATCTCAACTAAAACCTGTCCCCGTTAGGACTCCACTTGCTGTTATCCCAGAAAGATCTCGGCAACTCCGCTGGGGATAATTTGTCTGCATTTCCATAAACTGAACCGTCCACGTTAGGAATAACACTCTTCCACGTTAGGAGTAACACCTGTCCACGTTAGGAGTCATTTCTTCTATATCTGTCCACGTCAGGACTAACCCTTTCATCTTTCCACGTCAGGAAGCAATCTTCTTTCCGCGTAAGGCGAACTGTATCAATCTGTCCACGTAAGGACTCCAGTACCACTTGACCTGTCCGCGTCAGGACTCCAATCTTACCACATAAGGAATACAACTTTTGGTTCTGAACCTGTCCACGTCAAGACTCACCTTTTCTTGCATCTGTCCACGTAAGGACCCCAGTTTTTCTTGCGTCTGTCCACGTCAGGACTAAACTCTTCCACGTTAGGAATAATCCATTTCTTTCCACGTCAGGAATCAATCTCGATACGTCCGCGTGAGGACTCAATCTTTCCACGTAAGGAATAAACTCGTCTTTCCACGTAAGGAAACCATTTTTCTTCCACGTAAGGAATGCTCTTGATCTGTCCACGTGAGGACTACATCTTTCCACGTAAGGAATACCAACTCTTTCTCGATTTGTCCGCGTCTGGACTCATTTTTCCACGTAAGGAATGTCATCTTAGTCTGTCCGCGTAAGGACTCTCCTCTTTTCACGTTAGGAAACACTTCTTTTGATATGTCCGCGTAAGGACTACATCTTTCCACGTAAGGAATCTCCATCTTTCCACGTTAGGAATAATAATTTCTTCGATTTGTCCACGTAAGGACACTGATCTCGTCTTGACTTGTCCACGTTAGGACTCAGGCGTCTTCGACCCGCTGAGGAAATAAGACTTGTCCACGTGAGGACTCATATCCTTGACCCGCTGGGGAAATAATTTGTCCACGTCAGGACTCATGCTTTGCCAACACGAAAAGGATAACTGCTGAGAGTAACTGGTCCACATCAGGACACCAACACAAAGAGTAATCACTTTTGTCAACGTCATGACCTCACATTCCACTAATTTCGAGAAACCGAATCTGCCCACGATAGGACTAACACACCTTACCAATCCAGAGAAATAAACCTGTCCACGTTAGGACGCCCACTTCTGAGGAAAACCCGTCAATATAGGAATAAATCGTCCACGTCAGGACTTAGTTCTCCATGATTCTCAACCACAAACTTCTCAGCACTGACGTAACAGCGACTTTGAGATGAACTCTACTGGGGATGTCTGGAAACCCACTATCGGACGCCTGTTCTGATAACCGGCGGTGGCCTCTGGAATTCTGATTCATGGAACCCGTTGATGACAAACAACTCTGCTTGGGGATAAGGATACACTTATCCTGGCAACTCTGGTGGGGAAAATAAGAGACATTTGCATAAATGACTCTGCTAGAGACAAAGAGAATCTCATCATGCTAACTCTGTGGGGGAATACCGCCGAAACTGACATTATCATTGAATATCTCCTGCCGAGATCTGGACTGTTTGGTAATTTATTTGAGCAAGAGCTCTCTCCGCCTGAACTGCTGGAGTACAGAAACTGCTCCAGCAAAATAAATGCTAGAAGATGATGCCGACTCCGCCGGGGATAGCCAGATGCTACAGAATTGTTCCAGCAAAATAAATGCTGGAAGGGTGAAGTCAACCCCTGCTGGGAAATTGGGAACTCAAACCAAACGTCTTGTTGAAGTAACCCCCTGCTGGGGAATATGACTTTGCTGGAGAATAGCAGATGTGCACAGTATGCTCAGACTTTCTGCTGGAACGTGAACCGATATCACCAGTATCTCTGACAAAATAAATGACAGGACCCACCATCAACTCTGCTTGGGAGAGTCTTAATCTTCGAATTCCACTGAAAGGAATGAAAACGCTTGCCAAGAGAATTTCGCTGGAGATGGGATGATTCTCTCTTGGGGAAAATTAACTGACTCCGCTGGGAGAGAGTGCCTGACCCTGCGGGGAAAGATGAACCTGTCTGAATACAGCCTCACGATCTTAGAATCGCCAAACTCTGCTGAGGACGAATAACTTTTCTGGAGCATGTCCTTTGGATAGGCTACGACTAGCTGGGGAATTCTATCCTTCTTCAGGAAGAACATGCATGACCTGCGTGGGGACTGAGTCTTTCGTTAACACAATCTTTTGATTATCCTCCTCGTGTGATTATGAAACCTGCAACAACACAAACAAGACACGACAAGCCTATGCAATCAAACCAATTCAGGTTAGTGACGTTACACTCAGTTAATTCAAAGCTTTAACAATCGTTAGCAAGGGCCAGTGATGTTATACTCATGCTAGTTTCATCAAACTTAGGCGTTAATCATGCACAAAACAGTAAAGAACAGGCATCAAGTACTGAATAACACATTTTCATTGATTGGGCCCCTGAATGGGCGGAGCTTTTGTACACGGGATGTAACTCCTGAAATGAGGAAGCTACGCAAAGCAAATATACAAGTATGCAAGTATGTACAAGAAGCATGAATATTTTGACAAATTAAATTTTGTACACATGTCGGCAACTGGATGCAGATGAACACCACGAACTGATCCTCCTATGACTCATCCGACTCTAATGCTTTCCCGGTATCCCTACTTCTGAAGAGATTGTATCCGATAACTGACTCCTCAAATGTATTCTCCCGCCTTGATGCTCATTGCGATATCAAATTCGGACCGCAGTCATTTGCTTTTCACATCCCTAACTTTTGCGTGAACCGCCCTTTACGGGTTTTCAGTTCACCGGGATACCCTTTTTTGCCAAAGCCGCCCAGTGTAGGTTTTCGACTTCGCGGGTGTACATTTTTCAATTTTATCCCTAACTTTTGCCCGAACCTTTTTATTCTGTTTTTTGGTTCGCCGGGATGCCCCATTTTTGCCTGGACTCTCTTTTTTTGTCCAGCGGGTCTATTTCAAGCGAAGTATTTTTTAACTGCGTCCGAATTCACAGGTGACGCAAAGTCTTCCCCGTCCATGGTGGACAACAACAACGCTCCTCCTGAAAAGACCTTACTGACAACGTATGGCCCTTCGTAGTTGGGGGTCCACTTGCCCCTGTGATCTGCTTGCGGCGGGAGAATCCTTTTCAGCACAAGGTCGCCCGTCTGAAAGCTTCGCGGAAGTATCTTCTTGTCGTACGCTTTCTTCATTCGTCTTTGGTATAAACGACCGTATGCCAGAGAAGCTAGCCTCTTCTCATCCATCAAACTCAGTTGGTTCAATCTATTCGTTACCCATTCTGCCTCGTCCAGCTGAACGTCTCGCAATACCCTCAGAGAAGGGATCTCAACTTCCAATGGTAATACCGCTTCCATTCCGTATACCAACGAGAACGGAGTTGCCCCGGTTGATGTGCGTACCGTCGTACGATAACCGTGCAAAGCGAAAGGTAGCATTTCATGCCAATCTTTATAAGTCACCACCATTTTCTGGACAATCTTCTTGATATTCTTATTGGCCGCTTCGACAGCGCCATTCATCTTGGGTCGGTAAGGGGAGGAGTTGTGATGTTCGATCTTGAAATTCTGACAGAGCTCCTTCATCATTTTGTTGTTCAGATTAGAGCCGTTATCCGTGATTATCCGCTCGGGAATCCCATATCGGCAAATGATATCTCTCTTGATGAATCTAGCCACCACTTGCTTCGTTACATTTGCGTAAGACGCCGCTTCCACCCACTTGGTGAAATAATCGATTGCTACTAAGATGAACCGATGCCCGTTAGAAGCCGTCGGCTCGATCTTTCCGATCATATCGATTCCCCACATCGAGAACGGCCATGGAGATGACATCACATTCAGAGGACTTGGAGGCACATGTATCTTGTCAGCATAGATTTGGCACTTGTGGCACTTTCTTGCAAACTTGAAACAGTCAGTTTCCATAGTCAGCCAGAAATAACCTGCCCTCAGCAGCTTTCTCGTCATAGCATGCCCACCAGCGTGCGTACCAAATGCACCTTCGTGAATTTCCTCCATGAGAAGCTTTGCCTCCTTCTCGTCTACACAACGCAACAACACCAAATCGTGGTTCCTTCTGTATAAGACGCCATCCGGGTTCAAGTAGAAATTACTCGCTAATCTCCTGAGAGTCTTCTGATCTTGACTGGATGCCCCAGCCGGATACTCTTTGTTCTTCAGGAAATTAAGGATATCAAAATACCACGGTTTGCCATCAGATGCTTCATCAATAGCAAATACATAAGCTGGCCTGTCCAACCGAG
Source organism: Lathyrus sativus (assembly GCA_963859935.3). Taxonomy (NCBI): domain Eukaryota; kingdom Viridiplantae; phylum Streptophyta; class Magnoliopsida; order Fabales; family Fabaceae; genus Lathyrus; species Lathyrus sativus. Next base: position 64,026,521 of record OZ012738.1, on the reverse strand, counting down.
AGATAGTAATTTGGGGAGCTTCGTTCCAGAAGTTGACCTTGTACATGGAAGACAAGGTGGCAAGGGCGTCAGCCATTTGATTTTCTGCCCGCGGCACGTGATGCAATTCAACTTTGTCGAAGAAAGGCAACAATCTCCTTGCATAATTCATGTAATGTATCAAATTGGGCTGACGTGTCTCCCATTCCCCTTTGATCTGATTCACCACCAGAGCTGAGTCTCCGTATACGTCTAAATGTTTGATTCGCAAATCAATGGCTTCTTCAAGCCCCATTATACAAGCTTCGTATTCGGCCTCATTGTTGGTAACGGCAAAGGTCAATCGGGCCGTAAACGGGATGTGCGACCCGTGCGGCGTAGTGATTATTGCCCCTATTCCGCTACCGTAAGCATTCACAGCTCCGTCAAATATCATCTGCCATTTGGACCCCGGCTCTGGTCCTTCGTCTGGTAACGGCTCTTCACAATCTTTCATCTTGAGATACATGATATCCTCGTCAGGAAAATCAAATCTCATTGATTGGTACTCTTCAATAGGCTGCTCCGCCAGATACTCAGACAGCACACTCCCCTTTATCGCCTTTTGCGAGACGTATTGAATATCGTATTCAGTCAAGACCATCTGCCAACGGGCAATTCTACCTGACAACGCCTGCTTTTCGAATATATATTTGATTGGATCCATCTTCGAGATGAGCATGGTTGTATGATTCAGCATGTACTGCCTCAGACGCTTGGCGGCCCAGGCTAGCGCGCAACAAGTTTTCTCCAGCATTGAGTATCGAGATTCACAGTCTGTAAATTTCTTACTCAGGTAATAGATCGCATGCTCTTTTCTCCCCGTCTCGTCGTGTTGACCGAGAACACAACCCATGCTTCCCTCAAGAACCGTCAGATACATTATCAAGGGTCTCCCTGCCACCGGGGGTATCAAGATAGGAGGCTCCTGCAGATACTTCTTTATTTTATCGAACGCCTTTTGACAATTTTCGTTCCACGTTACAGCTTGATCTTTCTTTAGCAGCTTGAATAATGGTTCACACGTAGCCGTTAGGTGAGATATGAACCGAGCAATGTAGTTCAATCTCCCTAAAAACCCGCGCACCTCTTTCTCTGTTTTAGGCGTTGGCATTTCTTGAATCGCTTTTATTTTAGCAGGATCGACCTCTATTCCTCTTTCGCTTACGATAAACCCCAGCAGTTTACCCGACCTCACCCCGAAGGTGCATTTGTTAGGGTTCAGCCTCAGCCTGAACTTCCTAAGCCTTTTAAACAACTTCAGCAGATTCACCAGATGCTCTTCCTCCGTCTGGGATTTGGCAATCATATCGTCAACATAAACTTCGATCTCTTTATGCATCATGTCATGAAAAAGAGTCGTCATCGCACGCTGATATGTTGCCCCAGCATTTTTCAAACCAAAGGGCATGACTTTGTAGCAAAATGTTCCCCAAGGCGTTATGAAAGTAGTCTTCTCCATATCCTCTGGCGCCATTTTAATCTGGTTATAGCCTGAAAAGCCATCCATGAAGGAGAATACGGAGTATTGAGCAGTATTATCAACTAGCACATCAATATGAGGAAGCGGAAAATCGTCTTTTGGGCTTGCTTTATTCAAATCTCTATAATCCACGCACATTCGAACCTTGCCATCTTTCTTTGGCACTGGTACGATGTTAGCAACCCATGAAGGATACTTCGTCACAGCCAGGAAACCAGCGTCCCACTGTTTCTGAACCTCCTCTTTGATCTTCATTGCCATATCTGGTCGTGTTCTGCGAAGCTTTTGTTTGACAGGCGGGCAGTCTTCTTTCAGTGGCAGGCGATGCACAACCATATCTGTATCGAGCCCTGGCATATCTTGATACGACCAAGCGAATACATCATTATACTCTCGGAGCATTTCAACCAGTTTTCGCTTGATATCACACTGCAGTGCGGCTCCGATACGAATATTCTTCTCAACCCCTTCCGACCCCAAATTGATAATCTCGATGACCTCGTCGTGAGGCAGAATGGCTCTTTCCTCTTGCTTCACCAACCAAGACAGTTCTTCAGGAACGTCGCTATCTTCGACAACCTCTTCTTCGGTCAGGAATACCGGGTGCTCGAAGTCGGGACGAGTCATAGGTGGTTCAAGGATGTCATCTGAAAATGTTATCCTGCAAAAGGAATGGTTAAGTGCTTCAAAATGCGTATAAAGCGAATAACCACATTGCCATTTTATTGAAAAATACAAACAAGACAGACAGGGATTACAGTATTTGCACATGAAAAAACGCCATTTATTTAATGATTAACACCCAATGTTTATAACAACACAGCCCTAAGCAAATCCTGATGCCCCGGGCAAGACATCAGATTATTCAACAATTAATAAAGCAAAGCATTACTGTTTAAACGTCACAGGAACAAGCTCCTGAATAGACCAGTTGCATAGTCCTTGTCCTGGCGTGCTTGGCTGAATCCAGGCATCCATATCACAGTCGCTGTCCCCTTCATCAGATTCTGAAGCAGCATTGACAGCTTCATGACATACTCCACTGGCAGAGATGGTGATTGACTTTCTGAAATGGGGGGCCCCCACGGAAGGAGTTGATGACGACGGTCGGTACCCCAGTCCGAACCGGTCCATCTTCACTGGAATGTCCAGCACTTTGCCCCAGCCTTTGGCTTCTCCTGCTTCCACTAGCGCTTGAGCTTCTTTATACGATGAGACAGCTATCTCTGACACTTTGCTTGGCCCTGGACCTTTGTCCTTGATGCGCAAACCCTCGAATGCCTGGCACGGTGTCTCGTGGATCTCCCCGTCGACTTCCACATATTTAAACGAAGATAGATGGCTGACAAGGATGTCTTCTTCTCCGCACACGGTGACTACACTGTCTCCGACCATATACTTTAACTTCTGATGCAGGGTAGACGTGACTGCCCCTGCCCCATGAATCCAGGGTCTTCCCAGCAAGCAGCTGTACGCAGGCTGTATATCCATGATATAAAACTCCGTTGCAAACACTTCTGGCCCCACCTGCAGAGGCAAGGTAATCGATCCGAAGACTGTTCTACGCGTGCCGTCAAACGCTCTGACTACCAAATCACTGGGTGTACACAAAATCCCTCGAACATCCAGCTTCATCATAGCCTTCTTAGGCAGCACATTCAAAGACGATCCAGTGTCAACCAATACGTGCGACATTGTCGATCCCCTACACTCCACAGACACGTGTAATGCCATATTATGATCCCTCCCTTTCGGAGTCAAGTCATAATCAGTAAAGCCCAGACTGTGACCTGCATTCACGTGTGCCAATACTCCTTCCAGCTGATTTACGGAGACATCCTGTGGTACAAAAGAAGTGTCCAGGACTTTCAACAAAGCATTTCGGTGAGCTTCCGAACACAACAGCAATGACAGAATAGATATTTTGGACGGTGTTTGCTGCAGATGCTCCACAATTTTATAATCGCTTTTCCGAATCAAGCGCATGAATTCTTCTACATCCTTAGATGCTGCTTCTTTTTCATTTGCTTGTACCGGAACATTTTCCACCGCTTTCCCTTTTCCTTTCGCTAGCCTTTAGGCCTCCACCTCAGGAGATATAAAGATCCTGCCGCTCCTCGTCATGCCTCCTGAACCAACAACATTATCCACAATCTCCACTGGCTGCTTGTTGACATCGATCTTAATCCCATCACAATACACCTCTAGCCCATATGACCACGGGACTGCTCTCGTGTTCTCATACGGGATTGGCCCGGCTTTAGTTATGGTAATCGGTGGTCGCTGAGCTGGTGCTGAAATAGTGATCGTCTTCCTAGGAATTGTCACTGTGGCCACATCACTCCGATTATCCACTACTGCCCCTGCGGGCTCGTCAGTTGCTGTTCTATCAAACTGCAATATACCATCATCAATTAAGGCCTGAATGCCTTTCTTCAGATCCTCACACCCCCCAGATAGGGCCCAACAGTCTAAGCAATACTCGTTACAACCCGGGTAAACACCTCCCTGCAACAGTCGGCTCTTTATCTCGCTCAGCGGCGTCTTTAAATCCTCAACATTCATAATCAGATTCAGACCTTCCTCAGTCAGCACGGCATTCGCCCCATGATTAGGCATGGGTTTCTGGACTATATTCGGAACTGCCGTTCCGAAGTTGATAGACTTGTTGTCCAAAAGATCCTGCACAACGTGCTTAAAAGCATGACAACCTTCTATATCGTGGCCCGGGGCCCCAGAATGAAACTCACAGTGTCTGTTTGCGTCATAGCCGAACGGGGGAGTTCCCGTTATCGGTGCCAGGGTTCTTTTCTCTACCAGATTCAATCCCAACAATGTCTGCAATAAATCAGCATAGTTAGAGGGAGGCTTCTCAAACACCCTTCTCGGCTTATTACCCTGAAATCTTCGTTGAGCTTGCTGTGCCCCCTGCTGAGGCTGCTGCTGCTGTGGCATTGGTTGCTGCTGAACTGGTTGTTGTTGCTGGATTGGTTGTTGCTGATATAGGATAGTAACACTCGACACCTGCTGCGGCTGACGATATTGACCTCTTCCCCTGCCTCGGCCTCGGCCTCGGCCTCCAAATACCGCGCTAGCTTCACCCTGACGGCGCCCACCATAAGCTTTCTTATTACTGCCAGATGCAGTTGATTCATCGACTTGGAACTTTCCTTGCTTAATATTACGCTCAATCTTTTCCCCCATCAGAATCAGGTCTGAAAAACTGGCCAGAGAAGTGTGAAATAGCATATCATGAAACAGCCCGGTGAATGTGCCGACAAACATATCGTTCATTTCCTTATCTTCCACCGGAGGACGGACCCTGGCAGCCATATCACGCCACCTTTGCGCGTATTCTTTAAAACTCTCCCCCTTCTTCTGCGAAAGCCCGGCCAACTGGACCCGATTGGGCGCCAGGTCGCTGTTATACTTGTAATGGGCTACAAATGCCTCCGCTAATTGCTTCCAAGTCTTGATATCAGTTGGCTCCAACCCCATGTACCACTCTAGGGAAGGACCCGATAGACTATCCTGAAAGAAATGCATGAGCATTCTTTCATCAGTGGAGTATGCAGACATCTTTCTGTAATAAGCTCGTACATGCACCTTCGGACATGTGTCTCCTTTGTACTTATCGAACGCAGGCGCCTTGAATTTAATTGGCACCCTCAAGCCAGGTACCAAGCCCATAGTTGCCATGTCCAGACCCACAGCACTCTGATTTAGGACTCCCTTCATTTGCTCTTCCAGCATTCTGATCTTTTGAGAATCATCCATCGGCCCTTCAAAACCTCCTCCAGAGAAGGCGTCCTCCTGTTGATCCTCTTGCCACATGCCGTTTCCAGCCCCGTATCCATCATATGCATTATTACGCCCAGCTCTGACCTGGTTCATCCCGGGACCTCGGCCTCTGTTATCGTACCCTTGAACACCTCCAGCAGGACCACAAGCCATAAATCCAGTACCGTTTCCGTTCCCAAAGCCTCCGTAACCCTGATTGACCATACCATAACCATCTTGCCCAAAGCCTTGAGCATTAAAGCCATACTTGCCAGTGTTATCAAATCCCTGATCGTTGAATCCGAACCCAGTATTGACAAAGCCGTTGCCTCCGAGATTATCTCCCAAATTGACATCACCCAGCCCAGCATTATGGACAGCAGTTTCATTCCCCACTCCGACGTTACCATTCACAGCAGCGGTAGCGTTGTTGACGTTAGCAGCGGGCATATTGACCACAGGCGGAGCCACTGGCGTGGGAGTGCCGTCTCCATGAGCAGTATCAACCCTGACAGACTGATGATCTTCGTTACCATGACCAGCGTTGCGAGCCAACAGAGGCTGGACCATGGCCTGCAAGTTCTCCTGCCCTTTTGCTATAGCCTCCATGGTTTGCATGAAGAGGGCGAGCTTTTCGCGCACATCCTGCATCTCGTTCTGAATCTGGTCCATGACTTTCCGACAGTTGGATCGTGTAGAATAGCGGTGCGGATGTTGATCTGGAATCCTGTTAAGTACCTGGTACAGAGCAGGGAATAAGACACCACTCAAAGATTACCTGTTATGCAGTATGAATATGAATGCAATGCAATGTGTCTGTGCATTAGGGAAGTACATTCCCCCAGTTCTAGTGCGAAGGTGCCGGTGCAATGACAGTGCTGACAATAGGAATATCGGAGCTGAATCATAGAAAGCCTCGTATATTGCAGGGAGAATCAATAAACCCAGGGTACAATATCACTGAGAGTACAAAGAAGGCATGACCTCAACCAACAATCCTGGTGATGGTCAGCACTATGCAAATAAAGCATACAAGTAACTACATGAAATGATCAAATCCTCCCGAAAGTCTGGTACTCCTCTATCAACTTCTTGGTCTCCGGATGGCTTGGTCGATCAAGCAGCCCTTCAACAAGCAGGTTTCTCCTCTTAAGGACACGGCGTACGTCTTCAGCAGTTTCTTCCCATGTTGCTTCTCCGAAGCAATCTTCTAACTTTCGCTTCTGGGACACTGCTTCATCTCTGGATTTGATTGCCTTGTTCAGTGCATGCTGGACACTATACCGGTTCATCACTTCTTCCTCACACTTCTTGATGCTAGACTTCAACTTTTCCTCGAGGTCGGAAATTTGCTGCTTCAGCTTATCTTCCCTCTTCTTGTTGTTGGTGAGTGTAGCATTCCAAGTCTTGTTGCAGGAAGATATCTCTCGGTGTGCTGCGTCGAGCGCTTTCTTCTTGGCTTCCAGCATGTCATGGGAACTTCTGAACTCTTGCCCCAGACGTTCACGCTTTTTCTTCTCCTCGGTCAACTCGGCTCCTAACCTGTTTACCAGCTCAATCTGTTGTTGGAAAGCATATACGGCCTTGTTTTTCTCGCTGCGTGCCTGGGCTAGCTCTTGCTCTAACCCTTCATTAATCTTCATCAAGGCTTCTTTCTCTCTCACAACTTGTTCATAGACTTCCCTAGAAACAGTAGTTGGCTCTTCTACCGGAACGGGAACAAGAATTGGTGCATCTGGAAACGGCATCTTCAACTGACTAGCCCTCTCTTGAATCCAAACTCTATAAGGGGCATAGGCCTGACAGTCATTCTTTCCCAACAACGGCTTCCCTCTGCGGTTAATACGCGTCCAGGCACGTTGCAACTTGGCTAGTAATTCTCCCTTCAGATCTCCTGTGAAGTACAGAGATTCCTGTACTTCTTCCTCTTGAGGTGGATTCTTCAGCGCATATCCGAACTGGCGAATGAATAGAGAAGGGTTGTAATTGATACACCCTTTTCTTCCTATCAACGGCACATTAGGGTACCCCGAACAACTGAAGATGAGCTCCGATCCCAACAGGTCTCTATCAAACCACACAACGTCTTCGGAAGATAGCCTCATCAGGCGTTCTGGCCAACCAATTGGGACTGTAGTCTCTGCAGCAGATCTTCTCTTAGGAAGGTGACTCTCAAACCACATACTCAACAAGGGTACGCAAAGATGAACATTCTTTCCTCTTCCCTTCTCATTCTTGTAATGCAGTGAGTGGTAGAGATCTCTGAGTAAGGTTGGTACAGGATTACCAGCGGCAAACAGGTAGAAAGCATCGAAGTCCACAAAATCTGGTATGTTGGGGAACAAAACTATACCATAAATGCACAAAGCCAACACAGCATTGAAAGCAACCCAGCACCCGCTCTTGGCGTACTCTTGGGCTTTACCAACTAAGAACTGAAATGAGAAGCCGGGAACTCCACGGGAAACAGTAGTCACAAGTTCAGAAGCGTCAACATGCAAGGCTTTTGCCAAATCCTCCGGCTTGGGCTTGGCGCCATAATGAATGAATGGAACCTGGTTCTGCACGGGCAGCTCAACATACTCAGCGTATTCCTCCAGAGTTGGTCCCATAATAAAGTCAGAGAACGTAAAGCACCTCAAAGCAGGGTCGTAGAATTGCATCAAAGCATACAACCCATCCAACTCTACCTCTGTAGGTTTGCACACCAATCTCAGTAGCCTACCATAGCTCATCCGGAAACTCCTACGAACACCCTCATCAGCAAGAGAGATCAACCCAAGTAAAGGAACAATGTCAGGCGTAGGCAATTTGTAAGCAACCGTTCTCCTTAAGCTAGTCATGATCAAACACTCAGAAGTCCGGGCACTAGAACTAGGGAAATGCAAATGCACCTGCAGCACAGACACACGTTAGTGAAATGCAAATGGTAATGGATATGCAGGCAATGCAATGCAAGTAACATTCAACAGGGACCAAAGCTGCAGCTGAATAGCCTAAACCCAATCAAGAAAGGTCTCAGATAGACCATCCAGAAGTCATCAAACCCTGGTCTCAGATAGACCTGAAATAAAACTCCAATAGTCTCTGACAGACCTCAAACCATAACTCCAACTGGTCTCTGATAGACCTCAAATCACATCTCTAATTGGTCTCTGACAGACCTCAGAACACATCTCCCAATGGTCTCTGACAGACCTCAGAATAAATCTCCAAATGGTCTCTGACAGACCTCAGAATAAATCTCCAAATGGTCTCTGACAGACCTCATAACTCTCCATAAATAACCAGGATCTCTGATCAAGAAATAACCGGTAGTCTGGAGGTCTAGTTACCTGCATAACCCCAAATCCCCTCACAGGTGGGTGGCCCTATAACTGGCACAAGGTACGGCATCCTATGCGGTCGTTGGCGTCACAGACTTTCAGGGTTAATGATACGATTCCCAGAAGGAGTGGCATCATCAATTCCTGAAGAGGCCTCACTCAGCCAACTTCCAAATGATCGGTCCTCAGAGTCGACAATCCAACTAACCAGCAACCCACGCCAACCAAAGGAAGGGGCAGGAGGCCAACCAGAGGAACCTCGTCTGAGTGTAGATTTCATGGGACACCAAAGCAAGCAAAGCAAGCGGGCGCCCACTAATTTCTACTCTAATTCTAGGTGCACTCAAGCCCAGGTCCGGCTTATCTCTCAATATCAGAACACCCGTCACACCCCAGATACAGCAATAATAATCAATATATAAAGCTGAAAATACAAGGTTAGAAATATACAATAACTCCATACAAAATCCTCGACGGGAAAACAAGCGCTAGGATTGACTCTCTTAAGGGACGTTGGATCCCAAATGCATAAGAACCATCGCAGTCCTTAGCAGCCAGGGGACGTTGGGTCCCCAGCAGAGTCGCCAGCTGTCGCTACTGCGAAAATCGGCGCCGGCTGAACAGAAGAGTCGCCACCGTGCGTTATTTATCCCACGGGAGGGAAAGGAAACGCTCAGAGTAAACCTCGCAAAGACGGGAAAGGTATGGTCATCGCAACCAAAACCTGGGTTCGGGAGTCGGTTACGCAAGGGGAAGGTATTAGCACCCCTCACGTCCATCGTACTCGATGGGATCCACGCTTGTTTTCGGGTATGGATTGTTATTCTATCTAAGCTATAGGTCAAGGGTGAAAAGAAAATAAAATGAAAATAAAAATGACTCGGCAAAGTATCGCACTTTATGCCTACGTATTCCCGTCTGGAACGAGAAATCAGAGTCAACGTAGTTCGCCTACCTACGGGAAAGGAGGGGAAGGTTGCTCGCTAGGATATCGCATCCTATGCCTACGTACTTTCATACAGCATGAAAGATCAGAGCAAACGTAGTTCGGGCTACGTACGACACAAGTCTGTCCTTGATTGATTTTATTCCTTCTGAAAAAGGTGTTCTGATTAGCAGTCCAAGCGGACAAAAATGACGTTTTGATGAGTTCACATTCTTTTACGAAAGCAGTGTCTTTTATTGTGTTTGAAATCTTTATGTGTTTTTCTGTTTGTTTTTTGAGAAAGAAAGAGACAGAACTCTAACCTACGGTTGCGACGGGAAACAAACTAACCTAATGTTATCATGCATGGGTTAAGACCTAATGTCTATCATGCTCCTCTCTCGCACAGAGAGAAACAGAGATCCTACGGGATAGGCAGAAACAGAAACAATAACAGATATATACAGTAAAACAGTAAAATGCATGGATGCAACAGCACAAGCGAGGCAAGGGAGTCCCACTCAACCTCGAACCTAAAAAAACAATAGGCAAAAGTGAACAGACTTCACTTTCAACCCAGCAGGGTAAACAGCAAACAATACAACTCAGAAAACCAATCAATACATCAGCAAATGAAATACAACAGCAAAGAAACAGCATCAGCAGCTCTGAATCAACATCTGGCTTCAAGTAATCTCCAATCAGCTACAGGCTTCAACAAGCCTCAATCTCCATCTTCATGGCCTTCAGGCAAGGGCTTTGATCATCAGTCTTCCATCTGCAATGGCTTTTCTTCAAGTTTAAACCTCCAGGATGAGGGATCAGTCACAAGAGTGAATTGGGTGTTAAGCAACCAGTTGACTACCAAGGGTGGTGAACAGACTGCTTCTAACACAAAGAGACATTTTCTCTCAAGAGTTCTATCTCATAGACACTATCACCAAGCCTTCCAAAGGATGGGGGTGAGTGTCTTAGAGAGACTCTGAATCACAGAGAAGAATGGATGCAGACAAGGCAATCCATGTTTGAGAAACAAACTTTCTAATCTAGAGCTCTGCCTAGCTCCTAAACCCTAGTCTCCTCAGCATCTGCTAGCAAGAAACTCCTCCTCAACTCTGACAGTTGATCTTCAATCTCTGGATCTCTAATGGTCTTCATCTCCTCAAGTCTTCAGCTTCACCAGGTCCCCAGTCAACCCCAATACCCAAGCAAGCAAGCAATAATCCCCAGAGGGCACACCACACCAGACAACAGATATACAGACAGTATTAATAGCAGTAGGGGAATCTTAACTTTTCTCTAAGGGGTCTAGTAACTACCCATAGCCCCTATAGTCCCATAACTAATCTATTCAAACCCTAAGTCCTAAGGGAAATGAAATCAAACTTCTTAAGTTGTCACCTAAAAACCTAGTTTTGTACATGATGTTCAAGCATTTATTAATCACCTAAAATTAACTTCTAAAAATGGGAACTAAAATATTTCTACAAGTTGAATATCTCATCTAAACAATATAAAAAGAATGACCAAAAAATATTAAAGCATGTAAGAGAACAAAAATTATTAAAATGATGCATGAGATGAATCTATTTAATATGACATTTATTTAGAAAATATGGAAAAAATATGAAATAAAAATAAAAATGCAATTTTATTTCTCTATAATTTTCTAGACATTTTAATGAAAAAGATGTAAAAAGAATGAATTAAAATGCATTTTCTATGAATTTATTATGAATTTTTGAAGTTGATGAAAAGTTAAAATGGAATTAAAAAATAAAATTGGAATTAAATGAGGGAGGGGTGTTAAAAGAAACCACGCCCAGTTATAATCAGAGGATGGGCCAACAATGGGGGGTGCGCTTAGCATTCTGGTTAAGGCCCAGAAACAACTCAGAGTTGATGAAAATAAAAACGAGCTGGGGGTACGAAAAGTAACAGATATCACGTTCAAAAATGGAATGGGCCTAACATTGGGGGTGGGGATAGCATAAGGTTCTGAGGCCCGCCCGTTTCAATTAATGAAACGGTGCGTTTTGGCCAAATCATTTCCCTCCACAAATCAGATTAAATATGAGCCATTGGATTGCCTGGGAAGTCAAAAGTCCAACGCCCAATACACGGCCACGATTATCTCTTCTTCAATTGATCTGAACCTAGGGTTTTAACCTCCCATGGCAGCCATGCACGAGTAAACTTCACCTCCTCTGTTCTCACTCTACAATCCACGAATCCACATGCTGTAAACATGAAAATCATGCTAAATCTCTCCCTCTACAATCCTGTGGTTTCAATTCAGTCTGAAATTCCATATATCACTCAACCCGATGGCATCAAGTTCTGGTCACCATGGAATTACACTGATATGCATCAACACAATTCTCCCCCGAACTTAACCTAAACTAATCTACAACTAATGGTAATCAACCTGCGCTATCAAGCTACAATTATGATGCACTAACCTAGGAGATTCAAGCCCTAACAGTTTGTTGCACCTGTTAACAACCATCACCAAACCTCTCCAAATTCATCCTACTTGTTCTCCTAACCACCTACATTGCATCTAAACTAACAACAACATGTTAAACTAACTGAATCAAGCAAATCGAATGAAAACATACCTGGTGTAAAAAGCTTGAAAACAGCTATGGAACTCGTGGATCTGAAGCTTCTAGGTGTTGGATCTTGATCAATCCTTGATGTATGTGATTCTGTATGCAATTCCTTGTTGATTCTTGGCTTGAATTATGCTGTCCAATGGAAACTTCAACTTTGATGTTCTTGAAGAAAGTGCTTGAGAATGGATGATTCACACTTGATCCTTGATTGGATGATGATCTATGATGATGATTGAACAAGATTGAATTGATGTGGATGAGAATTGGTGAAGAATTTGTGAGATTTGGAATGAAACTTCAATGTAAAAGAATGAGAAATTTTGTGGAATTCTTGGTGCAAATGAAGCCAACCCTTGCCAAATTCTCATTTCATGCTTATATAGACCTCATATGAACATTCTAGATCCATCTTGCACATTCCCTTGTTTTCCCACTTTGATCCATTTTGGTCATGTTTCTTCAATTACAAGTAACCAAAGATAACTTTCTTTTTTCCTTCTAAACTCAAAAAAGTGTTTGAACCATTATTCTTAGAATTGTTTTTCCATTCAAAATCATATATTGGAAGTCTCCATTTGGACTTATAAATCTCCCAAACCATTTTTCACTTTGAACTTATTCACTTTATAAGCCATTTTAGTTCATATTTTGACCAATTATGCAACATCATGCTATGAGCTTCTCCAATAATTTGTGACCTTCTTTCTAGACTTAAAATCCCATTTGGAGCAAGTTTGATGTTGTAAGTTTTTCCATTTGAGGCCTCCTTGTATGAGTTTTGGGTATAGGTTAAAATGACCTGTAATTCACAAATGCCCAGAATACCCTCTGCTTGCAAAGACCATAAGTTGAGTTCTACACATCATATGAAGGCATACCATACCATTATAGAAAGCTAAGACAATGAGGAACAATTCTTATGTTGACCAAGAATTCATTTGAAATCTCCTTGAGGGGCAAAACTAGCTTGGAAGTCAAGTCACTTTCACAGACAAAAATTCAGATACCCCAAATGACCTGTAACTTGTAAGGACCATAACTTGAGTTCTATAAATCTCCTTGATGTCTTCCACCACTCAAATTAAAGGTCTTGAGATCCTCTACAAGTTTCATGTTGGCCAAGAAGCCATTTGAAGCTAGCATTTTGACTTATCTTGCTTGGAAATTTGACCTAAACTAGGGGATTTTACAGAGAAACCCTAATTTAGTAACTCCTCTTTTCCTTGATTTCTCTTGAATTCTCCTTGGCATATCTCCATATCTTTATCTATATATCAAATGATGAACCCCACATCTCTCCAATAGACTTGAATGCCCCTTAAATCAGTCAATTGACCTAAGGTTGACCTAGGGTTGACCCAGATGAAACCCTAGTTGACTGTCTTCAGTTATAGCTCTTGTGATCACATCAAAAACTTATTTTTCTTCTCCAAATGACTTCTTAAGTCTCTCACAATGTCTAGATACTCTCCATGCCTTCACTTCACAGCTCACAACCCTCTTGTTGGTCCTCAGATGCCCTCAGCTAGGAGATGGACTCAAGGCTTGATCTGCTGAACTCTTTGCCTTCAAATTCTTTCCTGATGACTTGAATGAGATTGAATTGGAACAATAGCCTCTTGATAGGCCTCTAGAGATGAAAATAATGATTGATCCCCTGTTGAATGACTTGCTATGCTTATGCTATGCAGATGGTTAGTCTATGTACATGACTCTATATGCAAATGCTAATGATAATGAAGCATAACCCAAGGAATAAGGTTGGGCAAATTTTAGGGTGCAACAGTGCTCCCTTTTGTTGTTTTGATGTGTTTGTTGCTTAATTTAAGGTTAACTCTGTCGAGCTGAGGCAAAACTACAGTGGATAGCGCCTGGGAGCACAAAGTGAAGCAAAAGTATGAACTCAGCTAAAAGAGAAAAATGGAGAAAGCAGCTGGGGTCCTAGGGAAAACGTGGAAGGATTGATGCATTGGAGGGAGTCTTTGCTTTGCATTAAAGAAAATTCCTTTGAATCAAGTGGATAAGACCAAGGGGCGCTAGAAGACAAAAGTAGGTACAATGGTACACCCACTACTTTGGGCGTTCTACAAGAGAAAGATAATGTCGCTTGCAACCTGTTGTGACAGTCTGTCACAAGACACCTTGTCACCCATAATTATTCCATTGTACCTGATTCCTTGCATACTAAGTAGAAGGAATGATGTGAAGACACTGATTTATGTAATGGGCTTAATTTCATTTCCTCTTTTTTGGCCCGTGATCCAAGACATCACAAGGAACCCTAGTGAAGGCTTATAAATAGACCTTGATGGAGATTTACAAGGGAGTTCAATATATATTTTCCAAGGGAAAATACAGAAGGTAATAGTGAGAGGATAATGGAGAGAAAAGAGAGTTTTTCCTTCTCACCATTTTCTGTACCAATTGCTGACCCCTGGCGCGATTGGAGCCACCTCTTGCTGATTATCCATCTCAAGAAGTCTTCAGGTTACTTTTAGGTTTACATTTCTTTTTCAATATTTGTTTAAGAATGCATCCTTTAAGAATCATGTCTGTAGTTTGTACTCAACTCATCATGAGCTAAACCTTTTGTTTGTTGAGTAATGAGACGTTAATGTTATATTTTTTATGTTAAGTGTTGTGTTACTTAATGCCTTGTTATATTATGTGATAACTTGCATACAAATATAATTCTTTGAATGATCAACTTAGAAAAAGATAACAACTTAATGTTGCGAGAGATCCAACAACAAGTTGATTTCATAATAAAAATAATTGAAAAAAGTATGATAGAGATATTCACTTGATTAGTTCACTCAGAGATAATGAACTACAACTATAAGGGATTTTAGAATACAACTAGACGTAATTTAGGGTTTTAAGTGTGACTTAGAGATTTGTTCCCTTGTCTTATCATGCATGCTTTTATGTTGTATAAATACACTTCTAGGTTCCTCTGACCTTTCCTGGTACGACAACACATCATGAACACATATTTACTTCACTATTATTAATGGAACATATCTCAGCATACACTCTCTAGATATAGTCTCACTTCCACTTTACACTGTTTAGATCTGATTTAAGAAGAAAATTGAGCTCGTGACACTCATATATTATTTTTATTCTTGCTCATGCTTAATTTCAAAAGATAGTTTCTTGCAAAATCAATCTAAGTAACATCCACTCCCTGTGGGTACGATATCCTTACTTTTTGTTACTTGCACTTTTAAACATACATGTAAACTTTCATGTGATAAATTTTCAAGCAACACATTGCCACATCTTTTTAACTTCTTCTTGAATAATCATCATACAATTTATAATGAAAAATTATGCAAAATTTACAAACATCCTATTACAGACATGGTAAGTCCTCTTTCTCCCAAGGAACATTATACAAGTATCTTTGTAAAATATAATGTCTAAGTTATTTTTTTTCAAGCTTAGAAATGCTAAAAAATTGTTCCTTAACTCATAAAGGTAGTACACTTCAGCCACCACCTGCACTATACCTCTAATATGAAATTTCAAACTTCCCTTCCACGTGACAACATTTTTTAGTCATCACATAGTTTGAGAGATTCACAAAATTGACTATCAAAGTCAAATAACTAGTATTTCCCCCCGTCATGTGGTTGCTATAACCCGAGTCATGGAACTGAGCCTCATCTTGCA
Source organism: Lathyrus sativus (assembly GCA_963859935.3). NCBI lineage: Eukaryota > Viridiplantae > Streptophyta > Magnoliopsida > Fabales > Fabaceae > Lathyrus > Lathyrus sativus. Next base: position 64,010,693 of record OZ012738.1, on the reverse strand, counting down.
CACTAGAACCATACGAGTTCATACTTGCTTAAACTATGAACACAAATTCTTCATTAGCATTTAATTCGACATATTTGACATATTTTCTCTTCTATGACAATCATTTAATATTGTTTTAACTTGTGACGTTTGTAACACTCCACAAATTCATTATTATGTCTTCCTCTACCATGACCACATGAGGATCTCCCCTTCCTCAAGCATACTCAAGACCACCATTGATGACGTTGAGTGCCTGATCCTCCTCTTAGTGCCATAATTTAAAAGAATCTAATGAAGTATAAGTGTATGTGTTAATCGTGCTTATAAAAGTGTGTTAGTTTCGCAATTAAGCTTTTTATAACAAAAAAAAACACGTGTTTTTATGTGGTTTATATCACAACCTTGTATTTCTTGAGCTTATCTCTTTGAATGAAGATTTAAATATTGACCGTTAGGGTTCTTGATTGTATCCAAAGAAATTATAGAAGAGAGAAAATATGAAATTGTGTAATAAACTTTGTATTGATTAAAATAAAAGCTTAATTCATTAAAGGATACAATGAGACTTATATAAATTATAACTAACTCTCATCTAGTATAACCAATTTGTAACTAACTCGGAACTTATAATTAACTCGTCTAGACTAACTAATCTGTAACTAACTTGCAATAAACTAACTTGCAATAAATTTATAATAATGTTAATATATCTATCACCCCCTTTGAAGTTTAAAGGTATTCATAACACTTCCAACTTTAGAATAACAACACAAATATAATTATCGATCAATAAAAATACAATTAAAGTAAAAAAAAAAAATTCAAATTGCAGTTAAAGTATAAAGCTCTTAGAAGTCTCTGACTAACTAAATTACCACTAATTTGTAACTAGTGTTAATATTTTAAAAGTGTCTTCTTAACTTGAATAAAATTGTCATTGTCATGACCATTCTTTAGAACACTAGAAGTATTTATGAATTTTTTCTTTCACATTTAAAATAGTGGAAATAGGTTAAATAGAAGTTTACTAGTCTAGCCTACATAGACTTATGTTTTTTTAATAGAAAAATCCAATATATTTTTATAAGTCTATTTAATTAAAAAAATTAAACATTAGGCCATAAAAAAACCTTTGAAATCTAACAAATTGGCCTATTTAAACATATATTAATAATTTTTTTATTATAATTATATTATGTTTTGTCCTTTAAATTAAAATATATAAGTAAAAATTGATTATTTTATAAAACTTATGAAAAATAAGATGAAAACACTTTATAAACAATGTTATAAGTTATTTTAAACAAATAATTTCACAAAATTTATGTTAATAGATAAGTTAAAATAAGTAAATATAAATAAAATTTTAATCTTATTAATTTTTTAATTTGTTAATCTATTTAAAATAACAAACTTTTAGATAGACTAAAAAATTAATCAGTGTTTATAAAAAAACTAAATTCAAATTTAAAAATAAACCTATAATATTATAGTTCAGACTTAAACTTCTAAATTTAAAACTAAACAAAGCTTCATTGACATCTTACCTCTAAGATAAACTATTTGAAATTCTTTGACTACTCTTTAAGGATTAACAAATCCCCAAATTGTTTACTGTAATAACTCCTTCTTTGGAGTACTTATGTTCATATAAAAGTTTTAATTTTAGTTTGACCCGTGATATTTATAAAATTTAATTGGAAAAATAATTAAAATTTCTTCTTCCCAAGGTCCATGATGCCATGTTTCTTTTTACAGAATTATATGGCCACTCGGATACATGTACTTTAGAAAGGCAAAAAAAAAGGAAAAGAAAAAAGAGAATCTTTATAAATTTATTTAATTATTTAAAAAACACCAACTAAATTATTTATTTAATTTTCTTTCTACATTTATCTATTACTAATATTGGTTGGCAATAACAAAAAAAACAAGTAAAATAAAATAATATTATTACTATATACTCACTCTTCTAGTTACTTACAATTCACTACTCACAAGTCAATAGTTTCAACACTCTCTCTCTCTTTCACATTCATTCTCATCATCACTCACATGATGAATGGTTAACAACATTTCTTTCTCATTATTATTACAATCATGCCATCACGTCCGCCCCCTCAACCACCGCTTCCTTCCGCGGCAGCCATCACATCTCCCCACCACCACAACCACCACCGTGATATGATAATCGGCGGCTGCATCGCTGGAGCAGTTTTTCTAACCGCAGTGGTAATCTCCGTAGCGATTTTCCTCTACCGGAAACTATCACACAACCGAACGACGCCATTTGAACAAAATCAAAGAAGATTCTCATTCTCAGTACTCCGTCGCGCTTCGAACTCGTTCTCGGCTTCGACTCGGCTCGGCCACGGCGGCTTCGGTTCGGTTCATAAAGCCACGCTACCTACCGGAGAAACAGTGGCTTTGAAAGTAATGGATTCGCCGGGTTCGATTCAAGGGGAGAGAGAGTTTCATAACGAGCTTTCTCTGTGTTCGAATCTTCGTTCTCCTTTTATTCTTTCACTTCTCGGTTATTCTTCGGACCGGTCCGGGAGGAAGCTTGTTTTGGTTTACGAACTCATGGAGAACCGGAGTCTTCAGGACGCGCTTTTAGACCGGCGGTGTCCTGAATTGATGTGCTGGTTGAACCGATTTGAGGTGGCGGTTTCGGTTGCGAAAGGACTTGAGTATCTTCATCATAGTTGTCATCCTCCGGTGATTCATGGTGATATAAAACCTAGTAATGTTCTTTTGGATCGTGAGTTTAGGGCTAAGATTGGGGATTTTGGACTTGCTAGGGTTAAGAGTTTGGAGGATTCTGGAATGGAGATGATGGTGGAGGAGATTCGTGTGAAGAAGAAAAGAGATGATGTTGTTGTTAGTGTTGCTGTTGAGGATTGTAGTTCTGTTTCTGTTGTTGAGGAATCAGAGAGTGTTATTACTAATACAACGGTTGGATTTGATCGGTCGCCGGAGAGTTTTAATGTGAGGGTTTTGGATTCAGATGCTTCTCCAGAGGTGGGGGTTGTTTCGCCTGAGATGAGTGGGGTTGAGAAATTAAGTGTTGTGTCTGATGGTTGTTTTGATAAGTTTAGTATTGATAGTGGGAATCAGAGGAAGAGAGGTGGGGGTTGTGTTCGTGGTGGTTCTGGGAGGGATTGGTGGTGGAAGCAAGAGAATAATGGGGGAGGATCTGAATCAGGTAGGGTGAAGGATTATGTTATGGAGTGGATTGGGAGTGAGATAAAGAAGGAGAGACCTAAGAGTAGTGAGTGGGTTGGTTCTGGTTCTTCGATTTGTTCAGGTGCCGGCGATGTGGCCGCGCCATCGAAGGTGGAAGGTAAGAAGAAACAGAGGAAGAAATTGGAATGGTGGGCTTCACTTGATGAGGAGAAGGTTAAGGGGAAGAAGAATAGAAAACCAAGGGAATGGTGGAAGGAGGAGTTTTGTGAGGAGCTATCAAAGAAGAGTAGGAAGAAAAAGAGAAGCCTCGATTGTCGGGGAGAATCGTGGTGGCAGAGAGACGAGGATGTAGGTAGTACGGCGGGGATGAAGAAGAAAAAGAGGAAAAGTAAGAGTAGTAGAGGGAGTATTGATTGGTGGTTGGACGGTTTAAGCGGCGACCTTAGGAATAATGTAAGGAGAAATAGTCAAGATTGGGGTAATGGTGATATACCAAAGAGTGGTGGTATCAGTAGCACACCAAGTATGAGAGGAACAGTTTGTTACATTGCTCCTGAATATGGCGGCGGTGGACAATTATCTGAGAAATGCGATGTGTATAGTTTTGGTGTTCTTCTTTTGGTTTTGGTTGCTGGAAGAAGACCACTTCAAGTAACAGCATCTCCAATTTCAGAATTTGAGCGAGCAAATCTCATTTCATGGGCTAGACAACTTGCTCACAATGGGAAACTCTTAGACCTTGTTGATAGTTCTATTCATTCTTTGGATAAGGAACAAGCATTGCTTTGCATCACCATTGCATTATTGTGTTTGCAGAGATCTCCTGGGAAAAGGCCTTCCATGAAAGAGATTGTTGGGATGCTTTCCGGTGAGGCCGACCCACCTCACTTGCCCTTTGAATTCTCACCTTCACCACCCTCTAATTTCCCTTTCAAATCAAGAAAAAAGGCTAGGTGAGTTTTGCTTAGTGAGTGTGTTTTATTGTGATAATTATCATTAACTTCTTAAGTGTCTATTTATTTTAGGTCAACTCTAATTTTATTCACCATTTGTAGAAACTAATGCAAGAGTAAAATGTGAGGAAAAAAAATAGTGACTAGTTGTGAATTACAAGCCTTGCATAAATCTATTTCTTACCTTTCATCATATGACTATTCATTTTGACCTACTTATTGCTTTCTAATCTGAAAGAACTTTTTGAGTTCATGAATTGTAGAATTTCAGGATCTTTTTAAAGTTAAGAGAACATTTCTTTTACTTTTAATTGGGCCCTTTTTAGTGAATATATGATTTGCTTATAGTGCTTTCTTTTTGTAATGGTAAGAATAAGAATCAGGCAAGATTTAATTATGTTTTTTTGTTGTTGTTATAACCTTTTAAAGTTATATTTGGACTGTGCTATATCTTTTGTAGTATGAGTTTCAGTTGAAGGGAACATATTCAGGCCCCATTCTTGTCTTTTACAAGTAATTATGATGTTTGTGTGAGCTTAGTGGAGACTCCACTGTCCTGGAAATTGTGAGAAGCATACCATCATTTTATCATCAGTGCTTTGGACCTATATCAAGTCTTTAGTTTTTTCTTTCATTCATGAGCTACATTTTTTTTTGCAAAGCTATTACCAATAATCCATGAATCACCAAGTAAATGATAAATTAAAAACCGTCTGTACTGAATAAGATGCCCAAAATGGTCACTTTTCAAAACAGTCGGTACTGACTTAGAAGTCCAAAATGGTCACTTTTCAACACTGTGTGTACAGCATTTGATATGCTTAGGCATGAGTATGAATATGAACCTACAAAGTGACCACATTAAAATTACTTCCATGTTTGGATACACAGCCAAAGTGGATTAAATTTGGTTGTGTGTTTTTTTTAACTCGTTTGATTTTGTTCTCAAATTGAATGGTTTTTATCCTAAAAAGGTCATGAGTATATATTACTATAAACACTAGATTAGTAATTGGCCCACCAAATTATACTAATAATATACTAATAGCTTTAACATGGGCATGTGCTACTGAATATATTAATTGCTGCCGATAACGATTAAATGACCTTAGCATACCGTAACCTTTTAAAAATTTAAGTCTATCAATACTTTAATTATTAAAATTGTGGCTATAAAGTATTTGTCTATGATGGGCAAGTTTAACACTTCCTAATCTTAAGAGGATATATTGTGAGTTTCTTTACCTATTAAAGACTACAACTTATTAGATCGTACTTTATTGGAAAAGAAAAAGTATGGGTAGGTAAGAAGTGTTAGCTGTACAGTTTCCTCTCTCTTACTCCTGCCTTTTAATGAGTTTCACTTTATATATTTTTTTAAACAAATAAATATTAAAATACATAAACAAAATATGTACATCTAGGGTCGGTGCTAGACCTGATATAGAGAGAACCAACTCTTCATTGGTGTTTTTGGTAAACACTTACTTAATTTTAAGTTAATTGAACTAGTAAATCTTCAAGAAAGTTTGGGTCAAGTTTTAAAGAGAAGGAAGAACGAACTTGTGTCAAGTTTTAAAGAGAAGGAAGAATTTGTTCGATTCTGTTGAAGTTCTTGTGTACCATTGAGTGTTTTTAGGAAAATTAACTTGTGCAAAGTTCTTGTGTACCATTGAGTGTTTTTAGGAAAATTAACTTGTGCAATATAACTGGCAGACTAATTTTGACTGGGTTGAACTTAGTCTTTGAATATTAAAAGGAAAATAAATAATAAATAAATTTAAATGCAAAAAAAGTGTATTTGTATAAATGTAAATTTAAATGCAAAAAAAGTGTATTTGTATAAATGTAAAAGTGGCAGATAAGTACATTTTTTTTCTAAAAATTTGTTTCTCTCTTATGTGTGGATATTTTGAGTATTATTGAAGTTTATAATATTTTTGCCGCCTCGATCCTAATGTTAGAATTGCTATTTATAATGCTATAAACTAATTGTCTTCTAACGTTTAAATGATCCTTTGTCTCCCATGTCAACGTTGTATATAATTGTCGCTTGATTCAATCTCCACGTGTCTCTATCGATTTGGATAATACTAAAGAGCAGTTATCTTATTTTGAATTTTGAATTCATTCTCATTTGAGTCATTCGACCGGTCAAACTTCATATCTTATTTGAACTTATTTGAATTTTTTTAAGTCTCAGACTCTCTGACTCCGACTGCATCTAAGACAAACATTTTAGTCGCGAGAAACAACTTGATTAAACCCTACATTTGAAGAAATTCCAATTGGTTTCCTTGTCGAGTTCCTTTTGGAATTTTTAGGCTAACAAATTGTCTCCCAAAATTGCCATTTTCGATTTTTCGTTATTGAAAGAGATGGGTGTCATTTTTGAAGTTCTGACACTGTTCAAAGTCGTGCAGTACAATCCAATTCATTTGTTTTGTCTTAGCTTTCCCATACAACAAAAGGTCATCTACAAACATCAGGTGTGACACCATAAGATCTCTTCTACCAACCTTGAATGCCCTCCACTTTCCTACATCCACAACATGATATATAAGGTGTGTTAATATATCCAAACGAATCATAAAAAGGTAAAGGGATATTGGATCCCCCTGTCGAATTCCTCTACATGGTTTAAACAATTATGATCTTGCTCCCTTTGAATTAATATTTGTATGTGTTAATTTATCCAAACGCATCATAAAAAGGTAAAGGGATATTGGATCCCCATATCGAATTCCTCTACATGAGTTAAACAATTATGATCTTGCTCCCTTCGATTTAATATTTGTCTACATACTGGTCACTCCATCGATGATGATGTTTATAATTTTAGTTGGAGGCTTAATTTCTTCAAGAATTCTCCAAATGAACTTCCAGCTCAGCTTATTGTAGGCCTTAGAAAGATCCACCTTGATTGCAGAGAAACCTTTTTTTTTCTTCATTTTATTCATGTTGTGCACTAGCTCTCGAGTCGCAGTAATGGTTTTGTGTATGTTTATGCCCTGGACAAAGCTTGTTTGAAACGGGGACACGAGAGTCATCCGAATTCCTTGTGCAATAACTCTCAATTTCGTTTATGCATTACTCCTAGCCAAAACAGGCTGTTTTTGGTTGGTTATTATTACCTTATACAGAATGTGTAGTAATTTATAGTCGATTTACGGTCAAATAAATATCCCGAACAATCTGAATTAGTGTATACTTCAATTCTCTATTTAAGTTCTTAAAAGAAAAAACCTCGTACATTTTAAGTATTGGAGAATTGTATTCACATTTTCTTGTCAATTTCAGTTGGGTTTGACATATAATGACTAGCCATGCTTACAACAAAACTAATGTCTAACCTGATGTGAGTTAGATATATTAATTTTTTAACTAGACTTTAATATCTATCTTTATTAGTTTATACATTCTCCTTTTCACTCCTTTATATCGGTTCTTCGATAGTATTGAAAGCTTTGCATCTAAGCATACTTGTTTCTTAAAATAAGTTTAGAGTTTACTTCATTTAAAGAACTGAAATATCATTCTTAGTCTGTGCAATTTCCAACCCTAAAAATGCTTGAGCTCGCCTAAGTCCTTGACTTTAAATTCCATGGCTAGAAGTTTCTATAACTAGTTGACTTGTTCATCATCATCTTCCGTAATTATGATATCTCATATACAATAAATGGTTAATAATACTTTGCCCCTGCCATATATGAGGCTTTTGCTTTTCACCTATAAATTTTTTTGTGCCACTTAAAATTTTTGTCTTTTTAAACTTTGTTAGAATAAGATTGAATAAAAATATCTATTTGACATGCTGATTGGACATATTTTAATTTTTTAATTAGTTATGTTGACTTAGAGCAACTTTAACGCATAGTTGTTAAACCAAAATTTTGTATAGCTTACGTTAATAATAAGGAATTTGTATAGTTATTAACCATTTAATATCAAGTTTGAATTCCTTATAAACAATCACCATTGAAGTAAAAACTTCTTAATTCAATTTTGGATTGCTTAAATCCTTCAGGTCAATTTGGACCCACGTAAAATAACTTAATTCATTCAATTTAGTTGCTTCCATTAAAGATGCTCTTATGTTTTTTTATTTTTACGTGAATTTTTATTTATTTATTTTAATCTTCGACAATTATCAAAATTACTTTGAAAACATTCTAAAATGTTGCCAAACATAGGCCTTAACCATTGTTACTATGGTTGCTAGACAAAATTGACTACCATTAGGCCGATCTATTTTTCATTTATACTATTAACGTATTAAATATATATTTACATCGTAATTTTTTTTTGAGACATAAATATGCGATTTCATACGCACAAGACATTTAAATATATTTGAAGACATTAAAAAGTCACATTTAAATAAAATCATAAATAATTAAAATATTTTGTGTTCAAACATATTTTAATAGTATTTACATATGTTTAAAACATCTTTAAATAAAATATGTGATTTCTTAATACCATTCAAATATATTTAAATAATACATAAAAAATAATAAAATGGTATTAATATTTTTTTTAATATGTAAAAAAGAATAAGATTGTGTAAGAAAAAGAATAAATAATCGTAATAATTATATTCAAACACATTTAAATAAAATTTAAATATATGAATTTTATTTTAGATGTTATTAGAAATTAATTTTAATTTTCATTTAAATGTGATTTCAGTGGGTGTGAATTATATTTGAAGATTTATCATCCAAAAAATATATAACATTAGTTTTATATATATATATATATATATATATAAATATATATATATATATATATATATATATATATATATATATATATATATATATATATATATATATATATATATATATATATATATATATATATATATATATATATAACTATATATATATATATATATATATATATATATATAACTATATATATATATATATATATAACTATATATATATATATATATATATATATATATATATATATATATATATATATATATATATATATATATATATATATATATATATATATATATATATATATATATATATATATATATATATATATATATATATATATATATATATATATATATATATATATATATATATATATATATATATATATATATATATATATATATATATATATATATATATATATACTGAATTTGTAAGTGGCTAAATGGCCAAGTGGAGAATGCAGCATCGTTCCACCTTCATGGCATGGATTTGATTATAGACTTTGGCAAAATTTTGATTGTCCTTTTTCTTAATTTTTGTATTTTTAATAATTCTATAATGTTAAAATGATTGAAAAAGAAAATAAATATTATGCAAATATAAAATAATTCAAAATAAAAACACACGAGTTCACGTCAGCATAACAATATTTCATTTCAGTTAGTGTGCCATATAGGCGTTTCTATGTAGTCAGATTCTCACAAAACAACAGAATTCTCAAATAACAAATGTGGTTTTAGAAAAAAAAAAATACAAGGGGAAAAAGAAAAAGTCGCATATGGATAAGGGGTAAAAGTGTTATTCACTCTAAAATAAATAAAGTTATGTTCCATCCACAAAGTGTCTGATAAATATAGTATGGTACGTTTGGAAAGAGTGGCAAAATAGATAGATTGAATAGATATGGATTGAATGGATATGAATTAGATTGTTAATTGATTGATTTAAACAACTCATTAATTCATTAACAATTCACTGAATTCTTTTTTAAAATTATTCAATCCATCCATTAACATATTTTTAATGGATGGATATCCATCCATCCAACTTTTTTCTTATTTAAAAAAAAAAATATTTTTATTTTTAAAATCGATTTTATTTTATTTTCGAAAAATTCATTTTTTGTATTTAAAAAAAATGTTTTTTAATATATTCATGACAAAAATTGAATTTTTTGTATTTTTAAGAAAAAATTGATATTTTAATTTTTGAAAAATATTGATTTTTTTCCAAAAATAAAAGTCGTTTTTTTTATGAAAAAAAATCGGTTTTTTGTATTGAAAAAATTGTTTTTTTTTCAGAAAACAAATCAGATTTTTATTTTGGAAAAAATCGATTTTTTTAGAAAAATAAACAGATTTTTTTTTGAAAAAATTCCAATTTTTTTATTGAAAAAAAGTAAATTCTTTTCTTTAAAAAATCTATTTTTAATTATTTTTTAAAAAATAAATCTAATAAAAATAAAAATAATTCATTGGATCCTTAAAATATGTTGGATGGATTGAATCCATCCATGCATATAAATGGATGTATTTAATCCAATCCATTAATTTATTTTTTATGTGGTGGATGAATTGGATGAATTTTTTGATGGATGGATTGAATGAATTTTTTCTTAATGGATCCAATTGTTACCTCTAATGTTTGGCATTGAAGAAAACAATCTTGGTTGACAGGTTTTGTTAGTCTGGCAAACCATGCACTTCATGATAGTTTTAGGTCATATAGAGATTTGCAAATTCGACATATGATGTAGGAGGTCCTGAGTGACTCAAGTTCTGAAGGTGTTTGCATATACACATTTTCTTCTAACACTCACTACTATAGAAAATATATAAAACAACGGTCGTAAAAATGATACCATCACGCGTGCCCCACCGTTGTGAAGTTGCATGCGGTTGTATATGCATTACTTACAATCAAGGTCGTATGACCGTTGTATAAAACCTGAAAGCGCGTGAAATATTACCACGGTTGCTTTAACTAACCGTTATAATATATTAAAGGTCTCAGGTTCGATTCTCAACAACGCCTTTTTGGTATATATATTATTCTGGACAGCGTTCACTCTACAACCACGATCATATTTAACAACCTTCGTTAAATTATCTGCTTTTTAAAAAATATATATTTTTACTTTTTAAAAATTGCCTATTTTTTAATTTGTATTTTTGTGAACGTATCAAAACAAAAACAACAATTGTATCATAACAATAATTGTATTGTATTACATCAAATCCATATATTGGATTAAGAACCAAACATTGTATATATATTACATCAAAAGAAAAATGGCACAAAAAAAAACCTACAACACATTATATAACATTACGTAATTGTATCTTAGTGTTTTGGTTTCTTGTCTCTTGGTGTCTTGACTTTAAACACCTACAATTTTAAATAATCATACTTGTTAGTAAATATGCTTAGAAATAATAACATACATTAAATTATGAATAAAGAATAAAATACTTACTTGTTAATTTTCCATATGCTTCATTACGATCGATACGAATAACATGCATACCATCTCTATCAACTTCATCATATGTGGTAGACACTTGTGTTGTGTAAGAAGGAGTAGAAGGAATATCAAAACTTTCATCACTACTAGAAATATATTTTCCTCGAAGAATGATCGACTATTTCCTCGATGTGTCTGAAGGGTCGGTTACATAGAAAACATGTTTTGCTTGTGAAGCCATGATGAATGGTTCAATCATATAATTTTCCTTGCCAAGGTCAACCCGGGTGAATCCTAAGCCATTAGTTTGTACACCATTAATATTATTGGGAACCCACTTACATTTATATAAAGGTACTTTGAAGATAACACAGTCAATCTCTCAAATCTCCTCAATGACACCATAGAACGCACTAGGTGCCAATATTGGATTCTTATCTTTCGAACTAGAGAAATACATGGATTCGGTCTCAACCATAACCCTACTATTTTGCATTGTACTACGATCATCTTTTGATTTTGTATAAAAGGTATAATAACCAATGACATATGTAGTCCAAGTTATCACATTAAAAGTTGGCATGTACGAAAACTATTTAATTGTATCAGATGCACTATGATTATTTGATACCCTTTTATTAAACCAATCTAGGAATTTCTTGTTATACTCGATCAACAATAATTTGTTACTCAATCGTGGATATCTTTTCTTCAAAAGTATTTTGTGAGTAGCCACGTAAGGTTGAACTTCTTCAAGATTATTCAATATAGAAATATGCATGAATAACTACATCCCGAGCCATTTACTTAACATTTAAACCTTGAATATATCTACCTTCAGTGTCATCACGACGAGACTGGAGTTCTGATAGAAGATCTCAGATGTCCCAAGAGATGTCGAAATATTGATCTCTACTAAAAACTGAACAAGGACATAAACGTTCTGTTCTATTAAAATTAAGAACACCCTGAACCTTCAAGCTCAAAACAGTGTCATGACAGATGTTTCAATATCTGTCAAAACATGTATTTCAGAGTATAAATACAGACTGAATATAACATAATAAAATGATAATAACACAAGATATGAAGACCCAGTTCGGTGCAAATCACCTAATCTGGGGGCTACTGAGCCAGGAATGAATTCACTATTAGAAGTATTAATTTAGAGCTAAACTACCCTGTTTACAACTCCTCACTTAATCACTACCCAATACAATTCTATTTAGAAGTCACCATCTAAATAAGAGAACCTCATCTCAATTCCTAAATCACTTCAGTGATATCTAACAGTTACAATCTCCAGCAACTACATCAGCCTGTTCAATTGAAAGACATTCCTTCCAATACAATATTCAGTCAAGACTCTTGACTAACAAACATGCATGGATTTGCTTAAAAGCTCCATCCAAGAATAATACACAATTCATTACCTACAGTTTTTTGAATATGTAAAACTATGTCTACCACAATGTATCAATCGATACAAATGGTGACTTACAACACAAGAAAGTACACGACTCTCAAAACCCTAAATCCTTATTTTCTACTTTACAAAAGTCTTAATAAGATTTCTCATTCTACCCTAGGTCTTGGTCTTCCTTTTAAAGCCTTCAACTGTCTGTGGGCTTCGAAATATTTGGTTAATCTTCCCTTGACCCATGCTCTGATTGCTCCTTAAATCTTGGACCAGATCTGCAACAAATCTGTTGCATAAAATCAAAATGTCGAGTCCATAATGCTAGGACATCTTGACTAACATGTCTTCCTTCAACAGATTTCTTCTTGTTGGAACATCTTGTGCAACATCATGTCTTACCAAAATTTTAGTCTAATCTTTAGATCCTTCAATCTCCCCCTTTTGACAAATGTTTGCTAAAACACCTTTTGCACAATAAATCCAAGATGATACAGAGGGAGGGAGTAGAAATTTCTGAAGTCATTTCAGTCGGATGACCTGTCTTCCTTATGTTGAAAGCTTTCATTCTTCCTGTACATGAGGAAGAGATACACACAGCTACCCCTCAAACCCAGAACCAATCTGTTTCCCCGGAGTAACCAAACACCAACCTAAAATATCATTATGAGGACTTAGGGGTAATTCAGAACACAAGACACAACTATGTTCATAACTCAGATCACAAGACACAAAAGAAACACAGAAAAGAAATTGAGACATAGACAGGATGTTAGAACATCCCATCCAACATCCTTGCAAAGCACCTACAAGAATGGACTCCATACCAAAAAGGGTAATAGTTATGTGTTGTAAGGACCAACACACAACCGAGATGAACACACACCCATTCTTCCCCTTTTTAGCCAAAAATTGGAAAAAATAACCAAAACAGTTCCATACCCACATGGTACTTACCCAAACCCAGACATAAGCCATGAAGACACGACACAACAAAAGAAACACAACTTAAGAACCCAGAAGCAGTGACCCCCTTTAAATACCCAAGCAATTACTCTAGGAATTAACAGTCCATAGAAGTTATCGAAGAACAATTCAGTGAAGACATAAATCAAGGTAGGTAACTTCAACATAAATGATTGTGCACGCCCAACTAGGATTTGACTATTTCAACTTTAGGGAAAATCGTCCAAAGAATGCACATGTTTCAAGACACATGTTTAACACGCCTTCTCTAAGGTCCGCTCTCCATTGTCCAAGGGACACTGTCCAAATACATCTTCTTTGAAATAACCACAAGTCCTAAACAATATCCTGACATCAGGTTAAACTTTGTCTAGTCCTCAGAAACACATTCACAGATCCTTCAGATAATCCCATCACGCTCTTGTCAACCAGAGGCTTACTAAAATGTTAAGACATCATGTCCAACATCTTCCAACAAGGACTCCCATGAACCTTAACTTAATATGCAGAGAAGTATAAATTCTCTCATACAATATCTAATTTTATTTCTCAGGTGTCTCCTAAGAGTTAAGAGCATAATTGATATAATTCAATATCCTTAACAACCCAACCTATCATGAAGAGCTGACAATTCTACCAATATCAATACACCAAGATGTCAAGATAACTTACTTGATATCACATCTCATATGACTCACATGAACACCTTCATGATCATAAGTTAGAAAGACACCAAGACCACACTCCTTGTATCATAACCAAAGAACTCTTAGAATGATATCAACAATCAAGATTTATCACTCTCCCCCTGAACACATCCATCCACTGTATAAATTCCTCTTGAATTTTACAGCCATAGACAACCTTGTTCTTGAGACTAAAACCAATCAAGCCTGAAATGTTCTCATTCCCTAAAGAGACAAACACATTCTCTTAACCCCTTGGTTAATCAAGATGTTATCCACATACTGAAGTCATCAAATCCCTTCACCAAAAGAATAAGAAAACCTCATCAGTCTGCTTCCTTCTCAAGATACAGTCTTTCAGCAGAACCAACCATCTACACATAGATAATCAAACTCCACAAAATCTTGTCAGACTTCACAATAAATAGATAGTTCACTTCTAATCCAACTGGTCAGAACCAAAACTTTCCTTCTTGAAGAGATAAACAACTAAATTGATGTTTCAAACACAAGTGAAAACATCATCCTCATCTGCTTTGGTTCCGGAGTCAACATCCATAGGAATAACTCTCTACATGGTAATCCTTACACTACCTTTTGCAATAACCACAAGAGGATCCCAACATATCATAGCTGTAGAAGCTCATAGATCATCATAGGAGGCATAATACCACAGAGAGAAATAAACTCTCTCAAACCTCAGGAAACTTCATCACTGAAGCACAATGTTCAGACATCTTGTCTGATATTACAAAGTCAGCACCCATTCTTAAGCATCCACATAGGAGATTCCAGTATGGCTAACAATAAGCATAAGATATAGATTGAGTAACAAAAATAGACTTCTATTCGAGGTCCGTTTCTCCTTTTCCCTTTGATCTTCAATCCTGCACTTTGAAAAAAACACTTCAAGCCAAGGTACATCGACACTATCAAACCACGGACTTGAGCAGGTGGTTCCTTGGAGCACACTCAAGAGACACTTTCCTTTAGAGTAACCATACAAAATAGTTTTTACAAGATCCTTGATCATGTGGGAACAATAGAATTGGAGCTTCCAGTACAAACACCCTCTTACCCTAGACAGAACTCTGGAACACTTATATCAAACATCTAAGAAGAGACTCCAATAAGATATGAAAATACCAAGCAATCAGCAAATCTCTTGAGCTTTTAGTTATTGCATGATCCAAACAGGATGAGATAGACTTAGGAAACAGTCATATAGTTGGAGAACATTCACTCCTACTAAGACCAACACATACAAGTTGATACAACTTCAATGCACACCAAAGACTTCAGCATCAACATCCAAATGTTCAGTTCAATGTCAAAACATTTAATTTACATCATTGACTTGACTAGTCAACTGATGAAACCCCACATGCCTGAAGAAGTCTTGAAGGTTAAATCCTTAGACTCCCAGATAGTTTCTTTCCCTCATATCAGAACAAGAGTTCCATGTTCTCATAGACTTGATCATGAAATCAAGTTTGAGTAAACAACCTCCATCCTAAACATAAGAAAGAAAAGCAACAACTAGTCCTTTGTCAAATGAACAAACACCATGATGTCAGTCTGCTGCAAGCACAATTCTCTAAGAAAATGATCCTCATACGATTAGAGTCCCTACCAGACTCAAACCAAGAGAAGATGTAGTCATGGTTATCAACAAGATCACTCATATCCATCTTTGAAAGACCAGAAGAGTCTTCAAGATGATAGAGTGAAAGTCCCATTCATGTTTTCTTGACATCCATGTGCACAGAAACTAGTTGAGATGACTCCATAGCCCTTCAACATAAAGTGAGCCATAAGATCCTCCAAAAGGGTACCATAAGTCTTGCTCCAGATCAGAAATAAACTGACCTAAAAAAAAATCACTAAAGAAAAATGGTGTCTTGATTTGCATCTTCACCGGTATACATAAATAAGACAATACTCTTGGATAAAAACATCCTAGATAATAGACCAGAAGACTCTTCAAGACCAATTTGAAGAAGATTGCCAATACTTTGGATAAATACACAATGGTTTATCCTCCAGAACATATGTTGCATCTCTCCTTTGACCGAGAAGTTCACTCCTTGGAACACAAGCTTCTGCACACACTCTACATAAGTGATGTTTCAACATCTGGTTGAACATCAAGTCCTTTCCATGAACAAGACATTGGATCTTGAGTTCTTGCACTGTCTCTAGCTGCACCTTTAGGAGTGACACTTTTGACATTACCAATAAAAAAGGATAATTAATTAAATACTTATTAAGGCCACAAATAGAAATTAATTTTAAATCCTAATTTTGTATTCCTTAGACACCAAACGTCTTAGGACATCCCTCAAGGACCAGAGAGAAATCTTCCACGCATAAATATTCCTCAGAATATGATCTTTTCTTCTAAACATCTTCGGTATTGCCTTTATAAGTGGACTTGAGAGAGGACTCAAGTTTCTTGGGTTACTTAGAAGATGTCATAGAGTGTTTACCAAATCCATAGATCATGATTTGATATACACAATCTCAACTCAACCATTTTCCTCCTAATACCCTTCATGGTACCTAGTAGACCCCGTCTCCCAAGCAACATAGAACAATCCTTCAGAGGAAGATATCACAATTATTGCTTTAGCACCACCTTCAACAAGCCAGAACAAATGTCAAAGAAGTTTATAAGACACCATGCTTAACACAAGTATCATTATCAACAGCAGCAGAAGAAACTACACGGATCACTCAGTCAACCATCAGAAGTTGTCAGGCCAGAATCAGAACACTATCCTCCTAGCTACCAATCTCCTGGATGAACTGATCACACAATCTCCTTCCTTGTTTAAAGACCAAAAAATATCTTCCCTAGAACTCATCCAGAAACAGAACAGGTAATTCTCGTGAAAATTGGAAAACAACCGCTGATCTTCCAAATCTAACTTTGGTGACTCACAGGATCGATCAGATTGATCCTAGGACATGTGCTAAATTTTATGTGAAATCAATTATCTAAACTACACACTTCGACAATGTTTTGAGGGAAAGTTTTAACGTAAATGTAAGGCTCGACTGAAATGAAAGGATGTAAATTTGTAGAAAGACAAAGTAAAGAACTTTTAAAAGTATTTAACAAAGTAAAGCAAAATGCGGGGAAGATGTAAATGGCAAGAAAATAAAGATAAACTCTTTAAAATTAAACAAGTAAAATAAGCTTTACTAAAAGGAAAGATGGTGTGTTTACATGATGTACATTCTCCTAGAACTCGTTTCTCTACACTCGGATACTTTGAGTAATTTTGGGAGTGACTTGTACAAATAGTAAATTAAAACACACTGAATTATGTGGCTAGAACTCTTATTTATAATAGTAAAACTAACTACCATTAACCTCCTAAAATCACCAGCCTATGACAAGTGTCGTATTGCGTGTAGTCACTTTGTTAGATGAGTGCCACTTGTCTTGCTTAGTCATGAGAAAGCATAACTAGTCCCTCCTTTATTTGAATTTCAAAACTTCACTAATACTCAGCCAACATCCTCGGTCGAAGGTAGTATCCTCAATATTCAACAATTTTCTCTATGTCCCAAACGCTCAAATAACCCAACCTACTCGAAGGCCTCCCCATTCGAAGTCTTTTACATTTATTCAAGAGTTTAATATTTTATTCAAATATTTAATCTTAATATAAGCGACGAATTTGTGAGCTAGCAAATTACCCCCCAAAAAGGTCTTTTTCGACCACACTGAAGAAAAGGACCATTTTTTGACAGCATCCAATTCGACGCCATCTTTCGACCTCCACGTAGGTGTTAATGCAACTGACTACCCATGACTTGAAAGAAAAACTGTTTAGCTATCTTCACGCATGTCCATGACGCCATGGGCCATTATGGGTAATTTCTTGGGAATTTCATAAAATCTCAGACCATCATCATTCTTTTAGGACCTATGAAATCGTGGGTCTAGGCAATAACTGCCACCGCCCCATTTTCAGTCTTGGGACGCCGTGTGGCCCACTACTCCTAGCCCTTAATGATGAATAGTGGTTTTGATTACTTCAAAACACCCTATAAATAATTTCTCCAGAAATTATTTTAAGCTTTTCACTCTTAGCAAACTCTTTCACACCTCTTCCAAAACAACTTCAATCTTTCTTCAGCAAACCCATTTCTTCCCAAAACTTTATCAATGGCATCTTCTACTGCTACCACCAAAGATCAGAAGAAAAATCCTCAAGCACAAGGACTACGACCTGCATCGCTCCTCCCTCCTTTCACCATACTGAGTGGGCCTAAGATGGTAAAGAACCAACAATTCATCCCTGAACCTTTGATTAAAGAAAAAGGTACATTTACGAATCGCAGGTAATAGTCCCTATCACTGTTGCAGGTAAGCCTTTAGCTTTGGCTAGCCCACTATCTCCATTAGGAATCAACTACTCAACCCTTAGTGACTTTTTCCCTTCTTATCGCAAAACAAAACCTCTAGGGCAAAAGGACTCTACCAAGGTACCCACTGAAGGTCCAGATAGCTTGAATTTACACCATGTGGACCTGAAGTACCTCAATGATGGATCCAGGTTGTTCAGAGCCACTTCTTATTTCAAGGATTATGATCTCTACCTAAACTGGTTGACCAAAGTGGAAAAGGTCAAAGCAAACGATTGGAAGGAAACCAACATTTATGATTTAATCATGATGTCGAAAGCAAGTCCTACTTATTGCCCTATTATGCTGTCCTCCTCCATGTACTTCCGGGATAGCACCCACTATACTTTCCGTCCTCCTTGTGGGATAATGACGCCCACTCTTTTCGACCTAGCCGCTATCACAGGGCTAAAACCTTATGGGCTGGTTTATGATCCTGAAGTGGATTGCCAAGACTCTATAGGATTTTCGACCACCAAGCATACATACACCCATTTCATCAATCATCATCACAACAAACAAACAAAAAGCGTCGATGAACAGGATTATATAGCCTTTCTAGCCATGTGGCTGTCTCGTTGTGTCTTTTGTACAAAATCTCTGCAGGTGGCGAGGAAGTACCTTACCTTGGCTAATTAGCTGCACTTGAATTGAGGCAGCTGCCTGAGTGAGATGATTCTGGCTAGTTTATACGAGTCTTTGAGCGAAGGCGCTGGCATACTAAAAAACAAAGAAAGCAACGGGAACCTTTTACTATCAGGGCCCTTCTGGCTGCTTCAACTTTAGCTCAATGCTATGTTCGAAACCAGCCTTCCTAATAAAGGAGAAGTTGATGAAGAAGACCCTACAATCATAGGAAGACGAGTCGAATGGACCCGATTGGTCAGTCTCAGCCCCAACGAAGAAGGTCACACGCTTAGAGAGAATCTCTCTGGATTCATAAAAATGTTCGACAAACGTCATGAGTTCACTCCACAAATGGCTCCTTTCGCAGAGAGGAAATATGGTCTTGAATGGTTTACCAGGGTTTTTCCTCCTGCGTTCAAAAAACACGAAGAAGAATCGAAGCTTGTGTGGGAAGGTTTCTTAATACCTTGATTAATAATCCACAAACTCAACCTCCTAAGAGGCCAGGCAGCTCTGGTGGCTGACCAGCCAAACCTTGTATCTCGACAATTTGGTTTAATCCAAACGCTACCTAAATGTCTATACGACAAAAAAGCCCACGTTATCCTCCCCAACACCATCTCCAATACTCTTGAGAGTTCGAGGCAACTAGCTCGACATGCTCACAAATCCCTTTTAACACATGTTTACTTCGAACCCTCTTACCTCTGCACCCAAGAATTCTATAATTGGTAGTCCAGGCACTATACTTCAGAATTTCTTGACGTTTCAAGCTTTGTTCGCTTGATTGACCAAGCTTTCATTGATGTGCAGGAAAAGATCAAGAAAGGTACATCCACTCATATCAAGGATATTCAAGCCTTCCGGAATTACTTTGAAACTACTTATCGACTAGATGATGTTAGTCGAACCATCTGCGAGGCTGTTGTCACACTGAAGGAAAATTTTCCGAAGAAAATGGAGAATTTAAAAATCCCTTCGTACGTTCCCCGTGAGAAACGTTATGAGGTAGCTTTCGCCTTATTTTCCCCAAAAATCCTTCGATTGCCAACCGCTGATTTTGGAGTGGCTCTTGCCCCTCCATCTCCAGATTGGTTTATCTGTGGAGATTCTATAAAAATCCTTCGACAGCAATTGAAACCGAAAGCCCAGCGGGTGGTTCTGACTAAACATACGCTAGATATTTTCAAAGGGCACCTTCATATCGGTATCGAAGATGTTCACATCGAATCTGAAATCCTTGAAGGTCGTCACCCTTCGATTCTGGACTCTTTTATTTGAACTCTATTGTTACTAACTCGTGGCAACGTGATTTGTTTTGCAGCTGCCCCTAAAAGGAATGCACCCCAGCCATGAGTTAAAGCAAAGACTGAAGGCCATAAGGTAAGCTTACATGCCTTTATGCTTGATTATTCTTGTTCTTGGTTGCTTCTAATATTCCTTAATGGCTTAGGTGTCTTGCAAGCCACCTTCAACACCTCAAAAGAAGCTTAAAAAAGCTTCTGCTCAGATTATTATTGACTCAGAGGATGATGACGAATCCCCTCTTGAAGAATTATAGCTGAAGAAACGGCGGAGAACTAGCCAAGGGACGGACACTGCTGGCAACCTATCTGAACCCTCGACGGCTAAGGTCTTGAAGCTAACTACACCACCTGTGATAATGCAGAAATCCCTACTGAGGGCGCCTCGAACCCAACCGTAGTCCCGATCGAAAGTGATAACTCTAGTCCTGCTGACGAGGGTGGCAAGGTAAATTATACCTCAACTCTCCTTGAAGTCCTGGTTTACTTACATCTTATTCTCTTTAATCATGTCTATTGTCTCTTGATTTAGGTCGATGCTGGTGGCTCGAAACCTCCGTTGGACAAGTCTCCATCTCCAGCCACCATCTTCAATAGCCAAGGTGAGCCTACTTATCATCCCACATTTAACTTGGGATCTGGTATGGGTTCTCTTGGTGAAATTAACAAGCCTAGACTTGTAACAGTTCCTCCTTCGCCTACAAAAACTGTTATCCAACAATCCCAAACTAATGGGTCTAATCACGAAGAAGATGGTGCACCTCAGACTCTTGAGGCAGCTGCTGCCAAGGACGTCCCTATAGAGGAGAATACATCCTTAGCAAATGCAGGCAATTCTCTAATGGGTAATACTCTTGGTGTCGAAGACACTGAGCCAGTAGGAGGTGAGGACGATGATGAGGATGAAACCATGCACCAATCAGAATTGGACGGCCATAGTGATAAGGATACTGGGGATGAGATGTATGAAGACAAAGCAAGTGATGATCAAAGTGAAGAGGGAAAACTCGAGAAATGTCCAGTCAACGAACCCACCCACGTCGAGGTGGTTGCTACTCCAACCATTACTGTGACTAAAGAAGGAAAAACAATGCCCACCACATGTGAAGGAAGCCTCACTGGAGCAGAACTCAACACCCTAAAACTTAGCAACCCACGACAGTATGTCAAGATTCTTCTTGGGAGTCGAGGCAGTTCTTTTGGCAAGGCTCTCAGCACTTCGAATTCTGAGGATCAAGCTTTGAGCAAGCCAAAAGAGAACATCCTCGAGAAGATCAAAGAGAAAATCTTCAAGGGTGATCTTTTTTCAATCTTGCAAATGGACCAGGTTACCCATCTTTCTCTGAAGACTCTCCTTTAACAGGTGGATATTCATTCCATCTCCCCCGAATCTGCTACTGTTATCCTGGAACTTGGCACCATGATCGATCAAGTCTATGGGGATCTCAGACGGCTGCCTCAGATTGAGAAAGCCATTTTGACCAAAGCTAGAAGTGAGGTTGCCGCCTGGACCGCTGCTGCTGAGTCTGAGAGTAAGGTAGCAGAGTTGGAGGAGGCGAAGAACAAGAACCAACAAGAGATTGCCTCCAATGAAAATAACATCACCTCCTGGGAGTGAAAGATTAAGAAACTTCGCAGCAAGATATCGAAGGCTAAGAAACGGAATGCTGAGTTATCTGCTTTCGATGATTCCAGCCTTTTGGACGAGCTTAACCATGCCATTACTTTTGCTAAGGAGGCCTGACAACTAGAGCAGAGGTTGCCCTTATGGAATTCGACAAAACCTTATGTCAAAGGCGCCTCGAACTCCAGAAGTCGAGATACTTAAGAATGAAGGAGAATCTCCCCTTTTAGCTTGTTATCACTTTTGTAATGCTTTTCTTTTTGGCCATCATACACCATAGTCTTTAGACTTGATTATGTAACGACTTGAGCCATTTTGGCATTTATAAACACCATTTATGGCTTTGCTTTATGTATTGAATTATTCTATAGAGATTTTAACTTCTTGAAGTGTTGGTTTGTACTTTTTCAAATACTTGCCATTTACTTTCAAAATCCTCTTGTCTTCGTTTAATTCTTTGACTTCATAAGCTCCATTGAAGAACACTTGCGTGACTTGGAATGGGCCTTCCCACTTTGGGGACCATTTTCCCAAAGATCTGACCTTTCGATCCATAGGCAAAATCACCTTCCAAACTAAATCTCCAGGTAGAAAGGTCTTAGCCTTAACCTTTTTGTTATATGACTTCTCTACTCTCCCCTTTTGCCTCCTCAAAAGTCCTAGAGCTTTGAGTCTTTCTTCATCCAGACCCACCAACTCATCCAACATCATGTCCCAATACATTTCGCGAGGGATTTCATGATGTCTCTAAATCCTAACTGATTATATATAGATCTCAACCGGTAACACTGCGTCATGGCCAAAAGTCAGCCGAAAAAGGGTGCTATTGGTGGCTTCTTTGGGGGAGGTTCGACATGCCCAAAGGATCTGGTCCAATGTTTTATGCCAATTTTTAGTTTTCTTCCCTACATGCTTTTTTATCAACCCAATCACTACTTTGTTTACTGTCTCTATTTGACCATTAGCCTGGGCATAATAAGGTGTCGAGGTTAGGAGTTTAAATCCCATTTCCTTAGAGAATTCATGCATCTTTCGACCAGTAAATACTGACCCTTGATTTGTCGTAATTGTTTCTGTTACTCTAAACCTGTAAATGATATACTTTTGAATGAACTCAATAACGTCCTCTTGATCTACTTTTGGTAGAGGTATCGCTTTGATCCACTTCGTAAAGTAATATATTCCTACCAAGATATACTTTTGGTTTTTGGAGGATGCTGGTCGAATCTCTCCAATCAGGTTCAAGCCCCATCCTCTGAAAGGCCATGGTTTGACTATAGAGTGTAGCTAGCTTGCTGGGACGTGCTGTATACCAGCGTGGACCTGACATTCCTGTCAGCCTTTGGCGAATTCGATGTAGTCTTTTAACATGGTAGGCCAATACGTGTCTTGACGAAATAATAACCATTTCATCTTATGGCCTACTCGGTGTGCCCCACATGTCCCACTATGGACTGTCGATAGGGCCAGATATGCCTCAGATTCACTAAGACATTTAAGCAAGACCCCCTCAGGGGTCTTTTTGAATAGCTCATTTCCTAGAAGAACGTATCTTAGAGCTTGATACTTAATTTTTCGTTTTGTAGACGCTGATGGACTTCGTAGGTATTCGACCAACGATTTCCTCCAGCCTTTATCCGTTAAACCATCCACCACGAAAATTTCGAAATTTTCTTCGTTAGCATACCCAAACTTCGTTACTTCTAGATCTGATGGACATAATCCAACAGACACAACTTTACCTCTAGCTTTGATTGCTTCCTGTAGGTTTTCTTTTGAAACCTTATACCCATAGGCAATTTGTGCTAATTCGTTTGCTACTTGATTCTTTAGTCGAGGTATATGTCGAATGGTTGATACTTCGAATTTTTTCAGTAACCTGTTGGCTATTACAAAGTACATGATGAGATTTTCTTTAACACATTTATACTCCTTTGTTATTTGCATTATAACCAACTCTGAGTCTCCCATTATTTCGACTCAGGTTACCCTCAATTCTAACAAAATTTTAAGTCCTGCTATCAAGGCCTCATATTCAGCCTCATTATTGGAGCAAAGCCCTTCGACATTATACTTAAATTTTGTTGGAATTTTATCAGGCGAAATAATTAACAAACCAACGCACTTCCCTTCTTTATGGCTGGAGCCATCGAAGTATAACTTCCAGGGTTCTAGTTCGACATAATTTAAAACACTTTCATTTATGGAGTGGTCGACAATGAAGTCTGCCACTACTTGTCCTTTAACTGCCTTCAAAGGTTTATAAGTTAAAGAATATTCAGTTAATTCTAGCACCCACTTTCCTATTCGACTATGCAAAATAGGTTTAGACAACATGTGTTTGATAACATCAATGTGAGAAGAAACATACACATCAACTGGTTTTATATATTGCTTCAGTTTCATACAAGAGAAATACATGCATAGACATAACTTTTCTATCATGTTATACCTAATTTCTACATCATTTAAAACTCTACTAAGGTAATAAATAGCTCTTTCGACGCCATTCTCATCCTCTTGAGCCAACATGCTCCCTAAAGTTTCATCTGATGCTGCTATGTATAGCCTCATATTATTGCTCCTGCAAGGTGGCGAAAGTATTAGAGGGTGGCTCAGGTAGTCTTTGATCTTGTTGAAAGCTTCCTATTAATCTTCCCCCATTCGAACCCCTCTTTATTAAATTGAAGCAGTGGTGAGAAGGCCTGTGTTTTGCCACTTAGGTTTGATATAAACCTTCTCAAGAAGTTTATCTTGCCCAACAACGACTGCAGCTCCCTCTTAGTTGATGGCGATTTCGCTTCCATGATAGCTTTAGTTTTATTTTGGTTGATTTTGATCCCCTTTTTGTGGACCACGAAGCCTAAGAAATGCCCCGCCTACACACAAAACGCACACTTAAGAGGATTCATCTTAAGACCATACTTCCTCATCCTCTTAAAGGATTGTCGAAGATGGTCCACATGTTCTTTTCCTGAAAAAGACTTAACCACAATGTCATCAATGTATATTTGCATGAAATTTTCTATATAATCATTGAAAATTGAATTCATTGCTCGCTGATACGTTGCCCCAACATTTTTTAGGCCAAAAGGCATCACTACCCATTCGTAGGTGCCTAAGGATTCGGGACATTGAAAAGATGTTTTGGGGATATCATCTTCGGAAATGAAGATCTAATTATAACCAGAGTATCCTTCCAGCATATTGAGGTACTCATGTCCTGCGGCGGAATTGACTAGCATTTCTGCCACAAGCATAGAGTATTCATTCTTAGGAGTTGCTAAATTTAGATCCCTAAAGTCTATGCAAACTCTTAGAGACCCATTCTTCTTAATGACAGGGACAATATTAGCTAACCATTCGACATACCTGGCGGTGCAGATAAACTTGCATCGAAGGAGTCTTTCGACTTCCTCTTTTATTTTTGAGAGAATTCCTGGGGCAAAACGCCTTGGATTTTGTTTAATTGGCTTCTTCCCAGGCTTGATTGGCAGTTTATGTTCGACCAATTTCTTCTTCAAACCAAGCATCTCATCATAATCCCAGGCGAAACAATCTTTATACTCTCGTAGTAGTTGGATGATTTCGACCTTGAGTCGAGGGTTGAGGTTGACACTCACCTATGTTGGCCTTTTAATCACCCCTTCTCCTAGATCAACCTATTCCAATGGGTCCTACACCAACATCTTGATATCATTCACCAGTGGATTTTTTTCGAATCCTAGAGGCTCTTCATCATAGATGGCATCAAGCCTCTGGCTTTGCTCTCCATCCTGAACCTTGTCAGGTGGTTCTGGGTCGAAGTCTTTTCCAGGACCTTCTTGATAATAATCTAACTTGGCCTTGTCAGCCATTTGTTCACTAGCAGCTTCCAAAGCCGCCTGAAGTTTACTTTCAGCTATGTAGGTCGAAATTCTTTTTAGTGTTTTATACTCAGTCATTCTCACTGAACTCGCTTCCCCATCCCGTGGGGTCTACTCCAGGACTGCCCAGGTATGGAAGTCTCTCTCCAGGCACTTCCTTATCCCAACGAAAACCGTCTATGGAGTGCAAATATAATGAACAAAATGTCTCGTCATCTGGGACAAATTCAAAATCTGCCGGGGCACACAGGTCAATGTTGTCCAGATGTTTGTCAAACTGTCTTCGGTCGATATGATTAATGGGTGCTTTGAAGTATCCTTGATCAGCTTCGATGTTCTCCACAATGCCGTATAGCCTCCAAATAGCAATTCGTTGGTGCATCGAAGATGACACTGCACCAATGCCATGTATCCATTCTCGTCCCAAAAGAAGATTATAATTAACCTTTGTTTCCACCACCATGAAAACAGTGGGCCTTGTAATAGTTCCAACTGTCAAGTCCACTTGTATTACCCCCATTGTCGAGCCAACCTTGCCTTCGTAGTTCGACAGAGCCATGTTATGTGGCTTCATGTCGGTATCATATTTGCCAATTTTATTCAGTAAGAAGTGTGGTATCAAGTTTACCGTTGCGCCGCAGTCCACCAAAATCTTATTTACTGGCACATTTTCCATTTTTCCGGTGATATAAAGGGGCTTCAAATGATTTTTCATTATCTCAGTGGGTCGCTCGAAGAAGGCATTCTGCTCCTTCACGCAATCATTATTCATAACATAGTAGCACACAGGTTTGTGTGCCGCCATTTCAGCCTCAGTATATGCATCTAGATTCTCGACCTCTGTGATTCTGTTGAAATCTTTGAGCATTACAGATACTATGTTAACCAGGATATCTAAAGAGGCTTCAGAGTCAGAATCAAAATTATCTGTCATCTCATCGTCATCTTCAACTGATCTTTTGTGTTCGACCTCTTGAGAGGGGAACAATTTTCGTCCCACAGGCATTTTCTCAGTGATTTTCAATTGACCACCTTTGTCCTCTGTAGGGGCATTGGTGTTGGATTCTGCCTGATTCTTTGATGAGGCTTCCCTAAGGGCCTTCCTCTTTCATTGTTCCATCCGCCACTGAGATCGTGTCATCGGGTTTTTTCCTTTGTAATTCTCAGAGATATGTGCAGTCTTGGAGGATTGAAACTCTTTTCGATAGGTGATTGATGAACCTTGACTGACTTCAAAAATTTTCCACTTCTGCTGTCCCCTTTGTCGGTCCTCATTAGTTCTGACCCACCTACCGTTAGAAGTCTCGGAAAATGGATTAAAGGTAGTAGGCCTGGCCCTTGGGGCTCTAGTGTTATACTCAGATTTTCTAGGGTCAATGTTTCGAGGGCCAAAGTTGGGCCTCTCCCACTTCTGTTTTATCTTTTGCATCCCCTCGAGCTTTTGGGAAGCCTTCTGATCGAAGATTGCACTACATCTAGGGCACAACATAACACCAGACCCTTTCTTCTGACAATGATGGAGGAACTCAACTATGGTCTCCTCATGTCTTGGGTAGGCCATTTTGTTGTGTTCCTCTTGGCTACTTAATCCCTCGTTTTCCATGGTCTCATGTGGTGTTATCTCAACCATGTTCACATCCATGTCAACATCCTCCCTCAGGTTTAGCCTACGGAGATTGAACTCAAGGTCTTCAGCAGCCTGATCCTTCTTTATAAAACTATCAGTAGCTTCTTTGGTTACCAGCATCAGGCTGGAACCCCTTGTGTTATGAATAATCTTGTCGAGGCCTTCAGTAACCTCCTTCGCGAGTGTTGTATCATGCTCAGAGCCCATGATGACCCTGGCTAGTACATCTTTATTGACAAAATCCTCAGTGATTTTCACCATGTTAATTGAAAAATCGAAACTATCAGTAGCTTCGGCCATGTGTGCCTCTGTGGGTTCTGCATAGTGGGCATCCACCACTTGTAGTGGATCTGTATCCACTTTCATTTGGCTATTTCTTTTCTCTCCAAACTTCAATCTTCCCTCTTGGATGGCATTCAGAACGAGATCCCTGAAAAGAAAACATTGAGATGCTTTATGACCCAAAAAATTATGGTATTTATGAAACCCTCTCTTTTTCCTTTGTTCTAAAGATGGCATTTTAGCGCCAGGTGGCACTATCATTTGCCCATCCTTAACTAAAAAATCAAAAATTTCGTCACATTTAGTGATGTCAAAAGTGTATGTTTTTTCTGGGAACTTGTCGTTCTTTTCAGATTTGACAAAACTTTTCCCATGTGGGGGAGCCAATACTTTACAAGCGTAAGGAGGACCCTGTTTTAATTCAGCAACATCTACTTCATTTACGTCGAAGTATAATGATTCCTCATGTACACGTTGGATGTTTTTGTTATATTCGACATAAGCTACTTTCTTACTCTTATTGTATTTGGCATTTTCATCTTTAAGACGCTCTAGCTGTCGACCCTGTCAGCTAGTTGGGCCATGTCTCTCAGATACTGGGTATCTAATTTCTTTCTAATAGAGTAATCGAGGCCACCAGCGGCCATTTCGACTAACTCATGTTCAGGAACTTGAGTAAAGCATCTAGCCTTGAGTAGTCGGAACCTATTTAGAATTCTTCTATTGGCTCAGAAAACTTACATTTTATACTAGCCAATTCCTTTAAGCTAACCTTGGTTTGCCCCATATAGAACTATTCATGGAATAAACGTTCCAACTGGGTCCAATTACAAACTGAGTTAGGGGGGCAAAGTTATAAACCAAGTGAAAGAATTTTTGGTGAGAGAACTGGGGAAGTATTTTATCCTAAGGCTTTCATCATTTGAAATTTCTCCGGCCTCGATCGTATAACTCCCCACATGCTCGACAGTAGACTCCGTCGTGTCTCCTGAAAATTTAGTGAACTTTGGCACCTTCATCCTGGGAGGTAATTCTGACTGGAGAATATAATCTACTATTGGTGACGTATAATTTGGCCTATTGAAACCAGAGTTTATCCCATTTTGAGCTATTACTCTTTCGACCATGGCTGCTAAGTTATTGTCGACAACCATGTTATTACGTCGAACTTGTTAGATGACATTGTCTGCATCTTGGTTTTGATTTACCATGATTACTTCTGGGTCTCTTTCTATTGGGATTGGTATTTGGGCCCTTTGTGGTTCGACTCTGTGTGGTTCGATTCTGGGGAGTTCGACCCTCCCTTAATTCTCCAAATTGGCATGAGGTGGATTTCCTAAATCCTGTCGTAGAATGTTTCCATGGTAGCTGTGTTTTTGGCAGTGGCTGGCACATCCATAAATTCTACCAACCATGCCAATTGCGCTGCTAATTGCTGGTTAGTCTGAGTGGTATTTTGGATCAGAGGTTGAAAGATTTCTCCTATAGTTTAGGATAAGGTTTGGACCATTTGCAGGTTGCTCTCATCCATTTATTGTCTCAAACAAGCTATTGAAGTATTGGTCAGATTAGGGCCCTGAGTGGAATACCCCACACCTATACTTTGGTTGTTTCGACCAATGTTTACCCCAGACCCTGATCCTTGTAGTGGTGAAGCCATCGTGTTGTCTGAGAATATTGGGGGAGCATTCTGGAGGCCTTACATTATCGTTGTTGGCATTCCATATGGTGGGTTTCTTGGTAATAGTTGTGAAAACCCTGAAGGGGAAAAATGTCTAGACGTTGAATTTCCTCCTGGTGGAGTTTGGGGATTCGACGCTTGAGGCTCAATATACTCTAACACAGGCTAGGTGTAAGCCCTTATGCTCGTTGATCCCGATCCCAACACTAATGGAATTGGTTCAGGCCTCACAGGAGGCGCTACCTGTTCTCCAGTCGAAGGTGCTAAGGGTGGAACTGCATCGTTCCTAGACACATCATGAGGGTTAGTGTTGCTAGGCTGGAGATTAGAGCCATCTCCTCGAAAGCTTGGGTTATTTGGCTGATTTGCATCTGTCGCCATTTCCCTAGTGTAATTTTTCCTTGGTCTTTTTTCGTTTGTAACGGCTATCTTGCCACTTCTTAATAACTTATAACAAAGTTTTATCAAAGACAAATAAATTGTAGTTTCGCGAAATTTTTATAAAAATTCATAAAAATCTTTAGCACTGCCCCACTGGGCGTGCCAATTTGTTTTCTGTGAAAATTGGAAAACAACTGCTGATCTTCCAAATCTAACTTTGGTGACTCACAGGATTGATCAGATTGATCCTAGGACATGTGCTAAATTTTATGTGAAATCAATTATCTAAACTACACACTTCGACAATGTTTTGAGGGAAAGTTTTAACATAAATGTAAGGCTCGACTAAAACGAAAGGATGTAAATTTGTAGAAAGAAAAAGTAAAGAACTTTTAAAAGTATTTAACAAAGTAAAGCATAATGCGGGGAAGATGTAAATGGCAAGAAAATAAAGATAAACTCTTTAAAATTAAACAAGTAAAATAAGCTTTACTAAAAGGAAAGATGGTGTGTTTACATGACGTACATTCTCCTAGAACTCGTTTCTCTACACTTGGATACTTTGAGTAATTTTGGGAGTGACTTGTACAAATAGTAAATTATAACACACTAAATTCTATGGCTAGAACTGTTATTTATAATAGTAAAACTAACTACCATTAACCTCCTAAAATCACCAGCCTATGACAAGTGTCGTATTGCATGTAGTCACTTTGTTAGATGAGCGCCACTTGTCTTGCTTAGTCATGAGAAAGCATAACTACTCCCTCCTTTATTTGAATTTCAAAACTTCACTAATACTCAGCCAACATCCTCGGTCAAAGGTAGTATCCTCAATATTTAGCAATTTTCTCTAAGTCCCAAACGCTCAAATAACCTAACCTACTCGAAGGCCTCCCCATTCGAAGTCTTTTACATTTCTTCAAAAGTTAAATATTTTATTCAAATATTTAATCTTAATTTGAGCGTAGAATTTATGAGCTAACAACAGGATGCCTGCTCTGATACCAATTGAAATTCTGATAACAGATCTCAGATGTCCCAAGAGATGTCGAGACATTGATCTCTGCTAAAAACTGAACAAGGATAGAAACATTATGTTCTATTAAAATCAAGAACACTTTGAACCTTCTATCGCACCTCGAAAAGTTCAACAAATCGAGAATGTATGACCCTCGGGCAAAAGGCACAGAAATGCGGTTCGACAGAGTCGCCACCGAACTTTATTTATCCTAAAATAGGGAAAAGAAAATATCGAGAAAACCTTTTAAGACGAAAGGATAGGAACAGGTCGCTGCAACCGATGTTCCGGGTTTGAGAGTCGGTTACACAAGGGAAAGGTATTAGCACCCCTCACGTCCATTGTACTTAACGGGAACCTCTTAATTCAAATTGTAACGAACGTTAGCTAAGATTATTTGTTTTCTTCTCAATAATAAATGTGAAACGGTACGATAAAAGGACAACGATGCTAGAGCAAAAAATGGTGGTTATAGGATAGGGTGCTCGCCAAGGATTGGGGCCCTCGTGCCTACGTAAGCTCATTCAGACAAGAATGAGAAAGCAGAGCGTTTGTAGTTCGACTACGGGAAACGATATGGGGAAACGGAAGATGAAAGGATGGTAGACGGAATGACGGAGAAAGATAGAAGTGTGCTTACCAAGATCATTGAAATCTTTTGCCTACATATCTTACATTCATACGAGAATGAAGAATCAGAGCGTCCGTAGTTCGTGGTAACGACCACGAAAAGAGAAGGGGTTGAAATGTTTGAAGTTTGGGTACTGATGAAGATTACTCGAAGCTTAAGAAAGACTCCTCGGCCCCAAGTAATTGGGAGAGTGAGTCAAAGACTTGGTTCTCTCCCTTTTTTAATCTTGAAAAGAGATTGTGTTTGAAAGGTGTATGAATGATGAGTGGTTGGAAGATGGTTGAAGGTTGTTGAGTTGGAAATATTATTTAGAGGCATCAATTGCTCACACACGAGTAAGATAACTCGCATCCAAACAACTGAAGGGAGATCAAAGGCTCAATCCCCCTCTTTTCACCTTGAAAAGAATTGAATAGTTTTTAATTGATTAAATAGTTTATTGAGAAAATATGATTGACGTTGGATCAAGGATTTGACTTATATTTGCATGAAAAACCGTGATGGAATGGAAGTAGGTTTGAAAAAAGGAACGACGACGACTCGAGGGTTTGTTTGAAAATGGAACCGGCTTGACGAAGAATCAAGGTTTAGGTTATGAGAAAGGATACTAATCCCTGAGGGTGCTCTTAATAATGAAACCACGATGAAATGTGAAAGTGTGTGCGATAGGTTGATAGCGAGTGTGAACGAGCACTCAACTTACAGAGGGGTGTTTGAAAATGGCTCGACGACGAATCGAGAATTAGTTTGAAAATAGTTTAATCTACGCTAGACCCTAAGGGTGCTCCTAGAAGATAAACCACAATCAAAGCAAAATACGAATGCGTACATCAGAATGGGAGAGGGATACATGTAAGTTACACGGGATTGCATGAAATAAAAGGGTTCATTATCAGGTAGCCCAAGAGGAAGTCGTGTGTGTGCAAAGTGTTCTAAACTAAGCCTTGAGAAAAAGTAGGACAAAACTCCAAGTTAGGGTTCTTGAAAAAAGTCCAATGATCCAACAGTCCACCGATTTAGGCTTTTAGCGTTTCGATAATTTATTAAGTTTATTCGAACTGTGTGAATAAGAATGAATAATATGAGTATGAATATGAACAATTATGAATAATGTGAATAATATAACAAGATATATATCAACATAATTAAGATAATATCCACAATAATATGAATAAGATAATATAATCGAAATATGATGACTAAATTTAAAACAGTTGTATATTGACTGAAAAGTAAAACAAGAATATGTTGACGGAAAGTAAAGTTAGGGGTTAGTTGATTTTGTAAATTGAATCGGGACGAAATGTAGCGCTAAACCATCGTAGCTCGACTTATAACGAGATTCGAACTATAGGAGGTCACACGAATTGATATATGTGCTAAAAACAAGATAGAGAAATGATATTGAGGATCATTCTCCAATTTAATCGTGTCGCACAGGCCAAAAAACAAATGATCTCGTCTTAATCATAAACTCGTGTCGATTAATCAAAGGTAGCCTATCACGATCCCAAAGTATAGAAAATGACCCAAATGGTCATTTTCCACATATTTGACATAGTGAAGGTTATCGACTTTGATAAACTAACGTTTACGAATCCAAAGACTTCATCGATCGATAAATGAAAATAAAATCGAGATGTAGAAGAAACTGAAAAGAGAAAAAGAAAGTGGTCTCAGTTTCATCCTTGAAATGTGGGATACTAGGTTAAAGAAGAAACTGAGACCCGTTCATGGCATACAACCTTGAAGCGTTGGGAGGTTTATTTTAACCTTTTCAAGTGGAATACTTGATTAAAGAAGAAACTGGATTATGTTTTGATCAGGGAAGTTTATTTTTGTTATTACCTTTGCTTAAACTATTGTTACAGTGGAAATAGGATATCAAACTATTAATTAGTTTAAATCACAATTCTTAATTCACAACCGCTCTTTGATTTATCCGAAGGAAAAGGTCAAAAGAGGGAAAACCTATTTTTGCATCGTAAACGCAATGCGGGGAGAGACCTAGGTAAGGGGTTGGTTAAGCTTAGGGAAGGTACTAGCACCCTAAACTTCTGTAGTACTCTACAGGAACCTTTTGTTTATTGTATGCTTTTTTTTATTTTTATTATCAGTTTGAAATATATATTGAACTAAGGGATAGAGTGACCTAAAAGACCTAAGGGTTAGTCCTAAGTTTACTCGGCAAGACGTCGCATCTTGTGCCTACGTATCCTGGATAGGGAATGGAATTAGAGTAATCGTAGTTCCCCTCAAAAGGGAGGTTAGAAGCGTCTTGGCTGTGGTCAAGGTTTCAAGGGGAGTAAATGTATCTTAAGGACACGCTTACGTGGAGTTTCGAAACTTCTATTTCTACGTTGAAATGTTGAATTGAAAATAGGGTTAAAATTAGGGATTTCACGGCGGGAAACCCTAAACAGAGTACGACGACTCTTTGACCTAATGCTAGGGTAAAGGGAATTTTCGTCCACGGCGGGACACCTAGGCTATTAGGGTTTGGAAACGGTTGAAACTAGGGTTATTGACTCGACGGTCAAACTGTTAATCCTAATCCTTCAGAGGGGTGAAATGATAAAAACATGCAAGCAACGAAATCATTACATGGCAGGCACAAAAATATGAAAAATAAAGCAAGCAAAAAAGAGGACAGCATTGCGACCACTCGCGTAAATTACAAATTCCCAAAAAAGAAAGACGAAATAAAACCGCGACCATGGCCTCGCGTAAATTACATCCATAGAACAAAATAAACCAAAAGAAAACAATAACGATCTGGAATAAACAAATTAACGAGGATTAGACGAAAATGAAACAACGTCAACAGTGCAGCAGAGTCGGTCGATGGTGCGGTATCAGAATGTATTTATTATTTTATTTTAAATTTTTTCACAACCTCAACATTGTTTTTTTTATTCTTAAAAAAAGGTTAATGTTTGAAATTAAGAAAATTGGCTCAATAAACTTGTGAGCTTATTTTTTTTCTGCAAAGAAATGACTTTAATTGTTAAAATGCTAAAAATGATTTTTAATGTTAAATGCTAAACATGGCTTTTATTTTTAAATTCTAAATAATGAATTTTAAGCTTTAATTCAAAATATGAATTTTGTTTTAAATGCTAAACATGAACTTTAAAATTTTTTATGCAAAACATGAATTTTATTTCAAATGCTAAAAATGGACTCAAAATTTTATTTTTTTTATGCAAAACAGATGAGTTTTAAAATTAAATTTTTTTTTTATGCAAAAAAAAATGATGTTTTAATGTTAAAGGTTAAAAAAATGAGGTTTAATTTTAAATGTTTATTTTTTTGAAATCACCTTAATTTTGTTTTCTTTTAAAAGAGAAGCTTTAATTTTTGTTTTTAAAAACTTTAATTTTATCTTTATTTTTTTTATAAAAAAAACAAATATGTTTTGGATTTTGATTTTAACTAAAACTTTTGGTCTTGATGTTAAAACGTTATCATTAACTTTAATTGCTTGAATTGATAGCTTTTTTTTAAAACTTAAATTTAATTAATTATTACAAAGTGAACTTATCCGACTTGAATTCTTAACAAATACAATAAAATAAATAAAATGGTGAATAACAGGAAGTATATATTGACGAGAAAGTGGCAGCTAGGGCTTTAGCCCCTTTCGTGAGTTCCGGCGGCACTCTTTCACTTTTCATCTTCTTTCTCTGTTTCTGCATGTCTCTCTCACCTTTCTCTGTTGGCCATCTTCATCCTTCTTTGTGTTTCTCCTGCATGAAAAAATGAAGAAAAAAAAAAAAGAAAAAAACAACATCAACAAAGTGGCTTACAGGGGTCCGCGTTCGGTAGTGACGACTCTATTTGATGGTTTCGACTTGGCTTAATGGTGGCGATGATGACGGAAGGGACCTCCTCTTGTCTGAGTTTGACGAATTCCGGAGCGGGGGGTGTCGAGGACGAAGCCCGTTCGTTGTCTGTGACGGCCGTCCTTTTCCGTCTGTTGAGTTTGTTCCTTTTATTTTTCATGATTCGCTTTGTTGATTGTGATGTGTTTTACTGATGAAACGACCGCCGTTGGGTTGTGTTCTGAACGTAGGGTTTGAATCCCTTTTCCGGTAATATTTATATTCGGAAAGACTCTTTAGGATAATTAGAATCTTAGAGAAAATAAAATGTAAATTAAATTCTCCTTTGTAATTGTAAAAAAAAACAAATATGAATAAAATATTCACATTTTTCTTTATCCCACATATTTTCCGATTTCCTTTCCGTCTTTTACTGCCACTGAATGACTCAAAAACATATCCGGATAAATCCAACTTGGTCAAAAACTCCGAATAGAATTAATCAATTAAACGATTAAACTCTTAATTGGTATAACCAACTTCACCGTGTAAATTCACTATGAGTAAATTCAAAAAAATCAAATAAATTAGACTTCGCCATTTCAAACCGTGTCGCTTTTCTTAAAACATGATATAACCTTCAGTTCCAATTCAATATTTCCATATTGAACTGCGCCTGATGATAGAATCAATGATATTCTTGACCGAAGTAAAACAGGAGGGAAGCGGAGAAAACTGATGAACAGTGAAAACAGGAATATACTCTGCATCAAAATTCCATTTGCATCTCTGATAAAATACCAACACATAAACCAACTCGGCCTATCAATCTCGATTAAATGTAAATCAAAACCCGAATTCAAATAAGAATTTTTACTGTTTCTTTTCTTTTGAAGCTTAAGATAGCAGAAAGCAGGGGAAGCAGAAAAAATATGCGCCTATGAAGTAAATTCGAACAAGTGATTGCTTGCACCTGACGTAACCCAAACCAAATTTCTATTTCAACATAACCAGCCCCACACGATTAAGCAACAACCCTGAATCCTACTGACCACAAAGTCTCGGCTCCTGACTAAATCATCGTATCTTAAAAACTCCGATGCCAAAATTTACTGTAAATTTCTGTTTATCCTCAAAATAAAGAATTCGGAGATGGAGATTTTAATTATTCCGAAGAACCCTGATGACAGCTCATCTTCAAAAACCGTCAGTAAATAATGCACAAATTACCCTTTTATCCTTTTCACAGTTAAAGCGTACCTGATGTAATTCCTGCAAGATAAACGGACTACGTAACGTGTTAGTAGTTAGTGGATGTAATGCAAAATGAAATGGGATGCAAGATGAAACGACTAATCTTAGGGTAAAATTTGGGGTATTACAGTTTCCCCTATTTAAATAGCTTCGCTAAATGATTTGAGCGACGTAGGCTCGAGAAATCATGATGGAAGGGATTTAAATATAGATAACCGAAATTTTTTGCCCTTAGATGCAGTGATATGCAATGCTATGGACAAAACAGACGATAATGTTGACAAATGTTATGAATCTAGTATGATGCGTATGATGGAATGATAAATGCAAGGATGCCGACGACACGACGCCATAGGAGACAGACGCGACAGATACACACTAGGGAATATGACGCACTGAGTGACAGCACGACACTGGGGAATTTTTAAAATGATGGCCAACTGGCGCAAACACGACCAATTGTCACTTTCAGAAAGGGAAAGGTATGAACGAGATCCTCAATGGAGATGGCACCAATGAGACGACCTCCACTGGGGAATATCTGAGAGTAATTGTTCAACAGGTTCAGGAGTGACCGGCTGATACTCTAGGGTAAAAATAAAAATGGATCTGCACGACTGTAGGATCGATTAACAAGATGTTGGAGCATTGAGCAAAGAATAACATCCGAGCTTCTGGAACCTCTCCCTCGTGACAGGATCAGACGGAATTTAGGAATCCGTAGAAAATATACAGGGTAAAACCGGTTGTATGCCAAACTAAATTGTCTTAAATGGGAAACGCTCTGATAAGCTTCCTCGAGAGAGAACTGCCCCTTATCGTTGGAAGGGACTTATATGCCAAACTGGATAAGCTCTCCAATAAAGAGACTGCTGCTTATCGGTGAATAACTGAGTGAGAAATTGATTGATGAGCTCCGCTGGAGGGATTGTCACTCATCTGATAAATAAACCTCTTCATATCTAAGGTCGGCGCCCGAAATACGTTTCGGATTCTTCTTTTACTAAAGGATAAAATGAACTTATTCATACTTCAAGGTCGGCGCCCTGATCATGATTCAGCTCCTTCTTTTACCAAAGGATAAAATGGTCCGCGGCAAGACGCCTAAGCATGAGTACGGCGACTCAACATCTTAAAGTTTAGGAAAATATATGTCCACGGCGGGAGGCCCAAGAATGAGTGCGGCGACTCGACGTCGTAAGGTTTAAATGATATGTCCATGGCGGGAGGCCCAAGAAT
The DNA here is from genome assembly GCA_963859935.3 of Lathyrus sativus. Classification (NCBI taxonomy): domain Eukaryota; kingdom Viridiplantae; phylum Streptophyta; class Magnoliopsida; order Fabales; family Fabaceae; genus Lathyrus; species Lathyrus sativus. The sequence continues at coordinate 63,972,520 of OZ012738.1, read as the reverse complement.
GAGTGCGGTGACTCAACGTCTTAAGGTTTAATGATATATCCACGGCGGGACGTTTAAGAATGAGTGCGGCGACTCAATGTCTTAAGGTGTGATGTAGGTGATACGCTCCTCGGCTGGGAACTGTTGCTTGTCTGCAAAGGATTGTAAATGCTTTCCTTGAAAGATAGTGCAAAATAAATGCACGTCCAGGTAGGTTCAGACCAACAAGACTGAAGTCCGATCTAGAATTGGGCTAGAAAGAACTGTCAAACACGACTCCATCAAGGAAACGAACTCGAATAGGGACTACCTTATCCTAGCGCGGAAAGATAACTGAAATAACCATCGTCCACGAGGGTTGAACTCTGTGGGGAAACTGGAAACAAGTAGGTATTTTATGCTTAGGCGGACAATCTACTTGGAGAGAGCGGACTAACCCCGTTACTTGGCGGTAATGACAAATAGCAAACATGCTAATGCGCATGCCAAAGTGTATACTAACGTGTATGAAAATGTCATGCAATGAGTATGCAATGCTTAGGCTCATGCATATGTTGACAAAACAGATGAGAGAGGAGACATGAGATGAAATAAACATATCGACGGGAATACCCGGGGACCTCTGTGACAGTACATCCATCGAGGGATAAGAAGAGTTGATGGTGGAACCAAATCTTGCTTCAAAGTTATAACCTCCCTGGGGAGAAAGTATCATGACTTCCACATGGGGATATGATACGACTTCACTGGAGAGTATGATGTCCTAACTTCAACTGGGGATCCTTGATCTCTTCATGAGGATACGATGTTATGACTTCATGGGAGGGATTACTATCATGAACCATAATCAGCCCAAGAATTCTTGGGTCAGAGACTTCCGGGGATAAAATAAATACCCGCTTCATGAGGAAGATGTGGAGCTAGGCAACTTCATGGAGATAGTATAGCAACTTCCTGGAAATAATACCTCGACTTCTTAGGGAAAAGGTACATCTAGCTGGGGATAAAATATATCAAAACTTCCCTGAGGAGAGTTCGTCAGATCTACCAGGGAGAATTCAACAGACATTCTTGGGGACCGTATCTTGACTTCTTTGGGGAGAATATGGAAGTCTCCTGGGAAGTATTTCCTGAGGAAAGTAAGGCAACTTCACCGAGGAACAGATGCTTCCATTGAGAATGGGTCTTCAAGAACATATATCACTTGGAGGATATTGGGGATATCTCTGAAGTCTTGAGAGTCACTGGGGATTTATCGGATGGATCCCAAGAGTGCTATCAGCTTAAAGTCTCGCTGGGGACTATCACTAGGAAGATGCTGGTAACAAACAAATGCTTATGTAACAATGAGACTTATCGGGGAGCGAAGAGATCCTTTACAGATTTCCCTGAGTCAAAGTAACATTCATTTCCAGGTGTATCTTCGAGAAAATAATTTTGAAATTTTTGAAAACACTTTTCACGTTCAAAATTTATTAACAAAAGAAAATTTCATAACAAGATAAGAATGGAGATAATGTGAACAAGGAAATTGAATAGAAAAAGGTAAATTTTATTGAAGAATGGTAGCTTGCTAAAGGCATAGCTCCATGGGAAATTACAACTTGAAATTGGCAATATGGGAAAGGTTATATTGAATCCACTGACCTACTGACCCTAACGACTAAGACTACCCACAACCTTGCTTCTGAAGATATCGATGGGATTTGAAAATGGATTCCTATAAATGCGTCTGCAGTGCTCGGTGTCGTCCGATGCAGTGAAATGCCTTTGTCCATAACTTTTATCTGGACCGCCCTTTCGGGTTTTCAATCCATCGGGACGCTCATTTTTGCCTAAGCCGCCCTTTCGGGTTTTCAACTTAGCGAGCCATATTACTTTTTTATCATTATTTTTCTTTAGGCATAATATTTTCGGACTGCATCGGAATTCACGGGATGTGCGAGCTCTTCTCCATCCATTGTTGTAAGAATTAGCGATCCTCCGGAGAAGACTGTCTTAACAACGAATGGGCCGTCGTAATTGGACATCCATTTCCCACACATGTCTTTGTGAACTGGCAAGATCTTTTTGAGTACAAGTTCTCCTTGTTGAAACTCACGGATTTAGACTTTCTTGTCGAAGGCTCTCTTCACCCGTTTCTGGTATAGCTGACCATGACACATAGCTGTCAAACGCTTCTCGTTGATGAGATTCAGCTGGTCCAACCTATATTGAACCCACTCGGCCTCATCTAGATTGACTTCCCTCAATACACTTAAGGAAGGTAGCTCAACTTCAATAGGGAGGACGACGTCCATTCCATATACTAATGAGAAAGGGGTTGCCCCTGTTGAAGTTCGGATTGTAGTTCTGTATCCATGCAAAGTGTACGGCAACATCTCATGCCAATCCTTGTAAGTCTTGACCATCTTTTGTAGGATCTTCTTGATATTTTTATTAGCGGCTTCAACAGCTCCATTCATCTTAGGACGGTAGGGTGACAAATTATGGTGTGCAATCTTGAAGTGGTCACACAACTCTGAAGGTGAGAAAAACACTTAGAAGGGGAGGGGGGGGGGGGGGGGGGGGAATAAGAGTTTTAAATAATATGGCAATAAAAACAACTCAAGATTTTTATCCTGGTTCGTTAAACTCAACTACTCCAGTCCACCTTATCAAAGATGATTTGCCTTTCTCCACAAGTACTTAATCCACTATTAATCAACTGATTACAATAGCAAGCACTAAGAACAACTGTCTTAGTCTTGTCAAGAACTACTGACCACACCTTGGTCTTCTCAAGGAACTTCTTACAAATTAATGTAAACTAAACAAGTGTTTAAATGCTTCTAATAAGCTGTATCACAACTGTGATATTTACACTTAAGATTAAGTACAAATAAAACTATATAGTTATATGAAAGAACAAATGTATAATAGCTTTGAGAGATTTTCACTTTGATGCTTCAAGCGTGTGTATCAAATATTTCTTTATGATTGAGCAACTTCAAAATGTTGTAGAAGTTCTCCTTTTATAGCTTTTTCCAAGTGCTTTGAATAATGTGCAGCTGAGTATTATATTGAAATATAAGACTTTTTCATTACCAAAAGGTATGGGCAGAGACATGCTTTCTGCAGGAAAAGTATGGTTGTAGAAGCTTTGGGATTAGCACCACGTCTCTTCATTGGACAAAATAGTCATTGGTTACTTTGGAAGTAGCATCACGTCCAATCAAGTTTACAGCTTCCTTCAGGAATGAAATACTTGAGATGATCAGAGCTAAATGTTTGAGATGATCAGAGCTTTGATAGATAATCAAAACTTGATATATCAGAGTCTCAATCTTGATCAGAGTGTTCATCAGAGTATGCAGCAGTATGTGCTTGAGCGTGAATATTATTGATTAGATTATGATTATCAGAGCCTCTGTTCTTGCAGTGAAATGAACTTCAGAGTCTGATTTGATCAAAGTTTTCAACTCTTTATACAATTCTTTCAGAAATGCTTCAGATCATTCTGCAGCTTCTGCTTCAGATTCTTCTAGCAGCGCTTCAGAGTCTTTTGATTGTCTTGGATTTGATGCTTCAGAGCCTTGCGTAGTTGCTTGTACTTATGTATTTTGCTTCTTTAAGAGTATTCAATTTAATACCTGAAACAATAATACTTGAACAAATTTAGAGTATATATTTTCTTAATACAAAATTCCATAAGAGTTATCATCAAAACATAGAGATATAAAAAACACCAATCTGTGTTCTAACAATCTCCCTCTTTTTGATGATGACAAAACATAGGAAATTTGTTCAATAAAGAGAATAAAATATATAACTCCCCCTGAGATTAAGAATCTCCCCCTGAAATGAATACTCTAATAGAAGAGAACACTTCCCTTTTTGCTTGAGTATATTTCAAAACCTGGTAGGAATCCTTGTTAAGATAAAGAATTAGAGCTTGGATGCTTTCCAGAATCAGATCCTGATGAATTCTTTCAAATAAAGAGTTTGGTTTATCTTTCAGAATCAGAGTCAAATTTTCTTCAAGGATCAGAGCCTGGTTGGGTAATTCTCAGGGTAACTTCAAAGAATTTTTGTCAGATGAAACAATAAAATCTGAAAGTCTTAAAATTCAATGTTAGTTAATACTATGTCTGAATTTCATTTTAGTATTGCTTATGGATTGAACAATCAGATTCTTTTTCTCCCCCTTTTTGTCATAATCAAAAAGAATTTAACAGACAGAAAAGATAACAGAAGAAAAGAAGATAAAACACATAAAAGAAAAACAGAACAGCCAGATTCATTCAACAAAAGATGTTCAGACAAGAGATGATTGAAAGCAAACAACATAAAACAGGTGCAAACATAAGTGCAAAAACATGGAAAAGAAAACTAGGGCTGGCGAGATGCAATCAGGGTCAGAAGATCAGTAATCTTTGCAGTAGACTCTTCTTGCTTAGCCATACAAGTTTTGATCTCCTCAGTAGTCTGTTCTTGTTTTACCATCCATGATTTGATTTCCTTAACTTCTTGGACAACATCTGGAGTCTCAGTATTCATCTCACATGCAGAGGGTGCAGAAGCAAATGCAGTTGACTTAGGATGATCAATCTCCATGTTAGATGCAGTCTGAGGATCAGGAGTATCTTCTATCATTGGAGCCGTATCTTCAGATGAAGAGTCTTCAACAAGAGCATCTTCCAGAAGTAGCACTGGTGTTGTGAGAATACTCAGCAGAGTCTGTCTGACCATTTCAGCAAACTTTGCTTTTGTATCATCAGCGCAAACTGCTCTGAGATTTGAGGCAGCAGTGTTGAACCTTGAGATGAATCTGTTCCAAGAAGCTTCAGATTCAGCAGGATCCATACTAGACACACACTCTTTTTCTGCAGAAGCAATCCCCATACGCATTTCCTTCTTGAAATTCTTAAACAAAGTAGAAACATCTAATCTGGGTTTGGGGTACAGAAAGTCTTCTAGGGTGACTTTTTGTGAAGGTTCAGGGCTTGTTTGAGTTTGTTCAAGAGGTGTTTGATCAGATGGTGGTTGTTCAGATGGTTGTTGTTTAGATGGTTGTGGTATGGTGAGATGAGGAGTAGTGGTATCAACATTAGATGGTGTTGATGTAACAACATTAGATGAAGATGGTAGAAAGTCTGTGAAGTTAAATTTGGAACGAAGAGCAAGCTTATGATGGTGTTGTTCAGAAGCAGGTAGGTCAGATGGTAGTGGTTTATAAGGGTCAGGAATTTGTAAACAAGATGGTGAGGGAACTTCAGATTCATCAGAATCAGATGATTCAGTTGAATGACATGAAGTGGAAGATAAGAAAAACATGGTTGCAATGGGTTGCACATCCAGAATGTCTTCAGATGGTTGTGGGATAGAGGGTTCAGGATTTGGGATGGTTGGTTCTTCTGGTGGTTGAGTAGAAGAGGGTGGTTCAGATTGTATTTGCTATTGTGGTTCAAATGATGTTTGTTGTTGTGGTTTAGATGATGTTTGTCGACGCGGTTCAGATGATGTTTGTTGAGGGGGTTGTTGTTCAGAAGATTTTTGTTGAGGGGCAGATGTTAATACCTGTTTAATCGTTTCTCTTATTTCCTCCAAGCTAGCTTCTGGAGGATTTTCCTTCAGCTTCTTGACCTCCTGAGGCTGGACAATAACATCAGAGGCTTTCCTCTTAGGCTGTGCAACAGATCCTTCCTCAGCTTTCCTTTTCTTGCGCCTGTTCTCGCAGAAGATTTGGCAGTACTTCTCCTTCCTTCTGTACTATGTTGGCAGGCAGAGGAATACCATCTCTGAAACATTCAGCAATGAATGACATAATGATTTCCCTAGGTTCATCTGCACTGAACATAGGAAAATCTGCTATATGAATCCTCCTTCTGCTGACTTCTTCAGAGTCAATCTTCTTGGGTTTGCCAGCAAGCTCTGAGATGACCTTCATCCTTTTTAGAGTATTCCCATTAATGACAGATCCTATGATGTAAGACAGATCATCTGTCAACCCAGCATCAGTCAGATGCTTTACAAGACGATTCTATGTCAGAATGTCTGATATCAGCCTTCCCATAGGGATCCAATTTCTGATCTTTCCAGCCTTAGCTCTTACTTCTTCTCTTGTTTCCTTTATGTGATTCAGAAGATGACTGAACAAAAGATAAGGCAGATCCACCTTCTTGCCTTGACTCATATAGAACATGAAGTACAGTTGTTCTGTGTTGACATAATCTGGAGAGTTTGAAGATTTTCTATGAAAAATAGAGCTCATGAAAATCTTAGCCCAGATTCTGTAAACAAGCTTCAGATCTCTGACTTTGTTGGATGGTTCCCCAGAAACACAGACCTCTTGAAAAACATCAGCCAAGTCCACACGAGCAGTTGCCATACTTGTGATTCCATCAGTTTCTTTGTACTCAATCAGCTGTCTGATTAACTTCTCAGTAATAACAATCTCCTTTCCAAGAACAGAAGAGTGAATGAACTTAGGGCAAACTTGGGCGTGAATCCAGAACTCTTTCACCAATGCTGGATAAATAGGACCCATCAACCTATCAAAGTACTTTGCCCAGTTTTGAGTTTTAATGGTTGGTTTGAGATCAAAACCATTTTCTTCAATGGAAGCAAAATCCACAAAGTTTTCACACAGAACCTCAAGATCCTTTGTTGGAGTGAGAAGATTTTGCACTGGTTCCTTGTACACAACAACATTTGGAGATGACACAGCAGGAGCAGAGGATTGCATCTGAGCAGATGTTGAAGATGATGATTCCATTGATGTTCTTGAGATACGTCTAGGTTTACGTGAGGATTTGGGTTTTGAAAAGAGATGGAAGCAATCAAGAAGACAGAAATGTATATGAGAAAATGTGATAGATAATGTAAAGTGTGAAATGTGAAGTGTTGTGAGAATATATATAGAACAATTTAGGGCAAGCAAGGGACACACATAATCTCACGCGTACACTTAAGCAATTAATGAAGTGAAAATAATCATATCAAGCAATTAATGCAAAGAATAAAATCATTTCAAGCATTTATGATTCTGACAGATGGGGGAAAAATCAAGAGATTTTAGATTTTCAAAGCAATACCTCAAACGTCAATTCAGTATGGTGCACTCTATCTTTCCAGATTCTGAGATACATGTGTTTGCTTGCATGTGCCTCTGAAACTTCTTGAGAAATGAAACGTTAGCCAACGTTCAGATCCTCTGAGCCTTGTTAGTTCAGATTTACACACAAATAAATAAATACAGAATTGAAATGAAGAAATACTTCAGAGTTTAGACATTTATCATCTGAGTAAAAATTTCATATGATGAATATTTTATTCTGGACAAAAGTCCATACTTATATTTTTTAGAATAAATTTAAATCTATCTTCAGCAAGGGGTTTTGTAAAGATATCAGCCCACTGATGATCTATATCCACAAAGTTTAAATTAATAATTCCCTTCTGAACATAGTCTCTGATGAAATGATGTTTAATCTCTATATGCTTAGCCTTAGAGTGTATAATAAGGTTTTTAGATAAGCATATAGCAGAAGTATTATCACAGAAGATAGAAATGTTACTCTCAAAAATATGATAATCTTCTAGCTGACTTTTCATCCAGAGCATATGGGTGCTACAACTAGTAGCAGCAATATATTTTGCCTCTGTTGTTGAAAGTGCAATTGTGGGTTGCTTCTTGCTGAACCATGAGATCAGATGACTTCCAAGAAACTGACAGGTTCCAGAAGTACTTTTACGTTCTACTCTGTCTCCAGCATAGTCAACATCACAGAATCCAACTAATTTATAGTCATCAGATCTTCTGTAACACAGACCCACGTTAGTAGTACCTTTCAGATACCTTAGAATCCTCTTAACAACTGTTAAGTGAGATTCTCTAGGATCTGATTGGAATCTAGCACACAGATAAACACTGAATAAAATATCAGGTCTTGAAGCAGTCAAATATAAGAGAGATCCAATCATACCTCTGTAAAGTTTTTGATCAACTTTCTTACTTACCTCTTCCTTACCAAGTGTTCTTGTAGGATGCATTGGAGTCTTTGCCAATTTGCTTTCATTCAGATTGAACTTCTTCAGAAGCTCTTTGACATATTTATTTTGGTGAATATATGTGCATTCTGGAGTTTGATTTACTTGGATTCCCAGAAAGAATCTAAGTTCTCCTATAATGCTCATTTCAAATTCATCCTGCATAGACAAAGCAAACTCCTTTCCCAGCATAATATTGGTAGATCCAAAAATAATATCATCCACATAAATTTGACAAATTAGTCAATCTTTCTTAAATGTTTTACAGAAAAGAGTTGTGTCCACTTTGCCTTTGATAAAGTTCTTTTCTAGAAGAAAATTACTTAATCTTTCATACCAAGCTCTGGGAGCTTGTTTCAAACCATAAAGAGATTTTTTGAGTTTGAAAACATGATCTGGAAATTTATCACTTTCAAAACCAGGAGGTTGATGGACATAAACTTCTTCTTCTATAATACTATTTAAGAAGGCACTCTTAACATCCATCTGATATAGAGTGATGCTATGTTGTGCAGTAAATGAAATAAGAAGGTGTATAGATTCTAACCTTGCCACTGGAGCATAAGTCTCAGTGTAATCAATTCCTTCTTGTTGAGTGTATCCTTGAGCTACTAGCCTTGCTTTGTTCCTAACAACTTCTCCTTGCTCATTTAGTTTATTTCTGAATACCCACTTTGTTCCAATAATGTTGAAACCTTTTGGTCTTGGAACCAGATCCCAAACATCATTTCTTGTAAATTGATTCAGCTCATCTTGCATTGCAAGTATCCAATCATTATCACTCAGAGCCTCATCCACAGATGTTGGTTCAATAATAGACACCAACCCACAAAGTGATGTTCCAGATGATCTGATAAACGACCTTGTTCTTATAGGGTCATCTTTCTTTCCAATAATCATTTCTTCTGGGTGAGAAGCTTTGATTCTGGATGATCCTTTAACTGTTGGTTCTTCAGAAATATTCATGTTATTCATCTGAGAAGCCAATGGAGTTGCATCTGGCGTAGCTTCTTCTTGAGCTTTCTCTACCTCTGGTTTCTCAGATTCTGTGAGAATAACTTCTCCATCTGCAGAGTTTTTAAGCTGCTTTGGCTTTTGATTGCCAAGCTTATCATCAAATCTAACATGTATGGTTTCCTCCATAATCTGTGTCTCAGTATTGTATACTCTGTAGCCTCTAGAGCGTTCAAAATATCCAATCATGAAACACTTTTGTGCTTTAGAATCAAACTTGTTAAGATTCTCTTTAGTGTTCAACATAAAGCATATACATCCAAAAGGATGGAAATAAGAAATGTTTGGCTTTCTATTCCTCCACAATTCATAAGGAGTCTTTTCCAGAAGAGATCTAACAGACACTCTGTTCTGAATGTAACATGCTGTGTTAATTGCTTCTGCCCAAAAATGTTTTGCCATGTTAGTCTCATTGATCATGGTTCTGGCCATCTCTTGCAATGTTCTATTTTTCCTCTCTACAACTCCATTCTGTTGTGGAGTTCTAGGACAGGAGAAATCATGAGCAATTCCATTTTCATTAAAATATTTTTCAAAATGTTTGTTTTCAAATTCACCACCATGATCACTTCTGACTTTAAAAATTTTGAAATCTTTTTCAGTTTGGACTTGTTTGCAGAAGTCAAAGAACACAGAATGTGACTCATCCTTGTGCTTTAGGAATTTTACCCATGTCCAACGACTGTATTCATCAACAATGACCAATCCATACTTCTTGCCTCTGATGGATGCAGTTTTCACTGGTCCAAACAGATCAATGTGAAGTAACTCTAATGGTTTTGTACTTCAAATTGGGAAGTCCTCTGACCAGATTAAGTTTATTAATCTGAGATATATGTCTCATATTAATATGACCCAATCTTCTGTGCCAGACCCATTGGTCATCATTAACAGACATAAGGCATTTAACATTCTGAACCTTAAGTTTTGAAAGACTGATTTTATAAATGTTGTTTTTCCTTTTACCATTAAAGAGGATTGAGCCATCCTTTTGACTAACAGCTTTGCAACACTTTTGATTAAAGATTATGTCATAACCATTGTCACTTAAATGACTTATGGACAATAGATTATGAGCTAATCCTTCAACAAGCAAGACATTAGTTATGGAAGGAAGTTTACCATTGCTAATGGTTCCAGAGCCAATTATATTGCCCTTCTGATTCCCTCCAAACTTAACGTCTCCTCCAGATCTAAGCTCTAGAATTTGGAACATAGACCTTTTTCCCGTCATATGTCGTGAGCATCCAGAGTCCAGGTACCATGACTGGAGTCTTGACTTCGCTGCTAAGGATGTCTGCAACATAGATTATCTTATCCTTATGTACCCAGATTTTCTTGGGTCCTTTTTGGTTAGTTGCCTTAAAGCTTTTTCTGAACTTCTGTCTTTCAACATAAGACTTGTTCTAATTAGCTTTAGATTTATTAAACACAGGTTTGTTCTAATTAGAACTTGTGTGTTTAATATCATTTAAATGACCAAATGTAAACTGAGAATATAAAGGAGGATACTTGATATCCAGTTTATCTACAGGTTTTGGATTTGAATCCTCATAAGAAAAAGATTTATATCCAACACCTTTTCTATAGTTTCTGCTAATACCATAGATCATTGAAGCCATCTTGCTTCTATCTAGGCTTTTAGTTAGAAACTTCCTGAAGCTATAGTCATACTCTTGTAAAATATTTTTAGAGCATGGTTCAGACTTTGGATCAGAGTTTAGTTGAGCAGATTCTAAATTATTTTTCAATTGAAGATTTTCAGCTTTTAGCTCAGCTGTTTTTGATTCAAACTTGTTACTCTCAAATTCAACATGCTTTAGAAGCTTTTTGTTTTTGAGTTTAACATTGCTATAGTTTTCAAGAATATCAGATAGACTTTCAACAAGTTCTTGTCTAGAAAGTTCAGCAAATACCTCCTCAGAATCAGATTCTGATTCATATCCAGATGATTTAGCATTGTCTTCTATGTCAGCCATGAATGCTACATTAGCATATTCTTCTTCTGACTCTGATGAGGAATCAGATGCATCTGAGTCATCCCAGGTAGCCATCAGAACTTTCTTTTTATGATCTGACTTTCTCTTTGGCTTCTCCTTCTGAAGCTTTGGGCATTCACTCTTGTAGTGCCCAGGTTCTTTGCATTCATAACAAACAACCTCTCTTTTTCCAGATCGTCTGTGTCCAGAGGATTCTCTAGATCTTCTGTATCCAGAGGGTTCTCCAGATCTTCTGTGTCCAGAAGATTCTTTGTGTTGATCTGGTTTCCTGAAGTTCTTGAACTTCCTTTGTTTATTCTTCCAGAGTTTGTTGATTCTTCTGGACAACAAGGATAGTTCTTCTTCATCTTCAGAAGAAGACTCTTCAGAGCTTTCTTCTATTACCTGCAATGCTTTAACATATTTATTAGATTTTAAAGCAATTGACTTACCTTTCTTTAGAGGCTCATCTTCCTCTAGTTCAATCTCATGACTCCTCAGAGAACTGATTAGTTCCTCCAGCGTAATCTTGTTCAGATCCTTTGCCAGCTTCAGAGCAGTGACCATGGGTCTCCATCTGATTGGCAAGCTTCTGATTATTTTCTTGACATGATCTGTTGTAGAGTAACTCTTGTCCATAACCTTTAAGCCAGCAGTGAGAATCTAGAATCTGGAAAACATGGCTTCAATAGATTCAGATTCTTCCATTTTGAAAGCTTCATACTTCTGGATCAGCGCCAGAGCCTTGGTTTCTTTAACTTGAGAGTTCCCTTCATGAGTCATCTTCAGGGATTCATATATATCAAAGGTAGTTTCCCTGTTGGTTATTTTCTCATACTCAGTATGAGATATAACATTTAGCAAGATAGTTCTAGCCTTGTGGTGATTTCAGAATTCCTTCTTTTGCGCCTCAGTCATTGATTTTCTGTCAATTTTCTTGCCATTCCCATCAGTGGGATGAACATATCCATCAATAACTAAGTCCCAAAGATCAGCATCAAATCCTAGAAAGAAACTTTCTAGTCTATCTTTCCAATAGTCAAATTTCTCTCCATCAAACATGGGAGGTTTTGTGCTGACTCTTTCTTCATATTTGTTGTTGCTGGATGTTGAAGTTTCAGCAGCCATAATGAATATCAACCAATAATATCAAGAGTTTTTCCCACGGGATCTTTTCTGGTCACGGTTAAGTGATAGCACAAACAGAACCGGAGCTCTGATGCCAACTGAATGTGAGAAAAACACTTAGAAGGGGGGGGGGGGGGGTGAATAAGAGTTTTAAATTATATGGCAATAAAAACAACTCAATATTTTTATCCTGGTTCGTTGAACTCAACTACTCCAGTCCACCTTATCAAAGATGATTTTCCTTTCTCCATAAGGACTTAATCCATTATTAATCAACTGATTACAATAGCAAGCACTAAGAACAACTGTCTTAGTCTTCTCAAGAACTACTGACCACACCTTGGTCTTCTCAAGGAACTTCTTACAAATTAATGTAAACTAATTAAGTGTTTAAATGCTTCTAATAAGCTGTATTACAACTGTGATATTTACACTTAAGATTAAGTACAAATAAAACTATACAGTTTTATGAAAGAACAAATGTATAATAGCTTTGAGAGATTTTCACTTTGATGCTTCAAGCGTGTGTATCAAATATTTCTTTCTGATTGAGAAACTTCTAAATGTTGTAGAAGTTCTCCTTTTATAGCTTTTTCCAAGTGCTTTGAATAATGTGCAGCTGAGTATTATATTGAAATATAAGACTTTTTCATTACAAAAAGGTATGGGCAGAGACATGCTTTCTGCAGGAAAAGTATGGTTGTAGAAGCTTTGGGATTAGCACCACGTCTCTTTATTGGATAAAATAGTCGTTGGTTACTTTGGAAGTAGCACCACATCCAATCAAGTTTACAGCTTCTTCCACAAGCTTCCTTCAGGATGAAGTCTTCATAATTTGCACTTCAGAACTTGTAACAAGCTTAAAAGGAATGAAATACTTGAGATGATCAAAGTTAAATGTTTGAGATGATCAGAGCTAAATGTTTGAGATGTTCAGAGCTTTGATAGATGATCAGATTGATATATCAGAGTCTCAATCTTGATCAGAGTCTTCATCAGAGTATGCAGCAGTATGTGCTTGAGCGTGAATATTATTGATTAGAGTCTGATTATCAGAGCCTCTGTTCTTGCAGTGAAATGAACTTCAGAGTCTGATTTGATCAAAGTTTTCAACTCTTTATACAATTCTTTCAGAAACGCTTCAGATCATTCTGCAGCTTCTGCTTCAGATTCTTCTGGCAGCGCTTCAGAGTCTTCTGATTGTCTTGGATTTGATGCTTCAGAGCCTTGCGTAGTTGCTTGTACTTATGTATTTTGCTTCTTTAAGAGTATTCAATTTAATACCTGAAACAATAATACTTGAACAAATTTAGAGTATATATTTTCTTAATACAAAATTCCATAAGAGTTATCATCAAAACATAGAGATATAAGAAACACCAATCTGTGTTCTAACAAACTCTTTCATAGTCTTGTTATTCAGATTGGTACCATTGTCGGTTATGATTCGGCTCGGAATTTCGTAGCGGCAGATAATTTCTCTCTTAAGGAATCGAGCAACAACTTGCTTGGTTACATTGGCATAGGACGCGGCTTCTACCCATTTGGTGAAGTAATCAATAGCAACTAGAATGAACCAGTGACCGTTAGAAGCTTTCGGCTCAATTGCCCCAAATCATGTCAATGCCCCACATTGAGAAAGGCCACGGTGAAGTCAAAACGTTCAACGGTGTCGGAGGTACATGCCTTTTGTTGGCATAAACCTGACACTTGTGGCATTTCCTAGCGTATCGGATGCAGTCTGATTCCATAGCTAACTAGTAATATCCAGCCCTCAAGAGTTTCTTGGACATGGCATAACCGTTGGCATGAGTTCCGAACGTCCCTTCATAAATCTCCTGGAGTAACATGTCCGCTTCACGTTTATCAACACATCTAAGCAGAACCATGTCGTGGTTTCGTTTGTATAGTATGTCATTGCTGATGAAGAACTTGGATGCCAATCTTCTCAAAGTCCTTTTGTCAAGATAAGAAGCATCTGCTGGATACTCTTGCGTGAGCAAATAATTCTTGATGTCATGAAACCAAGGCTTTTCATCAATCTCGTTTTCTTCGATCCCTAAACAGTAGGCAGGTTCAACTCTACGCTCGATTCGAATGAGTGGCGCTTCATTGGAAAATTTGACCTTCCACGTGGATGCTAGCATGGCTAAAGGCGTCAGCAATATGATTCTCATACCTCAGAACATGTTCGAACTTGATCTCATCGAAGTATTTAATCAACTCCACAATGTAGGCTTTGTAAGGGACTAGCTTCTCATTCTTGGTTTCCCATTCACCTTTCACTTGATAAATAACCAAAGCTGAATCTCCGCTTACTTCAAGAAGTTTGATTCGGAGGTCAATAGCTGCTTCAAGGCCAAGGATGCAGGCTTCATATTCTGCGGCATTGTTTGTGCATTCAAAATATAACCTTGCTGTAAATGAGGTATAGCCACCTTTTGGATTCATCAAAACGGCGCCTATGCCATGCCCACTGTAATTGGAGGAACCATCAAACATCATCTTCCACCAGAGACCCGGTTCGGGACCATCCTCTGGCTCTGGCTCTGGCTCTTCGAAATCGTTTACCCACATAATGTCTTCATCTGGAAAGTCAAACTTAAGAGGCTCATAATCTTCGACTGGTTGGTCTGCAAGATAATCTGACAAGATACTTCCTTTAATAGCTTTCTGAGGTACATACTGGATGTCATATTCTGATAATAACATGTGTCAACGAGCAAGCCTCTCTGTCTGAGCAGGATTTTCGAAAATGTACTTTATTGGGTCCATCTTTGAAATCAACAAGGTAGTATGACACATCATATATTGCCTGAGACGCCTAGCAGCCCATGCTAGCGCACAACAAGTCTTCTCCAAAAGTGAATATAGGTTCTCACAATCAGTAAACTTCTTGCTCAGATAGTATATAACATATTCCTTTCGTCCGGTCTCATCGTGTTTCCCAAGTACACAGCCCATAGACTTCTCTAGAACAGTGAGGTACATGAATAACGGTCTTCCAGGAATAGGAGGCATCAAGACATGAGGCTCTTGTAGGTAGTCCTTAATCTTTTCAAACGCAAGTTGACAATCCGGATTCCAATCAACAGTCTGACCTTTGCAAAGCAACTTGAATATCAGCTCACAAGTAGTAGTCAGGTTAGATATAAACCTGGAGATGTAGTTCAAACGTCCAAGAAAACCTCTAACTTGGGTTTCAGTCTGCGAAGCCGGCATGTCTTGATTGGCTCGGACTTTATCAGGGTCTACCTCGATTCCTCGTTGGCTGACGATGAAACCAAGTAGTTTTCCAGATCTGACACCATAAGTACACTTGGCGGGATTTAGTTTCAACTGATATTTCCGGAGTCATTCAAACAGCTTCAACAGGTGAACCAAATGTTCCTCTTTGTTATGAGATTTGGTAATCATATCATCCAAAAACACTTCAATCTCTTTGTGCATCATGTCATGAAATAGAGCCGTTATAACACATTGATAGGTTGCCCATGCGTTCTTCAAACCGAAGGGCATAACTTTGTAACAGAAGGTTCCCCAAGGAGTGATGAATGTAGTATTTTCTCTGTCGGCGGGATCCATCTTGATCTGATTATAACCGGAGAAACCATCCATGAATGAGAAAACTGCAAAACTAGTTGTATTGTCGACAAGTGTATCAATATGGGACAAAGGGAAATCGTCTTTTGGACTAGCCTTGTTCAGATCCTTGTAATCTACACACATTATGACTTTGCCGTCCTTTTTGGGCACAAGAACAATGTTGGCAACTCAATCAGGATACTTCGCAACCGCAAGGAAACCTGCATCCAACTGTTTCTTAACCTCATCTTGAATCTTCAAAGCCATGTCAGGTCTCGTTCTTCGAAGCTTCTGCTTGATAGGCGGACATTCTGGCTTAAGAGGTAGCTTGTGAACTACAATATCTGTGTCTAAACCGGGCATGTCTTGATACGACCATGCGAACACGTCAACATAATCCTTCAATAGCTTGACCAATCTCTGCTTGACCTCTTTCTTGTCTTCATCTGTGCCAAGATTAATCAAATCTACCTGCTCCTTGTGTGGTTGAAGCTCTGTATACTCGTACTCGACCAATCTCGTCAGTTCCGCGGGTACTTCAAAATCTTCTTCACCCTCATCTTTAGCTGGGTAAATGGGTGAATCCCAATCAGGAGAGACAATAGAGTCATCGGATTCAACAAGGGTTGTAATGTCATTGCATGTTGAAAGGCTTATTTTTATTAAATGTGCAATGAAAATGCAAGAGAAAATGGAAATGCTTTTAGTTTGTAGTTTTTGAAAAAGATTGCCAATTTCATTTTAAAAGGTGAAAACGAAAAACGCTAATGAAACAAGATGGAACGGGAACAAAATGCATTTATTAATAATCGTTTGAAATGAAAGGTGGCCCTACAAAGCGATCCAATAGCCTTAAGCAGAGCTATGGATGTGAAAACACATATGAAAAATTAAATTACTTTGACAATGGAAAAATTAATGGAATTTCTATAGCCTCTCAATTGCTCAACGCGTCATCACTCTTGAACACTAGGCTGCTCAAGTCTTCATCTTCGTCATCATTGCTGATGGCATTAACTTGAAAACCTCTGCTGACAAACACTTCTTGAAAAACCTTCGGACGCCCTTTGACAGATGCAGAGACTTTCTCATGAGTTGGTCTGTAACCCAACCCGTAGTGGTCAGTCTTTGTCTTGATATTGATTACTTCTCCCCAACCTTTAGGAATGCCCCTGTCGATCGTTGATCTGGTACTCTTCAAAGATGCAAAAGATGGATTACTCTGGACTCCTGCAATTTCTTCAACTTCCACTAGCACAACATTAGCAATGTCGAGTGCTTGGAATGAAGTTTGCAAAGCACCTTCATCAGCCTCAATATACCGGAATGACGATAAGTTGCTAACCATTAAATCCTCCTCACCATGTATAATAACCAGCTTACCATCAACTACAAACTTCATCTTTTGGTGCAAGGTAGAAGTCACTGCCCCAGCGGCGTGGATCCAAGGTCTTCCAAGCAAACAACTATAATTGGGATTGATATCCATGACTTGGAAAGTGATATTGAAAACATGCGGACCAATCAAAATAGGAAGTTCTACCTCTCCAATCACAGTTCTACGAGAACCATCAAAAGCCTTGACAGTCAACGAAGTAGGCTTCACCATAGTCTCTTTATAGGCCAACTTGCTAAGAACTCTCTTGGGTAGGACATTCAAGGATGAACCGGTATCCACAAGTACTCTTGCTAAATTATCTTCCTGACACTTCACGGATATATGCAAAGCACGGTTGTGATTTGGACCCTCTTTAGGTAGCTCTTTATTGCTAAAGCTGAGAGTATTATAGGTGGTAATATTGGCGATCACACTATCAAACTAACCGATAGTAATATCTTGAGCGACATGAGCTTACGTCAATACTTTCTGCAAAGTAGCTCTATGAGCGGGTGAGTTCAGTAACAGAGATAGAATAGAGATCTTTGAAGGAGTCTGATGAAGCTGATCAATAACTTTGTAGTCGCTTTTCCTGATGATCCTTAAAAATTCAGCATCTTCATCATTATTGGTTGCCTCTTTATTTTTATCTCTGGCAGGCACATCAGTGTTATTAGTTGTCTCTTTAGGTGGAGCCTCGTCAAAAAGGGGAGTGTACACGCGACCACTGCGGGTCATCCTGCTTTCCCCAGCTATATTAGTCACACTTTCACCATCAATCTTCACTTCTTCTCTTGGAATGACCTTCCCAGATTCTTTGTCGATCGCGGTTACATCATACTTCCAAGGTACTGCTTTGGGATCACTGAATGGAAATGGACTCGGCTTTTGGATAATCAAAGGTTTAGGCTGGTCCACTGTTTGAGTGACAGGAGTCGGTATACTGAACACTGGCATGACAGAATTCGGTGCTGGCAGATTAAACACTAGCCTCCTTCCCCTTGGTTCGGGCATATTGAAGGTAGGCTCAATGGCAACTATTTCTTTCGCCTGGTTAACTACCTGCAGGAAACCATCATCAATCAATCTCTGTACGTCTTTCCGAACCATAACATAACCTTTATCACACCTTTCACAGCTCGTACAACCGATATGGGAGACAGATACTAGGCCTGCTTCAAACAACTTTGAATGGAATGCCTTGAGCGGAGTCTTAATCTGAGCTACATCAAGGATAAAATTCTCTTCAGACGAAGTATCAATGGCATTGACAGCCCCATGGTCAGGCAAAGGGTTACTTTTGACATTGGGCGGAGGATCATTGAATGACAAAATCTTCTTTTCCATCAGATCCCTCACAAGGTTTTTCAAAGCATAATAGCTCTCCAAATCGTGATCGGGCGCACCCTCATGAAATAAACAATGAGCGACGGCGTTGTAGTTGGCTGGCAAAGGATTCAGAGGCGGTCCCAAAGCTCGAGTAGTAACCAAACCTCGTTGCACTAAGTAAGGATACAACTCGGTGAACGTCATTGGAATCAGCGGACAAGTCTTGTATAGTCTCCTCGGAGCATTTTGGCGAGGTGCCTGATTCCTCGGTTGTTGATTTGCCGGAGCGTTGGACGCTTGCTGATAGTTAGGTGGAGGTTGTTGATAAACCGGAGGCGGATACCCAGGAGCCTGCGCCATAGGCTGGTAAGCAGGAGCTTGAGGAGCCTGTTGACTAAAAGATGGTGCGACAGCAGCTACATACGGAGGTGGTGCATACTGAACCGGGTAACCCTGGAGTTGGGCGTACTGTGGCGGATATTGATACTGCCTATTCTTTCTCTTATCTGAAGACACAACATGAGTCTCTC
This sequence comes from Lathyrus sativus, assembly GCA_963859935.3. NCBI lineage: Eukaryota > Viridiplantae > Streptophyta > Magnoliopsida > Fabales > Fabaceae > Lathyrus > Lathyrus sativus. The sequence continues at coordinate 63,953,567 of OZ012738.1, read as the reverse complement.
CTTCCTTCTTTTTCTGAGGATTGACGGAAGTCTTCTTGGCTTGGTCCTTCGAACTCGTACTGCTAGAACCACTAGACATCTTTCCACTCTTCATAGCCATTTCAACCTTTACTCCAACAACAACAATATCAGCGAAATTCGTGGTTAAACTACCTACCATCCTTTCATAGAACTCAGGACGAACCGTGTCAACAAACCAATATGCTAATTCCTTGTCGGTCAACAGAGGTTCAACCTGAGAAGCAATTTCCCTCCATCGCTGGGCATATTCCTTAAAGGTATCAGTACTTTTCTGTGTCATACTCAACAGTTGACGCCTGTCAGGAGCTAAGTCCATATTGTACTTATAGTGCTTGATAAAAGCATCGGACAAATCCTGAAAAGACTTGATGCGAGACTGGTCCAATGTCAAATACCACTTCGACAAGGCACCTTTCAGACTGTCTTGAAAACAGTTAATCATCAACTTTTCATTCTCCAAATGGGCAGCCATTCTTCGGTAGTACATGATCAAATGGCTTTTTGGGCAAGTAGTCCCTTCATAGCAGTCAAAGTTCAGAGTTTTGAACTTTGGCGGAATAACTAAATCGGAAACCAAACAGATGTCTCTAGTAGCAGCACCAAAGATCTGGTCTCCTTCCATCTTTCTCAATCTTTTATCAATAGTAACAACCTCCTCGCGAAGCCTATCACGTGGTTGGTACTCTCCATCATTATCATCCAGAATTTCATAAACAGGCTCATTAAGATAGGGTTGCACATGAGTGCGGACATTAGCTTGTGTGAAAGTAGGGACCACCTTGTGAGGCTCGGGAACCAAAGGCACAGTCTATTGAACGTTCTGTATAACGGGCATGGCTTGTTGACCATTTTGTGCAACAAGCATAGTTTATTGAAATGACGTAACAATAGGCAGATGTATGAAACTCTGCGAAAGACCATAAGGAAACGGATTCTCAACAGAAACAACCGGAGGATCTATGGCAGCAGTAGCGTTAATCTCAGAAACCACAGTAGTTTGAGTATCCGTCTTTGCATTGATAACCTGGAGTAATTCCATAATCGTCCCTACATTCCCTCGAAGGTCTGCTAGCTCGTTGTTAACGTGACCCATCTCTTGAGCATGTTCTTCCATCCTTCTTCGAGCTTGAGCTCTAGTATTGTATCGACTCAGGGTGATGAAACTGGAAGGCGAGAGAACCGAGTATGAGAAAAACCGGGAGACACATGCAATGCAAAATATGATGCAAAATGCAAAATGCGAATGAAAGATTTCATGGAATTCAAGCATTTACGAATATCGTGGAATATCAAAACTTTATTATTAATTTGAAAAATGGATTACGAATAAATATTCTAAAAAAACTTAATAAGAAAATAGCTAAATAAAAGCGACGAAAGCCCTAAGGAAGCGTAGTCCACAACTTCAACGAGTAGGCGGAGAGTCGGAGGAAAATAAATCCTCGTAGATTCTTCTCTTCTTGTAGGAAAGTACTTCCTCATTCTTTGATTGAAGCTGCTTTTGTAACTCTTCATTCTCACTGATGATAACCTGATATTTATTTTTCCACGCTTCTGCCTCATGTTGTGCTCTCTTCAAAGCGATTTCCAACTTTTCAGCTTCGGACATGAAATATTGAACAGGTTCCTCTCTTGGAGGTAAAGGATCTTGGCGAGGGTAAGGCATCTTCAGCTTGATGGCTCTTTCCCGGACCCAACGAAGATAAGGTTCCATGGACATACAATTCGGCTTTCCCAGACTTTCTTTGCCCTTCTTGTGCAAATGACGCCAAGCAGACACAATCTGATCTTGAAGTTCTTTGTCATCCTTAAAGAAGATTTTCTCCACATGAACACTTTTAGGAGGTTCCTTCAAGGGATATCCTAACTGTCGGCGAGCTAGGACCGGATTGTAATTGATTCCTCCATTAAAACCAAGTAAAGGTACGTTGGCAAAGTCTCAACAGCTGTCAACAATTAGTATTCCATCATACACACGATTATACCAAACAATGTCCGAGTGTGTCAGCGCCATGACCCTTGGTGACCAAAATCCCTTGTCAAGACTCAAAAAGGACCTAGGCAAGTGTGAAATAAACCACTTGTATAATAAAGGCACACAACAGGTGATCATTCCTCCCCCATGAAAATTCCGGAGATGTATGGAGTGATAAGTGTTACCCAATAACGTTGGTACTGGATTGTTCTTCATGAATATTTTGAGGGCGTTAATGTCAACGAATCCTTCAAAACTTGGGAAGAGTAGCATTCCATAAATAAGCAAAGCAAGGATCGTCTCAAAGGTAGGCATGCTTAAATGATCGGCATAATATTGGGCTTTCTTGATTAAGAAATGCGTAGGTAACCCCACAGTTCTGCTTTGGCGATCACATTGCCTTTGATGTCGGACACCTTTAAGCATATGGCTTTAGAAAAGTCTTCCTCTTTAGGGTCCTCCTCTAAGAAAAGGAACGGAGACTTAACCAAAATAGGTAACTGTTGCACCCCAAAATTTGACCAACATTTATTCACCCATCAAGTGTTTGAAGGTTGATACCTTCATCAGAAAGTTCAAGAGATCCTCAGAGGAATTGGTTGAAACCAAGGTTGTGTGCTTCATAGCTTGAGAGTTGTGGGGGCTCCTCAGATGATTCTAAGACTTTGAGAATGAACTTGAAGCTTTGGGAAAGTTTATGAGATGTCTTGAAAGCCATCATGAAGCCCAGAGAGGTCATTGTGCAAGAATTCAGAAGATTCATCCATGAATGGTAGAATTAGGGTTTTGACTGGGTCAATCCTAGGTCAGCTGATGATTTGGAGAAGGTTGAGACCTAATCCTGTAAGAACAGAGTATGCCTAAGAGGGGGGTGAATTAGGACTTTTGAAATTTTTCCGGTTTTTATATGGTTCTTGGAAATATACTGGATGGTGTTCTTGGTTATGGAAAGCAGTAAATCAACAGAAAGGAAAAAGACACAGAATTTATAGTGGTTCCCCTCACAATCCGAGAGTACTCCACTCCCCTTTCAACATGAAAGAGAGTTTTCACTATTGTTTAAAACAGTACAACCTATCACACCATCAACCGGTGAGGCCTACTATCAAACAATGAAACTCACAAGTGTACAAGAACAATCCTCTTGTAAACACTTACCCTTGTGTCCAACAATCCTGGATTACAAGTCAAAAATAAAATAATTGTAATGAATTTGGTTTGAGAATAACTTATCAAAGTGATCTTCTCCAATGAATCAAAATTCACTCTTTGTAATTTTTCAATACAAGTGTTCAATGAATATGAAATTTTCAATGCAAGTATGAACACTTTTGAAAAATGAATTTGATTTCAAGACAATTTTAAAATGAGTATTGGAGGTTGAAAAGTTTTTGAGTTATGTTCTATTGGTTGTTTTTCAAAAATGAAAAAACTCAGAATTTATATCAGTAAAATAACCTTTCAGAAAAGGTATGATTTTTAAAAGATTCAAACCATGAAAAGGTATGTTTTTTAAAATAATTTTTGAACTTGAAACAAAGCAATTTTTCACTGCACGTTCAGTGTTAATCGGTTAACCCATATGGTTAATCGGTTAACACTGGTACGTTAGCCCAGAAAATTCAAAATTCAAATTGGTTAACCGGTTAACCTATATGGTTAATCGGTTAACACTGCTAATTTTCAGAAAAATGCTTTTTAAAAATAATGTTATACCATTTTTTAAGGTTTCAAAAACATGCTTATGTATTATGCACAAATGATTGATGTTTTTGAACACTTGTATATCAAATTATAAAGGTGGATTTGATATACCAGTAATGCAGCCAAGTCTGGAAGAATCAGTTCCATATGTAGCTTGACTTGAAAGATAGCTTGACTTGATCTTGATGACTTTGAACGGCTTGTCTTTTTGCAATCAAGAGATGACCTTGAGTAGTATTGACATCATCAAAACTTGAGACTGAAGCATGCTTCTACATTCTCCCCCTTTTTGATGATGGCAATCAAAAATGTTGTGCGATATCTCTTGGTTCTTGATCTGGTTCTCCCCCTATGTCTAGCAACTCCCCCTATCTTAACAGAGGAAAAGAAATCTGCACACAGAGAGACATTAACAGAACCAAGCTCTTCTCCCCCTTTGACATCAGCAAAAAGGAAGAGCTTTCAAAGAAATCACAGGATAGCAGTATATAGTAATAAGCACATGCAAAGCCAAGTAAACACAAAGCACAAACAGTAGTACATATAAAATGCAGCAAATAGAAATTGTACTTGTTACAATAAAACATAGTTCAAATGAAAGCATAAAGACTTAAAACTAGAAAGCAAAGCAATAAAAACAACAGCAGCAGCATATTCTCTAAAAATCCTCATCCGCCATATCCTCCTCCTCTTCTTCATCATCACTATCAACCTCTTCTTCAATCTCGTCGTCCACAACTCGGGTGCTGGAATGTGGAGGGTTAAGAATGAGGTTTCTAAGGGAGGCAATTGCTCGGGAGGTCTCTCTATGCATATTCATGGATTCTCGATGCTGGTTCATCATGGTTGTGTAGAGAAACTCACTGGTAAGACCCCCTTCAGGCATTGGATAAGCGTGATGCACAGGACCGTCATCAGTATACCTGTAGGTACCGTCAGCCGCCTTGATGATTCCAGTATTCTTCACAATATTAATCTCATTGATCTCATTAGTTGTAGGTTTCATCTTGGAGGATGGTTCTCTGTTGAGGTCAAGTTCAGTTAATTCCAGAATTCTAGAAACCAAGCGAGCATACGGCAGTCGGGTAATGCAATGAAGTTGTTGCTGCAGATGATACATAATAGTCAAAATCCAATTGACTCTGATGCAATTCTTAATAGCAAAGATCAGCTGCATTTCCAAGTCATTGATCTGAGAGTGATTTGAGTCCTTTGGAATGAGGACATAGCAGATAATGTAGTGAAGCATTCGATCAGATACTGTCAGATTCTTGGCATAGCATAGCATACGAGCAGTGCGAGAGTTTGCAATAACAGTTTCTTTTGGGAACCTGCAAATCTGATAGTAATACTCCATTTTATCATAGTTTGCCCAGGGTCCGTCTACATGGTTTACACCTTTCCTCAGGAAGCATCCCTTTGATGGAATCTTAAGGTGTCTAGCAAGGGTGGATAAATTCTCAACAAACTCATGATCTCTAATGGTGGACCGGATCATGTGGTTCTCATCCATGTCCAGATATACAGACATTTTATTCATAAAAGCTTTAACCAGATCAGGATAGATAATACCAGAGTCGGTGACGAACTTGTCGATACGCTGATATTCCAACAGAGTAGGAAAATCAAAAGATATTGCAGGAAAAGCTCGAAGATTCACATACTTTACCGGCATAAGTTAACGAACACGCACTTTGAAATCCATCCGTCTCTTTTTGGTGGTTTCCATTGGAATACTGTCGTCATCTGATTCTGATGCAGAATGATGTTCTGGAAGTTTTCCCTTGCCGCGGTTTGATGCTGAAGCCATGGATGGAGGTTTGAGAGAACTAGGGTTGTGGGTTCTGAGGAAGTTAGGGTTTGAGAAGTTGTGGGGAGTTTTTTCAACTTTTAAGAGCGGGAGAGAGAAGTTAGGATTTTAAGAGGGAATGTGGATTTTGGATATGGATGTGGATATTTAAGAGAATATGGACCACACAAAATATATAAAGAAAAATATAAAATTTTCAAAAATTTAATTAATTTTCGTTTCTGATTTTTTTTGAAAAATTAACAGTGTTAATCGGTTAACCATATAGGTTAATCGGTTAACACATTAAAAAATTTAATCAGAATTGAAAATTCAACAGTGTTAATCGGTTAACACATATGGTTAATCGATTAACATGCTCGAATTTTTGAAAAATACTTAAAAACAGAATGCATACACATGAAAACATATCACAAATAATGCATACATATAATAGAGACAAAGATCAGATGTCACCTTCATCAAGAATCCCAAGTTCTCTCCGAATTTTGTAGAATGATTCTTTTGCCAAAGGCTTGGTAAAGATGTCGGCGAGTTGGTTGTGTGTGTCGACGAAAGTAACATCAACATCTCTGTTTAATACGTGATCTCGAAGGAAATGATGCCGGATATCGATGTGCTTTGTTCTGGAATGCATAACCGGATTCTTTGTGATATTTATGGCACTAGTATTGTCACATCGTAGAGGAATGCATCCGAGGTCAACACCATAATCCAGAAGTTGTTGTTTCAGCCATAAAATCTGTGCACAGCAACTTCCTGCGGCAATGTATTCTGCTTCGGCGGTGCTGAGTGCTACACAAGCTTGCTTCTTGCAGGCCCATGATACTAGAGCATTTCCGAGAATATGACATATACCACTTGTACTTTTTCTATCGGTTTTGCATCCTGCATAGTCAGCGTCAGAATAACCAACTAAAGAACAAGTACTACCTTTAGGATACCATAATCCGACGTTGGTCGTTCCTTTTAGATACTTGATAATTCTCTTCACAGCAGTGAGATGTGATTCCTTCGAATTTGCTTGGAAGCGCGCACACAAACAAACACTAAACATAATGTCAGGACGGCTTGCCGTCAAATATAGTAATGAACCAATCATACCTCGATATTTAGTAATATCAATTGGAGTACCAGATTCATCTTGATCAACATACGTTCCGGATCCCATAGGAGTAGACATCATCTTGCAACTATCCATATCGAATTTCTTTATTAATTCCTTACAGTACTTGGATTGGTTGAGGAAGATTCCATCCTTGGTTTGCTTGATTTGAAGTCCAAGAAAATAATTTAACTTTCCCATCATGGACATCTCGAATTCTTCTCGCGTCATGAGTGAGAATTCTTCGCAGAGTTCTTTGTTTGTTGATCCAAATATGATGTCGTCGACGTAGACTTGTACTAACAAGGTGTTACCCTTGATCTTCTTTATAAACAGCGTCTTGTCAACCTTTCCTTTTGTAAATCCTCTCTCACATAAGAAGTTGCTAAGGCGATCATACCATGCTCGTGGTGCTTGTTTTAAACCGTAGAGAGCCTTCTTCAGTTTGAAAACATGTGAGGGATTTTTGAAGTCTTCAAAACCCGGAGGTTGTTTGACGTATACTTCCTCATTAATGTACCCATTCAGGAAAGCGCTTTTGACATCCATCTGGAATAACTGAAAATTCATAGAACACGCGTAAGCAAGTAGTAATCTAATTGCTTCTAACCTTGCTATCGGTGCGAATGTTTCATCAAAATCAATTCCTTCCTCCTGGTTGTAGCCTTGTGCGACCAATCTTGCCTTGTTACGAACTATAATCCCATTCTCGTCAAGTTTGTTCTTGAACACCCATCTGGTTCCTATAATATGCTTATTGTCCGGTCTTGGTACAAGGGTCCAAACTTGATTTCTTTCAAACTGATTAAGTTCTTCTTGCATTGCTATAATCCATTGGTCGTCGCCTAAAGCTTCATCGATCTTTGATGGTTCAATTTGAGATACAAACGCCATGTTGAGACAAGCATCCTTTAAATTAAGTCGAGTTGCAACGCCTTGACTAATATCACCAATAACTTTATCAATTGGGTGATCTCTGTGTGTTCTCCATTCCTTCGGAAGATCTTGATTTTCTTGAGTAACATCTTCTTGTAATATTGTTTGATCTTTTGAAACAATTTCTTCATTTTGTGAAGTATCTACTAAATCATCATCATCATCCAAAACAATATTATCCTCTTTCGAGGGGTTAGTCTCATCAAACGAAACATGAATGGACTCTTCAATGGTAAGAGTTCTTTTATTAAAAATTCTAAAAGCTTTACTAGAAAGAGAGTAACCAAGAAATATACCTTCGTCGGACTTCTCATCAAACTTACCGAGATTGTCCTTATTGTTGTTGAGAACGAAGCATTTGTAGCCAAATATGTGGAAGAATGATATATTCGGTTTCCTTCCCTTGAACAACTCATACGGAGTCTTTTTGAGTAGCGGTCGAATATTCACGCGGTTGCTTACAAAGCATGTCGTGCTTACTGCTTCTGCCCAGAAATATTTTGGAAGATTTGTGTCGCTGAGCATTGTTTTAGCAAGTTCAACTAGTGAACGATTCTTCCGTTCTACGACGCCGTTTTGTTGAGGAGTTCTTGGTGCCGAAAAATTATGAGAAATTCCATGTTCTTCACAAAATTCTTCAAAGTCTGAATTTTGAAATTCTCCACCGTGGTCGCTTCTTATGGAGGCTATAGTGAGTGACTTCTCGTTTTGAATTTGTTTTGCATACTTTTTGAATGCTTTAAACGCATCATTTTTCTGCACTAAAAACATTGTCCAGGTATATCGAGAAAAATCATCAACAATAACTAAAGCATAAATACTACCTTCAAAGCTCTTCGTTCTTGATGGACCAAAAAGATCCATGTGCAACAATTGAAGTGGTCTTGATGTAGAAACCACTTGCTTGGATTTGAAAGTTGTCTTGGTCTGTTTTCCCTTTTGACATGCATCGCATAATTTATCCTTGATGAATTTTATCTTCGGAAGCCCAACAACCAGATCATGCTTGATTAATTTGTTTAAATGCTCCATGTGAATGTGAGCAAATCTCTTATGCCAAAGCCATGCCTCGTTGTTGTTCGCCATAAGACACTTTACCTTCAAGGAAGAGTCATCAAAAGAGATCATAAAAATATTATTATATCTTTTACCTTTTAGCAGAATCTCATGAGTGACTTCGTGTTCGATCAAGCATTCCTCCTTTGTGAAGTTGATTTTGAACCCTTTGTCACACAATTGACTGATGCTAAGCAGGTTATGCTTAAGGCCTTCAACAAAAAGAACGTCTTCGATGATTGTACATGGAGGTGCACCAATGGTTCCAACTCCAAGAATTTTTCCTTTATTATCATCACCGTAAGTGACGTATCCTTTGGCCTTTAATGATAGACTTGAAAATTTGTTTATATCTCCCGTCATATGCTTCGAGCAGCCACTATCAAGATACCATTGATTTGTGGTTGTCTTCAAGCATACCTACAAAACAAAATTAGGTAGTGTTAGGTACCCAAGTTGCTTTGGGTCCTTGATAATTAGTACCTTTTTCCACCCACACATAATGCCCCTTTGCAACACCAATATTACGTACATAGCAGGCATTAGGTGTGTGCCCTTTAATACCACAATAAAAACATGTAGGTTGAAAATGACTTCTATATCTAGGAATATAATTCTTTTTCTTATTAACTCTTTTCTTGTTATGATTTTGATGCTGAGTTTTAGAAGTGCTGGTCTCTTCCTTCACAATTTGTTCACTTGCTCTTACGAAAATGGTCTTATTGGTGCTTGGTTTTGAAAATTTAGAATATCCCAATCCACTTTTATCATTAGGATACCTTTGATGTTTAAGAATCTCTTCCAAGCCAATTTGACCTTTTTCGTATCTTTCTAAAACTCTTTTAAGTTGAACAATTTGAAAAGACAAAGACTCACAATTCTTACATACAAGACTTTGTTTTTCATCCATCACTTTTTGTTTTTCATCTTCAATATTTTTCAAGAAATCAGAATTTTGTTTTTCTAAAAGTAAAATTATTTTCTTTTGTGATGAGATGTCTTTATACAAAGTCTTGCACTCTTTTAGAAGTTCATCTATAACTTCTTGTGCATCATTATCATAGACAGAAAAATTACTACTAACCTCATTTTCATCATCGGAATGGTGAGAGGCCATTAAGGCAATATTTGCGCATTCATCACTATCTGATTCCGATGATGAACTCACTTCGTTGTCGTCCCATGCGACATAAGCCTTCTTTGTTTTGAAATCCTTCTTGCCCTTGAATTTTCCTTTATTTGCGAGTTTTGGGCAGTCTGGCTTTATGTGACCTTGTTTTCTACATTCATAACATGTAATTTCTTGGTTTGATGTGGATGCCTCCTTTTTCCTGAAATGTCTATTCTTTTTAGAAAAAGAAGAAGTTTTATTATTATTGAAAAACTTACCAAGCTTCTTTACAAGAAGCATGAAATTTTCGTCTTCGGAAGATTCGTCAATTTTGTCATCCTTTGTGTCAGTCTTCAAGGCAATTCCTTTGGACTTCTTGTCTTGACTTTCATGTTTCTCAAGCCTTCCAAGTTCCAGTTCATGCTCTTGAAGTTTTCCGAATAATGAAGCGGATGTCATCGTTGAAAGACTTTTCTTTTCCGAAATGGCGGTCACCTTTGGTTGCCATTCTCTTGTCAAGGATCTTAGGACTTTTAAGTTGAGATCATCGTTGGTGAAGGTCTTCCCAAGAGCAATCAGGTGATTTGTTAGATGAACGAACCTCTTTTGCAAGGCAACAATAGATTCACCGGGCTTCATACGGAACATCTCATATTCTTGACTTAACGTGTTAAGTCTTGATCTTTTTACTTCTGCTGTTCCTTCATGCGTTTCTACCAAGGTATCCCAAATCTGTTTTGCCGATTTACACTGTGATATGCGAAAGAATTCATCCATACTGAGAGCGCTTTGAAGTATGTTGATTGCTTTCTTCTCATTCAAGATTCTCTTCTTGTCATCTTCAACATATGAGGATTTAATTTTTGGGGTTCCAACACCATTTACCACACTTGTAGGAACATGTGGACCAGTTTCAACGGTTTCCCATATACCATCTCCTTGAGCCTCAAGATGTGCCTTCATACGGATTTTCCAAAAATCAAAGTATTCTCCAGAAAAGAGTGGTGGTTTGTTACTACTTCCACCATCTTTGAAAACCGGGTTGGTACTTGCGGAAGCCATACTGAATCGTTAGGAACAGGTTACCTTAACCTGCTCTGATGCCAATTGTAAGAATAGAGTATGCCTAAGAGGGGGGGGGGGGGGGGTGAATTAGGACTTTTGAAATTTTTCCGGTTTTTATATGGTTCTTGGAAATATACTAGATGGTGTTCTTGGTTATGGAAAGCAGTAAATCAACAGAAAGGAAAAAGACATAGAATTTATAGTGGTTCCCCTCACAATCCGAGAGTACTCCACTCCCCTTTCAACATGAAAGAGAGTTTTCACTATTGTTTAAAACAGTACAACCTATCACACCATCAACCGGTGAGGCCTACTATCAAACAATGAAACTCACAAGTGTACAAGAACAATCCTCTTGTAAACACTTACCCTTGTGTCCAACAATCCTGGATCACAAGTCAAAAATAAAATAATTGTAATGAATTTGGTTTGAGAATAACTTATCAAAGTGATCTTCTCCAATGAATCAAAATTCACTCTTTGTAATTTTTCAATACAAGTGTTCAATGAATATGAAATTTTCAATGCAAGTATGAACACTTTTGAAAAATGAATTTGATTTCAAGACAATTTTAAAATGAGTATTGGAGGTTGAAAAGTTTTTGAGTTATGTTCTATTGGTTGTTTTTCAAAAATGAAAAAACTCAGAATTTATATCAGTAAAATAACCTTTCAGAAAAGGTATGATTTTTAAAAGATTCAAACCATGAAAAGGTATGTTTTTTAAAATAATTTTTGAACTTGAAACAAAGCAATTTTTCACTGCACGTTCAGTGTTAATCGGTTAACCCATATGGTTAATCGGTTAACACTGGTACGTTAGCCCAGAAAATTCAAAATTCAAATTGGTTAACCGGTTAACCTATATGGTTAATCGGTTAACACTGCTAATTTTCAGAAAAATGCTTTTTAAAAATAATGTTATACCATTTTTTAAGGTTTCAAAAACATGCTTATGTATTATGCACAAATGATTGATGTTTTTGAACACTTGTATATCAAATTATAAAGGTGGATTTGATATACCAGTAATGCAGCCAAGTCTGGAAGAATCAGTTCCATATGTAGCTTGACTTGAAAGATAGCTTGACTTGATCTTGATGACTTTGAACGGCTTGTCTTTTTGCAATCAAGAGATGACCTTGAGTAGTATTGACATCATCAAAACTTGAGACTGAAGCATGCTTCTATAAATCCAAGGGCCATGAGATCATGGAATGATGTATGGAGATGTTATAAAGATGATTCCTAGACCAACTCATCATGATTGAGGAGTTTGAGAAGTTTTAAGTTAGGGTTTCTAGGGATGGACAGTGTAAAAACCCTAATTTGAGCCCTATCTTCCAGGCAGTTTTAGCTCAAGATGTGATTGTTATCTCATCTTCCCCACAACATGAATGTTGTAGAGATTGTTCTTAGATTTAATTTGAGTGGTAGAAGTCCTTGATAGGATGTGCAGAGCTCAAGTTATGGTTTTGACAAATTACAGGTCATCTGAGGTGTGTGAATCTGGGTCCTTGAAAGTCACCCAACTTGCAGACAACTTTTGCCCTAGTAGGAGGATTCCTATGATCTCTTGGTCAACATGAATGTTGAAGAGCATCTTCGTATATTTCTAGAGAGTACTAGAAGTCCTTGATAGGATTTGTAGAACTCAACTTATGGTTTGAACAAGACAGGGGTATTTTGGTCATTTGGAAGTTATAGGTCATTTTAAGCAAAGGCCATATCTCCTATTTCCAAGCCTCAAATGAAAAAACTCAAAACATAAAAGTTGTTCAAAATGGCATTTTAAGCCTAGAAAAGTGGTCATGAGTTGTTGTAAAAGCTTATAGCAAGGATTGACAAGAATGGGTGAAAATGACCTAAAAATGGCTTATAAGTTAAATGGATCCAAGTTGGAAATTGGTTTGGGAGATCTATGAATCTAAAATAGGTCATCCAATATGGCATTTTGAATCCAAACATCATTTTAAAAACAATGGTTTAAATACATTTTGGATTTGAGGTCTAAAAATGGGGGTTACTTTGTAAAGTTGTTACTTGCATAATAAGGAACCTTTGGCAAACTTGGCATAAGGCAAGGTTGAGCTTGTTTTTTCACACATTCCATCTCAATATCTCATGTAAGGATATTTTGGCACAAAATTAAAGGTCTTAAGGCATGAGATGAGATAATACCATATGTCATTACATGATAATTTCCAAGACTTTCTAGTGCTTTCTAGGAGGTTCTAGATTCTTCCATTGATTGTTATATATCAAGTGGATCACAATGAAGAGAAAGGCTGGTGAAATCAGTGGTGAAGAGTGAAGGAGAAAGTGATATTCAAGGTTTCTTCCAAATCAAGCAAGGTCATTAATTCATCTTTAGAGGTTTCTTCCATCAAAGCCATTGCAAACAGAAACCTCTACACCATTAGAGGAGTGTTTGGAAGAGATAGCAAGCTCTGAAACCATCTCTACACACCTCCATCATTACAACTTGACAGGTTGGTATGCTTCCCCATATCTCATTATTTATGCGCATTCAATTTGATTTCTAGGTGTAGAATGAATAGGCTAGGTCAGGAGATCATGTTCTGAGAATTAGAGAGCTTGGCATAAGGTTTCATGGCAGGTCACGATTTCTTCAAGATTCAAGAACAAGCTGTACGTAGGGTTTAAATGATCATGTTATAGTTTAGATTGATTAGGGCAACATGAGGAACAAGATTACACCATTAGATTTGAGATTCATCACGGTCGATATCAGAAAAATATGGTGGAACCCTAACTTTGATGCATTCTGTTTGAAAGGTACACGATGGTTCAAAGAAAACTAAGCGCATGGCTATGTTCCTGGTGATTAGTAGAGCATTTTTGGTTTTAGAATTTTTAATTTTCATGGCCATATGAGAGAGCACGAGTGAGGTAAAGTTCTTGCATGGAGTTAGGGTTTTCTGAAACCCTAGATGGAAGTTTGGAGAAGACGATCCCTCCGTCGTTGGATCATTCAGTTTACTTGACTTTTTAATCTAATCCAGCGGCCATGATTTGAAATCAGAAACGGAGGGAATCCTTAAGGCAATACACAGCGTTTAAATAAGTGAGAATCCATGGGCCTCAGCGAATCTTTGATACTCACACCCCCACCAGCGGCCCAATCCATATTTGAACTTAAAACTCTTGCTAAATACACCGACCGTTTATCCTTTTTCTTTTAATTTTTCATTTAAATTCTGAAAGCATGTGGGCCTGCGTGCCATTTACTATCTGCACCTCCTATCTCTGGCCCATCATAATAAATGAACTGGGCGCCATTCATTGTTACACCCCCTCCCCATTTTATTTAAATTCTTTTATTTTTAATTTCCTTTTATTTTCTTGTTTGTAAATAATTCATAGAAAATTGGAAAATTGATATTTTTTAATTCTTGTTTTTTTCTATAGGTTTATAATCTTGTCTAGAAAATTAATAAAAAATAAAATTCCATTTTATTTTTAGTTTCATATTTTTAGAATATTATTCTTTTAAATAGCTTTTTATAAGGTTTAGTTTGATACTCAATTTTGTAGAATTTATTTTAGGACCTTCCCTTAATCTTTTTGGTTCATTCTTTTTGGTGTGATTAGATATTGAATCATAGTTTCCCATAGGATTTATTTCAAGATTTTTAGGTTAAAATTTGAGTAGGTTGTTTAGGCTATCATTAGGGTACTATAATTAGGGTTTAAGAATGCATAGGTGAAGTAAATCATTTCCTTTTGAGAGTTTTGTTTTGATTTTTGGGTATGGGCATATAGGGATGTTATGGGTAGGTGTTGTAGACCCTTGTAAGTGATTGTTAGAATTTTCCCCTTGGTCTTTATGTTTTTAGATATTTTCTGTAGTTGGCTGATTGTATTGGATGTTTTGTGTTATTTGTCTGTCTTCTGGGGTTTATCTTTGGGGAATTGTTGTGGGGCTTGGTTTGTCTTGAAGACCTTGTTGAAGGAGCATGATGAAGGAGAAGATTGTAGATCAAGACCCAGAGGTTGGAGCTTGTTCTCTGTTTGTGAGGTTTGAGATCCTGAAGTTTGAGGGAAATCCATGGTACTTTCCTGAGGAAGGCACTATGGATGTCCTTCATACTTTCTTCTCACCTCTTTCCTAAGTATCCAATGATGTTGGAGCCTTCATGTGAGTTTAGTTTCTCCTGAGGAGGAATGTAAACTGATCACAGTTGTTGAGCCACATGGGATACGATTCCTAAGTGGAAGCCTCCTAGTACTTTCCTGAGGAAGGTCCTATGGGTCTATTCACTTAGTTCCCTTAGTTCATCTAGGATTTCTTAAGTATCCAATGATGTTGGAGCCTTCATGTGAGTTTAGTTTCTCCTGAGGAGGAATGTAAACTGATCACAGTTGTTGAGCCACATGGGATACGATTCCTAAGTGGAAGCCTCCTAGTACTTTCCTGAGGAAGGTCCTATGGGTCTATTCACTTAGTTCCCTTAGTTCATCTAGGATTTCTTAAGTATCCAATGATGTTGGAGCCTTCATGTGAGTTTAGTTTCTCCTGAGGAGGAATGCAAACTGATCACAGTTGTTGAGCCACATGGGATACAATTCCTAAGTGGAAGCCTCCTAGTACTTTCCTGAGGAAGGTCCTATGGGTCTGTTCACTTAGTTCCCTTAGTTCATATAGGATTTCTGAAGTATCCAATGATGTTGGAGCCTTCATGTGAGTTTAGTTTCTCCTGAGGAGGAACGTAAACTGATCACAGTTGTTGAGCCACATAGGATATGACTCCTGAGTATAAGCCTCCTAGTGCTTTCCTGAGGAGAGCACTATGAGTCTGCCTACTTAGCTCCCTTTCTTTGGTAAGCTTGTTTTGAAGCTTGAAGACTGGGATTGATTTCTCTTGTGTAGGGTTTTGCTTTAGGGCTTTGCTTAGATTTGATTAGGGTTTTGTTTTAGGGTTAGGATTAGGGAGAGTTTAGATGTAGAGTTTCTTTCTCAAGCATGTGGTTTGTTTGCCTGATGGCACTTCATTTCTTTTATCTGTTTATTGCTTGATAGCATGTTGTTTATTTTTCAGTATGATTACTGTTATTTCATGACTGGCTTGAGGTCGAGATGAGCTTGTGGAGGCTGAAGCCCCACACACATTTCCTCCCTCACTTGCATTGCATGCATTTTACTGTTAAGCTGATGCTTTGCCTGTTTTGGTGTATCATTGACATGATCCCTTAGGACTCTCATTTCCTTTGATAAGGATTTGATGATAGACTTTTAGGTTGAAACCTATGCATGACAACTTCTAGGAGTTCCCTGTTCAAACCTCAACCATAAGATGAATCCATGGCATGATAACAGTAAGACTTGATAGTCTCCCTCCTAGTTGGGCCTGTTCTCTTCTCATCTCAAAGCAGTTTAAGATACAGTAATCATGAATGATTTCTTTCGTACGTTACGAGCCTTAAGCTATCTGAGAAAGGATTGTGGGAGAGTTCCTTTCCCACAGTCTGGATGTTTAGTATGGTACCCTTTGGGTGACATGCGACGCATTCACTCTCAGGTCATAGTCTCTAGTGCGGTTGAAATCGCAAACACAATAAAAAACACTTCTTTCAAAACAGGAAATAAACCGTAGTTTCCCGAACTACGTGAGCTCTGATCTCTCATGCCTGTTGAGAGTACGTAGGCACAATACTGATGTATTGGCGAGCTACCTTCCCCCATCCTTCGTAGGCCGAACTACGTTGACTCTGATTTCTCATTCTCTGATGAGAATACGTAGGCATAAAGTGCGACGCTTTGCCGAGTCATTTTTCTTTACTTTTTTCAGCCAGCCTTGATAGGTAGATAGAATAAAACCAACCCGTCCAAGTAAACAAACAAGCGTGGATCCCGTCGAGTACGACGGACGTGAGGGGTGCTAATACCTTCCCCTTGCGTAACCGACTCCCGAACCCAGACAATGGTTGCGATGACCTTGTCTTACCCTTATTCGTCAGGTTTTTCCGATCGTTTCCTTTCCCGCTCTGAGGGATAAATAACGAAAGGTGGCGACTCTTCTGTCATGCCGGCACCTTATTTTCGCGCAAGCCACAGCTGGCGACTCTGCTGGGGATCGAACCCAGAATCTCTGGTTCTCCGGTTCCCTATGAGAGTCAATCCTAGCGCTTGTATGTTTGCTTGTTGGTTTGCGTTTATTTATCGCATTTTTACTTCTCGCACTTTATTTCCCGCATTTTATTTCCAGTTTGATATGATTATCTGTGCTGCTGTGGGGGAGGGATGTTACTATGAGTGAGAAGCCGGACCTGGGCTTGAGTATACACCTAGACATAGTTGCGGAGAGTAGTAGACGAACCTGTCTGCTGAGCAGGCACAGTTCCCTACGAAATCTGCGCTCAGACGAGGTTCTCACAGAGGTGCTCCTTTCCGGTCCTGAGGATCTGAGGGGAGTCCAGACGTGAGGATTGTCGACTCTGGGGACCGATCATTTGGAAGTCAGCTAAGTGAGGCCTCTTCATGACTTGATGATGCCACTCCTTCTGGGAATCGTATCATCACTCATGAAAGTCTGTGACGCTGATGACCGCATAGGATGCCGTACCTTTGTCCGTGGATTAGGTCCATACCTGTGAGCGGGATTGGGTTTATTGCAGGAAACTTTGACCTCCAGACCACCTGGTTTTCGTGACAGTAAATCAGTTATGTTGGTACCAGGTTTCTCAGTTGCAAATTTGTCTGTTCTTGATAGAGCAGGTTTTGATCAGAGGATCTTGTCATCAGGTGTATGTCTGTTCTTGATAGAGCAGGTTTTGATCAAAGTATTGTCATCACTGGTTTGTTCCGGATAGAGCAGATTTTGGGGTCTGAAGACCTCATCAGCAGATGTTGTTTGTCCTTGATAGGGCAGATTTTGAGTGGGGTCTGAAGATCTCATCAGCAGATGTTGTTTGTTCTTGATAGGGCGGATTTTGAGTGGGGTCTGAAGATCTCATCAGCAGCTGTATGTTTGTGCTTGATAGGGCAGATTTTTGATTTGGGGTCTGAGGACTTCATCAGCAAATATTTCTTGATCGTACATCCGGGGTCCTTATTATCAGACATTTGTTCTAGACAGAGCAGAATTTTGATCTTATGTATATGGTCCTATCAGAAGGTCGTTCTTAGCAGATCCGATTGGTGGTTTTACACCGGGGTTTTCTTCTCATTAGTGATTGTTGACTCAGAATCTCCACAGCAGTTACCTGGATATACTATTGCATGCCTGCATTTTGCATTAGTTTGCATGTTCATTTGCATTCCATTAACGTGTGTCTGTGTCGCAGGTCCCGTTTCCCCGATCCGGGATCTCTCGCCTCCTATTGTATTATTGTGGCCTCTCTCAGAAAGACTGTTGCGTACAAGTTCCTGGTCCATGATGTGTCGAAGTTGACTATCGCTGATGCCATATGTACACGAGATTGATGTTTCCATGATTGGGCTCAGATTTCTTCTTCTTATTATTATTGTCAGCACTGGTACTAAGGCGCTAGGATCCGGGGGGGGGGGGGGGGGAATCTCCCAAGCACACAGACACCCGCATGCATCTGCATGAAACATTTGCATGGCCTACATTTTGTGGCTTTTCCTAACCTTTAATGTTGACAGGTTTTTCAGGTTCACAGGTTCCGAGCTACTTCCGATCTCCAGGATTGATCAAAGACTCATTCACTGTTACTCAACTCGAGCTAATCAGACTAGGATCATGGATCAGGTGCAGTCAGATGTTCAAGAGCTCCGTGAACGGATGGATCGTTTTATGGAACTGATGCAGGTAGTCGCTAATGGTCAAGACCAGCTTCGTACTTTGGTTCAACCTTTGATCTCCAGGGTTGATAGTAACGACATACTTCACGGCGGGGCTGTGCCTACTCCTCCTCCAGTTGATGCTCCGCAGAATGTTGTTCCTGTTGCCGGGGGCAACGGCAGTGCTAATGGCAATATGATGACTAATATCGGACTCAATGCGACAGGCGTCGGCAACGGTAGTCTGGGAGCTAATGTCAACATAGGGCCGGTCAACGGCAATGCTGGCATCGAAAATCTGTTGGTGCCTCAACCGTGGCTTGAGGATCATCAGGATGACGTGTTTTCTCAAAGAGGTGTGGAAGCAGAGTTGAATGCTGAAGCGCGACTCAGGTTCAAAGCGCTGGAAGACAAAATGAGAGACATTGAGAATCAGAATACGTTGGGCGTCGATATGTCCAAGCTGGGGTTAATTGCTGATTTCAAGGTACCTCATAAGTTCAAAGTGCCTGTCTTTGAGAAGTATAAGGGTACTACTTGCCCTCGTGTCCACCTCCGATCTTATTATAGAAAGATGTCCGCCTATTCCGACGATGAGAAGTTGCTAATGCACTTCTTCCAAGATAGTCTTTCTGGTCCATCCCTCGAGTGGTATATAGGCTTGGAGCCCGCTACAGTATGCACGTGGAAAGATCTCGCTGAAGCGTTTGTCCTCCACTATCAATACAACAGCGACTTGGCCCCCAACCGAGTTCAGCTCCAGAACCTTTCACAGCGGAATAATGAAAGCTTTAAAGAGTACGCCCAGCGGTGGCGTGAGTTGGCTGCTCGGGTTCAACCGCCGATGGTTGAGTGTGAGCTAGTGCAAATGTTTGTGGCTACCCTTCCTGGAATCTACTATGAAAAGCTGGTCAGTGGCATGTCTGGGACATTCTCGGCTCTCATCACTATGGGCGAGCACGTCGAGAATGGTATAAAGATCGGAAAAATTCAAGGTGAATCATCCTCAGCTGGAGGGGGTGGAAAGAAACCTTACGCTGGCAAGCGTCGAGAAGGAGATGCAAGTGCTGTCACCAACGCTCGGAGAAAAGGCAAAGGCCCTCAACAGCAGATTGCTAGCATAAATATCTCGGCAGCTCCGCAGCAGCAGCAGCAGCAACCGCAGCAACCGCAGCAACAGAGTCAGCAGGGATACAGAAAATATCAAAATCGGGCTCCTTTGGCAAACCGTCACTTTGAAGCTCCATCTATGTCGTACGCAGCTCTTGCAAACTTTGCTTCAGCTTCAGTTAGTGCAAAAGAGGACGTTGGCTCCCTTAACAGGGGCACCACCACCGGGGTATGACGCAAATGCCACTTGCGATTTCCATACTGGGGCACCAGGCCATACGATTGAGAACTGTAAAGCTTTTAAGCACAAGGTGCAGGACCTGGTAGACGCCAAGGTTATTAACTTTTCTGATAATGTGCCCAATGTCACCAAAAACCCTATGCCTCATCATAGGGGAGGCGGAGTGAACGCCATTATCGCCGAGGATAGTGCAGATCTGTTGACTGATGTCAAAGACTTGAAGACGCCGCTTAGTTTCGTCAAAGCTAAGTTGCTGAAGAAGGGGTTCTTTCCAGGATGCGGAGAGTTATGCATGGCTTGTGCTACACATTCTGATGGGTGTGAGCAGCTGGTAGAAGGTATCCAAAGTCTGATGTCCGAGGGTATTTTGCAGTTCAGCCGGAGAGTTGAAAGTGTATCAGGGGAGATTATGCTGAAGCAGGAAGATGAAGTCGCCACCATTACCATTCCTCGTCAACCTATTACCATTTCTGCGCCCCGACCGCCTACAATTACTATTACCAGAGCCGGGCCGATCCCATTCGAGAGCACTAACGCCGTTCCGTGGCATTACAGCGCTGAAGTCTATTGCAATGGTCAGAAGCTAGAGCTGGAGCCGTATGGGTCGACTGTGCAGAATCTCGCAGGAGTCAGTGGTATTACTCGAAGTGGAAGAGTGTTTGCGCCGACAGAGGTTGTGGCAGAGAAAGTGGTCAGAGCTGATGCTGCTGATAAGGGTAAAGACAAAGCCGTCGAAGAGGTTCCTTGTGGGGCAGAGAAAGATTTGCTTGTCAAAGATGCCGAGGAGTTCATGCGGTTAATCAAAAAGAGCGACTACAAGATTGTGGACCATCTTCATCAGACTCCGTCAAAGATTTCTATTCTCAACATGTTGCTGTGTTCTGAAGCGCACCGCAACGCGTTACTGAAGGTATTGAATGCTACCTACGTACCGCAAGAGATATCCGTGAATCAGCTAGAAGAGGTGGTAGCCCATGTTAATGCTGGCAATGGGCTAGGTTTCACAGATTTAGAGCTGACTCCTAAAGGGAGAGATCAAACCAGCGCCTTGCACGTCTCGATAGAGTGCAGAGGCACTATTATGTCGCATGTCCTGGTGGACACGGGTTCGTCGCTTAATGTGCTTCCGAAGAAGGCACTAATGAAATTGGACACTCGTGGATTGCTTTGCACGCCCAGTGATCTGGTGGTGAAAGCATTTGACGGAACTAAGCGCCATGTTTTCGGAGAGTTGACCCTGCCAATTCAAGTTTGTTCGGAGACGTTCGACACGGTTTTTTATATCATGGATATCATGCCTGCCTATAGTTGCCTCTTAGGTCGGCCATGGATCCATGCTGCTGGTGCCGTGACGTCCACGCTGCATCAAAAGCTTAAATATGCTGTCGGGGGAAGCATAGTAACCGTCTGTAGTGAGGAGGACATTATGGTGAGCCACTTGTCATCCTTTAAATATGTTGAAATGGACGGCGAAATCCATGAAACGCTCTGCCAAGCATTTGAAGCCGTCAAGGTGAAAGAGGTAGCTCCTGTCGTCGTAGAGAAGCAAGAGATGAATCTCTCCTCGTTCAAAGAAGCTCGGGCCGTCGTCGAAGCCGGTTCCACCCCAGGTTGGGGGCATGTTTTGGAGATACCGATCAAGCAGGATAAGTTTGGATTAGGGTATTCTCCTGGAGCTGAAGCTTCATCTTCTTCGTCTAGCAGCTCGTCTCGTGGGAAGGGGCCGATCCTATTTACCAAGGGCGGAGTGATTTTCGAAAGCATCAACGCAGCGTCTGAGGACAGCGGGGATATCGATTGTGATCTTGACGCCTGGATTCAGCCAAGCAAGCCGGGCGAGCGCCTCAACAATTGGACCATCAAGGAGGTTATCCAGCTGACAAGTGAAGAGTAATGATTTAATTTTTACAATCTTTGTACAACCCTATGTCCTGCCCGGGGCATAGCGGTTTTATTGTCAGGGCCTTGTTGGATTATGTACATGCATTTTGTTAATAAATCAAAGGCGTTTTCTTCGTACTCAAATATTGTGTTCTCTGTTATTCTTGTTTTATGTTTATTTTGAAAAAACAGTAAAATGGCAACGGGGTTTGTGCTAACCTGCATATTCTTGTTTTAAGCTTAACCCTTGTTATTGCAGGATCCACATAACAGACGACATCGACTCTGGACCCTCTACGGCTCACTACGACTTCGATTACCCGATATATCAAGTCGAGGATGAGATTGATGAAGACGAAGACCTTCCGGAAGAGTTGGCCCGCTTGTTGAGACAAGAGGAAAAGGTTATTCTGCCTCATGAGGAAGATGTTGAGATCATAAACCTGGGTTCTGAAGAGCTCGTCAGAAATGTCAGAGTAGGGGCTGCGCTGCAGAATGATGTCAAGCATAGACTGGTCGAGATGCTTCGAGAGTATAGTGACGTCTTTGCTTGGTCATATGAAGATATGCCCGGACTCGACACAGACATCGTGGTTCATCGCTTGCCGTTGCGAGAAGATTTCCCTCCAGTCAAGCAGAAGCTCAGGAGGACGAGACCAGATATGGCTGTAAAAATCAAGGAAGAAGTCCAGAAGCAGTTGGACGCAGGATTCCTAGCCGTTACCACTTACCCTCCGTGGGTCGCCAACATAGTGCCTGTACCGAAGAAGGACGGTAAGGTACGCATGTGCGTCGATTATCGGGATTTGAATAGGGCGAGCCCTAAGGATGATTTCCCGTTGCCTCATATCGATGTGTTGGTCGACAACACAGCCCAGTTCTCCGTGTTTTCGTTCATGGATGGCTTCTCCGGTTACAATCAGATTAAGATGGCACCGGAGGACATGGAGAAAACAACGTTTATCACCCCCTGGGGAACATTTTGCTATAAGGTAATGCCCTTCGGTCTGAAGAACGCAGGGGCCACTTATCAGCGAGCAATGGTCACTTTGTTTCATGATATGATTCATCATGAGATCGAGGTCTATGTTGATGACATGATTGCAAAGTCCCAAACGGAGGAAGAGCATCTGGTCAACTTATTGAAGCTTTTTGAGAGGCTTAGGAAGTTCAGGCTGAGGCTGAATCCTAACAAGTGCACTTTCGGAGTGCGGTCCGGAAAGTTATTGGGGTTTATCGTTAGCGAACGAGGTATTGAAGTCGATCCTGCGAAAATAAAAGCTATTCAAGAAATGCCAGCGCCGAAAACAGAAAAAGAAGTTCATGGTTTCTTGGGCCGAATAAACTACATTGCAAGGTTTATCTCTCAGCTCGCAGCCACTTGTGAACCGATGTTCAAGCTTTTAAAGAAAGATCAGGCGATTACTTGGAATGAGGATTGCCAGAGGGCATTCGACAAAATAAAGCAGTATCTTCAAGAACCTCCAATCTTGATACCCCCAGTGGCTGGACGACCATTAATCATGTACCTGACGGTTCTGGAGAATAGTATGGGGTGTGTTCTCGGTCATCACGACGAGACGGGCAGAAAAGAGCATGCCATTTATTATTTGAGTAAAAAGTTCACTGAGTGTGAATCTCGATATTCGATGCTGGAGAAGACTGTCGCTTGCGCGAAAATAAGGTGCCGGCAAAACAGAAGAGTCGCCACCTTTCGTTATTTATCCCTCAGAGCGGGAAAGGAAACGATCGGAAAAACCTGACGAAAAAGGGTAAGACAAGGTCATCGCAACCATTGTCTGGATTCGGGAGTCGGTTACGCAAGGGGAAGGTATTAGCACCCCTCACGTCCGTCGTACTCGACGGGATCCTCGCTTGTTGTTCACTTGGACGGGTTGGTTGTAATCTATCTACCTATCAAGGCTGGCTGAAAAAGAAAAGAAAAATGACTCGGCAAAGCGTCGCACTTTATGCCTACGTATTCTCATCAGAGAATGAGAAATCAGAGTCAACGTAGTTCGGCCTACGAAGGGTTATGGGGGAAGGTAGCTCGCCAAGACTTCGCCATCTTGTGCCTACGTACTCTCAATAGGTATGAGAGATCAGAGCTCACGTAGTTCGGGAAACTACGATTTATTTCCTGTCTTTTACGAAAGAAGTGTTTTTTATTGTGTTTGTGATTTCAACCGCACTAGAGACTATGACCTGAGAGTGAATGCGTCGCATGTCACCCAAAGGGTATCATACTAAACATCCAGAATGTGGAAAAGAAACTCTCCCACAATCCTTTCTCAGATAGCTTAAGGCTCGTAACGTACGAAAGAAATCATTCATGATTACTGTATCTTAAACTGTTTTGAGATGAGAAGAGAACAGGCCCAACTAGGAGGGAGACTATCAAGTCCTACTGTTGTCATGCCATGGATTCATCCTATGGTTGAGGTTTGAACAGGGAACTCCTAGAAGTTGTCATGCATAGGTTTCAACCTAAAATTCTATCATCAAATCCTTATCAAAGGAAATGAGAGTCCTAAGGGATCATGTCAATGATACACCAAAACAGACAAAGCATCAGCTTAACAGTAAAATGCATGCAATGCAAGTGAGGGAGGAAATGTGTGTGGGGCTTCAGCCTCCACAAGCTCGTCTCAACCTCAAGCCAGTCATGAAATAACAGTAATCATACTGAAAAAATAAACAACATGCTATTAAGCAATAAACAGTAAACTGCAATCATACAGATAAAAGAAATGAAATACCATCAGACAAACAAACCACATGGGCAAGGGAGCTGGGCTCTACCGAATACCCGCAAGCAAAGCCACTCAATAACAATACAAGCAGAGGGAGCAACTCAACCTCTAATGCAATCATGCTCCTAGACTGAACTTATTCTAGATGAACTTAGTCTAATGCAACAGACAAATCAAGCAAAACAAACAATACAGAAAAGAAAACAGAAGAAAGCTTCAGCTCCTCCAGCAGCTACTCAGTCTTCAGACTTCAATCACCAACTGCTTTCCAGGTTTCAACCCTACAATATGAATATCAACTCATCTTCTCCTTTAAGCTTCAGCTTCCTTGATCAGCTCCACCTTCAGGCTTCACTATCTTCAGGGATACTCAAGTATCAACTTGGTCTCCACAAAGTCTTCAGACTTCAACAATCTCCAAGGAATCATCCTCTTCAAAGCTTCAGCTTCAGTGCAAATCTTCAATACTCTTCATTGCTTTCTTTGTCTTCAACAACCCAAATGCTTCAGCAAACAAGATTTAATCAACAAGATGAGATGAGGATGTTAGAGTGCTCACTGACTTCCAAAGGATGCCATTAAGGACTTAACATCAAAAGGAAAGGCTCTCTCAAAGTTCTACCTCACAGGGCAAGGTCACTAATCCCTCCAAAGGAGAGAGGTGAATACCCTTAAGGGACTTTATATCATAGAGAAGGAAGGAGGTTAACAAGACACTCCTTGTTTATTGAATGGAATTATTCTATCTAAAGCTCTACCTATGTACTTATGATCCTATAAACAGAACAAACAAAAGCTAAGCTAAGCTCCTCTTCAAGGTCTTCAAAGTCTTCAATGATGATCCACAAGGTCTTCAACTCAATCTTCAAGGCTCACACACTCAAAGGAGAAGAAAAGAAAGCAAAACAATACAAACTATGCCCTTAAGCAACACACATACTAACCATTCATTCAAAAATCAATTAAAAATACTAAAATACTATATAATATTCTAGCAAAATTCTAGGGGACTCTACACATACCTACCCTTAACCCATATATTCCCCATACACTAATTTGGCCTATAAAACCCAAAACAAAATTGTTCAAATCTATTTATGCAACCTAAAACCCTAATTTGAGTACACTAATTCTAGCCTAAACAAACTAATCAAATTTTAACCTAAAAATAATGAATTAAATCCTATATGAACTATGATTCAATATCTAACTATGCCAAAAAGAATGGCCCAAAAATACTAAGGGAAAGTCCTAATACAAATTCTACAAAATTAAGTATCAACTAAAATCAATTAAAATGCTATTTAAATGGAAAATATACTAAAAATATTAAAAGAAAATAAAATGCCAATTTTATTTATTGATATTTTTCTAGACATGATTATGAACATATAAAAAAAACAAGAAGTGAAAAATAATCATTTTTGAATTTTATGTGAATTTTTTAATATGCAAGAAAATATAAAGGAATTAGAAAATACAAGAAAATGAATTAAAAGGGATGGGGGTGAGAAAAGTAACTGCGCCCAGTTGATTATGATTGTGGGCCAAGGGACCAAGGGTGCGAATATCAAGTTTGGTAGGCCCACGCGCTTCAGAAAATTAATATGAAAAATCAACAGAAAATTGGAAAAGGAACGGTGCATTTAGCAACAATTCCACGTTTAAATTTGAATTGGGCCAGGTGAGGGGGTGTGAGTATCAAAGCTTTCTGAGGCCCAGGATCACTCACTAATTTAAACGGTGCGTTTAGCTTCAAGCTTTCCCTCCGTTTTCTGAATTGAATCATGGCCCTGCGATTAGATGAAAGAGTCAAATATCTGAGACGATCCAACGGTTACAAACCCGTCTTCTCCAAAACACCATCTAGGGTTTCAGAAACCCTAACTCCATGCCAGAGTTTCAACTCCTTCGTTCTCCTCCATTACTCAATGAAATCACAAACTTCCAAAGGCAAAAATGCTCTACGCGTTACCAAGATTCTAACCATGCTCATATCTTCCACTGAAACATCTTGTAGCTCCTAGCCCGATAGCTCAAAGTCCTGGGTTCAACCTCTTTTCTCTGTGATCAACCTTAACCGAACTCAAATCCAATGATCTAAACTTGTTCCTTATGTTACCCTCATCATTCTATACTATCACATACCAATTAAAACTTAATATACAGCTGGTTCTTAATCTTGCAAGAAATGGCACCCTGCCACGAAGCTCCATGGATCTCTCTCAAATCCTCAGAAAATCATCACCTAACCTAGCATGTTATCCTTACACCTAGCAATCTAACAGTATGCACCTAAATAAGGATCTATGGTGAAAATTACCAACCTGTTAAGTATCAATAGTGAGTGATGTTAGGGCTTGATTCAAGACTTGTAATCTTCTCCAAATGCTCCTCCAATGGTGGATATCTTTCTGTTTGCAAGAATTGTGATGGATGAGGCTTGTGGATGAAGAAATGAAAGCTTGCTTGACTTTGAAGAAATCTTGAAATGGCACTTTCTCTCTCACTCTCTCCAATGGATTCAGCAACTTTCACCAACCTTTTCCTCATTGTGATTCACTCTTTTTATAACAATCAAAAGAAGAGTCTAGATTCATCTAGAAACTTTGAGAATCATTTGGAAAACTTTAGAATTTTTCATGAAGTGATACATTGGATTATCTCCTTTCATGCCTTAAGACTTTCAATTTTGCTTTAAAATCTCCCCTTGTGAGATATTGAAAGGGAATGAGTGAAAAATACAAGCCTTGCCTTGCCTTATGTGAAGCTTTTCAAGTTGCCTTATGATGCAAGAATGAAAATTACAAAGCAACCTCCATTTTAAGACCTCAAATCAAAATTCTACTTGAACCATTGTTTTTAAAATGATGTTTGGAGTCAAAATGACATATTGGATGACCTATTTTGGATTTGTGGATCTCCCAAACCAAATTCCAACTTGGATTCATTTAACTTATAAGTTATTTTTAGGTCATTTTTACCCAATCTTGTAAATCCTTACTACAAGCTTTTTCAACAACTCATGACCACTTTTCTAGGCTTAAAATCCCATTTTTAACAACTTTGATGTTTTGAGTTTTTTCATTTGAGGCTTGGAAATAGGAGATATGGCCTTTGCTTAAAATGACCTATAACTTCCAAATGACCAAAATACCCCTGTCTTGTTCAAACCATAAGTTGAGTTCTACAAATCCTATCAAGGACTTCTAGTACTCTATAGAAAGCTAAGAAGATGCTATTCAACATTCATGTTGACCAAGAGATCATAGGAATCATCCTACTAGGGCAAAAGTTGTCTGCAAGTTGGGTGACTTTCAAGGACCCAGATTCACACACCTCAGCTGACCTGTAATTTGTCAAAACCATAACTTGAGCTATGCAACTCCTATCAAGGACTTCCACCACTAAAATTAAAGCTAAGAACAAGCTCTACAACATTCATGTTGTGGGGAGGATGAGATATCAATCACATCTTAAGCTAAAACTGCCTGGAAGATAGGGATCAAATTAGGGTTTTTCCACTAACAATCCTTAGAAACCCTAACTCAAAACTTCTCAAACTCCTCAATCATGATGAGTTGGTCTAGGAATCATCTTTATAACATCTCAATACATCATTCCATGATCTCATTACTCTTGGATTAGGTCTCAACCTTCTCCGAATCTTCAACTGATCTAGGATTGACCCAGTCAAAACCCTAATTCTACCATTCATGGTTGAATCTTCTGAATTCTTGCACAATGACCTCTCTGGGACTCATGATGGCTTTCAATACATCTCATAGGCTTTCTCAAAGCTTCAAGTTCATTCTCAAAGTCTCAGAATCATCTGAGGAGCACCCACAACTCTCAAGTTATGAGGCACACAACTCTGGTTTCAACCAATTCTTCTGAGGATCTCTTGAACTTCCTGATGAAGGTATCAACCTTCAAACACTTGATGGATAAATAAATGTTGGTCAAATTTTGGGGTGCAACATCTGCCCCTATTCAAACGGCTTGAACCTGACTGGGTGAGAAGCGAACGACTCTTAGCCAATCAAGGTGCGAGACGGTTGAATACCGGTAAACCCGAAAATTTGCCAACTGCACGAGCACACGATACTCTGCGGAGAACAAACCTTCGAATACTGCAATACTAGCTGCACGACAACTAGCTGGAGACATACTGATCTGGCATACCCAACATCGCCGCTGGAAAACTGAATCTGACATCGCCGCCGAAAACAAACATCATTCTGAGAGACACTCGACATCGCCGTCGTACAAACATCATCTCTGCTGGGGATTTAAAGAGTCTGACATTGCCGTCAAAACAAACATCCAACCTCACCGTCGAACACAAACATTCAACCTCGCCGTCGAACAAAAACATGATCTGACCTCGCCGCCGGAGAAAATACAACACTGAACAACTCTGACCTGGGGTTCACCCTTGGTAAATGGAACAAAAGGTACACTTGCGTATTTGAAACTACTCCGCTGGGAATGAGAGACTCAACCAAGCACACTCTGATCTGGGGTTCCCCCTCAGAACCATAACGAACATCTAAATACTGCTGCATACTGACCACCGTAGAACTTCAACATCAAAGATATATAAGACCCTGGCCCCTGGCCACTTCCAGCTTCAGCTAGAAAAAATCTTCAAACATTTCTGAAGATAAGCATCCTTGGCCTTCAAGGATGTAAACTTTTGCCTGTCGGCAACTCTGCAGGAGGTATCTTCGACTTCAGTCTGAAGAAATGGTCCTTGGCCTTCAAGGATACATGAATCTGCCTTCAGGCAACTCCGCCTCTGCTATAGAGTATCCGTGACTTCAGTCAGGGATATACTTCGGCCTTCAATCCGAAAAAATGAATCCTAGGTCATTCATGACCTTGGGGATAACCTTGCCTTCAGGCACCTTCGCTTCAGCTTGGGAAATCTGTGACTTCAGTCAGAGAAGTGGTATCCTGAGCCATTCATGACTCTACGGGGATTCAAACACTTTGCCTTCAGGCAAAACTCCGCCTCAGCTGGAGAAACATCTTCGACTTCAGTCGGAAGAAAAACTATTCACTTGATCGCAATCAATCATCACCTCAGGACAACTGACTTGGTCTTCAGGCCAACACAGATCACTTTGCAAACTTTGGAACCTCGTCTTCATACACACGTTGATTCATCAACACGGAAATCCGAATCTACAGGAACATTCTGACATCGCCTTCAGGCGTTGACGAAGTCAATCTTCAGATTAGACATCACTGTT
Organism: Lathyrus sativus; assembly: GCA_963859935.3. Classification (NCBI taxonomy): domain Eukaryota; kingdom Viridiplantae; phylum Streptophyta; class Magnoliopsida; order Fabales; family Fabaceae; genus Lathyrus; species Lathyrus sativus. The sequence continues at coordinate 63,923,773 of OZ012738.1, read as the reverse complement.
GGAGCAAACATTTCGCGCTGCTAGGGACTTCAAGAGTCATCTTGAACCAACAACTCCATCGGGTACCTTCAAGAATCATCTTGAACCGATAACCTTTCTGGAGACTTTATTCTGCTGGGTATTCCAGGAATCTTCCTGGGCAACTCTTGTTGGAGACGCTACTGGGGAGCTCAAGAATCATCCTAAGCAAACAACTCGGGAAACTGCACTAAAGCCTTAAGAGTCATCTTAAGCAACCGGCCCTGCTGAGGAATTCAAGAATCGTCTTGAACTGAAGACTTCGCTGGGGATCTCAAAAATCATCTTGAGCGAGCGACTGTGGGGATTACACCGGGGTCTTAAGAATCATCTTAAGAAAACGACCTCGCTGGGGAGAATGTCAGGAATCATCCTGAGCAACTGGTCTTTTGGTGGAACACCTGTAAAACAAGAATGACAATAACCTAGATCATGCTCATGATGCATATGCTTCTACCGTGCCCCACACGGTGGAAATGCTATGCGTTTATGCTAAATGCCATGCAATCGTGCACAATGATGCGATCCCGTCAGCAAAATAAATGCCGAAGGGGAATTCTCCTATCAAGGAGGAAGAACTACTCAGATAGAGGAATCATCCTGCTGAGGAGAACGTGGACACGCCAATATCAATCGGACTATGTCTGGGGAATTGATCTTCCGTTGACTGCTGCAGGGAAGACAACTTCAGTTGATCTGCTGCGGGGGAACGAAGCTCTACGAGAACTTGGACCTGCTGAAGGAAAGCGATGCCAATCGCGGGAGTGAACTGCGTGGCCGCCATGGCTACTTTTCTGGGGATAACAACTCTGTGGGGAAACAACTTCAGCTGCTCCACACTCCACCGGGGAAAAACCAATCATGATCTGATCAACTTCCAAGGACTCGGCTCTCTTGGATATCTGCAAACTCGGCTGAGGAAAGAGAAGTCATTCTGCTTCGCTGGTGAGAGTACGACTCTGGGGAAATACCGCATCGGCTGTTCAACACTTTGCTAGGGAAAACCACACATGGTCCCTACTGCTACCAAGGATTAGGCTCTCCTGGGGTCTGCCGACTCAGCCGGGGAGAGAGAAATTATTCTACTTCGCTGGAGAGTACGACTCTGATGAGGAATTTCAATTCCGCTGGGGAAGAAGGAGTCATCCGACTTCGGGGGAGAGTACAACTCTGCAGGGGAATACAACATCACCTGTTCCAACACTCTAATGGGGGAAGAAGGAATCATTCGACTTCGGGAGAGAATACGGCTCTGGTGGGGAATCTCAATTCCGCTGGAGACTTCAGTCTGGGACCATCAGTTGCTGCATACCTCGGCGTACAAACAGCTTCCTGCGAAACCTGCACTTGTGACCCGGTGCTGGGGAAAGAATCCTGCTTCGGCGACTTTACTCGAGCTTCGGCACCCGAACATTTCTAAGAAATCTGCACTTGTGACCCGGTGCTGGGGGAGACACCTGCTTCGGCGACTTTACTGGGACAACACGAGCTTCGGCACCTGAACATTTCTATGAAATCTGCACTTATGACCCGGTGCTGGGGAAGGAAGACACGAGCTTCGGCGCTTGACTCAGCTGAGAAGATGACGTTCCTTCAGGATGCGCCTGCTTGGGGAAAAGAATCATCTCTGCCTGGGGAGACATGTCAATGCTCACTATCTTGCGTTCAGATTCTGCAGAGGAGAAACCACTGAACTCTGCTGGGGAAGGAGGACTCGTCCTGCTTCGGGGATGCGCACGACACATCTTCTGGAAAGCGCTACACCTGCAACAACACAAACAAACAGACAAGATACCCTCCTCAAAGGGGCCTATCAAGGTTATTATCTCGTGACAATATTCAGGTAATTAATTGTTTCAACAATCAATGGGCCTAGGCCCGCAAGTTTATGTATGCACATTTTATCAAAAACATCGGCACTTTCATTCGCAAACAAAACAGATAAATGCTAAACAGGCAAACAGCATTGCTGAATAATATGCATTTTATTGATGGTGAACCCCTGAACGGGCAAAAATGTTTTACAACAGAGGCAAACTCCTGGAATGAGGAAGCCGCGCAAACATAAAACATCAATATACATCCGTATATACAAATGTCGGCAACGAGGCGTAGACGAACACCATGAGTTGATCCCTCTAAGACCCACTCGACTTTGATACTTCTCCGATGCTTCAGCTTCGAAAGAGATTTGATTCAGATCAACGGCCCTCAGGTCCTCCAAGCCACTAAATAATGAAAGTCCACACGCGGAACGCAGTCATTTGCTTATTCAAATCCCTAACTTTTGCGTGAACCGCCCTTTACGGGTTTTCAGTTCATCGGGATACCCTTTTTTGCCGAAGCCGCCCAGTGTAGGTTTTCGACTTCGCGGGTGTACATTTTTTCAATATATCCCTAATTTTTGCCCGAACCTTTTATTCTGTTTTTGGTTCGCCGGGATGCCCCTTTTTTGCCTGGACTCTTTCTTTTTTGTCCAGCGGGTCTCTTTTCAAGCAAAGTATTTTTTAACTGCGTCCGCGTTCACCGAGGATGCAAAATCTTCACCATCCATCGTGGATAACAACAAGGCTCCTCCGGAGAAGACCTTGCTGACGACATACGGCCCTTCGTAATTCGGAGTCCACTTGCCCCGGTGATCGGAGTGTGGCGGAAGAATCTTCTTCAAGACGAGATCACCCGTCTGAAAGCTTCTAGGATGCACCTTCTTATCATAAGCTTTCTTCATTCGGCTTTGGTACAGGCGACCAAATGCAATCGATGCTAACCTCTTCTCGTCCATCAGGCTGAGTTGGTTCAAACGATTCGTAATCCATTCTGCCTCGTCGAGTTTCACATCAACCAAAACTCGCAAAGAAGGAATCTCCACTTCTAACGGTAGGACAACTTCCATACCGTACACCAAGGAGAAAGGAGTTGCCCCGGTCGACGTACGCACCGTCGTACGATAACCGTGTAAGGCAAACGGCAGCATCTCGTGCCAATCTTTGTACGTCACAACCATCTTCTTGATGTTCTTGTTGGCGGCTTCGACGGCGCCATTCATCTTCGGCCGGTAAGGAGATGAGTTGTGGTGTTCAATCTTGAAGCTCTGGCACAGCTCCTTCATAATCTTGTTATTCAAATTCGAACCATTATCAGTAATGATCAGCTCGGGAACCCCGTAACGACAGATGATGTCCCTCTTTATGAATTTAGCTACCACTTGCTTGGTCACATTAGCGTACGAGGCTGCCTCCACCCACTTGGTGAAGTAGTCGATTGCTACCAGAATGAAACGATGACCATTGGATGCAGTGGGCTCGATCTTGCCTATCATGTCGATGCCCCACATGGAGAACGGCCAAGGGGAGGACATGACATTCAGTGGGCACGGCGGCACATGAACTTTGTCAGCATAAATCTGGCATTTATGACATTTCTTCGCGAATCTGAAGCAATCCGACTCCATAGTCAGCCAGTAATATCGTGCTCTCAGGATCTTTCTCGTCATAGCGTGCCCGCCGGCGTGCGTACCAAATGTGCCTTCATGGACTTCTTCCATGAGCATACTCGCCTCTTTCTCATCTACACATCTGAGTAGCACGAGATCGTGGTTTCTCTTATACAACACTCCATTAGGATTGAGATAAAAGTTTCCAGATAGCCTCCTAAGAGTCTTCTTATCCTGGGTTGACGCACCCGCAGGATACTCCTTAGTCATAAGGAAGGTCTGGATGTCGTGGAACCATGGCTTGCCGTCAATGGCACCCCCGATTGCAAAGACAAATGCCGGTCTGTCAAGACGCGAAAGCACAATTCTTGGAGCCTCATTCCAAAAATTGACTTTGTACATTGAAGCCAACGTGGCTAAGGCATCAGCCATCTGATTTTCAGCCCTGGGTACATGATGGAGTTCCACCCGATCGAAGAAAGGAAGTAACCTCCTGGCATAATTCATGTACGGCACCAAATTTGCTTGACGAGTTTCCCACTCCCCTTTAATCTGATTGATTACAAGAGCTGAGTCACCATATATGTCTAGATTCTTGATTCTCAAATCAATTGCCTCTTCTAGACCCATATTACATGCTTCATACTCCGCTTCATTGTTGGTAACTGGAAACGTCAGCCTCGCACTAAACGGGATGTGGGATCCGTGAGGAGTCGTGACGATAGCCCCGATACCACTTCCATAGGAATTAACCGCTCCGTCGAATATCAACTTCCGCTGAGACTTCCTATCTGGCCCCTCGCCGGGGAATGGCTCATCGCAATCCTTCGCTTTGAGAAACATAATATCCTCGTCAGCGAATTCAAACTTCATCGGCTGGTAGTCTTCGATTGGCTGTTCGGCAAGGTAATCAGACAATGCGCTTCCCTTAATGGCCTTCTGGGAGACGTACTGAATATCATATTCTGTTAACACCATTTGCCATCTGGCAATCCTGCCCGAAAGAGCCTGCTTCTCGAAGACGTACTTGATCGGATCCATCTTCGAAATTAGCATAGTGGTGTGATTGAGCATATACTGTCGTAGACGTTTGGCGCCCCAAGCTAATGCACAACACGTCTTCTCCAGCATCGAGTATCGAGATTCACACTCAGTGAACTTTTTACTCAAATAATAAATGGCATGCTCTTTTCTGCCCGTCTCGTCGTGCTGACCGAGAATACACCCCATACTATTCTCCAGAACCGTCAGGTACATAATCAATGGTCGTCCAGCCACTGGGGGTATCAAGATTGGAGGTTCTTGAAGATACTACTTTATTTTGTCGAATTCCTTCTGGCAATCCTCATCCCAAGTAATCGCCTGATCTTTCTTTAAAAGCTTGAACATCGGTTCACAAGTGGCCGTGAGCTGAGAGATAAACCTTGCAATGTAGTTTATTCGGCCCAAGAAACCACGAACTTCTTTTTCTGTTTTCGGCGCGGGCATTTCTTGAATAGCTTTTATTTTTGCAGGATCAACTTCAATACCTCGTTCACTAACGATAAACCCCAATAACTTTCCGGACCGCACTCCGAAAGTGCACTTGTTAGGATTCAGCCTCAGCCTGAACTTCCTAAGCCTCTCAAAAAGCTTCAATAAGTTGACCAGATGCTCTTCCTCCGTTTGGGACTTTGCAATCATGTCATCAACATAGACCTCGATCTCATGATGAATCATGTCATGAAACAAAGTTACCATTGCTCGCTGGTAAGTGGCCCCTGCGTTCTTCAGACCGAAGGGCATTACCTTATAGCAAAATGTTCCCCAGGGGGTGATAAACGTCGTTTTCTCCATGTCCTCCGGTGCCATCTTAATCTGATTGTAGCCGGAGAAGCCATCCATGAATGAAAACACGGAAAACTGGGCTGTGTTGTCGACCAACACATCGATATGAGGCAACGGGAAATCATCCTTAGGGCTCGCCCTATTCAAATCCCGATAATCGACGCACATGCGTACCTTACCGTCCTTCTTCGGTACATGCACTATGTTGGCGACCCACGGAGGGTAAGTGGTAACGGCTAGGAATCCTGCGTCCAACTGCTTCTGGACTTCTTCTTTGATTTTTACAGCCATATCTGGTCTCGTCCTCCTGAGCTTCTGCTTGACTGGAGGGCAATCTTCTCGCAACGGCAAGCGATGGACCACGATGTCTGTGTCAAGTCCGGGCATATCTTCGTATGACCAAGCAAAGACGTCACTATACTCTCGAAGCATCTCGACCAGTCTATGCTTGACATCATTCTGCAGCGCAGCCCCTACTCTGACATTTCTGACGAGCTCTTCAGAACCCAGGTTTACGATCTCAATATCTTCCTCGTGAGGCAGAATAACCTTTTCCTCTTGTCTCAACAAGTGGGCCAACTCTTCCGAAAGGTCCTCGTCTTCATCAATCTCATCCTCGGCTTGATAAATCGGGCAATCGAAGTCGTAGTGAGCCGTAGAGGGTCCAGAGTCGATGTCGTCTGTTATGTGGATCCTGCAATAACAAGGGTTAAGTTTAAAGCAAGAATATGCAGGTTAGCACAAACCCCGTTGCCATTTTGCTGTTTTTTCAAAATAAACATAAAACAGGAATAACAGAGAACACAATATTTGAGTACGAAGAAAACGCCTTTGATTTATTAACAAAATGCATGTACATAATCCAACAAGGCCCTGACAATAAAACCACTATGCCCCGGGCAGGACATAGGGTTGTACAAAGATTGTAAAAAGCAAATCATTACTCTTCACTTGTCAGCTGGATAATCTCCTTGATGGTCCAATTGTTGAGGCGCTCGCCCGGCTTGCTTGGCTGAATCCAGGCGTCAAGATCACAATCGCTATCCCCGCTGTCCTTAGACGCTGCGTTGATGCTTTCGAAAATTACTCCGCCCTTGGTGAATAGGATCGGCCCCTTCCCACGAGACGAACTGCTAGACGAAGAAGATGAAGCTTCAGCTCCAGGAGAATACCCCAATCCAAACTTATCCTGCTTGATCGGTACCTCCAAAACATGCCCCCAGCCTGGGGTGGAATCGGCTTCGACGACGGCCCGAGCCTCTTTGAACGAGGAGAGATTCATCTCTTGCTTCTCTGCGACGACAGGAGCTACCTCTTTCACCTTGACGGTTTCAAATGCTTGGCAGAGAGTTTCATGGATTTCGCCGTCCATTTCAACATATTTAAAGGATGACAAGTTGCTCACCATAATGTCCTCCTCACCACAGACGGTTACTATGCTTCCCCCGACAGCATATTTGAGCTTTTGATGCAGCGTGGACGTCACGGCGCCTGCAGCATGAATCCATGGCCGACCTAAGAGGCAACTGTAGGCAGGCATGATATCCATGATATAGAAAACCGTATCAAACGTCTCCGGACCAACTTGAATCGGCAGGGTCAACTCTCCGAAAACGTGGCGCTTAGTTCCGTCAAATGCTTTCACCACCAGATCACTGGGCGTGCAAAGCAATCCACGAGTGTCCAACTTCATTAGTGCCTTCTTCGGAAGCACATTAAGCGACGAACCCGTATCCACCAGGACATGCGACATGATTGTGCCTCTGCACTCTATCGAGACGTGCAAGGCACTGTTGTGATCTCTCCCTTTAGGAGTCAACTCTAAATCTGTGAATCTCAGCCCATTGCCAGCATTAACATGGGCTACCACCTCTTCTAGCTGATTTACTGATATGTCCTGCGGCACGTAGGCAGCGTTCAATACCTTCAGTAATGCGTTGCGATGCGCTTTAGAACACAACAACAAGTTGAGAATGGAGATCTTTGACGGAGTCTGATGAAGATGATCTACAATCTTGTAGTCGCTCTTCTTGATTAAACGCATGAACTCTTCATCATCTTTAACTAGCAAATCCTTCTCTGCCCCAGAAGGGACCTCTTCGACGAATTTGCCTTTACCCTTATCCACAGCATCGACTCTGACTACTTTCTTTGCCGCAACCTCTGCTGGCGCAAACACTCTACCGCTTCGAGTAATACCACCGACCCCTGCGAGACTCTGCACAGTCGATCCGTATGGCTCCAGCTCTAACTTCTGACCATTGCAATAGACTTCGGCGCCATAATGCCATGGAACGGCGTTAGTGCTTTCGAACGGGATTGGCCCGGCTCTGGTAATAGTGATAGTAGGCAGTCGGGGCGCAGAAATAGTAATAGGTTGACGAGGAATGGTAATGGTAGCGACTTCATCTGCCTGCTTCAGCACGACCTCCCCGGATACACCTTCAACTCTCCGACTGAACTGCAAAATACCCTCAGACATCAGACTTTGGATACCTTTGACCAGTTGCTCACACCCATCAGGAAGTGTAGCACAAGCCATACATAACTCTCCGCATCCAGGAAAGAAGCCCTTCTTCAGCAGCTTAGCTTTGACGAAGCTAAGCGGCGTCCTCAAGTCTTTGACGTCAGTCAGCAAGTCTGCACTCTCCTCTGTGATAATGGCGTTCACTCCGCCTCCCCTATGATGAGGCATAGTGTTTTTGGTGACGTTGGGCACACTATCAGAAAAGTTAATAACCTTGGCGTCCACCAAGTCCTGCACTTTGTGCTTAAAAGCTTTGCAATTCTCAATCGTATGGCCTGGTGCCCCAGTATGGAAATCACAAGTAGCATTGGCATCATACCCCGGTGGTGGTGCCCCTGTTAAGGGAGCCAACGTCCTCTTTTGCACTAACTGAAGCTGAAGCAACCTTTGCAAAAGCTGCGCATACGACATAGGTGGAGCTTCGAAGTGACAATTTGCCAAAGCAGCCCGATTCTGATATTTCCTATACCCCTGCTGGTTCTGCTGCTGCGGTTGCTGCTGCTGCTGCTGCGGCGGAGCAGCTGGGATATTTATGCTAGCAATCTGCTGCTGAGGGCCCTTGCCCTTTCTCCGAGCATTGGTGACAACACTTGCATCCCCTTCTCGACGCTTGCCAGCGTAGGGTTTCTTACCACCTCCTCCAGCTGAGGATGATTCGCCTTGAATTTTTCCAATCTTTATACCGTTTCTGACGTGCTCGCCCATAGTGATGAGAGCCGAGAATGTCCCAGACATGCCACTGACCAGCTTTTCATTGTAGATTCCAGGAATGGTAGCCACAAACATTTGCACTAGCTCACGCTCAACCATCGGCGGTTGCACCCGAGCAGCCAATTCACGCCACCGCTGGGCGTACTGTTGCGGTGGAAATAGGATCACAAACTATTAATGAGTTTGAATCGCAATTCAATTCACAACCGCTCTTTGATTTATCCGAAGGAAAAGGTCAAAAGAGGGAAAACCTATTTTGCATCGTAAACACAATGCGGGGAAAGATCTAGGGTTCGGGGGTTGGTTAAATTTAGGGAAGGTATTAGCACCCTAAACTTCTGTAGTACTCTACAGGAACCTTTTGTTCAAATATTTACTATTTTGCTTTATTCATTTGCTTAAGGTATATGTACAAAGATTAAAAGTGAGAAAAGAGACCTAAGGGGTTAATTCTAAGTTTACTCGGCAAGACATCGCATCTTGTGCCTACGTATCCTTACGGGAGTGGAATCAGAGTAATCGTAGTTCCCCTCAAAAGGGAGGTTAGAGACTTCTTGACTGTGGTCAAGGTCTCAAGGGGAATAAACATGTCTTAAGGACACGCTTACGTGGAGTGTAGAAACTCCAAATCTCTACGTTGAAATGTTAAGTTGTAATTAGGGTTAAATTAGGGATTCCACGGCGGGAAACCCTAAAATGAGCGCGGCGGCTCTTTGACCTAAAGCTAGGGGTAAAATTGTAATCTTGTCCACAGCGAGACATGTATGAAAATTTAGGGTTGAAAAGGTGTAAGGGTTGAAGGTGAGGACTATTGACACAGCTAGACCTAATTCCTTCGGAGGAGTGAAATTAATTATAAAGATGCGATGAAATTAAATATACATACAACGGCAAAAAATAAAGTGCGGAAAGATAAATGCGACAATTGTCTCGCAAAATTACATCCCATAAGCAGTTACAAATATGATAATTGAATATTTAAACTGAAAATAAAATCAATTGAACTTAGTCAGCTGCAAAAAACTAAAACAAACCGAGACTGTTATTATACGGGGTTAGACAAAAAAATTAGACGGGAATGTTAGGAATTTAAGTAGAAAATTATAATTAACGAAACAAGAAAAAAAGTTAGAAATTTGGATCTTAAAAATGAGGATGTTAGCGAAAAATTAATAAACAATGAAAATTAATATGCAAAGAAGATGGCGATAATATACAAGTGATAATGGAATATGAAATAGCAACGATGATGTCAGATTATGTACAAATATAAAAATAAATACAAAAATAAATAAATAAATATTAGTGAACAGGTTCATGGATAATCAATAATATTGTTAGGAATGAAGGATGAAAATTGGAATTGACAATAATTAGAAGTTAAGTGATGAATGTTTTGAGACGGTGAGAATTTAGGTAATTAGAAAAGAGTTAGAATGGAATTAGGTTTTTTTTTTTGGGTGAAATTTAGAAAAGTTAGAGTTTTTAATGTGATTAAGAAAAAGAAAATAGATTAAAAGTTAGAATTAAAAGTTAGCAAAAAAATTAGAACTTCGAAATTTGGTTTTTAAAAAAAGGTTAGAAAATAAAAATAAAAGTTTGAAAATAAAAGAGAAAAGGTTAGAATTTTAATAAAAAAAGAGTTAGAATGTTAGAATTTTAATTAAGAAAAAATGGTAGAAATTTTGAAAAAAAGATATAAAAAAGATTAGAAATTAAAAAAAAGAAGAGTTAGTTACTTTTGATGAAGACTGTAAGAGTTTTTGAAAATTGTCGATCCCCCCGTTTTGTTGCTTCTGAGGGTCCTTTTATACTTGATTTTTTTAAATCTTTTTCAATCTCAGATTTGATTTGAATATCTCAATCTTTTTCAATCTCTGATTTGATTTGAATATCTCAATCTTTTTCAATCTCTGATTTGATTTGAATGAATTTTTATGATGATTTCAGATTTGATTCAATGATGGTGATGTTGATATTTAGATCTGATTTTCTTATGATGATGATATGATCTGATTGATTTGATTTTGCTCCATCTGTGATTTATTGTGATTGGATTTGATAAAAAAAATGTTGGGATTTAAATTTAAAAAGTTAGCAAAGAAAATAAGAGTTTCAAGTTAAATAAAAATTAGAGTTTTAAGTTTAAAAAAAAATGAGTTAGAATTTTAAAATAAAAAAATATATTTGAATGTTGATTTTAAAAAATGTTAGAATTATTTTAAAAACTGTTAGAATTTAATTTTAAAAGGAATTTAGAATTTTAATTTGAAAAAGGATGGTGTCAAAAAAAAGATTTAGATTTAATTTTAAAAAAAAAAGGATAGATTTAATTTATAAAAAAAAGGTTAGATTTAATTTTTAAAATAGTTAGAAAAAAAGATTTAATTTTAAAAAGAATTTAGAGAAAAAAAAGATTTAATTTTAAAAAGAAGTTAGAGAAAAAAAAGATTTAATTTTAAAAAAGTTAGAAAAAAAATTTTAACTTTAAAAAGGTAGTTAGAAAAAAGATTTAACTTTAAAAAAATAGTTAGAGAAAAAAAGATTTAATTTTAAAAAGATAATAGAATTTGATTTAAAAAAATGTTAGAAATTAATTTAAAAAAGGTTATAAAAAAATTTACTCTTAAAGAAAAGAAAGAAAAAAAAAAGTTAAATTTTAATCTAAATCCTAAAAGTTAGTAAGAAGAGCTTAAAATGATTTAAATAAATAAACTAAATAGAAAAAAAAAGTTAATAAAAAACATTAGTAAAGTTATAAAAAAAGTTAATTAAATTATTATTAGTTAAAAAAACAAGATTTAAAAAAAAGGTTAATTTATTAAGTTAATCAGAATTTAAAATAAAAATAAAAAAAGAAAGGGTAAAATTTGGGGTATTACAGTTGCCCCTATTTAAATAGCTACACCGGATGATTTGAGTGGCGGAGACTCGAGGAATCATGGTGGAGGGATTTAAATATAGATAACCGAAAATTTTGCCCTTATATGTGGCGATATGCAATGCTATAGACAAAACGAGAACAGACTAATGCAGACAATGATATGATGCGTATGCTGGAATGATGAATTGCGAAAATGCTGACGAATACGACGACACAGGGACATACGCTACGAGAAGAACACACTGGGGAAAACGACGTGCTGGGACACAGTACAACACTGGGGAATTCTAAAATGATGGTCAACTGGTGCGAACACGACCAATTGTCTTTTTTAGAAAAGGAACGAGATTCTCAAATGGAGATGGTACCTATGAGACGGCCTCCACCAGGGAATCTAAAAGTAAAACTGGATCACGTACGATTGCAAGATCGATCATAGAATGCATGGAGCATTGAGCAAAGAATAACATCCAAGCTTCTGTAACCTATCCCTCGTGACACGATCAAACGGACTTTTCGGGAATCCGTAGCAAATATACAGGGTAAAAACCGGCTGTATGCCAAAATAAATGGACTTTAGGAATAAGATCCTTAAATGGAGATGGCACCTATGAGATGACCTCCACTAGGGAATGCTTAATAATAACAGGATCTACACGGTTGCAAGATCGATTACAGAACGCTGGAGCATTGAGCAAAGAATAACATCCAAGCTTCTATAAACTATCCTTCGTGATGGGATCGAATGGACTTTTCAGAAATCCATATCATATATACAGGGTAAAGACCGGCTGTATGCCAAAATAAATGGACTTTGATGGGAAATGCCCTGATAAGCTTCCCGAGGGATAACTGTCGCTTATCGTTGGAAGGGACTTATGTGCAAAAATGGATAAGCACTCAAATAAAGAGGCTGCTGCTTATCTGATAAATAAATCTTCTCGCATTTAAGGTCGGCGCCTGGAATACGATTCTGATTTTTCTCTTACTGAAGGATAAATAAACTTCTTCATGCTTCAAGATCGTGCTCTCCTGAACATGAAAAGGGTAAACTGAACTTCCTCATACTTCAGAATCGTGCTCTCCTGAATATGATTCGGCTCTTTCGGATAAATGAAATTCAGAATCGTGCTCTCCTGAATATGAAAAGGGCTGACTGAACTTCCTCATACTTCAGAATCGTGCTCTCCTGAATATGATTCGGCTCTTCGGGTAAATGAAATTCTTCATACTTCAGAATCGTGCTCTCCTGAATATGAAAAGGGTGAACTGAACTTCCTCATACTTCAGAATCGTGCTCTCCTGAATATGATTCGGCTCTTCGGGTAAATGAAATTCTTCATACTTCAAAATCGTGCTCTCCTGAATATGAAAAGGGTGAACTGAACTTCCTCATACTTCAGAATCGTGCTCTCCTGAATATGATTCGGCTCTTTCGGGTAAATGAAATTCTTCATACTTCAGAATCGTGCTCTCCTGAATATGAAAAGGGCTAACTGAACTTCCTCATACATCAGAATCGTGCTCTCCTGAATATGATTCGGCTCCTTCTTTTACTAAAGGGTAAATGAACTTCTTCATAATTCAGAATCGTGCTCTCCTGAATATGATTCCGCTCAAACCTCCCCGTATTTCAAGATCGTGCTCTCCTGAATACGATTTGGTTCAAAACCCTCTATACTTCAAGACAACAGGGAAAATGGAAGCCCAACTGCTCCATGGAGATGGCCATTTGCTGCGAGTCATAACGAAGATAGGATCGGCTTCTTAGGTGAGAAATGTTGTCTATTGATGCTGTAAGATGTAGGATTGTAAAGTGTTGTACCGATGTTTTTCCAGGCGTGAACTGGCGTGTATCTGTAAAGGATTGTAGTTGATTTTCTTGAAAGATAGTGCAAAATAAATGCACGTCCGGGTACAGTGATAAACTTCTCAAGCGAGATAGTCGCGTATCTGTCATGGTATGGTGAAAACCTTTAGATGGTGCAAAATAAATGCACGTCCGGTTGGGATTTGACGACCGACAAGACTGGGATTCAATCTAGGATCGAGCTAGAAAGAAGACTGGTAATCAAGACTCCATCGAGGGACTGATCTCGGAGGGTAAATATCTTATCCTGGTGAGGAAAGATAGCTGAAGTAACCGTCATCCACGAGGATCGAGCTCTGTGGGGAAACTGGAAACAAGTAAGTATTTTATGCTTATGGCTGACAATCTATTTGAAGAGAATGGGCAAACCCCAGTTACCCGGCGGTAACAACCAATGATGGAGAGACACAATGAACCTGTGAACGCTAATGCATATGTTAATGCATATGTTAATGTGAATGTATGTTAATGTCTATGTATGTTAATGTTTATGTATGCAAGATGTTATGAAATGAGTATGTAATGAGTATGTAATGAATATGTAATGAATATGTAATGAAATAGGTATGTGATGCTTATGCCCTTGCGTATGCTGACGAAACAGACTAGAGACGGGACGAGAGATGAAATAAACATCTCGACGGAAATACCCTGCGTTCTCTGCAACCAATACGTCAATCATGGGTAAGAAAGATCAATGGTAGAACCAAATCTGGTTTTAAAGTTCTGAACTCTCTGGGGAGAAGGTAATTTGTTCGGGTGCACAGTATCATGTCTTCACATGGGGAGAAGAAAACCTGAGGGACACTTTCGAGTTACCCAAGAAAAAGTTGTCAGCTTATAGTCTCTCTGGGGAATGTGATGAGGCAATAGTTTAGGAGCCTGTTGCAACACTGAGATTTACTGGGGAACGAAGGCCGCCGTGAGTAAAATTCGTCGGGTGCATGAAGAAAAGTTATGAAACCACATGGCCTTGATCTTGAAGGACCTTATAGTAGTCGCCATTTGTTTCCTTTAAAAACATGGTGCCCCAGGATACTTGCGTTGCGAGGTAGGGTCATCTCAAGAGGATTTTATAGAGAACACCGAGTTCGGTTGCCCCATTGTTCTCAAACTCTTTGAGAGATTTGTCAGGTCTCGACGTAACTGGCACAAATTAATCGTGTTACGACGAAATCTTTGGGAAATAGCTCTTAAGAACGTCAGACTCGCGTTGGTAAGCGAATTGGGGAACTGCCTGCCCCTGTTCAGCAGGATCTTCAAGTTCCACGGGTTATGTTCATATGTAAATCTCTAAGATATCAAGCAAAGTTGTCATGCCTGAAATGCCTATCCTGAGCTTGTCAATGCACACATATATTTGTTTTGAATTTTTGTTTTGAAAAAGATATCGCCAAAACTTGTGACGGAAATCACTAGTCAGGATATAAGTTTTAATTATAATGCCAACATGAAAATTTTCTGAGCATAGCTCGTAGGAGTCAGGAAACGTGATCTTGTCGAGTATACTTTCAACCGAAGTCCCACTTCAATTAGGTCTTTTAAAGGTTGTATCGTGGCTCGGTTCACGGTTTAAGAAACAAAGGATATAGGCTCAAAGTTATATTTGTACCCACCCCTTCTTCGTGATGTTCTCCAATCCTAATTCAGTTAATCGGATACGAACGCTCATACCTCAAGCAGATTTGCTATGGTCGAGAACTTATCATGGCTTTGGACATGGCAGTCACTCACCTATTTCTAATGGCAATCAGTCACACGATTTTGTTCTTTATAGGGATTATTTATTGTACCCTCTTGTTTTGCTTTCATTCCCTAACTTTTGCCTGGACAACGTCTTTTGATCTGACTTTGGAATCCAGCGGGATGCCCCAGTTTTTCCTAAGTCTCCTTCATAGGTTTTGACTTAGCGGGCTCTTATTTTTTGAATATTCTTTTATGCACAAGTCGTGTAAATCTTTTGAAAGGCTCGTGACTGCCCCACTCCTTAGGTAACCGAGGGATAGTCATTGTATTGGACTTCTTAAGATGCTAAGGATGAATTCTCGAAGGTTTGCTCTTCCTTTTTGAGGATCTAAGCGCTCAATCGGTTTAACTGAAACCTACCCTGCCCCAGGTTGAGGTGAGGGTTCTTTTAAAAAAAAAAAAAAAAAAAACTCCTACTTCAAGGCTCAAAGAGGTTAACGAGGGATTAACATCCTTATATCTCCAGTGTTTGGGATTTGAAACAATGCCTTACATCATCAGCGGGCTTTAATTGAAAGCATACGACAAGAAATCTGACGTTTTAGGTTCGTCATCCTCCTCCCAATTCTCTATCAGAACAAGAGATCGGGTAAAGTTGGCATTATAATTTATGAAAAATATGTTTTGAATGAGTGAAACGAATGGACTTATTCAAGACAAACATATGCGTTGCATTAATCAATCAAAGATAAACAAATTCGTACATGCTAAATATGCTTAATCAAAGAGAAATGCATATAAATAAACAAATGAACTGTCGAAAAAATCCTTCTAAATGTTTATGAAATCTTGTATTCAAACGTAACAGTTTCCTTTGGCGGAGCCTCAATGGAAAGGACGTCTGGCTTATGATCACTGTGAGTCATCATGGTTTGCCCCAGTTACGCTGGTCACATCTTCAACAGTTTTCAGTCGTTGCTTCAAAATAACTTTCCCAGATTCTTTGTTGATCCCGGTCATATCATCTTGAGGGTTACTGAAATGAAGCGGGCTAGGCCTTTGAATAATTACTGGATTCGACTGATTTGCCACAGGAGTAGCATGCTTTGCAGAATTTGAACCCGACAAGTGAGGGACCCCGAGAGGAGTCTCGATCTTCGGCTGAGCATTGCTAAAAGACAACTTCTTCGCTTCTAGCAAATCTCTGACAACTTTCTTAAGAGCATAGCAATTCTCTAGATCATGGCCGGGCGCACCCTCATGAAATAAACAACGAGCGGTAGCGTTGTAACTTGCAGGAAATGGATTAGGTGGAGGACCCAAAGCACGGGTGGTAATCAGACCTTGCTGTACCAAATGGGGGTATAACTCAGTGAAAGTCATCGGAATTGGAGGACAAGGCTTATACTGACTCTTACGGGGATAAGGAACCTGATCCTGTGATTGCTGGTGAACAGGAGCGTTGGGCACTCGTTGACTGTCGACAGGAACTTGCATAGGCGAATAACCGGCAGGTTGTCGATAAACTGGTGTCTGATATACCGGAGCTGACTGTACAGGCTGGCATGCAGGAAACTGCTGATCGAAAGGAGGTGCAACAGTAGCTACATAGGGTTGTTGGACATATGGAAACGGATAACCTTGAACATAACTCTGCTGATGTTGCCAAGGTTGAGGAGTAGCCTTTTTGCGGTTCCTTGAACGTGTAGGTCCTTTACCATGGTCGGAGTTAGGAGTTTTGCACTTTGGAGGGGTAGCTCGTCGAACTGGTTGAGCACTGGGAGGCACCAAACCGGATTGAAGACCGTGAGGAGGTACATTCTCGACAGTAACAGCTGGTTGAGGTTCCATAACGGTATTAGTCTTAGAAACAACAGTAGACTGAGCATCCACCTTCACACTAAGAGCTCGTAACATCTCCAAAATCTGCCCTACACTTCCTCGAAGATCTTCGAATTCATGGCTGACACGGTTGATCTCTTGGTTTTGATCTTCCATTCTTTTGAAGGGTCGTATTGATGCAGAGAACTCAGGGTGACAAAACTGGAGGGTGAGAGAATCGAGTATGAGAAATCGGGAGACACATGCAATGCAAAAGTATGATGCTAAAATGTGAATGCAAATGAAGATTTCATGGAATTCAAACATTTACGAATGTCGTGGGGTACCAAGGAAATCTTTTTCTTGTTTTTTTTCATTTTATTTTTTTATTTATGGTATCCCGCGATATCCATAAATGATGTTTGAACTCCATGAAATACAATGCAATGAGATGCTTTATGGATGCAATGCATGAAAACACACAAAGTCCTAGGTTAAAGGAACGTGAGCGGAGTCAAGGTCTACCCATCCCAAAAGGAGTGTACTATAGGTTAGTTGTACCTGCCGAACAAGGTTCTACAAAGTGCCCAAAGTCATCAGCCCATCTTTCGGATATTATCAACCTTCCGACTGACTCGGGGGTGAATAATATTCTCAAGAGAACCTCTTTTGAGTGTAGTATCGCGTAGCAGCCGTTGTAGGATTACTCCCACATAGCTCCCGCACTACGTCCTAAATAAGGCCAAGGAGGTGTTAAGGTACTACGGTTCCCAGTATCACAGATTCCAATCGACCATGGAAAAAGTTTTCAACGATTACTCGTTCAACCGAACCATTTTCGAAAGGTCTCAACTGAGCGGTGATTCTCGAATCAGCTTGGTCGGGATTCACTCCCTATAAGCCTCATCGAATATATCCCCATCCTATAATAATGTCACTAGTCCGGGCGTA
Source organism: Lathyrus sativus (assembly GCA_963859935.3). Taxonomy (NCBI): domain Eukaryota; kingdom Viridiplantae; phylum Streptophyta; class Magnoliopsida; order Fabales; family Fabaceae; genus Lathyrus; species Lathyrus sativus. The sequence goes on along the minus strand of OZ012738.1, from coordinate 63,906,045 downwards.
GGACTTATCTCACAGCACAAAGAACAGTCCCCAAATCAGAGTACAAATATATACATGCAAATGAATAATAACACAGATAGTAATAAATATGAACAAGTTAGGGATAACCCTCAAAAGTTTAGGTCTCCCCAGTGAAGTCGCCATTTTCTGTTGCGGTGGAAATAGGATCACAAACTATTAATGAGTTTGAATCGCAATTCAATTCACAACCGCTCTTTGATTTATCCGAAGGAAAAGGTCAAAAGAGGGAAAACCTATTTTGCATCGTAAACACAATGCGGGGAAAGATCTAGGGTTCGGGGGTTGGTTAAATTTAGGGAAGGTATTAGCACCCTAAACTTCTGTAGTACTCTACAGGAACCTTTTGTTCAAATGTTTACTATTTTGCTTTATTCATTTGCTTAAGGTATATGTACAAAGATTAAAAGTGAGAAAAGAGACCTAAGGGGTTAATTCTAAGTTTACTCGGCAAGACATCGCATCTTGTGCCTACGTATCCTTACGGGAGTGGAATCAGAGTAATCGTAGTTCCCCTCAAAAGGGAGGTTAGAGACTTCTTGACTGTGGTCAAGGTCTCAAGGGGAATAAACATGTCTTAAGGACACGCTTACGTGGAGTGTAGAAACTCCAAATCTCTACGTTGAAATGTTAAGTTGTAATTAGGGTTAAATTAGGGATTCCACGGCGGGAAACCCTAAAATGAGCGCGGCGGCTCTTTGACCTAAAGCTAGGGGTAAAATTGTAATCTTGTCCACAGCGAGACATGTATGAAAATTTAGGGTTGAAAAGGTGTAAGGGTTGAAGGTGAGGACTATTGACACAGCTAGACCTAATTCCTTCGGAGGAGTGAAATTAATTATAAAGATGCGATGAAATTAAATATACATACAACGGCAAAAAATAAAGTGCGGAAAGATAAATGCGACAATTGTCTCGCAAAATTACATCCCATAAGCAGTTACAAATATGATAATTGAATATTTAAACTGAAAATAAAATCAATTGAACTTAGTCAGCTGCAAAAAACTAAAACAAACCGAGACTGTTATTATACGGGGTTAGACAAAAAAATTAGACGGGAATGTTAGGAATTTAAGTAGAAAATTATAATTAACGAAACAAGAAAAAAAGTTAGAAATTTGGATCTTAAAAATGAGGATGTTAGCGAAAAATTAATAAACAATGAAAATTAATATGCAAAGAAGATGACGATAATATACAAGTGATAATGGAATATGAAATAGCAACGATGATGTCAGATTATGTACAAATATAAAAATAAATACAAAAATAAATAAATAAATATTAGTGAACAGGTTCATGGATAATCAATAATATTGTTAGGAATGAAGGATGAAAATTGGAATTGACAATAATTAGAAGTTAAGTGATGAATGTTTTGAGACGGTGAGAATTTAGGTAATTAGAAAAGAGTTAGAATGGAATTAGGTTTTTTTTTTTGGGTGAAATTTAGAAAAGTTAGAGTTTTTAATGTGATTAAGAAAAAGAAAATAGATTAAAAGTTAGAATTAAAAGTTAGCAAAAAAATTAGAACTTCGAAATTTGGTTTTTAAAAAAAGGTTAGAAAATAAAAATAAAAGTTTGAAAATAAAAGAGAAAAGGTTAGAATTTTAATAAAAAAAGAGTTAGAATGTTAGAATTTTAATTAAGAAAAAATGGTAGAAATTTTGAAAAAAAGATATAAAAAAGATTAGAAATTAAAAAAAAGAAGAGTTAGTTACTTTTGATGAAGACTGTAAGAGTTTTTGAAAATTGTCGATCCCCCCGTTTTGTTGCTTCTGAGGGTCCTTTTATACTTGATTTTTTTAAATCTTTTTCAATCTCAGATTTGATTTGAATATCTCAATCTTTTTCAATCTCTGATTTGATTTGAATATCTCAATCTTTTTCAATCTCTGATTTGATTTGAATGAATTTTTATGATGATTTCAGATTTGATTCAATGATGGTGATGTTGATATTTAGATCTGATTTTCTTATGATGATGATATGATCTGATTGATTTGATTTTGCTCCATCTGTGATTTATTGTGATTGGATTTGATAAAAAAAATGTTGGGATTTAAATTTAAAAAGTTAGCAAAGAAAATAAGAGTTTCAAGTTAAATAAAAATTAGAGTTTTAAGTTTTAAAAAAAAATGAGTTAGAATTTTAAAATAAAAAAATATATTTGAATGTTGATTTTAAAAAATGTTAGAATTATTTTAAAAACTGTTAGAATTTAATTTTAAAAGGAATTTAGAATTTTAATTTGAAAAAGGATGGTGTCAAAAAAAAGATTTAGATTTAATTTTAAAAAAAAAGGATAGATTTAATTTATAAAAAAAAGGTTAGATTTAATTTTTAAAATATTTAGAAAAAAAGATTTAATTTTAAAAAGAATTTAGAGAAAAAAAAGATTTAATTTTAAAAAGAAGTTAGAGAAAAAAAAGATTTAATTTTAAAAAAGTTAGAAAAAAAATTTTAACTTTAAAAAGGTAGTTAGAAAAAAGATTTAACTTTAAAAAAATAGTTAGAGAAAAAAAGATTTAATTTTAAAAAGATAATAGAATTTGATTTAAAAAAATGTTAGAAATTAATTTAAAAAAGGTTATAAAAAAATTTACTCTTAAAGAAAAGAAAGAAAAAAAAAAGTTAAATTTTAATCTAAATCCTAAAAGTTAGTAAGAAGAGTTTAAAATGATTTAAATAAATAAACTAAATAGAAAAAAAAAGTTAATAAAAAACATTAGTAAAGTTATAAAAAAAGTTAATTAAATTATTATTAGTTAAAAAAACAAGATTTAAAAAAAAGGTTAATTTATTAAGTTAATCAGAATTTAAAATAAAAATAAAAAAAGAAAGGGTAAAATTTGGGGTATTACACGTACTCTTTAAAGCTTTCATTGTTCCGCTGTGAAAGATTCTGGAGCTGAACTCGGTTGGGGGCCAAGTCGCTATTGTACTGATAGTGGAGGACGAACGCTTCAGCGAGATCTTTCCACGTGCGCACTGTAGCGGGCTCCAGGCCCATATACCACTCGAGGGATGGACCAGAAAGACTATCTTGGAAGAAGTGCATCAGCAACTTCTCATCGTCAGAATAGGCGGACATCTTTCTATAATAAGATCGAAGGTGAACACGAGGGCAAGTAGCACCCTTATACTTCTCAAAGACAGGCACCTTGAACTTATGAGGTACCTTGAAATCAACAATTAACCCGAGCTTGGACATATCAACGCCCAATGTGTTCTGATTTTCAATGTCTCTCATCTTGTCTTCCAGCGCTTTGAACCTGAGTCGGGCTTCAGCATTCAACTCTGCTTCTACCCCTCTTTGAGAAAATACGTCATCCTGATGGTCCTCAAGCCACGGTTGAGGCACCAACAGATTTCCGACACCAGCGTTACCGTTGACCGGCCCTATGTTAACATTGGCTCCCAGACTACCATTGCCAACGCCTGCCGCATTGAGTCCGATATTAGTCATCAGATTGCCGTTAGCACTGCCGTTGCCCCCGGCAACAGGAACAACATTCTGTGGAGCATCCACTGGAGGAGGAGTAGGCACAGCCCCTCCATGAAGTATGCCATTACTATCAACCCTGGAGATCAAAGGTTGAACCAAAGTACGAAGCTGGTCCTGACCATTAGCGACCACCTGCATCAGTTCCATAAAACGATCCATCCGTTCACGGAGCTCTTGAACATCTGACTGCACCTGATCCATGATCCTAGTCTGATTAGCTCGATTTGAGTAACGGTGAATGAGTCTTTGATCAATCCTGGAGACCGGAAACAGCTCGAACCCTGTGAACCTGAAAAACCTGCAAACATTAAAGGTTAGGAAAAGCAATAAAATGTACGCCATGCAAATGCTTCATGCAGATGCATGCGTGTGTCTGTGTGCGTGGGAGATTTCCCCCGATCCTAGTGCCTTAGTGCCAGTGCTGATAATAATAAGAAGACGAAGAAATCCGAGCCCAATCATGGAAACATCAATCTCATATATATATGGAAAGGCCTGTCAAGGCAGTACACAGTATCAGCGAGTACAAAACAAATCAACAGCATGACCTCAGCCAACAAGTCTGGTGATGGTCAGCATACATCAAAGATCAAAACAATAGGAATACAACTAGTCAAGTACGGCCACGGGCGCGATACTCTGCTAATAACTCCTTCGTCTCTGGATGATCTGGCAAAGTGAGCAACCCCTCGACGAGTAGTTCCCTCTGCACAATGGTATGCTGAAGCCCCTAAACTGAACTTTCCCATGCTCCTTCGCCAAAGCAATCCTCCAGTTTCCGCTTCTTAGTCTCAAACATCAGCTTATGCTCCTTCAGGTTAGCAAGAGCTTTGTTGAGTCGAGCTTCAGCGGCGTATCTGCGGGCGGTCTCTTCATCAAACCTCCGCTCACTGTCCTTGACTTCGGCTTCGACCTTAGAGATCTGCAGCATCAGCTTATCCTCTCGCTCCTTCAAGGTGGCCAGGGAGGTCTTCCAATGCAGGTCGAACTTAGATATCCTCCGATATGCCTCCTCCAAATGCTTCTTCTTCATAGCTAGTACATCATTAACAGCCCTGAAGTCTTGACCCAAGCGCTCCCGATCAGCGATCTGCTTTGCCAAGTCTGCACCCAGTTGGTTCACCGACTCTGTTTGCTTTTTGAGAGCATGCACGGCTTCGTTCCTCTCACTTCGAAGCTGAGCTAACTCCTTCTCTAATTCTGCGTTCGCCCGCTTCAGTTCATCCCGCTCGGCTAATACCTGGTTGTGCTGATGAATGGACACAGTGGTAGGCTCTTCGACTGGTGGAGGACTCTCTGGTCTGACATGAGGAAATGGCATCCCTATAGCGTTGGCTCTGGCTCTGATCCAAGCTGAATAAGGAGGGTAGGCTTGATTGTTGCTCTTTCCCAACACAGGCTTTCCCCTCTTGCTGATACTGTTCCACGCACGCTGAAGCTTGGACAACAAATCCCCATCTAGAGTACCCGTGAGGTACAGAGATTCCTGTACCTCTTCCTCCTTCGGTGGAGTCCTCAAAGCATATGCGAACTGACGAACTAGCAATGACGGATTGTAGTTGATGCAACCCTTCCTACCTATCAGAGGTACGTTAGGAAACCCACTACAACTGAAGATCACCTCGGTACCTAGCCTGTCTCTGTCAACGAACCAATCAATATCTTCTGCAGACAAGCTCATCAGACGCTCAGGCCACTCAGCTGTGGCTGCAGACAAGACTAAAGAACCTCTCTTGGGCAAATGACTATCAAACCATTTGTACAGCAATGGTACGCAGCATGAGACATTCTTCCCTCTCCGGTTCTCATTCTTGTAATGCACTGAGTGATAGACGTCTCCGATCAGAGTAGGGACTGGATTCCCTGAGGCGAAGATGTGGAATGCATCAAAGTCTATGAAATCAGGCATATTGGGGAATAGAATAATGCCATATATGCATAAAGCAAGGATGGCATTGAATGCGTCCCAACATTTGTCCTTAGCACACTGCTGAGCCTTAGCTATCAGAAACTGCAGGGAGAACCCAGGAACCTTGTTACAACTCGTCACTACTAACTCAGAGGGCGCCCAAATGGAGTGAAGAAGCTAAACCAGCCAGATCAGGCTCAGCGTCCATGTGGACAAAAGGCATCTGCCCTTTGATAGGCACACCCAGCATATCAGCATACTCTTCCAGCGTCGGCGCGAGAATGAAGTCCTGAAAAGTGAAACACCTCAGAGGAGGGTCATAGAACTGCAGAAGAGCATGTAACCCATTCAACTCGGACGTAGAAGGTTTGCAAACCAGACCGAGCAACCTGCCATAAGACTTCCTGAACCTATCCTCCACAGAATCACCTGCCAGAGCTATCAACCCAGTCAACTTCGACACATCAGGGGTCGGGAACTTGTACGCAACAGTCTTCCTGAGAGAGGCCATTAGAACAGTAGGAGGCGAGAAATCCTGGATCGGGGAAACGGTACCTGCAACACAGACACACGTTAATGGAATGCAAATGAACATGCAAACTAATGCAAAATGCAGGCATGCAATAATATATCCGGATAGCTGCTGTGGAGATTCTGTATCAACAATCCCTGATGAGAAGAAAACCCCGGTGTAAGACCACTAATCTGATCTGCTGAGAACAACCATCTGATAGGAGCATATACATGAGATCAAAGTTCTGCTCTGTTAAGAACAAATGGATGATAACAAGGACCTCGGATGCATGATCAAGAAACATTTGCTGATGAAGTCTTCAGACCCCAAATCAAAATCTGCCCTATCAAGAACAAACACACAGCTGCTGATGAGATCTTCAGACCCCACTCAAAATCTGCTCTATCAAGAACGAACAACATCTGCTGATGAGATCTTCAGACCCCACTCAAAATCTGCCCTATCAAGAACAAACCACTGATGACAATACTCTGATCAAAACCTGCTCTATCAAGAACAGACATATCTGCAACTGAGAACCCTGGTACCAACATAACTGATTCACTGTCAAGAAAACCAGGTAGTCTGGAGGTCTAAGTTTCCTGCAATAAACCCAATCGCACTCACAGGTATGGACCTAGACTGACTCAAGGTACGACATCCTATGCGTTCATCAGCGTCACAGACTTTCAAAACTGACGATACGATTCCCAGAAGGAGTGGCATCATCAAGTCTTGAAGAGGCCTCACTTAGCTGAATCACAAATGATCGGTCCCCAGAGTCGACAATCCACCAAACCAGCAACCGTCTCAACCCAAAGGGTTGAAAGTGAAGCCAACCGGATGAACCTCGTCTGAGCGTGGATTTCACGAGACACTAGTGCCTGCAAAGAAAGCACGCGCCCACTAATTTCCACTCTAAGTCTATGGTGCACTCAAGCCTGGGTCTGGCTTCTCACTCATCAGAACTCCCATCCCACAACAGCACAAATAATCATATTATACTGAAAATAAAATGCGGGAAATAAAGTGCGAGAAGTAAAAATGCGATAAATAAACGCAACCCAACAAGTAAACACACAAACGGTAGGATTGACTCTCTTAAGGGACATTGGATCCCAAAACTGACTCGCTTTCGGGACGTTGGATCCCTAGGAAACTATCAGGCCCCCAGCAGAGTCGCCAGCTGTCGCTTGCGCGAAAATAAGGTGCCGGCAAAACAGAAGAGTCGCCACCTTTCGTTATTTATCCCTCAGAGCGGGAAAGGAAACGATCGGAAAAACCTGACGAAAAAGGGTAAGACAAGGTCATCGCAACCATTGTCTGGATTCGGGAGTCGGTTACGCAAGGGGAAGGTATTAGCACCCCTCACGTCCGTCGTACTCGACGGGATCCTCGCTTGTTGTTCACTTGGACGGGTTGGTTGTAATCTATCTACCTATCAAGGCTGGCTGAAAAAGAAAAGAAAAATGACTCGGCAAAGCGTCGCACTTTATGCCTACGTATTCTCATCAGAGAATGAGAAATCAGAGTCAACGTAGTTCGGCCTACGAAGGGTTATGGGGGAAGGTAGCTCGCCAAGACTTCGCCATCTTGTGCCTACGTACTCTCAATAGGTATGAGAGATCAGAGCTCACGTAGTTCGGGAAACTACGATTTATTTCCTGTCTTTTACGAAAGAAGTGTTTTTTATTGTGTTTGCGATTTCAACCGCACTAGAGACTATGACCTGAGAGTGAATGCGTCGCATGTCACCCAAAGGGTATCATACTAAACATCCAGAATATGGAAAAGAAACTCTCCCACAATCCTTTCTCATATAGCTTAAGGCTCGTAACGTACGAAAGAAATCATTCATGATTACTGTATCTTAAACTGTTTTGAGATGAGAAGAGAACAGGCCCAACTAGGAGGGAGACTATCAAGTCCTACTGTTGTCATGCCATGGATTCATCCTATGGTTGAGGTTTGAACAGGGAACTCCTAGAAGTTGTCATGCATAGGTTTCAACCTAAAATTCTATCATCAAATCCTTATCAAAGGAAATGAGAGTCCTAAGGGATCATGTCAATGATACACCAAAACAGACAAAGCATCAGCTTAACAGTAAAATGCATGCAATGCAAGTGAGGGAGGAAATGTGTGTGGGGCTTCAGCCTCCACAAGCTCGTCTCAACCTCAAGCCAGTCATGAAATAACAGTAATCATATTGAAAAAATAAACAACATGCTATCAAGCAATAAACAGTAAACTGCAATCATACAGATAAAAGAAATGAAATACCATCAGACAAACAAACCACATGGGCAAGGGAGCTGGGCTCTACCGAATACCTGCAAGCAAAGCCACTCAATAACAATACAAGCAGAGGGAGCAACTCAACCTCTAATGCAATCATGCTCCTAAACTGAACTTATTCTAGATGAACTTAGTCTAATGCAACAGACAAATCAAGCAAAACAAACAATACAGAAAAGAAAACAGAAGAAAGCTTCAGCTCCTCCAGCAGCTACTCAGTCTTCAGACTTCAATCACCAACTGCTTTCCAGGTTTCAACCCTACAATATGAGTATCAACTCATCTTCTCCTTTAAGCTTCAGCTTCCTTGATCAGCTCCACCTTCAGGCTTCACTATCTTCAGGGATACTCAAGTATCAACTTGGTCTCCACAAAGTCTTCAAACTTCAACAATCTCCAAGGAATCATCCTCTTCAAAGCTTTAGCTTCAGTGCAAATCTTCAATACTCTTCATTGCTTTCTTTGTCTTTAACAACCCAAATGCTTCAGCAAACAAGATTTAATCAACAAGATGAGATGAGGATGTTAGAGTGCTCACTGACTTCCAAAGGATGCCATTAAGGACTTAACATCAAAAGGAAAGGCTCTCTCAAAGTTCTACCTCACAGGGCAAGGTCACTAATCCCTCCAAAGGAGAGAGGTGAATACCCTTAAGGGACTTTATATCATAGAGAAGGAAGGAGGTGAACAAGACACTCCTTGTTTATTGAATGGAATTATTCTATCTAAAGCTCTACCTATGTACTTATGATCCTATAAACAGAACAAACAAAAGCTAAGCTAAGCTCCTCTTCAAGGTCTTCAAAGTCTTCAATGATGATCCACAAGGTCTTCAACTCAATCTTCAAGGCTCACACACTCAAAGGAGAAGAAAAGAAAGCAAAACAATACAAACTATGCCCTTAAGCAACACACATACTAACCATTCATTCAAAAATCAATTAAAAATACTAAAATACTATATAATATTCTAGAAAAATTCTAGGGGACTCTACACATACCTACCCTTAACCCATATATTCCCCATACACTAATTTGGCCTATAAAACCCAAAACAAAATTGTTCAAATCTATTTATGCAACCTAAAACCCTAATTTGAGTACACTAATGCTAGCCTAAACAAACTAATCAAATTTTAACCTAAAAATCATGAATTAAATCCTATATGAACTATGATTCAATATCTAACTATGCCAAAAAGAATGGCCCAAAAATCCTAAGGGAAAGTCCTAATACAAATTCTACAAAATTAAGTATCAACTAAAATCAATTAAAATGCTATTTAAATGGAAAATATACTAAAAATATTAAAAGAAAATAAAATGCCAATTTTATTTATTGATATTTTTCTAGACATGATTATGAACATATAGAAAAAACAAGAAGTGAAAAATAATCATTTTTGAATTTTATGTGAATTTTTTAATATGCAAGAAAATATAAAGGAATTAGAAAATACAAGAAAATGAATTAAAAGGGATGGGGGTGAGAAAAGTAACTGCGCCCAGTTGATTATGATGGTGGGCCAAGGGACCAGGGGTGCGAATATCAAGTTTGGTAGGCCCACGCGCTTCATAAAATTAATATGAAAAATCAACAGAAAATTGGAAAATGAACGGTGCATTTAGCAACAATTCCACGTTTAAATTTGAATTGGGCCAGGTGAGGGGGTGTGAGTATCAAAGCTTTCTGAGGCCCAGGATCACTCACTAATTTAAACAGTGCGTTTAGCTTCAAGCTTTCCCTCCATTTTCTGAATTGAATCATGGCCGTGCGATTAGATGAAAGAGTCAAATATCTGAGACGATCCAACGGTTACAAACCCGTCTTCTCCAAAACACCATCTAGGGTTTCAGAAACCCTAACTCCATGCCAGAGTTTCAACTCCTTCGTTCTCCTCCATTACTCAATGAAATCACAAACTTCCAAAGGCAAAAATGCTCTACGCGTTACCAAGATTCTAACCATGCTCATATCTTCCACTGAAACATCTTGTAGCTCCTAGCCCGATAGCTCAAAGTCCTGGGTTCAACCTCTTTTCTCTGTGATCAACCTTAACCGAACTCAAATCCAATGATCTAAACTTGTTCCTTATGTTACCCTCATCATTCTATACTATCACATACCAATTAAAACTTAATATACAGCTGGTTCTTAATCTTGCAAGAAATGGCACCCTGCCACGAAGCTCCATGGATCTCTCTCAAATCCTCAGAAAATCATCACCTAACCTAGCATGTTATCCTTACACCTAGCAATCTAACAGTATGCACCTAAATAAGGATCTATGGTGAAAATTACCAACCTGTTAAGTATCAATGGTGAGTGATGTTAGGGCTTGATTCAAGACTTGTAATCTTCTCCAAATGCTCCTCCAATGGTGGATATCTTTCTGTTTGCAAGAATTGTGATGGATGAGGCTTGTGGATGAAGAAATGAAAGCTTGCTTGACTTTGAAGAAATCTTGAAATGGCACTTTCTCTCTCACTCTCTCCAATGGATTCAGCAACTTTCACCAACCTTTTCCTCATTGTGATTCACTCTTTTTATAACAATCAAAAGAAGAGTCTAGATTCATCTAGAAACTTTGAGAATCATTTGGAAAACTTTAGAATTTCTCATGAAGTGATACATTGGATTATCTCCTTTCATGCCTTAAGACTTTCAATTTTGCTTTAAAATCTCCCCTTGTGAGATATTGAAAGGGAATGAGTGAAAAATACAAGCCTTGCCTTGCCTTATGTGAAGCTTTTCAAGTTGCCTTATGATGCAAGAATGAAAATTACAAAGAAAACTCCATTTTAAGACCTCAAATCAAAATTCTACTTGAACCATTGTTTTTAAAATGATGTTTGGAGTCAAAATGACATATTGGATGACCTATTTTGGATTTGTGGATCTCCCAAACCAAATTCCAACTTGGATTCATTTAACTTATAAGTCATTTTTAGGTCATTTTTACCCAATCTTGTAAATCCTTGCTACAAGCTTTTTCAACAACTCATGACCACTTTTCTAGGCTTAAAATCCCATTTTTAACAACTTTGATGTTTTGAGTTTTTTCATTTGAGGCTTGGAAATAGGAGATATGGCCTTTGCTTAAAATGACCTATAACTTCCAAATGACCAAAATACCCCTGTCTTGTTCAAACCATAAGTTGAGTTCTACAAAAGGATTTCTAGTACTCTATAGAAAGCTAAGAAGATGCTATTCAACATTCATGTTGACCAAGAGATCATAGGAATCATCCTACTAGGGCAAAAGTTGTCTGCAAGTTGGGTGACTTTCAAGGACCCAGATTCACACACCTCAGCTGACCTGTAATTTGTCAAAACCATAACTTGAGCTATGCAACTCCTATCAAGTACTTCCACCACTCAAATTAAAGCTAAGAACAAGCTCTACAACATTCATGTTGTGGGGAGGATGAGATATCAATCACATCTTGAGCTAAAACTGCCTGGAAGATAGGGATCAAATTAGGGTTTTTCCACTGACAATCCTTAGAAACCCTAACTCAAAACTTCTCAAAATCCTCAATCATGATGAGTTGGTCTAGGAATCATCTTTATAACATCTCAATACATCATTATATGATCTCATGGCTCTTGGATTAGGTCTCAACCTTCTCCAAATCTTCAGCTGATCTAGGATTGACCCAGTCAAAACCCTAATTCTACCATTCATGGTTTAATCTTCTGAATTCTTGCACAATGACCTCTCTGGGCCTCATGATGGCTTTCAATACATCTCATAGGCTTTCTCAAAGCTTCAAGTTCATTCTCAAAGTCTCAGAATCATCTGAGGAGAACCCACAACTCTCAAGTTATGAGGCACACAACTCTGGTTTCAACCAATTCTTCTGAGGATCTCTTGAACTTCCTGATGAAGGTATCAACCTTCAAACACTTGATGGATAAATAAATGTTGGTCAAATTTTTGGGTTCAACAAAGACGTGTTGTGCATTAGCTTGGGCCGCCAAGCGTCTACGACAATATATGCTCAATCACACCACTATGCTAATTTCGAAGATGGATCCGATCAAGTACGTCTTCGAGAAGCAGGCTCTTTCGGGCAGGATTGCCAGATGGCAAATGGTGTTAACAGAATATGATATTCAGTACGTCTCCCAGAAGGCCATTAAGGGAAGCGTATTGTCTGATTACCTTGCCGAGCAGCCGATCGAGGATTACCAGCCGATGAAGTTTGAATTCCCTGACGAGGATATTATGTTTCTCAAAGCGAAGGATTGCGATGAGCCATTTCCCGGTGAGGGGCCAGATAGGAAGTCTCAGTGGAAGTTGATATTCGACGGAGCGGTTAATTCCTATGGAAGTGGCATCGGGGCTATCATCACGACTCCTCATGGATCCCACATCCCGTTTACTGCGAGACTGACGTTTCCAGTTACCAACAATGAGGCAGAGTATGAAGCATGTATTATGGGTCTAGAAGAGGCAATTGATTTGAGAATCAAGAATCTAGACATATACGGTGACTCAGCTCTTGTAATCAATCAGATTAAAGGGGAGTGGGAAACTCGTCAAGCGAATTTGGTGTCGTACATGAATTATGCCAGGAGGCTGCTTCCGTTCTTCGATCGAGTTGAATTCCATCATGTACCCAGGGCTGAAAATCAGATGGCTGATGCCTTAGCCACGTTGGCTTCAATGTATAAACTCAATCTTTGGAATGAAGCTCCAAGCATTATTCTTTCGCGTCTTGATAGACCGGCATTTGTTTTTGCAATCGAAGAGGCCGCCGCCGATAAGCCATGGTTCCACGACATCCAGACCTTCCTTATGACTAAGGAGTATCCTGCAGGTGCGTCAACCCAGGATAAGAAGACTCTGAGGAGGCTATCTGGAAACTTTTATCTCAATCCTGATAGAGTGTTGTATAAGAGAAACCACGATCTCGTGCTACTCAGATGTGTAGATGAGAAAGAGGCAAGTATGCTCATGGAAGAAGTCCATGAGGACACATTTGGTACGCACGCCGGCGGGCATGCCATGACGAGAAAGATCCTGAGAGCAGGATATTACTGGCTGACTATGGAGTCGGATTGCTTCAGATTCGCGAAGAAATGTCATAAATGCCAGATTTATGCTGATAAAGTTCATGTGCCGCCGTGCCCATTGAATGTCATGTCCTCCCCTTGGCCGTTCTCCATGTGGGGCATCGACATGATAGGCAAGATCGAGCCCACTGCATCCAATGGTCATCGTTTCATTCTGGTAGCTATCGACTACTTCACCAAATGGGTGGAGGCAGCCTCGTACGCTAATGTGACCAAGCAGGTGGTAGCTAAATTCATAAAGAGGGACATCATCTGTCGTTATGGAGTGCCCGAGCGGATCATTACTGATAATGGTTCGAATTTGAATAACAAGATGATGAAGGAGCTGTGCCAAAGCTTCAAGATTGAATACCACAACTCATCTCCTTACCGGCCGAAGATGAATGGTGTCGTCGAAGCCGCCAACAAGAACATCAAGAAGATTGTTCAGAAGATGGTTGTGACGTACAAAGATTGGCACGAGATGCTTCCGTTTGCCTTGCACGGTTATTGTACGACGGTGCGTACGTCGACCGGGGCAACTCCTTTCTCCTTGGTGTACGGTATGGAAGTTGTCCTACCGTTAGAAGTGGAGATTCCTTCTTTGCGAGTTTTGGTTGATGTGAAACTCGACGAGGCAGAATGGATTACGAATCGTTTGAACCAACTCAGCCTAATGGACGAGAAAAGGTTAGCATCAATTGCATTTGGTCGTCTGTACCAAAGTCGAATGAAGAAAGCTTATGATAAGAAGGTGCATCCTAGAAGCTTTCAGACGGGTGATCTCGTCCTGAAGAAGATTCTTCCGCCACACTCCGATCACCGGGGCAAGTGGACTCCGAATTACGAAGGGCCGTATGTCGTCAGCAAGGTCTTCTCGGGAGGAGCTTTGTTGTTATCCACGATGGATGGTGAAGATTTTGCATCCCCGATGAACGCGAACGCAGTTAAAAAATACTTTGCTTGAAAGAGACCCGCTGGACAAAAAAAGAAAGAGTCCAGGCAAAAAAGGGGCATCCCGGCGAACCAAAAACAGAATAAAAGGTTCGGGCAAAAATTAGGGATATATTGAAAAAATGTACACCCGCGAAGTCGAAAACCTACACTGGGCGGCTTCGGCAAAAAAGGGTATCCCGGTGAACTGAAAACCCGTACAGGGCGGTTCACGCAAAAGTTAGGGATTTGAATAAGCAAATGACTGCGTTCCGCATGTGGACTTTCATTGTTTAGTGGTTTGGAGGACCTGAGGGCCGTTTATCTGAATCAATCTCTTCCGAAGCTGAAGCGTCAGAGAAATATCAAAGTCGAGTGGGTCTTAGAGGGATCAACTCATGGTGTTCGTCTATGCCTCGTTGCCGACATTTGTATATACTGATGTATATTTATGTTTTATTTTTGCGCGGCTTCCTCATTCCAGGAGTTTGCCTCTGTTGTAAAACATTCTTTTGCCCATCCAGGGGTTCACCATCAATAAAATGCATATTATTCAGCAATTCTGCTTGCCTGTTTAGCATTTACCTGTTTTGTTTGCGAATGAAAACGCCGATGTTTTTGATAAAATGCGCATACATAAACTTACGGGCCTAGGCCCATTGATTGTTGAAACAATTAATTACCTGAATATTGTCACGAGATAATAACCTTGATAGGTCCCTTTGAGAAGGGTGTCTTGTCTGTTTGTTTGTGTTGTTGCAGGTGTAGCACCTTCCAGAAGATGTGCCGTGCGCATCCCCGAAGCAGGGCGAGTCCTCCTTCTCCAGCAGTGTTCAGTAGTCTCTCCTACGCAGAATCTGAACGCAGAATAGTGAGCATTGATATGTTTCCCCAGGCAGAGATGATTCTTTTCCCCAAGCAGACGCATCCTGAAGGAACGTCACCTCATCAGTTGAGTCGCGCGCCGAGGCTCGTATTCTCCCCCAGCACCGGGTCACAAGTGCAGGTTTCATAGAAATGTTCGGGTGCCGAAGCTCGTGTTTTCCCCAGTAAAGTCGCCAAAGCAGGTGTCTCCCCAGCACCGGGTCACAAGTGCAGGATTCGCGGGAAATTGTTCGTACGCCGAAGTACGCAGTAACTGATGGTGCCAGACTGAAGTCTCCTGCGGGATTGAGATTCCCCATCAGAGCCGTATTCTCTCCCAAAGTCAGATGATTCCCTCTTCCCCCAGTAGAGTGTTGGAACAGCTGATGTTGTATTCCTCTGCAGAGTTGTATTCTCCCCCGAAGTCAGATGATTCTTTCTTCCCCCAGCGAAATTGAAACTCCTCATCAAAGTCGTACTCTCCAGTAAAGCAGAATGATTTCTCTCTCCCCGGCCGAGTCCGCAGGTCCCCAAGAGAGCCGAATCCTTGGAAGCAGTTGGGACCATGAGTGGATTTTCTCTAGCAGAGTATTGAACAGCCGATGCGGTATTTCCCCAAAGTCGCACTCTCTCCGGCGAAGCAGAATGGTTTCTCCTCCCCCAGCCGAGTTTGCAGATGTCCAAGAGAGCCGAATCCTTGGAAGTTGATCAGACCATGTTTAGTTGTTGCCCCAGTGGAGTGTTGAGCAGCTGAGGTTGTTTCCCCACAGAGTTGTTATCCCCAGAAAAGTAGTCGAGACGGCTACGCAGTTTATTCTCGCGATTGGCATCACTTTCTCTCAGCAAGTCCAGGTTCTCGTAGAGCTTCGTTCCCTGCAGTAATCAACTGAAGTTGTTTCCCTTGCAGCAGTCAACCGAAGATCATTTCCCCAGACAGAGTCCGATTGATATTGGCATGTCCACGTTCTCCTCAGCAGGATGATTCCTCTATCTGAGTAGTTCTTTCTCCTTGGCAGGAGGATTTCTCCCTCGGCATTTATTTTGCTGACGGGATCGCATCATTGTGCATGATTGCATAACATTGAGCATAAACGCATAGAATTTCCACCGTGAGGGGCATGGCGCCGAAGCATATGCATCATAAACATGATCTAGGTCATTATCATTCTTGTTTTACAGGCGTTCCGCCGAAGGATCAGTTGCTCAGGATGATTCCTGACATTCTCCCCAACGAATTCGCTTGCTCAAGATGATTTTTGAGATCCCCAACGAAGTCTTCAGTTCAAGATGATTCTTGAAATCCTCAGCAGGGCCGTTTGCTTAAGATGATTCTTAAGACCCCAGCGCAGTTTCCCGAGTTGTTTGCTTAAGATGATTCTTGAGCTCCCCAGTAGCGTCCCCGACGAAGATCGCCCAGGACGATTCCTGAAACTCCAAGAGAGCCGAGTCCTTGGAAGCTGCTCAAGCCGTGATTGGTTTGTACCCGGCAAGAGTTATCCAGGAAGATTCCTGGAATCCCCAGCAGAATAAAGTCTCCAGAATGGTTATCGGTTCAGGATGATTCTTGAAGGTGCCCGATGGAGTTGTTTGTTCAAGATGATTCTTGAAGTCCTTAGCAGCGTGATATGTTTGCTCCAACAGTGATGTCTAATCTGAAGATTGACTTCGTAAACGCCTGAAGGCAATATTAGAAGGTTCCTGTGGATTCAGATTTCCTTGTTGATGAATCAACGTTTGTCTGAAGACAAGGTTCAAAAGTTTGTAGGTGATCTGTGTTAGCCTGAAGACCAAGTCAGTTGTCCTGAAGTGATGATTGATGGCGATCAAGTGAATAGTGTTTCTTCTGACTGAAGTCGAAGATGTTTCTCCAGCTGAAGCGGAGTTTGCCTAAAGGCAAAGTGTTTGAATCCCCGTAGAGTCATGAATGGCTCAGGATACCACTTCTCTGACTGAAGTCACAGATTTCCCAAGCTGAAGCGAAGGTGCCTGAAGGCAAGGTTATCCCCGAAGTCATGAATGACTTAGGATTCATTTTTCGGACTGAAGGCCGAAGTATATCCCTGACTGAAGTCACGGATACTCTATAGCAGAGGCGGAGCTGCCTGAAGGCAGACCCATGTATCCTTGAAGGCCAAGGACCATTTCTTCAGACTGAAGTCGAAGATACCTCCTGCAGAGTTGCCGACGGGCAAAGTTTATATCCTTGAAGGCCAAGGATGCTTATCTTCAGAAATACTTGAAGATCTTTTCTAGCTGAAGCTGGAAGTGGCCAGGGGCCAGGGTTTCATATAGCTTTGATGTTGAAGTTCTACGGTGGGCTCAGTATGCAACAATATTTGGATGTTCTTTATGGTTCTGAGGGAGAAACCTAGAGCAGAGTGTGATTGGTTAAGTCTCTCATTCCCAGCGGAGTGGTTTCAAATACGCAAGTGTACCTTTTGTTCCATTTACTAGGGGTGAACCCCAGGTCAGAGTTGTTCAGTGTTGTATTTTCTCCGGCGAGGTCAGATCATGTTTGTGTTCAGTGTTGTATTTTCTCATTCCCTGCAGGTTGAATGTTTGTTTTGACGGCGAGGTCAGATCATGTTTGTGTTCGACGGCGAGGTTGAATGATTGTTTTGACGGCGAGGTCAGATCATGTTTGTGTTCGACGGCGAGGTTGAATGTTTGTTTTGACGGCGAGGTCAGATCATGTTTGTGTTCGACGGCGAGGTTGGATGTTTGTTTTGACAGCGATGTCAGAGGTAGTTCTCCAGCGGCGATGCGGGGTATTTTGATTGTCCGACGGCGATGTCAGATTTAGTTCTCCAGCGGCGATGTTGGGTGTTGTGGTTGCCTGAAGACGATGTTAGAAGAAGTTAACGTGGATAACTGACGGCGATGTCAGATCAGTATTTCTCCAGCTAGTTGTCGTGCAGCTAGTATTGTAGTGTTCGAAGGTTTGTCCCCCGCAGAGTATCGTGTGCTCGTGCAGTTGGCAAATTTTCGGGTTTACCGGTATTCAATCGTCTCGCACCTTGATTGGCTGAGAGACGTTCGCTTCTCACCCAGTCAGGTTCAAGCCGTTTGAATAGGGGCAGCTGTTGCACCCCAAAATTTGACCAACATTTATTCACCCATCAAGTGTTTGAAGGTTGATACCTTCATCAGAAAGTTCAAGAGATCCTCAGAGGAATTGGTTGAAACCAAGGTTGTATGCTTCATAGCTTGAGAGTTGTGGGGGCTCCTCAGATGATTCTAAGACTTTGAGAATGAACTTGAAGCTTTGGAAAAGTTTATGAGATGTCTTGAAAGCCATCATGAAGCCCATAGAGGTCATTGTGCAAGAATTCAGAAGATTCAACCATGAATGGTAGAATTAGGGTTTTGACTGGGTCAATCCTAGGTCAGTTGATGATTTGGAGAAGGTTGAGACCTAATCCAAGGGCCATGAGATCATGGAATGATGTATGGAGATGTTATAAAGATGATTCCTAGACCAACTCATCATGATTGAGGAGTTTGAGAAGTTTTAAGTTAGGGTTTCTAGGGATGGACAGTGTAAAAACCCTAATTTGAGCCCTATCTTCCAGGCAGTTTTAGCTCAAGATGTGATTGTTATCTCATTTCCCCACAACATGAATGTTGTAGAGCTTGTTCTTAGCTTTAATTTGAGTGGTAGAAGTCCTTGATAGGATGTGCAGAGCTCAAGTTATGGTTTTGACAAATTACAGGTCATCTGAGGTGTGTGAATCTGGGTCCTTGAAAGTCACCCAACTTGCAGACAACGTTTTCCCTAGTAGGAGGATTCCTATGATCTCTTGGTCAACATGAATGTTGAAGAGCATCTTCTTAGATTTCTATAGAGTACTAGAAGTCCTTGATAGGATTTGTAGAACTCAACTTATGGTTTGAACAAGACAGGGGTATTTTGGTCATTTGGAAGTTATAGGTCATTTTAAGCAAAGGCCATATCTCCTATTTCCAAGCCTCAAATGAAAAAACTCAAAACATCAAAGTTGTTCAAAATGGAATTTTAAGCCTAGAAAAGTGGTCATGAGTTGTTGGAAAAGCTTATAGCAAGGATTGACAAGAATGGGTGAAAATGACCTAAAAATGGCTTATAAGTTAAATGGATCCAAGTTGGAAATTGGTTTGGGAGATCTATGAATCCAAAATAGGTCATCCAATATGTCATTTTGAATCCAAACATCATTTTAAAAACAATGGTTTAAATACATTTTGGATTTGAGGTCTAAAAATGGGGGTTACTTTGTAAAGTTGTTACTTGCATAATAAGGAACCTTTGGCAAACTTGGCATAAGGCAAGGTTGAGCTTGTTTTTTCACACATTCCATCTCAATATCTCATGTAAGGATATTTTGGCACAAAATTAAAGGTCTTAAGGCATGAGATGAGATAATACCATATGTCATTACATGATAATTTCCAAGACTTTCTAGTGCTTTCTAGGAGGTTCTAGATTCTTCCATTGATTGTTATATATCAAGTGGATCACAATGAAGAGAAAGGCTGGTGAAATCAGTGGTGAAGAGTGAAGGAGAAAGTGATATTCAAGGTTTCTTCCAAATCAAGCAAGGTCATTAATTCATCTTTAGAGGTTTCTTCCATCAAAGCCATTGCAAACAGAAACCTCTACACCATTAGAGGAGTGTTTGGAAGAGATAGCAAGCTCTGAAACCATCTCTACACACCTCCATCATTACAACTTGACAGGTTGGTATGCTTCCCCATATCTCATTATTTATGCGCATTCAATTTGATTTCTAGGTGTAGAATGAATAGGCTAGGTCAGGAGATCATGTTCTGAGAATTAGAGAGCTTGGCATAAGGTTTCATGGCAGGTCACGATTTCTTCAAGATTCAAGAACAAGCTGTACGTAGGGTTTAAATGATCATGTTATAGTTTAGATTGATTAGGGCAACATGAGGAACAAGATTACACCATTAGATTTGAGATTCATCACGGTCGATATCAGAAAAATATGGTGGAACCCTAACTTTGATGCATTCTGTTTGAAAGGTACACGATGGTTCAAAGAAAACTAAGCGCATGGCTATGTTCCTGGTGATTAGTAGAGCATTTTTGGTTTTAGAATTTTTAATTT
Organism: Lathyrus sativus; assembly: GCA_963859935.3. Taxonomy (NCBI): domain Eukaryota; kingdom Viridiplantae; phylum Streptophyta; class Magnoliopsida; order Fabales; family Fabaceae; genus Lathyrus; species Lathyrus sativus. The sequence continues at coordinate 63,885,828 of OZ012738.1, read as the reverse complement.
TCATGGCCATATGAGAGAGCACGAGTGAGGTAAAGTTCTTGCATGGAGTTAGGGTTTTCTGAAACCCTAGATGGAAGTTTGGAGAAGACGATCCCTCCGTCGTTGGATCATTCAGTTTACTTGACTTTTTAATCTAATCCAGCGGCCATGATTTGAAATCAGAAACGGAGGGAATCCTTAAGGCAATACACAGCGTTTAAATAAGTGAGAATCCATGGGCCTCAGCGAATCTTTGATACTCACACCCCCACCAGCGGCCCAATCCATATTTGAACTTAAAACTCTTGCTAAATACACCGACCGTTTATCCTTTTTCTTTTAATTTTTCATTTAAATTCTGAAAGCATGTGGGCCTGCGTGCCATTTTCTATCTGCACCTCCTATCTCTGGCCCATCATAATAAATGAACTGGGCGCCATTCATTGTTACACCCCCTCCCCATTTTATTTAAATTCTTTTATTTTTAATTTCCTTTTATTTTCTTGTTTGTAAATAATTCATAGAAAATTGGAAAATTGATATTTTTTAATTCTTGTTTTTTTCTATAGGTTTATAATCTTGTCTAGAAAATTAATAAAAAATAAAATTCCATTTTATTTTTAGTTTCATATTTTTAGAATATTATTCTTTTAAATAGCTTTTTATAAGGTTTAGTTTGATACTCAATTTTGTAGAATTTATTTTAGGACCTTCCCTTAATCTTTTTGGTTCATTCTTTTTGGTGTGATTAGATATTGAATCATAGTTTCCCATAGGATTTATTTCAAGATTTTTAGGTTAAAATTTGAGTAGGTTGTTTAGGCTAGCATTAGGGTACTATAATTAGGGTTTAAGAATGCATAGGTGAAGTAAATCATTTCCTTTTGAGAGTTTTGTTTTGATTTTTGGGTATGGGCATATAGGGATGTTATGGGTAGGTGTTGTAGACCCTTGTAAGTGATTGTTAGAATTTTCCCCTTGGTCTTTATGTTTTTAGATATTTTCTGTAGTTGGCTGATTGTATTGGATGTTTTGTGTTATTTGTCTGTCTTCTGGGGTTTATCTTTGGGGAATTGTTGTGGGGCTTGGTTTGTCTTGAAGACCTTGTTGAAGGAGCATGATGAAGGAGAAGATTGTAGATCAAGACCCAGAGGTTGGAGCTTGTTCTCTGTTTGTGAGGTTTGAGATCCTGAAGTTTGAGGGAAATCCATGGTACTTTCCTGAGGAAGGCACTATGGATGTCCTTCATACTTTCTTCTCACCTCTTTCCTAAGTATCCAATGATGTTGGAGCCTTCATGTGAGTTTAGTTTCTCCTGAGGAGGAATGTAAACTGATCACAGTTGTTGAGCCACATGGGATACGATTCCTAAGTGGAAGCCTCCTAGTACTTTCCTGAGGAAGGTCCTATGGGTCTATTCACTTAGTTCCCTTAGTTCATCTAGGATTTCTTAAGTATCCAATGATGTTGGAGCCTTCATGTGAGTTTAGTTTCTCCTGAGGAGGAATGTAAACTGATCACAGTTGTTGAGCCACATGGGATACGATTCCTAAGTGGAAGCCTCCTAGTACTTTCCTGAGGAAGGTCCTATGGGTCTATTCACTTAGTTCCCTTAGTTCATCTAGGATTTCTTAAGTATCCAATGATGTTGGAGCCTTCATGTGAGTTTAGTTTCTCCTGAGGAGGAATGTAAACTGATCACAGTTGTTGAGCCACATGGGATACAATTCCTAAGTGGAAGCCTCCTAGTACTTTCCTGAGGAAGGTCCTATGGGTCTGTTCACTTAGTTCCCTTAGTTCATATAGGATTTCTGAAGTATCCAATGATGTTGAAGCCTTCATGTGAGTTTAGTTTCTCCTGAGGAGGAACGTAAACTGATCACAGTTGTTGAGCCACATAGGATATGACTCCTGAGTATAAGCCTCCTAGTGCTTTCCTGAGGAGGGCACTATGAGTCTGCCTACTTAGCTCCCTTTCTTTGGTAAGCTTGTTTTGAAGCTTGAAGACTGGGATTGATTTCTCTTGTGTAGGGTTTTGATTTAGGGCTTTGCTTAGATTTGATTAGGGTTCTGTTTTAGGGTTAGGATTAGGGAGAGTTTAGATGTAGAGTTTCTTTCTCAAGCATGTGGTTTGTTTGCCTGATGGCACTTCATTTCTTTTATCTGTTTATTGCTTGATAGCATGTTGTTTATTTTTCAGTATGATTACTGTTATTTCATGACTAGCTTGAGGTCGAGATGAGCTTGTGGAGGCTGAAGCCCCACACACATTTCCTCCCTCACTTGCATTGCATGCATTTTACTGTTAAGCTGATGCTTTGCCTGTTTTGGTGTATCATTGACATGATCCCTTAGGACTCTCATTTCCTTTGATAAGGATTTGATGATAGACTTTTAGGTTGAAACCTATGCATGACAACTTCTAGGAGTTCCCTGTTCAAACCTCAACCATAGGATGAATCCATGGCATGATAACAGTAGGACTTGATAGTCTCCCTTCTAGTTGGGCCTGTTCTCTTCTCATCTCAAAGCAATTTAAGATACAGTAATCATGAATGATTTCTTTCGTACGTTACGAGCCTTAAGCTATCTGAGAAAGGATTGTGGGAGAGTTCCTTTCCCACAGTCTGGATGTTTAGTATGGTACCCTTTGGGTGACATGCGACGCATTCACTCTCAGGTCATAGTCTCTAGTGCGGTTGAAATCGCAAACACAATAAAAAACACTTCTTTTAAAACAGGAAATAAACCGTAGTTTCCCAAACTACGTGAGCTCTGATCTCTCATGCCTGTTGAGAGTACGTAGGCACAATACTGATGTATTGGCGAGCTACTTTCCCCCATCCTTCGTAGGCCGAACTACGTTGGCTCTGATTTCTCATTCTCTGATGAGAATACGTAGGCATAAAGTGCAACGCTTTGCCGAGTCATTTTTCTTTTCTTTTTTCAGCCAGCCTTGATAGGTAGATAGAATAAAACCAACCCGTCCAAGTAAACAAACAAGCGTGGATCCCGTCGAGTACGACGGACGTGAGGGGTGCTAATACCTTCCCCTTGCGTAACCGACTCCCGAACCCAGACAATGGTTGCGATGACCTTGTCTTACCCTTATTCGTCAGGTTTTTCCGATCGTTTCCTTTCCCGCTCTGAGGGATAAATAACGAAAGGTGGCGACTCTTCTGTCATGCCGGCACCTTATTTTCGCGCAAGCGACAGTAACCCCACCAACTGAGAGTACTCTTCTAAGGTAGGTAATAGCTGATAATCTGGGAACGTGAAACAATGGTAATCCGGATCATAAAACTGTAGTAACATAGAAAGAAGCCCATCCTTAACTTGGATTCTCCATAAGGATAACAACCTTCCCTACTTGTCCTTGAACCCCTCTTGATCTTCAACCAATGCTCCTAGCTTCCTTAGGTCATCCAACTTAAAATTATTAAAAGAATATTTCAAAGTTTTTCTCTTATTATAATCCATGGTATCCTGCGATGTTCATAAATAAAGTTTGAACTCTATGAAATGTGATGCAATGTAATGTTTTATGTATTAATGCACATAAACACACAAAGTCCTAGGTTAGAGGTATATGAGCGGAAGTCAAGGTCTACCCATCCCAGAAAGGTATGTACTATAGGGTTAATTGTACCTACAAAACAGGGTTCTAAAGAAGTGCCCAAAGTCATCAGTCCATCTTTCGGATATTATCAATTTCCCAATCGACTCGGTGGTTGATAATATTCTCAAGAGAACCTCTTTTGAGTGTAGTATTGCGTAGCAACCATTTTGGACTTACTCCCTCATAGTTCCCGCACTACGTCTTAGATAAGGCCAAGGTGGTGTTAAGGTAACTACGGTCTCCAGTATCATAGGCTCCTATCGAAGATAGTAAGTGTTTTCACGATTACTCGTTCAACAGAACTACCTTTCAAAAGGACCTCAACTGAGCAGTGATTCTCAAGTCGGCTTGGTCGGGATTCAACTCCCTATAAGCCTCGTCGAATCTATCACCTCCTATAATAAGTTCACTCAAGTCCGGGTGTAGGACTTATCTCACAATAACAGGGTACCCCCCAAGCAAGGCACAATAATAATATGTACAAGAGAATAAATAATGAAAAAATATCATATAATAACAAAAATAGGGATAACCCTTAAAAGTTATGGTTGTCCCCAGTGAAGTCGCCATTTTCTGTTGTGGTGAAAATAGGATATCAAACTATTAATTAGTTTGAATCACAATTCTTAATTCACAACCGCTCTTTGATTTATCCGAAGGAAAAGGTCAAAAGAGGGAAAACCTATTTTTGCATCGTAAACGCAATGCGGGGAGAGACCTAGGTAAGGGGTTGGTTAAGCTTAGGGAAGGTACTAGCACCCTAAACATCTGTAGTACTCTACAGGAACCTTTTGTTTATTGTATGCTTTTTTTTTTTATTATCAGTTTGAAATATATATTGAACTAAGGGATAGAGTGACCTAAAAGACCTAAGGGTTAGTCCTAAGTTTACTCGGCAAGACGTCGCATCATGTGCCTATGTATCTTGGATAGGGAATGGAATCAGAGTAATCGTAGTTCCCCTCGAAAGGGAGGTTAGAAACGTCTTGACTGTGGTCAAGGTTTCAAGGGGAGTAAACGTATCTTAAGGACACGCTTACGTGGAGTTTCGAAACTCCTATTTCTACGTTGAAATGTTGAATTGAAAATAGGGTTAAAATTAGGGATTCCACGGCGGAAAACCCTAAACAGAGTACGGCGACTCTTTGACCTAATGCTAGGGTAAATGGCGTTTTCGTCCACGGCGGGACACCTAGGCTATTAGGGTTTGGAAACGGTTGAAACTAGGATTATTGACTCGGCGGTCAACCTGTTAATCCTAATCCTTCGGAGGGGTGAAACGATAAAAACATGCAAGCAACGAAATTATTACATGGCAGGCACAAAAATATGAAAAATAAAGTAAGCAAAAAAGAGGACAGCATCGCGACCACTCGCGTAAATTACAAATTCCCAAAAAAGAAAGACGAAATAAAACCGCGACCATGGCCTCGCGTAAATTACATCCATGGAACAAAATAAACCAAAAGAAAACAATAACGATCTGAAATAAACAAATTAACGAGGATTAGACGAAAATGAAACGACGTCAACAGTGCAGCAGAGCCGGCCGATGGTGCGGTATCAGAATGTAGTTATTATTTTATTTTATATTTTTTCACAACCTCAACATTGTTTTTTTTATTCTTAAAAAAAAGTTAATGTTTGAAATTAAGAAAATTGGCTCAATAAACTTGTGAGCTTATTTTTTTTCTGCAAAGAAATGACTTTAATTGTTAAAATGCTAAAAATGATTTTTAATGTTAAATGCTAAACATGGCTTTTATTTTTAAATGTTAAATAATGAATTTTAAGCTTTAATTCAAAATATGAATTTTGTTTTAAATGCTAAACATGAACTTTAAAATTTTTTATGCAAAACATGAATTTTATTTCAAATACTAAAAATGGACTCAAAATTTTTTTTTATGCAAAATAGATGAGTTTTAAAATTAAAATTTTTTTATGCAAAAAAAAAATGATGTTTTAATGTTAAAGGTTAAAAAAATGAGGTTTAATTTTAAATGTTTTTTTTTGAAATCACCTTAATTTTGTTTTCTTTTAAAAGAGAAGCTTTAATTTTTGTTTTTAAAAACTTCAATTTTGTCTTTATTTTAAAAAAAAAAAAAAAAACATGTTTTGGATTTTGATTTTAACTAAAACTTTTGGTCTTGATGTTAAAACGTTATCATTAACTTTAATTGCTTGAATTGAAATCTTTTTTTTTAACTTAAATTTAATTAATTATTACAAAGTGAACTTACCCGACTTGAATTCTTAACAAATACAATAAAATAAATAAAATGGTGAATAACAGGAAGTATATATTGACGAGAAAGTGGCAGCTAGGGCTTTAGCCCCTTTCGTGAGTTCCGACGGCACTCTCTCACTTTTCATCTTCTTTCTCTGTTTCTGCATGTCTCTCTCACCTTTCTCTGTTGGCCATCTCCATCCTTCTTTGTGTTTCTCCTGCATGCAAAAATGAAAAAAAAAGAAGAAAAAAACAACATCTACAGAGTGGCTTACAGGGGTCCGCGTTCGGTAGTGACGGCTCTATTTGATGGTTTCGACTTGGCTTAATGGTGGCGATGATGACGGAAGGGACCTCCTCTTGTCGGAGCTTGACGAATTCCGGAGCAGGGGGTGTCGAGGATGAACCCCGTTCGTTGTCTGTGATGGCCGTCCTTTTCCGTCTGTTGAGTTTGTTCCTTTTATTTTTCGTGATTCGCTTTGTTGATTGCGGTAGGTTTTACTAATGAAACGGCCGCCGTTGGGTTGTGTTCTGAACTTAGGGTTTGAATCCCTTTTCCGGTAATATTTATATCTTGCCGTGATTTAATTTTGGGCCTTCATACTTCTCAATTTCGGTGGAGATTTTTACGGTGATTTTGCAGATATTTCGGAACTGAGTTTTGACTGAACGACTTTGTTATGTTGCTGGGCTTTTGGATCCGGATCTTACATTATGATTCTGTTTGATTTCTTTTCTGATGTTGGATTTTTGGATTTGTGATTTTGCAGATGGATTGGATTTTCGGTTTACCCATCATGTGCAGAATTTTCGGTTTGCTACAGTAAATTCGGGTTTACTTTATCTGGATTTGATTTTTTTCTGATAAATTGATTTGGTTTATGCAGTAATCCGGATTTGGTCCGCTTGATATCCATATTGGATTCCCTTGATATTTACCCGATAGAATGGACATTGTTCTGGATTTGTGTTGGGAATTTCGGTCCTTTCATTTTTGGATTAAATCTGTTTGGCTTTGGAGTCCATTTTCGGCAAAATCACCTTTTCGGCCCAAAACTTCTTTTCTTTTTCTTCTCGGCTGTCCCGAAAAGAATAGATACTACCGGATGGTAGCCGAGGTCGAGGATTAAAGTGGGAGTAGGTTTCGGCATTAGTCGTGCCGTCCCGACACCCGATGATGAAACTTTTCTGAGGGTGTCCAACAAAACAAATTTCCTAACATTAACCTTTTTACTCTGTTTCTTTGTTTTGTCTGTTTTGTCGTGCAGGTATCGGAAAAAATTGGATACTCGGAGAAGTAATCGGATAAGGTTGGCGCGAAGAAATATTCAGCAAGACTCTTTAGGATAATTAGGATCTTAGAGAAAATAAAATGTAAATTAAATTCTCCTTTATAATTGTAAAAAAAAACAAATATGAATAAAATATTCACATTATTTCTTTATCCCACATATTTTCCGATTTCCTTTCCGTCTTTTACTGCCACTGAATGACTCAAAAACATATCCGGTTAAATCCAACTTGGTCAAAAACTCCGAATAGAATTAATCAATTAAACAATTAAACTCTTAAACGGTATAACCAATTTCACCGTGTAAATTCACTATGAGTAAATTCAAAAAAATCAAAAAAAATTAGACTTCGCCATTTCAAACTGTGTCGCTTTTCTTAAAACATGATATAACCTTCAGTTCCAATTCAATATTTCCATATTGAACTGCGTCTAATGATAGAATCAATGATATTCTTGACTGAAGTAAAATAGGAGGGAAGCGGAGAAAACTGATGAACAGTGAAAACAGGAATATACTCCGCATCAAAATTCCATTTGCATCTCTGATAAAATACCAACACATAAACCAACTCGGCCTATCAATCTCGATTAAATGTAAATCAAAACCCGAATCCAAATAAGAATTTTTACTGTTTCTTTTCTTTTGACGCTTAAGATAGCAGAAAGCAGGGGAAGCAGAAAAAATATGCGCCTATGAAGTAAATTCGAACAAGTGATTGCTTGCACCTGACGTAACCCAAACCAAATTTATATTTCAACGTAACCAGCCCCACACGATTAAGCAACAACCCTGAAACCTACTGACCACAAAGTCTCGGCTCCTGACTAAATCACCGTATCTTAAAAACTCTGATGCCAAAATTCACTGTAAATTTCTGTTTATCCTCAAAATAAAGAATTCGGAGATGGAGATTTTAATTATTCCGAAGAACCCTGATGACAGCTCATCTTCAAAAACCGTTAGTAAATAATGCATAAATTACCCTTTTGTCCTTTTCATAGTTAAAGCGTACCTGATGTAATTCCTGCAAGATAAACGGATTACGTAACCTGTTAATAGTTAGCGGATGCAATGCAAAATGAAATGAGATGCAAGATGAAACGACTAATCTTAGGGTAAAATTTGGGGTATTATAACTATCATACGTTTGATAGTAGGTAATATACCGTATCATTTTGGACAAATACCTTTACTTAGACTACCAGGATTGGTATTAGGTCATCTTTCCTTTTAATGTTACCTTTTCTTAGGCTATCATATGATTGATAGTAGGTAATGTGTGTTTCTTTGTTTCAACTGGATGCCTTTGCTTAGGCTACCACACATTGGTAGTAGGTTATCATTCAATTTCAAGTTTCTCTTCCGTTGTTTAGGCTACCATATTCTTGGTAATAGGTACTATATATCTTTATTTTATTGGAGATGCCCCAATGGTGTTTATTTGTATCTTCCTCAGTGGAGTTGAGTCTCATCCCTAGTGGAGTTGGACCTTTCCCCGTGGAGTCTTGCTAAGTTGTTCCTCGTCGGGCTTTCCTTTCTTTAACTATGTTTCAGTGTTTTCTATATGCAGTTATCCCCTGTGACGCCATTCCTCACAAAATTTCTGTCTTGCATATCATAAGCATTTTGTAGCGTCTTAGGGACAGAATTTATGCATGTTTGTATTTAAGTCTCTTCTATCACGTCGAGACGAAGATCTCGATCTCCGTATCTCTGGATAGAAGAAACTTAAATAGGGGCATCTGTATACCCTAATTTTTTACCCTAAGATTTTGTTTTGCATCTTTGCATTTCATGTCCACCTTTTAGGATAAAACATGAGATCTTTCTGTAATTAATTATCTTCCACTAGGAATGTACGAAGACCACTGTCATTCATACCTTCTGGGTGAGACAAATCCCATCATCCATTTATGACAACAACAAAAACGGTGCAAATTAAATGGAAAAACGCGACAACCTCATGGGCTCATGTTTTAGCCCAAGTACCAAACGGGTTCATCATATCTTCATAACCTTCAACAAGCGAAAGTCAAACTCACTCTACACCCAGGAAAAATGAACATCAACCTCATTCTCACACCAAGAAAAACGAAAATCAACCTCACTTTAACACAATTGATTTAGAATGAAAATGTCACGATGCGACACCTGACCTTCTTCCTCACACAATTCGTCTGTATTCCTCACTCTGGTTCACCCGAATCTGTATTTGGATTTGCTTCGTTTCTTGATTCTGTTTCCTCTTCAGCTTTATTATTTTCGTTCGATGTATCTTCAGATTTGTTAGAGTTTGTTTTGGATGATTTCTCTATCCATCTCATTTCCTCTGTTTCTATTTGGTTTCTGAATTTGTTCAAATTCAATTGATCTGGGTTTTTGGATGAACGAAGGTTTGTTGAATGAAGCCGAAAGTTTGGTTTGGCGAGGAAGGAGACAAGGGGTTTTTGCGGATCGAGGTTTTTTTTCTTTCAAAAAGATGCGTGTCATACCCTAATTTTTTACCCTAAGATTCTGTTTTGCGTTTCTACATTTCATGTCCACCTTTTAGGACAAAACCTGAGATCTTTCTGTAATTAATCATCTTCCACCAGGAATGTACGAAGACCACTGTCATTCATACCTTCTGGTTTAAGTTAATTAAATAGTGGCATCTGCCATACACCAATTTTGTCCACTCTTCATATGCTTTCGAGTGGATTTTTATTTCGAATAAATGAGATAGCATAATTAGTAAAAAGGTACATGTAAGAGGTTTAATCACAAGGTTGCGGGTTCAAGTCCCATTGCATTACCTTTTGTATTTATTTTCCTTTTTGTGTGTTTTCATTAAAAAAAAGGGTAAAAAGATCATTTTTCCATTATTTAATTATTATTTTTGTTTTTCTAATTTAAGAGTATTTTAAAAATTAATTTTTTATTTTTAAATCTTTATTTTATGCATTAAGTAAATAAATAAAAACCTAAAAAAAAAATCTCAAGACCAATTCAAGATTCATTCCAAAACAAGTCTTAAACATAATCCAAACATGTTTGAATGAAAGAAGAAAATTTTCAAAATCACAAAACATGTTCCAGAAAATTTTGAATTCCTTCCAAATCAACATCTCAATGTCAAGATTCAAAATGTCTATAAAAGAGGGTAAGAGACCAACACTTAAGAAAAAAAGAGACCAGCACTAGCAGCATATGAGAGAAAAGGGAGAACTGAAATATAGGAGCATCAATATTTTTTTTCCTTTTTGGATCTACTGTTGTTCTTCATTCTTCATGTACGTTATGTGTATCATTATACTGTTTCTTTTTGTTTGATTTTCTTATGTATAGTTTCGGTTGTTATTTTATATTGTCACTTTATCGTTTGTGTTTTTTATATATATGTTCAATTTACACTATATATATATATATATATATATATATATATATATATATATATATATATATATATATATATATATATATATATATATATATATATATATATATATATATATATATATATATATATATATATATATATATATATATATATATATATATATATATATATATATATATATATATATATTTGAGATTCATATATATTTATGCATATGTTGGGACCACATAGTACGTATAATATATATTTATTTATGTTTTCTATGTATACACTCACTTTTTAACTTTAACGTTTTTTCGTTTTTGTTTTTAACATATAATTATACTTTTCTTAATTTAGTTATAATATATATCTCTGTTTTATTAATTATAACATATATTTATATGTGTTTAGTTATGACATAATCATTTTTATAAATTATGGTATGTACTTTGAGTTATATATATATATATATATATATATATATATATATATATATATATATATATATATATATATATATATATATATATATATATATATATATATATATATATATATATATATATATATATATATATATATATATATATATATATATATATATATATATATATATATATATATATATATATTTGTAGTGTGTTAATATTATTTTCACATTTTATTTTATTTTTAACTTTATAACGATTATATTTTATTTTCATGTCAATTTCGTAGCTATATACCTTCTTTGTCGATAGCATGTGCATATTGTGTTTAGCTTTCTATTTTTCAAATTAATTTGAGTTGATGTAAAATTTGTGACACTACCGTAATAATAATAATGTCTTTGAGTTTTGAGTGTTGTTTGGTTTATTATTGCATTTCGATTTCGGAGTTAAAACATAATTTAACTTTCGAGAACCACTTGAGTGTATATATTAATTTGCTCGGCTTCTCATAGAGTGATTCGCACATGAATCCGTTCTAAGTTAGTTTCAGAGCTAAATTCAGTTGCTCTTCAATTTCGATTGGTTTCGGTCGCGCATTTACTTGTTTGATTGTTTAGTATTTTATTCATTTTCTTACTTCTCATTGACAAAATGTATCCCTCACCCTCATGTGTAATTGTTATTTGTTTTACCGCCTTTATTTCTTTAGATAGATAATTAATAAAAACAAAAAATATATATATAAAATCAATCTTTCAAAAAATCAAAGAATTTGGTCAACTCCAAGTTCCATTTTCAAAAACATTGGTCGACACCAATTGATCAATCAACCCAAGCATTCTTGATTCATATATCAAGTCATACCCTAACTTGTAAGTCGACTGCTTTTTAGCATCGCCATCAACCTCATAGTCACCATACATAACATTCATAGCTTACTCCTGGGCTTTCTTACAGTGAGACCTATTCGATCAATTACTTTTAGTTGGTCGTTTAGAAGACTAGTCCACTTTGCTAGTGCACACGATTAAAACTCAATTAGTTTACGTTGTTTTGATTAATTGATGATGTATATTCTTGATGTCTCACCTTGTGAGCTGATTATGTGCCTTGATCCTCGCTTTGTACATATGTTGTTATTTGTCCATGATCTTGATGTTTGTCTTGTTGATTTTTTTTACTGGTGACTTTTGAATCTTCATGATTATCGCTTGTGTCTAAACCCAAGGGAAGGACCTATTTTTGACTTTATAGTCATGGGCCTTTTTATTCATCTGCATCGCTTACTCTTTGCTTGATCCATGCTTCCCCTTAGACTGATCACCTTGCGGCGAACCTACATACTTGTATCCTTAGGCTAGTTTCCCTGAGGATTTCAACTCTAGATAACTTACAACAAGTTCCCATTCTCCCATGAGAGAACTAGACATTAGTCATCAATGTAGATGAGATCTAAATCTCCTACCCCATAACATTGTTGAGCAAGATTTCGATTCTTTTCTACTTGAGAGAGGTATGTGGCATACTCGTCAATTCTATATCCGAGTTGGAGCTCTTCTCTTAATGTGAAGCAAAGATCCATCTTCCGCATGTTTGTGGTAGTTCAGTTGAGTATTCTCCTTAAGATGACAACTTGTATCTTCTCCTAAAACCACCCAAAAAATTTGTTTACCCTTATTGAGGGGAACTACGAATGCTCTGATTCCATTCCCCTCAATAAGGGTAAACACCTTAGGTCTCCTTTTTCCTTTTCACCCTTACTTAGGAATGGAATAACACCTTAGGTCTCCTTTTTCCTTTTCACCCTTAGCAGACAAAATAACAAATAACACAATAGAACAAGAGGTTTCTGTAGAGTACTACAGATACTTAGTGTCGCTACTGCGAAAATCGGCGCCGGCTATGACAGAAGAGTCGCCACCGTGCGTTATTTATCCCAACGGAGGGAAAGGAAACGCTCAGAGTAAACCTAACGCGAAATGGGAAAGGAATGGTCTTCGCAACCAAATTCCTGGATTCGGGAGTCGGTTACGTAAGGGGAAGGTATTAGCACCCCTCACGTCCGTCGTACTCGACGGGATCCACGCTCGTTTTCTAGTACGGATTGTTATTCTATCTACTCTACAGGTTAAGGGTTAAAAGAAAATAAAATGACTCGGCAAAGTATCGCACTTTATGCCTACGTATTCCCGTCTGGAACGAGAAATCAGAGTCAACGTAGTTCGCCTACCTACGAGAAAGGAGGGGAAGGTTGCTCGCTAGGATACGGCATCCTATGCCTACGTACTTTCATACAGCATGAAAGATCAGAGCAAACGTAGTTCGGGCCACAGAAGACACAGATTTGTATGACTGTTTTTTATCTTTCTGAAAAGAGGTTTCTTCTGATTAGGAGTCCAAGCAGACAAAAATGACACTTTGATGTTTGTTTTCAATCTTTTACGCAAGAAGTGTTTTTTAGTTTGTTTGCAATCTCTGACGCACTAGAGACTATGATCTGAGAGTGACTACGTCGCGTGTCACCCAAAGGGTACCACACTAAGCGGTCAGACTACTGGAAAGAAGCTCTCCAGCAACCTTTTCTCAAATAGTTTAAGGCTCGTAACATACGACATCGACTAACCTTATTACTGTATTTTTGAGTTGTTTAAGATGAGAAGAGAAAGAAGCTCTAAAAAACCTAGGGTTGAAAAGGGAATAAAACTAACCTAATGTTGTCATGCATGGGTTAAAACCTAATGTCTGTCATATTTCTCTCTTGCACAGAGGGAAACAGAGATCCTAGGGGATAAACGGCAAGAGAAATAGATATACAGTAAACAGTAAACATGCATGAGATGCAGCAGTACAAGCGAGGCAAGGGAGTCCCACTCAACCTCGAACCTGGGAAAACAATAGGCAAAGTGAACAGTATTCACTTCAAACCTTAGGGGCAAGCTGAACAAGCCAACAAACAATACATAAAGAGAAATAAAACCCAACACCAGCTCTGACAGCAACACCAGCTCCTACAGTAAGCAGCTCAAACAGCAACAGCTCTGACAGCTACAGTTGATTAACAGCAAAAAAGGTTGACAGCAACAACTTCAAGTAAGACCCCATCTTCACTCTTCAATGACCCCCAAGCTTTAGATAAGCTCCTGTCTCCAAACTCTGGCAAGCACTGAACCCCAACAAATAGACAGCTTCAAACAGCAGCAAAACCCTAGCTTCAACAGATAACTCTCTTTGACAGGCACAGGCTTTATCTTCACCAATCTTCAATGAATATTCATTCTTCAATAGGTTCCCATCTTCAATGCCACCACTCCAGAAGAGAATCAATTATCAGCTTAAGTTGAAATGCTAAACAGTTTATTGACAACCAAAGGAAGCCTATAAGCACTTAGCATTGTAGGGGAAAGGTTCCCTCAAAGTTCTACTTCTAAAGTATGTCACTTATCCCTCAAAAGGAAGGATTTGAATACCCTAAAAGGACTTTTTGTCATAGGGAGGAATAGAAGCACAAGATGATTTCTATGTTTGCAAGAAGAAATCAATCTGATCTAAGGCTCTCCCTATATTTCCTATCTCTTAAGCCCTCAAAAGGAGAAGAAACTTCATGCTCCAAGCTCCATCCTTTGTCTCCAATCATCTCCAATGTCTTCATAAGCTCCAACAAGCAAAACGCAAGCCCCAAGCCCAATTGAAATAACCCAACCCAAACAAACAAACAAAATGCCCAAGAGGGAAAACACACAATCAACACTCAAATTGCAAAAATCAAGTAAAATAGTAATACTCATTATAAAATCCTAGATTAATTTATAAGGGAACCTAAACCTATACCCAATACCCCATATAAACCCCAAGGCCTAAATCAAAACCTAGGTACCCAAACTATGCCCTAAACTACACCTAAGTGTTGTGAAACCCTAATTCTGATACCTCTCCTATTTACCTCTCAAATTAATCTAAGTTTTAGTCACAAAAATATGACAAAATTCCTAAGGGTACATGCTTCCCTAATCTAATCATCCTAACAAGAATCAATCAAAAATCATGCACCAATCTCTCATAATAAATTCAGAAAAAAGAAGTATCAAACAAATGTAAAATAAAATCAATAATATTGTAAAATATACCAAAAAATATAAAATGCTAGAAATTAATATTTTTATTATTTCACGATTTTCTAGAAGTCCTAAGGGAACTAGGGAAAAAAATCCCATCCTAAAATGATTATTTTTCAATTTGATATGAATTATTTACTAACCTATATGCAAACATGAAATAAAAAAGAAAATCAACTAAAAATAATAAACTGGCATGGTGAATAGCAATAATATGCAGTTCAAAAATGATGTTGGGCTCAGGAGGGGGTGCGCTTATCAGGCGCGTGCTAAGCCCAGACCAAATTCAGAAAACAATTGGAAAATTGGATGAAAAATGAAAAAAACATGTGGCAAATAGCAATTAATTCGCATGGTTTCTCATTGGGCCTTCAGACTGGGGGTGCGATTAGCAATGTCCTCTTAAGCCCAAAACAAAATCCAACGGAGAGGGAGGTGCAGTGGGGAAAATGGAGGAGATGCTTAGCAAAGGAAAAATGGTCCTAAGGCCCGAGTCCAACATCACCCTCATCAGCACACAAAACCCTAATTCACTAAAACTCTCTACCTACTGTTCATCACTAACCCTAGCGCCGTTTCATCCTCTCTGATTCTCTCTGTCTCATAAACCACAAAATGTTCACCAAGATCCAACACAAACTACACCGTTCCAATCTATCAGCTCAAATCATCTTCCTAACCTAATCTTGTTCACAATCTAACACCCAACTAACCTAGTTCTTCAGCTAACAAAACAAACTACGAAAAGTAGCAAGTTTAGAGAAGAACCTGGAAATGTTATGAAGACGCTGATTTCCAGAAGCAGCTGATGAAGGTTAATAAGCTTGATGGCGATCTTGACGTTCTGGCGAGTTGTTGATGCTTGAAGAAGCTGCAGACGCGTGAAGATCTACGAATCTTGAAGCTGGACGATGAGGATCTAGCGATTTGATGAACGTCGTTGAAGATCTCTGTTGAAGATTCGAAGGTCTGCGAAGATCTTAACAAGAACTGAAGTTTGGAGTAATCCTGATGAATTTCTGGGCAAAGACTCTTGAAGATTGATGAAGTTATAGGTGAATTGATGAACTGTGGATGATTCTGAGGATTTTCTGGAAAAACGACGGAAATTACTGATGAAGCTTCCATTGAAGGTGTTGATGAACTGCAGATTCCGGCGGATATGCGTTTTCCGACGATGGTTTGATGTTTCCGGCGAGTTGTTGATGAAGATCGATCGTTGAGGATGATGAAGTTTGGATGATTTTCTAGAAATTTGCAGTTTCCGGTGGAAGTTCACGTTTCGGCGACGGTTAGGAGATTTCCGGCGGTGGTTGCATGGCCGGCGGTGGGGGTCGGTTAGTGGAAGCCAGGTGGCGGTTTCATGCAGAGAGGGAGTGTGGGTGAGATACGCGTGGCTGAGGGAGAGAGAGAGAGAGAGAGAGAGAGAGAGAGAGAGAGAGAGAGAGAGAGAGAGAGAGAGAGAGAGAGAGAGAGAGAGAGAGAGAGAGAGAGAGAGAGAGAGAGAGAGAGAGAGAGAGAGGGACGCGTGGCAGTGAGACTGATTGGTGGAAAGTGAGGTGTCAGTGATGAATGAGGTGGGAGAAAGAGAAAGAAACGCGTGGCACACCTTTTATATGACATGTGGCAAACTCTGGACTTGTGGGCCCACGAAAATTGAACAACTGGCCCATTATGGCCTTGATGACTCTGACTAATACTGATTAACAACTAAGACCCCATTAAAAATAAAATTAAGACTCTAATGATCATCCATTAACATCTAATTAAAACTGCAAAACGAAATTAATTACAAAAATACTAATCAATCTTCTAATTAATCCTGATTAAAGAACAATTAAAACCTAATTAACTTCCATTACTTTCTAAATCTATTAAAAATAGAAAAGAAGTCTACTAATATATTAAAACATTTAATCTACTTAATATCTAGAAAAAAGAAATATCTATTAAAACTATTAAAAGAGAAATATCTATTAAAAAAATCTAGAAAAAGCTATTTAGTATCTAAAAAAAACTATCTATTAAAACCATTAAATTCTATACAAAAAATATAAAACCTATTTAATATCTAAAAAACTCAAATAAATCTATTAAAAAAACTATTAAAATCCATTAAAAATCTAAAAAATAAAAGGGAAAATTCTATATAAAAAAAACAGGAAGTCAAATAAATCGATTAGAGGGCAACTGCGCAACCATAGCGAAATAGACGGTAGAAACCGGACACCGAAATGTCCTCAAAGACAACAGCGAGAGCTGAAAACACCGAGATGAGCACGAATTCTCAAAATAAATCCTCGTATTGGCCTGAAATACCTGAAGCGCCAGGGGAGGCTGTAATCCCGATAAAATCAATCTGACTGAGAAAATGCAATGTATGTAGTATGCGAATGCGAATGTAAAATGCGTCGAAACATAAACCAGATGTGGGAACCGGTTGGTCAAATTTTGGGGTGCAACAGCTACCCCTATTCAAACGGCTTGGACCCGACTGGGTGAAGAGCGAACGGCCTTCAAACATTCGAGGTACGAGACAGTTGAATACCAAGGAAACCCTGAAATTTACCAACCGTGGAGATAAACTGCAAAACTGCTTGAGAAGCAACATCCAATGAACCGAGTCTGGTTGTCACGGCAACAACTGGTCAATTATCTGATACAATTTTAATTTCAACCTCAACCACCTGTGTGACGCCACAGGTATTGAACCATCTTCGCAAAAACACCTCCGTTCACCATTGGGCTAACCTCGTCAACACCAGAAGAGGAACCAATTCGTCAGCACGAATAGTGATTCTGTCGTCACAGAAGTAACATTGTCCATGTTAGGACCCTCATTTCGCCAATACGAAGGAAGATATATGCTAGGGATAAATGGTCCCTGAAGAGTAATCAATCTTGTCCACGTCAGGACTTCACATTACGGAAAACTCTCGGCGCTTTCGCTGGGGAAACATTTCTGTTTAATCACAGGGAACTCATCTGCCTATCCCTACAGGCACATCATCTGTCTAAACACAGGAAACGCCATCCGTCTACTTCATACGGGAAAAGTCATATGCCTGATTACAGGAAAGTTCATCCGCCTGCTCCATACGGGAAAAGTCATCTACCTGATTACAGGAAAGTCCATCCGCCTGCTTCATACGGGAAAATTATCTGAATATTGTTTCTCTGCCTACCTTTGCAGTAGCTACCTCCGTTGGTCCCAAACCCACAAACGACTTTGAGGAGGACTCTACTGGGGATAGTAACACGAGGAAATCACGACGACTTCCTTGGGGAAAATACTTTTGTCAAATATCGGAACACAACTCACTTACTCTGTCTATCACGGGAGAATCATCTACCTGGATACTGGAAAGTTCATCCGCCTGTTTCATACGGGAAAAGTCATCTGCCTGATTCATACAGGAAAGTTCATCCGCCTGCTTCATACGGGAAAAGTCATCTGCCTGATTCATACAGGAAAGTTCATCCGCCTGTTTCATACGGGAAAATACATCTGACTGATTCATACAGGAAAGTTCATCCGCCTGTTTCATACGGGAAAAGTCATCTGCCTGATTCATACAGGAAAGTTCATCCGCCTGTTTCATACGGGAACATACATCTTCCTGATTCATACAGGAAAGTTCATCCGCCTGTTTCATACGGGAAAATACATCTGCCTGATTCATACAGGAAAGTTCATCCGCCTGTTTCATACGGGAAAAGTCATCTGCCTGATTCATACAGGAAGGTTCATCCGCCTGTTTCATACGGGAAAACCATCTGCCTGATTCATACAGGAAAGTTCATCCGCTTGTTTCATACGAGAAAAGTCATCTGCCTGATTCATACAGGAAAGTTCATCCGCCTGTTTCATATGGGAAAATACATCTGCCTGATTCATACAGGAAAGTTCATCCACCTGTTTCATACGGGAAAAGTCATCTGCCTGATTCATACAGGAAAGTTCATCCGCCTGTTTCATACGGGAAAATACATCTGCCTGATTCATACAAGAAAGTTCATCCTCCTGCTTCATACGGGAAAAGTCATCTGCCTGATTCATACAAGAAGGTTCATCTGCCTGTTTCATACGGGAAAAGTAACTTGGATATAGCTTTTTTGCCTACTCTTGGTAGTAGCAAACTCCACTGGGGATATTCTGAAAATAACTGCCCGACACCCGTTTCGACAACAAGTGACCACTTCTGAAATTTTGATTTATGAAACCCTGCAATGCTGCCGCGACAGCAAACCTGAAGAAAATACTCCGCTGGTCAGATAAGATAAACTTCAGCCAATAACTCTGTGGGGAATGATAACAAGAATTGCATCATCATATGTCTCACGGCGAGACCTCGATCATCTGGTAATAAATCTGAGTTGGAACTCCATACTCCTGTTGAGAAACACACCTGAAAGCAAAAGGTTAACCAACCTAATTTATGTTTCAAAATGCGTATGTTTGGCAATGGCGTAATGCTCCATACGGCATGGAAATGCTACGCGTTTTTTGGGTAGATGCAAACATGATAATGTATGCAAATGCAAATGCAGGTTCAAGCTGCTGGGGAAGCTCTGATAAACTTGCTTCATCACGGCTGTTGAGGACGAATACCACCCGGTTGGGGATGAACGGGTATCACAACGTATTCCGGCAAAATAAATGCCGGAAATACAACCAACTCTGCCGGGGAGAGATTACACATCGATTTCCACTGGGAGGAAAGAACAACACCTGCTGGGAAGATTAACTCAGCTGGGGGAAGAAACGACCCTTCTGGGAGACAAATGTCTGGGTACAGTTTACAAACCCGGAACTACCACTCCGCTGGGGATAATCATCCTGATGAAAGCATGACGACCTGCGGGGAGAAAGAAAACCATCCTCGGTGGGGCTAATCCTTCTGAACCTACTACCTTGGTTATGCGCCGCGGAAATCCTCCTAGCTGGGGATTGAACGTGCACATATTCAGCTCTCTGGGGAGTATAAACTCTGCATGGGACACTGATCTTGTCTTGCTGGGGATATCCTGTGGACAACTTCCATGAGGATGCTCTTATAGGGAAAATAATCCCTCCTTCGGTAAGGGATAACAACATCTCAACCTCTGGGGATGAGGTGCGACCTGCTGGGAAATAAGGTCAAGTCCTTCTTCCAGGGCCTCTGGCTGGGGTCATCATTTTCTGATTGTCCGTTTCAAAGGCGAGAACCCTGCAAAACACAAACGAGACAAAACAAATCTATACAACCAAATCTATTCGGGTTAGCATCCGCGACATTACTTCAGTCAAATCGAAGTTTTAACAATTATTGGCAAGGGCCAACAAGATTATGCAAGTGCAAGTTTATCAAAACATCGGCGTTTTCCACATACAAAACAGTAAAGCACAAACATTAAGTACTGAATAACATGTTTTATTGATTGAGCCTGTAAATAGGCGAAGCTTTGTACATCGGATGCAACTCCTGAAAAGAGGAAGTCACGCACACACACATACATATATGCACAAAAAACATAAAATAAAAAGTACAAAACAATATTTGTATACATGTCGGCAATGTGGTGCAGACAAACATCCTGAGCTGATCCTCCTATGACTCGCCTGACTTTGGCGCTTTCCCGGTATTCGACTTTTGGAAGAGATTGTGTTGGATAAACGAACCCTTAGGTACTCCCAAACCACTAAGCAATGTAGTATCAAATTTGGACCGCAGTCATTTGCTTTTTCAATCCCTAACTTTTGCGTGAATCACCCTTTGCGGGTTTTCAATTCACCGGGATACCCTTTTTTGCCGAAGTCGCCCTTTGCAGGTTTTTCGACTTCGCGGGTGTACATCTTTTTCAATTTTATCCCTAACTTTTGCCCGAACCTTTTTATTCATTTTTTTTACGGTTCGCCAGGATGCCCCATTTTTGCCTGGACTCTCTTTTTACTGTCCAGCGGGTCACTTTCAAGCAAAGTATTTTTTAACTGCATCCGAATTCACAGGAGACGAAAAGTCTTCACCATCCATGGTAGATAGTAGCAAGGCTCCTCCAGAGAAGACTTTTCTAACAACGTAGGGACCTTCGTAATTAGGGGTCCACTTGCCCCTGTGATCTGTTTGTGGCGGGAGAATCCTCTTCAGCACAAGGTCACCCGTCTGAAAGCTTCGTGGACATATCTTCTTATCATAAGCTTTCTTCATCTGGCTCTGATACAGCCGACCGTATGCGAGAGAAGCTAGCCTCTTCTCATCCATTAAGTTGAGCTGATTCAGTCTATCTTTAACCCATTCTGCCTCGTCAAGTTGGACGTCTCGTAAAACCCTCAAGGAAGGAATCTCAACCTCCAGCGGAAACACTGCCTCCATTCCGTATACCAATGAAAAAGGGGTTGCCCCGGTTGATGTGCGTACCATCGTACGATAACCGTGCAAAGCGAAAGGTAGCATCTCGTGCCAGTCCTTGTAGGTCACAACCATCTTCTGAATAATCTTCTTTATGTTCTTATTGGCCGCTTCAACAGCGTCATTCATCTTGGGTCGGTAAGGAGAAGAGTTGTGATGTTCAATCTTAAAATTCTGGCACAGCTCTTTCATCATCTTGTTGTTTAAATTCGAACCGTTGTCGGTGATAATCCGCTCAGGGATTCCATATCTGCAGATAATATCTCGTTTGATAAATCTGGCGACCACTTGTTTGGTGACATTGGCATATGATGCTGCTTCCACCCATTTGGTGAAGTAATCAATTGCCACCAAGATGAACCGGTGTCCGTTGGATGCCGTAGGCTCAATCTTCCCGATCATATCAATTCCCCACATCGAGAACGGCCACGGTGATGACATCACATTCAGAGGACTTGGGGGTACATGGACCTTGTCCGCATAAATTTGGCATTTATGACACCTCTTTGCAAACTTGAAACAGTCTGTTTCCATAGTTAGCCAGTAATAACCTGCCCGCAGCAGTCTTCTCGTCATAGCATGCCCACCAGCATGTCTACCAAATGTACCTTCATGTATCTCTTCCATGAGCAACTTCGCCTCTTTCTCATCTACACAGCGTAGCAACACCAAGTCGTGGTTTCTTTTATATAGGACACCGTCCGGGTTCAAATATAAATTGCCAGCCAATCTCCTGAGAGTCTTCTGATCTCGACTGGATGCCCCAACCGGATACTCCTTGTTCTTCAGGAAATTCTGAATGTCAAAGTACTAGGGTTGACCATCGGGAGCCTCGTCGATGGCAAATATGAATGCAGGCCTATCAAGCCGAGAGATAACAATCCGGGGAGCCTCGTTCCAGAAGTTAACTTTATACATCGAAGACAATGTCGCCAAGGCGTCAGCCATTTGATTTTCTGCTCGCGGCACATGATGCAATTCCACCTTGTCAAATAAAGGCAACAATCTCCTTGCATAATTCATATATGGTATCAAATTAGGCTGCCGTGTCTCCCATTCTCCTTTAATTTGATTCACTACCAGAGCTGAGTCTCCGTATACATCCAGATGCTTGATTCACAAATCAATAGCTTCTTCCAGACCCATGATGCAAGCCTCATATTCAGCCTCATTATTGGTAACGGGAAAGGTCAATCGGGCAGTAAAGGGGATGTGCGACCCCTGAGGATTGGTGATAATTGCACCTATTCCGCTACCATAGGAATTTACAGCTCCGTCAAATATTAACTGCCATTTGGAACCCAATTCTGGTCCTTCGTCTGGCAACGGTTCTTCACAATCTTTCATCTTCAGGTACATGATATCCTCGTCAGGAAAATCAAACCTCATCGATTGGTAGTCCTCAACAGGCTGCTCCGAAAGGTACTCTGACAAAACGCTACCTTTAATAGCCTTTTGCGAGACATACTGAATATCATATTCGGTTAACACCATCTGCCATCGGGCAATTCTTCCGGAGAGTGCTTGCTTCTCAAACACGTATTTGATTGGATTCATCTTTGAAATTAGCAGGGTTGTATGATTTAGCATGTATTGCCTCAAACGTTTGGCGGCCCAGGCTAGCGCGCAACACGTCTTCTCGAGCATCGAGTATCTGGACTTACAGGCGGTAAACTTCTTACTCAAATAGTAGATAGCATGCTCTTTACGTCCGGTCTCGTCGTGTTGACCGAGAACACAACCCATACTTTCCTCAAGAACCGTCAAATACATAATCAACGGTTTCCCGGCCAATGGGGGTATCAAAACAGGAGGTTCCTGCAAGTATTATTTTATCTTGTCGAACGCCTTTTGACAATTTTCATTCCAGGTCACAACCTGGTCCTTTTTCAACAACTTGAATAACGGCTCGCACGTCGCAGTTAAGTGAGATATGAACCGGGCGATATAGTTCAACCTCCCCAAAAATATCTGCACTCCTTTTTCTGTTTTAGGCGTCGACATTTCTTGTATTGCTTTTATTTTCGCAGGATCCACCTCTATTCCTTTTTCACTCACGATAAACCCCAGTAGTTTACCCGATCTCACCTCGAAAGTGCACTTGTTAGGGTTCAGTCTCAACCTGAACTTCCTAAGTCTCTTGAACAGTTTCAGCAGATTAACCAAATGCTCCTCCTCCGTCTGGGATTTGGCAATCATATCATCAACATAAACCTCGATCTCTTTATGCATCATGTCGTGAAAGAGAGTCGTCATAACACGTTGATATGTTGCCCCAGCGTTCTTCAGTCCGAAGGGCATCACTTTGTAACAAAATGTTCCCCAGGGAGTAATGAAGGTAGTCTTCTCCATGTCTTCTGGCGCCATTTTGATCTGATTATAGCCCGAGAAGCCGTCCATGAAGGAGAATACGGAGAACTAAGAAGTATTATCAACCAGCACATCAATGTGAGGAAGTGGAAAGTCATCTTTCGGGCTCGCTTTGTTCAAATCACGGTAGTCTACACACATTCGCACTTTACCGTCTTTCTTCAGCACTGGCACAATATTAGCGACCCATGAAGGATATTTGGTAACAGCTAGGAAACCAGCATCCCACTGTTTTTGAACTTCCTCCTTGATCTTCACAGCCATATCCGGTCTAGTTCTTCGGAGTTTCTGCTTAATAGGCGGACATTCCTCTCGCAGCGGCAGACGGTGAACAACCATATCCGTATCCAACCCAGGCATATCCTCGTACGACCAAGCAAATATATCACTGTACTCTTTGAGCATCTCAATCAACCTTTGCTTGATGTCGCTCTGCAGCGCAGCCTCTATACGGATGTTTCTCACAACCTCTTCCGACCCCAAATTGATAATCTCAATGACTTCCTCATGAGGCAGAATGATTCTTTCTTCTTGTTTCAATAACCAGGTCAACTCTTCTGGTACGTCGCCATCTTCAACAATCTCTTCCTCAGCCTGAAATACCGGGCGCTCGAAGTCGAAGTGAGTCATAGGCGGTTCATAGATGTCATCTGTAATAGTAATCCTGCAAAGGAAATGGTTAAATGCTTCAAAACGCAGACAAAGCGAATAACCACATTGCCATTTTATTGTAAAAGACAAAAACGGAAAAACAGGGATCACAATATTTATATATGAAAAACGCCTTTATTTCATGATTAAACAATGTAACGTACATAACCAAATGGCCCTAAGAAAAATCACTATGCCCCGGGTAGGACACAGGATTATTCAACAATTAAGAAAACAAATCATTACTATTTAGTTGTCACAGGAACAGTTTCCCGGATAGACCAATTGCAGAGACTTTGTCCTGGCACGCTTGGCTTGACCCACGCGTCCATATCACAATCGCTATCTCCGTCTTCAGCATCGGAAACAGAATTGATAGCCTCGAAGCTCACCCCATTTGGTGTAATGGTTATCGGCCCTCTGAACTTGGGCGTTCCTGAAGAGGATGCTGATGACGAAGGATGATACCCTAGCCCGAACCTGTCATTCTTCACGGGAATCTCCAACACCTGACCCCAGCCCGAACCTGTCATTCTTCACGGGAATCTCCAACACCTGACCCCAGCCCTTGATTTTGCCTGCCTGCACTAGAGCTTGAGCCTCTTTGTAAGACGACACTGCCACATCTGATGTTTTGCTGGAACCCTGAGCCTTGTCTTTAATTCGCAACCCCTCGAAGGCTTGACAGGGTGTTTCGTGTATTTCGCCGTCAACCTCAACATATTTGAACGAAGACAAATGGCTAACCAGAATATCTTCCTCTCCACAAACCGTGACGACACTATCCCCAACCATATACTTCAGCTTTTGGTGTAACGTGGATGTGACTGCCCCGACAACATGGATCCACGGGCGCCCAAGAAGGCAACTATACGCTGGCTGGATGTCCATTATGTAGAATTCGGTTTCAAATATTTCAGGCCCCACCTGCAACGATAATGTTATTGATCCGAAAACCGACCTCCTCGTTCCATCGAACGCTCTTACCACTAAATCACTGGGCGTGCAGATAATCCCCCTGATGTCTAACTTCATCATGGCTTTCTTCGGTAGCACATTCAGGGAAGATCCAGTGTCTACTAAAACATGGGACATGACCGTGCCCCAGCATTCGACTGACACATGCAATGCCATATTGTGCTCTCGCCCTCTCGGAGTCAAATCAAAGTCTGTGAAGCCCAAACTGTGCCCCGCATTGACATGCGCCATCACCCCTTCTAACTGATTAACATAAACTTCTTGAGGAATAAACAACGTGTCTAGAATCTTAAGCAAAGCGTTCCGATGGGCCTCGGAACATAACAGCAAGGATAGGATGGAAATTTTTTACGGCGTTTGCTGGAGGTGCTCCATGATTTTGTAATCACTTTTACGAATGAGCCTCATAAACTCCTCCACATCCTTAAGTAACGTTTCTTTTTCATTCGACTGAGAAGGACCACCCTCAGCTACCTTTGCTTTACCCTTGGCTAATCTTTCCGCCTCTACCTCGGGTGACGTGACGATTCTTCCACTTCTGGTCATACCCCCTGTCCCGACAACATTATCTACAACCCCAGCTGGTTGTCCATTGACTTCAATTTTCTCACCGTCGCAATATACCTCCAACCCGTAAGTCCATGGCACTGCTTTAATACTCTCAAAAGGAACTGGTCCTGCCTTGGTAATTGTGATCGTCGGCCGCCTGGCGGGCGCCGTTATCGTTATTGTTTTCCTCGGAATCGTCATCGTCGCAACATCGTTCTGCTCATCACACAATGCCTCTGCAGGCTTTTCAACCGCGGTTCTATCAAATTGCAAGGTACCTTCATCCATCATAGCCTGAATACCCTGCTTCAACTCATTACAACCCTCTGGCTGGGTCCAACAATCCAAGCAAAATTCATCACAACCCGGGAATACACCCCCTTTTAACAGCGTTCTTTTAATCTCACCCAATGGTGTCTTCAGCTCATTGACATCCATCACTAGATTCAAATTCTCTTCTATCAAGATGGCGTTTGCCCCGTGATTGGGCATAGGCTATTGTACGATATTTGGACCCACCTGTCCAAAGTTAATAGCTTTGCTATCCAATAAATCCTGAACTTTGTGTTTAAATGCCTGACAAGCTTCTATATCATGCCCGGGTACCCCGGAATGGAATTCGCAATGCTTGTTGGCATCATATCCGTAAGGGAGTACCGCCCCTGTAGGTGGTGCCAAAGTCCTCTTTTCAACCAAGTTCAACCCTAGCAGGGCCTGGAGGAGTTCTGCATACGTGGAAGGCGGTGCGTCGAACACTCTTTTTGGTCTCGCATTCTGTACCCTTTTCTGGCCAGAATTCTGTCCTTGCTGTTGCTGTGGTTGTTGTTGTTGTGGCTGCCTCTGTTGAGGAAGCGGGATAGTGACGCTAGCTATCTGTTGCGGCTGAACATACTGATTTCTTCCTCTGCCCCTGCCCCTGCCACCAAACACGGCACTAGTATCACCCTGTCGTCTACCACCAAATGCTTTTCTGGCACCTCCTGTCGAAGTAGACTCACCTGCTTGGAACCTTCCAACTTTAATCCCGTTCTCGATCATCTCCCCCATAAGAATCAAATCTGAGAAACTGCTCAATGACACACTAAACAATTTTTCGTAGAACACCCCCGTAAATGTCCCAATGAACATGTCATTCATCTCTCTTTCAATTAAAGGAGGATGCACCCTCGCTGCCATATTGCGCCACCTTTGCGCATACTCTTTAAAACTTTCACCGTTCTTCTGTGACAAACCCTGCAATTGGACCCGGTTTGGCGCCAGATCGCTGTTGTATTTGTAATGCGTCACGAAAGCATCAGCCAACTGCTTCCAGGTTTTTATCTGCGTGGGCTCCAGCCCCATATACCACTCAAGTGAAGGTCCTGATAAGCTATCCTGAAAGAAATGCATGAGCATCCTTTCATCATCTGAATACGCGGACATCCTTCTATAATAAGAGCGGACATGGACTTTAGGGCAGGTGTCCCCTTTGTACTTGTCAAAAGTGGGAGCCTTGAATTTTAACGGAACCCTCAACCCTGGTACCAAGCCCATTGTAGTCATATCCAAACCGGTGGAGTTCTGATTCACTACCCCCTTCATCTGTTCTTCAAGCATTCTGATCCTCTGCACAGGATCAACAGGTCCTTCAAATCCCATGCCTCTTCCAGAAAAGGCATCCTCCTGGCGGTCTTCACCCCAATTCATATTTTCATTTCTATATCCGTCGTAACCAGCGTTGCGACCAAACCCTTGCTGATTGATCATGGGACTTCGTCCCCCGGTACCGAAACCCTGGTTGACCCTAACAGGTCCAAACCCAGTGTTGACAGGAATCACCCCAGCACCATTCATATTACCAAATCCACCATACCCCTGGTTAGCGTTACCAAAACCGTCGTAACCGAAACCCTGAGTGTTGAAGCCGAATTTCCCGTCCTGATTGACGTAATCAAATCCCTGATCATTGTAGCCGAAACCATTGTTGCCAAAACCATTACCACCATTGTTGTTACCACCGCCTTGGTTGGCGTCCCCAAATCCAACATTGTTAACAACAATCTCATTTCCATTCCCTGTGTTGCCATTGCCAGCGCCGTCGTTTACAACCACAACAGGTGGGGTCACTACAGGTGGAACCACAGGCGTAGGGGGCCCATCCTCCGGAATAGTTTCAACGTGTGCAAAATTGTGGTCATTGTTGCCATTCCCATTAGTCTGCGTCAGCAGCGGCTGTACCAAAGTCTGGAGGCTCTCCTGGCCCTTAGCAATGTTCTCCATTGCTTGCATGAACAGGTTCAGCTTCTCGCAGATTTCCTGCATCTCCACTTGGACTTGATCCATGATTCTCTTGCAGTTGTTTCGGGTTGAGTAGCGGTGGACTCTTTGTTCGTCAATCCTGGACAACCTGGAGACGCGATGAAATGAGATACAAGTTCAACAAGTAACTAGAAATGCAAAATGGATATGCAGATGCAGTATGTGTCTGTGCGTTAGGGAGATCAACCCGTGATTCTAGTGCCAAAGTTCCAGTGCAGTGACAGTGATAGCAATAAGAAGCTCGAAATCCAATCATAGAAAACATCTCATATATTGCGGAAAAGCCCATCAAGTCAGGAATACAATATTACTGAGCGTACAATAGGAAGGCATGACCTCAACCAACAATCCTGGTGATGGCCAGCACAATGCAAATAAAGCATACACATCAATACATGAGATAATCAAGTGCAACCATATGCCTGGTACTCCTCTAATAATCTCTTAGTCTTGGGATGATTCGGCTGAGCGAGCAACCCCTCGACGAGCGAGTCTCTTTGCCTGATAACACGCTGGAGATCACCAATGGATTCCTCCCAAACACCTTCCCCAAAGCAATCTTCTAGCTTCCGTTTTTGGGACGCAGACTCCTTCTTGCGCTTGATAACTTTGTTCAAGGCATTCTGGACATCATACCTCCGCGTAACCTCTTCTTCCAACCTCTTCTGGCTAGCTTTCAACTGACCTTCCAGCTCAGAGATCTGCAGCTTCAGTTTGTCTTCTCTTTCCTTATTGCCGGTCAGCATGGCATTCCAGGTCTTGTTGAATGCAGAGATCTCCCGGTAGGCTATATCAAGTGCTTTCTTCTTAGACTCCAGCATATCATGAGAGCTCTTGAAGTCTATCCCCAAACGTTCACGCTTCTTTCGTTGCTCAGTCAATTATGTGCCTAGTTGATTTACCAGCTTCGTTTGTTGCTCGAAGGAATATACGACCTCATTCCTTTCGCTCCTGAGTTGCATTAGCTCTTCTTCCAGCTTCTCATTGGCTTTCATCAGATCTTCTTTCTCCTTCACAACCTGTTCATACCTCTCAATAGACACAGTAGTTTGCTTCTCAATCACGGGGGGAGCAGGAGGTAATACTGCAGGAAACGGCATCCGCACCTGCTTTGCTCTATCTTGGATCCAGACTCTGTACGGGAGATAGGCTTGACAATCATTTTTACCCAACAATGGCTTACCCCTTCTGTTGATGTTTCTCCAAGCATGCTGAAGATTGGACAGTAGTTCTCCCTTCAAATCACCTGTGAAGTACAAAGATTCTTGCACTTCCTCCTCTTTTGGCGGGCTTTTCAAAGCATACCCGAATTGCCTTATCAACAAAGAAGGATTGTAGTTAATACACTCTTTCCTCCCAATCAGAGGAACGTTAGGATATTCGGCGCAACTGTAGATGATCACAGATCCCAGCAAATCTTTATTAAACCAGACAATGTCTTCTGAAGAAAGTCTCATTAGATGCTCAGACCAATCCACCGTATCTGCGGACTCAGCGAAGATACCCTTCTTGGGCAAATGACTCTCAAACCACATGTACAGCAAAGGCCCACAACAAGAGACGTTCTTGCCCCTCCTGTTCTCATTCTTATAATGCAGCAAGTGATAGAAATCTCCAACCAAAGTAGGCACAGGATTTCCTGAAGCGAATATATAGAACGCATCCAGATCAACGAAGTCAGGCAGGTTCGGGAACAGTACAATGTCGTAGATACACAGAGCAAGAATAGCATTAAACACAGTCCAACATCCACTCTTGGCATACTCTTGTGCTTTCCCAACCAAGAACTTGAGAGAAAAACCAGGCACTCCATTCCACGAGGTTAACAGCAGCTCTGAGGAGTCTAAATGCAAGGCAGCGGCCAAATCCTCCAGTTTGGTCTCAGCATCCATATGAATGAAAGGTACCCGGTTCTGAATAGTCAACTCTAAGATCTCAGCATATTCCTCCATGGTCGGAGCCAGAATGAAGTCAGGGAAAGTAAAACACCTCAGTGGGGGATCATAGAACTGCATTAGCGTGTACAATCCGTTACGCTCATACATGGATGGTTTATAAACCAATCTAAGTAACTTCCCATAGCTCTTCCTGAAGCTTCTCTTCACATCATCGTCAGCTAGAGATATCAAACCAAGCAAAGAAGAAACATCTGGAGTGGGCAACTTGTACGCAACAGTCTTCTTCAGGGTATCCATAATATCAGCAGACAGAAATCCGGGAAACTAGAATCAGAAGTATGAAAATGCACCTGCAGCACAGACACACGTTAATGATATGCAGGACGAGTATGCAACAATGCAATATGCAACATGCAACAGGGATCAAGTGCACATGGTTGAGAAGCCCAATCCACCATGCTGGTCTCAAATAGACCCACAAACTGCTCAAAACCTGGTCTCAAAAGATCAACCGCAATGCTCCAACCTGGTCTCAACAGACCCAATAACATTGTCCTCAAACACCACTGAACCTCAATCAAGAAAACCGGTAATCTGGAGGTCAAGTTACCTGCATGCCCCAATCCCTCTCACAGGTGGGTGTCCTATCAACTGACTTAAGGTACGGCATCCTATGCAGTCGTCGGTGTCACAGACTTTCAAGACTGATGATACGATACCCAGAAGGTGTGGCATCATCATGTCCTGAAGAGGCCTCACTTAGCCAACTTCCAAATGATCGGTCCCCGGAGTCGACAATCCAACTAACTAACAACCCCCTCAACCCAAAGGGTTGAAAAAGAAGTCAACCAGAAGAACCTCGTCCGAGCGTGGATTTTGCGGGACACTGGTACATGCAAAGCATGCACGCGCCCACTACTTTCCACAACTAACTCTAGGTGCACTCAAGCCCAGGTCCGGCTTATCTCTCAATAGATCACCCCATCCCCACAACAGCAATAACAATATGGAGCTGACAAATAAATGCGGAAAGTAAAGACAGAAATGTAAATCCATACAAAACCCACGACGGGAAAACAAGCGCTAGGACTGACTCGCGTAGGGAACTGTTGGAGTCCCCAGCA
The DNA here is from genome assembly GCA_963859935.3 of Lathyrus sativus. Taxonomy (NCBI): domain Eukaryota; kingdom Viridiplantae; phylum Streptophyta; class Magnoliopsida; order Fabales; family Fabaceae; genus Lathyrus; species Lathyrus sativus. Next base: position 63,854,544 of record OZ012738.1, on the reverse strand, counting down.
GAGTCGCCAACTGTCGCTACTGCGAAAATCGGCGCCGACTATGACAGAAGAGTCGCCACCATGCGTTATTTATCCCAACGGAGGGAAAGGAAACGCTCAGAGTAAACCTAACGCAAAACGGGAAAGGAATGGTCTTCGCAACCAAATTCCTGAATTCGGGAGTCGGTTACGCAAGGGGAAGGTATTAGCACCCCTCACGTCCGTCGTACTCGACGGGATCCACGCTCGTTTTCTAGTACGGATTGTTATTCTATCTACTCTACGGGTCAAGGGTTAAAAGAAAATAAAATGACTCGGCAAAGTATCGCACTTTATGCCTACGTATTCCCGTCTGGAACGAGAAATCAGAGTCAACGTAGTTCGCCTACCTACGAGAAAGGAGGGGAAGGTTGCTCGCTAGGATACGACATCCTATGCCTACGTACTTTCATACAGCATGAAAGATCAGAGCAAACGTAGTTCGGGCCACAGAAGACACAGATTTGTATGACTGTTTTTTATCTTTCTGAAAAGAGGTTTCTTCTGATTAGGAGTCCAAGCAGACAAAAATGACACTTTGATGTTTGTTTTCAATCTTTTACGCAAGAAGTGTTTTTTAGTTTGTTTGCAATCTCTGACGCACTAGAGACTATGATCTGAGAGTGACTACGTCGCGTGTCACCCAAAGGGTACCACACTAAGCGGTCAGACTACTGGAAAGAAGCTCTCCAGCAACCTTTTCTCAAATAGTTTAAGGCTCGTAACATACGACATCGACTAACCTTATTACTGTATTTTTGAGTTGTTTAAGATGAGAAGAGAAAGAAGCTCTAAAAAACCTAGGGTTGAAAAGGGAATAAAACTAACCTAATGTTGTCATGCATGGGTTAAAACCTAATGTCTGTCATATTTCTCTCTTGCACAGAGGGAAACAGAGATCCTAGGGGATAAACGGCAAGAGAAATAGATATACAGTAAACAGTAAACATGCATGAGATGCAGCAGTACAAGCGAGGCAAGGGAGTCCCACTCAACCTCGAACCTGGGAAAACAATAGGCAAAGTGAACAGTATTCACTTCAAACCTTAGGGGCAAGCTGAACAAGCCAACAAACAATACATAAAGAGAAATAAAACCCAACACCAGCTCTGACAGCAACACCAGCTCCTACAGTAAGCAGCTCAAACATCAACAGCTCTGACAGCTACAGTTGATTAACAGGAAAAAAGGTTGACAGCAACAACTTCAAGTAAGACCCCATCTTCACTCTTCAATGACCCCCAAGCTTTAGATAAGCTCCTGTCTCCAAACTCTGGCAAGCACTGAACCCCAACAAATAGACAGCTTCAAACAGCAGCAAAACCCTAGCTTCAACAGATAACTCTCTTTGACAGGTGTTGCGGTGGAAATAGGATCACAAACTATTAATTAGTTTGAATCACAACTCTTGATTCACAACCGCTCTTTGATTTATCCGAAGGAAAAGGTCAAAAGAGGGAAAACCTATTTTTGCATCGTAAACACAATGCGGGGAGATTCTAGGATTCGGGGGTTGGTTAAGTTTAGGGAAGGTATTAGCACCCTAAACTTCTGTAGTACTCTACAGGAACCTTTTGTTCAGATGTTTACTATTTGCTTTATTATTTGCTTAAGGTATATGTACAAAGGGGTTAAAAGTGAGAAAAGAGACCTAAGGGGTTAATTCTAAGTTTACTCGGCAAGACATCGCATCTTGTGCCTACGTATCCTTACGGGAGTGGAATCAGAGTAATCGTAGTTCCCCTCAAAAGGGAGGTTAGAGACTTCTTGACTGTGGTCAAGGTCTCAAGGGGAATAAACATGTCTTAAGGACACGCTTACATGGAGTGTAGAAACTCCAAATCTCTATGTTGAATTGTTAAGTTGTAGTTAGGGTTAAATTAGGGATTCCACGGCGGGAAACCCTAAAATGAGCGCGGCGGCTCTTTAACCTAATGCTAGGGTAAAGGGGTAATTTTGTAATCTTGCCTGCGGCGAGGCATTTGTGAAAATTAGGGTTTGTAAGAGTTGTAAGGGTTGGAGTTGAGGACTCTTGACACGGTGGTCAAACGGCTAGACCTAATTCCTTCGGAGGTGTACAAGGTGACAAAATATTGGTGGAAGTGTGAGATAATTGAATCATGCAAACAGAAATAAAAAATGCAGACAGTAAGCCATACAAGCAGAAACTTAAAGACAGAAATTGAAGCGCGATTGTTAGGGTTCGCGAGGTTACATGAGAGGAGCAGTTACAATATGGTAATGACATTTGAATTGAACAATAATAAAATAAAATAAATAGTGGTAAACACAATAAACTGCAAAACGAACAAAACAACGTTAGTGGGCGAAAACGAACAATAGTCAGAAAGATTGTGAAACGAAAGCGCGAAGTTTTGAGATTTTTATTGTTTATTTTTGACATAAGAAAAGGTTTTCAATTTTTAAATTTAAGGAAAAAAGTTTTAATATATAAAGGTTAAAAAAACAGCTTAGTTTAATTATAAAAATTTTGATCTTACAAGGTTTTGAATTTTATTTATTTATTTTTTAAAAAAGATTTTAAGTTATTTAGAACACAGTTTTTTTTTGTTTATTATTATAAAAAAGGATTTTTACTTTTATTTATTTTAAAAAAACATTTTTAACATAATATTAATTATAAAAAAACAAAAAAAATGAAAAATGAAAAATAAAAGGGGTTGGGCCGGTCATCACTCCCGGACCCAACCCGGTTGGTGTAAACTGTAACCAAAAGAAACATTTAGGGTTCCGAAACCCTAATATTCTCGCGGCGCCGTTTCTTCAATTCTTCTTCTTCTCTCTCGCTGCGATTCTCTTCGTTCATGCTCTGCCCCTTCATTTCGATGGCTTTCTCTCATTCTCCATGATGAAACCCTAAAATCATTCATAGAACATTAGATACATGGGTGCATGAATATTCCTCGCTTACGTTTTGGGTTGTGGTGACGGTGATTGAAGTATAAGGAGACGATGATGGTGAACTGAGTCTCTGGGGAAGGTTTGCCCGTCGTGGATGGAGGCGGCGTTGGTGGACCTTCCTCAATCCCTCGGTTCGCGCTCCGATAATTCTCCTCTTTCTCTCTCGTGGCCGCTAGGGTTTCGCGATTCGTTCTCTTCGCCGCTTTTTGGTGTTCTCCGCCCTTTTCTCTAGGGTTTATCAGGTTGTATCTGTTCCCCTTTTATACTCTTCTCGATTTCTCTTTGGGCCTTTGTTGGTTCTGGATTTTAACGTTATTTTACTGATATGATTTGCTTTTCTGATATGTTTTGACCTTGATCTTTCCTTTTCGGATACTGATTGGATCTTGTTTCCTTTTTAGGATTTGATTGGGGTTTATCTTGATGCACTATAACGGATTGGATTTCGATCTGATTCTGAAGATGACTTCCGTTTTAGTCTTCACGGCTTTTGGATTTTTCACTTCGAATTAACTTTTCCTCTTCTTTTTTCCAGTGGACTGATGTTGATGCTTCGATTAAGTCGAGGTGGCCGAGTGAAGGTCATTTGGCGATGATGACCTTAGGTTCTGAGCCAATTTGTTCGGATACACCCTTTGATGCCTTTGGACTCTCTTGTAGATGTGGTTTTGACCGGTTCCTTTGTCGATTCTCATATTTTATCTGATATGGTTTGTTTGGATTGCTGATGCGCTGTTTTTCCTGGTGTAGCTCATGCGTGCATCGTGTTGTCGATTTTCCATATTGAGCTTACCTCGAAATGATTACATAATGATCTTCTTCTTCGGTGTGACTTTGTTCGTAGGTAATTTGAAACTCAACAAGTTGCCTCTGATGTTGCTTGATTGTTGTTTTTTCAGACTTTGGCTCTTGGGATCTTGTTCGAGGCGAATTTTGACTGACCAAGCTTGGGATTCTTGTTGGATTGTTCTGGCACGAAGCTTGTTTCACACTGAACCTACCCTTTTGATTTACTGCATTATTGCTGTTGTTTCAGATGTGATATGGCTGGTGGATGTTGAATATCAGCTTGTCTTGGTTATCAGTTTATCTGTCCTTCTGGTTTTCTGTCATGAGTTCTGTTAACTTCTTTCTCTTCCTCTTTCAGAATGGATGTTGTCGGGTCGACGATTTTTTGCCGAGGGAGGTCAAAGGTTATGATGACGCTTCGTCTGAACCTCTGTTGGATACCATTGCCATTTGGTTTTGGTCGCATGGCCTTAGCGATGATGACCCACGGGTCTGAGCTGTCGTTTTGAATTGAGCTGATAGTTTGTGTGAAATTACCGATGCTTGCAGTTCGAAGTTCGGTAGGGAATTGGTAACGGCTTTGGCCGTGGCTTTCCCAGCCGCTCGAATTCTCATGCCCAATGATGGTTAAACTGAGGGCTGAATCCCTGTTCCATCCATTTTGATTTTGATTCATGGTCGGAACTCATTATAATAGTTGACTGGTTTCTCCTGGTCTCTCTGATTGGGCTGTGATGCATAGCTGAGCCCTTAGGCTTTTGTATTTGTGGCAACATATGTGCTGGTTTATTCCTGAATGGACTTACTGATGCTCATGGGGCTGGCATGTTGGTTTTTCGAAACTGATGCCTCCTTTCTGAGTTAAAACTGATTGTTTTTCGAATCTTATTTACTTTGCTCAGATTTGAACATTTGGACCTGTTATGCATTATCTGATATTCTTTTGCGTCTTTGCAGATGTCAGAACTAGTTTTATGTTGGTGTTCATCCGGATTTGTTTTGAGACCATTTCCGCCATAATTAGGCTTGCTTTTGTCTTGGTGTTAATGACCATTGGCTGTTTCTGATTGCCTTCTGAACTGCATTTTGAATTGAATTATCTGCTCATGTTTTGTGCAGCTTATGGATTTTATTGTGAGCTGATACCATTCTGATTCATGTTTTTCAGGTGACAGAAAACGGTTCAGACCCGTCGGCATCCGGGTTTGAACCTGAGTTGGCTAGTGTTCACCCTGGTATCGGTTTGCTTTCGTTTCATCCGGTTCTGGTTGCTCTACTATGATGAGTCTTTCCACTTCAATTCTCTCGGCTTGAATTTACTTGATAGTACCCGACAATATTTACTTGACGTGTATCCGTTTGAATCCACAGTTGTGCAAACCATTTTGGCCCGAAAACGCTTCTTTTACTTCTCTTCCTCGGCTGCCCCTTAGATAAGAATAGACATTACCTGATCTGACGCTTCTTTTGATTACAAATGGAATGATATGCGATATGGATGACTAAATGTAAGGGTAAAATTTGGGGTATTACAGTTGCCCCTATTTAAATAGCTACACCGGATGATTTGAGTGACATAGACCCGAGGAATCATGGTGGAGGGATTTAAATATAGATAACCGAAAATTTTGCCCTTATATGTGGCGATATGCAATGCTATGCACAAAGCGAGAACAGATTAATGCAGACGATGCCATGAATATGATATGATGCGTATGCTGGAATGATGAATGCGAAAATGCTGACGAATACGACAACACAGGGACAGATGCTACGAGAAGAACACAATGGGGAAAACGACGCGCTAGCACAACACTGGGGAATTCTAAAATGATGGTCAACCGGTGCGAACACGACCAATTGACATTTTCAGAACTAGAACGGGATCCTCAAATGGAGATGGCACCTATGAGACGGCCTCCACTGGGGAAAATAAAACTGGATCACGTACGATTGCAAGATCGATTACAGAATGCTGGAGCATTGAGCAAAGAATAACATCCAAGCTTCTGTAAACTATCTCTCGTGACAGGATCAAACGGACTTTTCGGGAATCCGTAGCAAATATACAGGGTAAACCGGCTGTATGCCAAAATAAATGGACTTTAAGAATAAGATCCTTAAATGGAGATGGCACCTATTAGATGACCTCCACTTGGGAATGTCTAATAATAAAACTGGATCTACACGATTGCAAGATCGATCACAGAATGCTGGAGCATTAAGCAAAGAATAACATCCAAGCTTCTATAAACTATCCTTCGTGATGGGATCGGACGGACTTTTCGGAAATCCGTATCGAATATACAGGGTAAAGACCGGCTGTATGCCAAAATAAATGGACTTTAATGGGAAATGCCCTGATAAGCTTCTCGAGGGAGAACTGTCACTTATCGTTGGAAGGGACTTACATGCCAAAATGGATAAGCACTCAACTAAAGAGGCTGCTGCTTATCTGATATACAAATCTTCTCATATTTAAGGTCGGCGCCTGGAATACGATTCGATTCTTCTTTTACTAAAGGATAAATGAACTTCTTCATACTTCAAGATCTGTGCTCTCCTGAATATGATTCTGCTCCTTCTTTTACTAAAGGGTAAATGAACTTCTTCATACTTCAAGATCTGTGCTCTCCTGAATATGATTCTGCTCCTTCTTTTACTAAAGGGTAAATGAACTTCTTCATACTTCAAGATCTGTGCTCTCCTGAATATGATTCGGTTCAAACCTCCCCATACTTCAAGACGACAAGGAAAATGGAAGCCCAACTGCTCGATGGAGATGGCCATTTGCTGCGAGTCATAACGAAGATAGGATCAGTTTCTCAGGCGAGAAATGTCGCTTATTTGCAAGAGTGGCAATAATAAGCTTCTCATGTAAGAACTGCTTGTAGAGGTGATGATGATAAGCTCCTCGGCGGAGAACTGTTGCATACCGTTGCTAAAGAATGTTACGATAAGCTTCTTAACCGAGAACTGTTGCTGATCGATTGTGATAAGCTTCTCTCGTGAGAACCGTTGCGCATCTTGTTGTGTAAGGTTGTTATATCGATATGCTTCTCAGGCGAGAACAGTTGCACACCGATGCTGTAAGATGTAAAGATAGATTTTCCAGGCGTGAACTGGTGTGTATCTGTAAAGGATTGGGATTGATTTTCTTGAAAGATAGTGCAAAATAAATGCACATCCGGGTACAGTGATAAGCTTCTCGGGCGAGAACCGTCGCATATCTGCCAAGGTATGGTGAAAATCTTTAGACGGTGCAAAATAAATGCACGTCCGGTTGGGCTTGACGACCGACACGACTGAGATTCAATCTAGGATCGAGCTAGAAAGAAGACTGGTAATCAAGACTCCATCGAGGGAATGAACTCGAAGGGTAGATATCTTATCCTGGCGAGGAAAGATAGCTGAAATAACCGTCATCCACGAGGATCGAGCCCTGTGGGGAAACTAGAAACACATATGTACTTTATGCTTAGGGATGACAATCTATTTGAAGAGAATGGACAAACCCCAGTTACTCGACGGTAACGACCAATGATGGCGAGACACAATGAACCTGTGAACGCTAATGCATATGTTACTGCGTACGTTTAATATGAATGTATGTTAATGTCTATGTAGTTAAATATGCAGGATGTTATGAAATGAGTATGTAATGAGTATGGGTATGTGATGCTTATGCCCCTGCGTATGTTGACGAACAGACTAGAGACAGGACGAGAGATGAAATAAACATATCGACGGAGATACCTTGTGCTCTTGGCAACCAATACATCAATCATGGGTAAGGAAAACAATGGTAGGACCAAATCTGGTCTCAAAGTTTCTGAATTCTCTGGGGAGAAGGTACTCTGCTTGGGTGCCCAGTATCACGTCTTCACATAGGAAGGAGAAAACCTGAGGGACATTTTCGAGTTACCCAAGAAAAAGTTGTCAGCTTATAGTCTCACTGGGGACTACGTCAGAGTAATGGTTTAAAAGTGTTTCTGCAACAATGAGATTTTTCGAGGAGTGAAGAGATCCTTCCGAAATTTCGACTAATCAAAGTAATTTCTTATATTTTCGATTGCGTTTTCGAAGAACAGTTTTAAAAATTTTCAAAGCACCTTTCATTTTCAAAATTTTTAAAAATAAATGGCATTTTGCATAACAATAGAGACAAGAGTAATGCACCAAGGAATGTAAGTAACAAGATGGTATCTTTTATTAAAGGATGGCAGCTTGCTGAGGGCATAGCTCCACAGATGATTATGCTTTGAAATTGGCAACATGAGGAAAGGTTACATTGAATCCAACGACACCTACTGACACTAATAACTAAGACTAATCCAGAATCTTGCTTTGGACGAGGATGAACGAACTGGAAAATGGATCTCATGTGGAAAGTGTGTCCGCGATGATCGGTGTTTTCTGATGCAATGAAATGCCTTCGTCCCTAACTTTTGCCTGGACCGCCCTTTCGGGTTTTCAATCCACCGGGACGCTCTTTTTTGCCTAAGTCGCCCTTTCGGGTTTTCAACTTAGCGAGCTTTTTATTATTATTACTTTTTCTAACCCTTACTTTTGCCTAAGTCGCCTTTTTCAGGTTTTCAACTTAGTGGGTTTTTAGGCATAGTATTTTCGGACTGCATCAGAATTCACGGGATGTGCAAGCTCTTCTCCATCCATTGTTGTAAGTATCAGAGACCCTCCGGAGAAAATGGTCTTTACAACAAATGGGCCTTCATAATTGGGCATCCACTTTCCACGCATATCTTTATGCACTGGCAAGATCTTTTTGAGTACGAGCTCTCCTTGACGGAACTCACGGATACGAATCTTCTTATCAAATGCTCTTTTCATCCGTTTCTGATATAATTGCCCATGGCACATAGCTGTCATGCGTTTCTCGTCAATGAGATTCAACTGATCCAGTCTGTCTTGAACCCATTCAGCTTCCTCAAGTTCAGCTTCCATCAACACCCTTAAAGAAGGTATCTCTACTTCGATGGGGAGTACAATGTCCATTCCATACACCAATGAGAAAGGTGTTGCCCCTGTCGAAGTTCGCACTGAGGTCCTGTATCCATGCAAAGCAAACGGTAACATCTCATGCCAATCTTTGTAAGTCACGACCATCTTTTGCAGGATTTTCTTGATATTCTTATTCGCAGCTTCAACGGCCCCATTCATTTTAGGACGGTATGGAGAAGAATTGTGATGCATGATCTTGAAACTGTCACACAACTCTTTCATAGTCTTGTTATTCAGATTGGTGCCATTTTCAGTTATTATCCGACTTGGAATTCCATAACGGCAGATAATTTCTTTCCGGATGAAGCGGGCAACCACTTGCTTAGTCACGTTGGTGTAGGAAACAGCCTCTACCCACTTGGTGAAATAATCAATAGCAACAAGGATAAAACGATGACCATTAGAAGCCTTCGGCTCGATTGCCCCAATCATGTCAATGCCCCACATTGAGAACGACCATGGTGAAGACAAGACATTCAACGGTGATGGAGGCACATGCATTTTATCAGCGTAAATTTGGCACTTATGGCATTTTCTAGCGTATTGGATGCAGTCAGCTTCCATAGTCAACCAATAATATCCAGCCCTTAACATCTTCTTAGACATAGCATAACCATTGGCATGAGTTCCGAAGGTCCCCTCGTGAATTTCTTGCAGTAACATGTCCGCTTCCCGTTTATCAACACATCTGAGCAAAACCATGTCGTGATTTCTTTTGTATAACACACCATTACTGATAAAGAACTTTGAAGCCAGTCTTCTCAACGTTTTCTTGTCCAGACCGGTAGCACCATCGGGATACTCTTGCTTGACTAGATATTTCTTGATGTCATGAAACCAAGGCTTTTCATCCACCTCATCCTCTTCAACTACTTGACAATAAGCGGGCTCAACTTTGCGTTCAATATGAATAAGAGGTGCTTCATTAACGAACTTAACTTTCCACATGGACGCTAACATGGCTAAAGCATCAGCAACGTGATTCTCAGATCTAGGAACATGCTCGAACTCTATCTCGTCGAAATATTTTATCAGCTCGACAATGTAGTCCTTGTAAGGGATTAACTTCTCATTCTTCGTTTCCCATTTGCCTTGTACCTGGTAGATCACCAAGGCTGAGTCACCACTTACTTTAAGAAGTTTGATTCGGAGGTGAATTGCTGCTTCGAGGCCAAGAATACATGCTTCATACTCCGCGACGTTATTAGTACACTCAAAGTCTAACCTTGCTGTAAACGGAGTGAACCCCCCTTTTGGGTTCATCAAAACGGCGCCTATACCATGCCCATTGAAATTCGAGGAACCATCAAACATCATCCTCCACCAAAGACCTGGTTCTGGACCTTCGCTCGGATCTGGTTCTTCACAATCTCTCTTAATCAACAAAATATCCTCATCAGGAAAATCAAACTTAAGAGGTTCATAATCTTCAACTGGCTGATCTGCAAGATAATCCGATAAGATACTACCTTTAATTGCCTTCTGGGGTACATACTGGATGTCATATTCAGATAACAACATGTGCCAACGGGCTAGCCTCCCAGTTTGAGCAGGTTTTTCAAGAATATACTTGATCGGGTCCATTTTAGAAATCAACAATGTGGTATGACAGATCATATATTGCCGGAGGCGCCTAGCGGCCCATGCCAACGCACAACAAGTTTTCTCCAATGGTGAGTATCTGTTTTCACAATCAGTAAACTTCTTGCTCAGATAATAAATCGCATGTTCCTTTCTTCCAGTCTCATCATGTTGCCCGAGCACACAACCCATAGACTTCTCAAGAACAGTAAGGTACATAAACAACGGTCTTCCGGGTACGGGAGGAATCAGAATAGGGGGGTCTTGCAAATGATTCTTAATTTTCTCAAACGCTTTCTGACAATCAGGGTTCCACTCAACCGTCTGCCCCTTACAAAGCAATTTGAATATCGGTTCACAAGTAGCGGTCATGTTAGAGATAAACCTGGAAATGTAATTCAAATGCCCCAGAAAGCCTCTAACTTGTGTCTCGGTTTGCGGAGCTGGCATATCTTGAATGGCTCGAACTTTGTCAGGATCTACCTCAATCCCTCGTTGGCTAACAATAAAACCAAGCAATTTTCCAGATCTGACACCGAAGGTACATTTAGCCGGATTCAGCTTCAACTGGTACTTCCTGAGTCGTTCAAACAACTTCACCAAATGGTCTAGATGTTCCTCTTCACTCTGAGATTTGGCTATCATATCATCCACATACACCTCGATATCTTTGTGCATCATATCATGGAAAAGAGTTGTCATAGCGCGTTGGTAAGTTGCCCCTGCGTTCTTCAAACCGAAGGGCATGACTTTGTAGCAAAAGGTTCCCCAAGGAGTAATGAAAGTAGTCTTCTCTCGATCATCGGGATCCATTTTGATCTGATTATAGCCAGAGAACCCATCCATAAATGAGAACAACGCAAAACTGGTTGTATTGTCTACAAGCGTATCAATATGTGGCAGAGGGAAGTCATCTTTCGGACTTGCTTTGTTCAGATCCCTGTAATCCACACACATCCTAACTTTACCATCTTTCTTGGGCACTGGCACAATGTTGGCAACCCAATCTGGATATTTTGCAACTGCCAAGAAACCTGCATCTAACTGTTTTTTAACCTCATCTCGAATTTTCAAAGCCATGTCGGGTCTCGTTCTTCTAAGCTTTTGTTTGATAGGTGGACAATCTGGCTTAAGTGGCAACTTGTGAACAACAATATATGTGTCTAGACCAGGCATATCTTGATACGACCACGCAAACACATCAATATATTCTTTTAACAACTCAATCAACCTCTGCTTAACCTCTGTCCCAAGCATTGCACCAATCTTGACCTCTTTCTTGTTTTCATCTGTACTAAGATTAATTAAGTCCACCTGCTCTTTATGCGGCTGAAGCTCTGTGTACTCGTACTCAATCAATCTTGTCAGTTCAGCGGGTACTTCAAAATCTTCTTCACCCTCGTCTTCAGCTTGATTGACGGGTGCATCCCAGTTAGGAGTGTCAATAAAGTCATTGGATCCAACAAGGTTTGCGATGTCTCTGCATGATGGAAGGCTTACTTAATTAAAATGCTCGAAGATATGTGAGATAAGAAATGAAATGCTATTTTTTTGTTTTATTTTTTTTGAAAAAGATTGTCAACTTCATTTTTTAAAGGTGAAAACGAAAAACGCAAATGAACCAAAGTGGGATTGAACAAAATGCCTTTATTAATATCCTTTTAAAAGTGAAAGGTGGCCCAACAAAAGCGACCCTATAGCCTTGGGCAGAGCTACAGATTTTTTTTTTTATTTGAAAACATAAGTGAAAATGCTAAAATTACTTTGACAATGGAAAAATAACAGGGATCTCTACGGCCTCCCAGTTGTTCAAAGCTGCATCACCCTTAAACACCAGGTTACTCAGATCTTCATCTTCCCCACAGTCACTGACGGCATTGACTTGGAAACCTCCGCTGACAAATACCTCTTGGATAACCTTCGGACGCCCTTCGACAGTTGTGGCAGCTCCATTCTGAGTTGGTTTGTAACCCAACCCAAAGCGATCAGTCTTGGTCTTGACATCAATTACCTCTCCCCAACCTTCCGGAATGCCCCTGTCAATTGTTGATTTGGTACTTGATCACACTAAAATTCACCGTATTTCTGACTCCGATTTCGCATGCATTCTTAGCTTTTATTGTTGTTTTGCTTTGTTATTGCTTTGTTTTCTTACGTTTTTAGGTTTTTATAATAATCGGAGCTTGAATCGGGAAAAGGAGCGAAAAAGGAGTGAAAACGGACGAAAACCTAGAAATTCAGCATTTTGCACTTGCGGCACCCACCGTGGCGGGCGCCATGGGGTTAGCCATGACGTGGCCACGTCTCAAGACCACTCCTCAACCTCCAAGACCCACGATCCCCACTCCATCATCCCCTGTAGGGACCATGGCGGGCGCCATGACCTTGTGGCGGGCGCCACAAGGCAAAATTTCATAACCTCCACTTTTTAGTGGAGGGGCGTCCCGGTCATTTCATGCTTTCAGTTTTTACTATAAATAGGACCTTAGATTTTCGTTTTTCTTCATCCAGAATTAGAATTCTCTAGGCATATATCAGTTATAAAGCAGTTGCCATTCCACATCGGGGTGCCTCTGCAATCGAGTGATCGAGTCTGTAATCTGTCTGTGGTTCGAGTTTTGGAGCACTCTGGAGGAAGTTAATCCTGCCGCCATTTTAATTCCAGTTAGTATTTTATTTTTCCGCATTGCTTTAATTTTATTTATTTTCTCGCACTTTACTTTGTTTATTTCCCGCACTCGCACATTTACTTTGTTTATTTCCCGCACTCGCACATTTACTTTGTTTATTTCCCGCACTCGCACATTTACTTTGTTTACTTCCCGCACTCGCACATTTACTTTGTTTACTTCCCGCACTCGCTTTAAATTACTCATATGAAAAACTATAAAAAGAATATTTACTTTATCATGTCTAACTAATCCCATAAAGGTTAGAATGTAAGGATCGTAATTAAACCAGTAATCAGTATAATTGTTCGTGGAAACACCTAAGGGCTATTTTATCTTTCAATTCAAGTAATTGTTTTTAACTATTTCAAAAACAGCCAAAAGCGCTTTGTATAGTTCATTAGGAGTTTTTAGATTAAAAAGAAAAGAGATTTTAAAACGATTTTCGGACGCGTTATGAGATTTAGAGTCTGGTTCATAAGAACCTCTTTTTGCTAAGAAGTCCAGGTTAAAATACTTTTCAACTTTGTTAAGAAACTATATTTCTTAAAAATAGGTTTACTACTCTAACGCAGTACGCACCTTTTTATCTGTGACAATAGGAGGGGTTGATTAGAGAGTACAACTCGGTTCTGAATACGCGAAAGCGACAGTTCCTGTTAAATTAGTTATTTTCAAAGGAGAAAACATTGCCCATAAGTAGTTCCATTAACAAGTACTGGATTATCATTGATTACGTGAATTACATTCGAGCCTGTCTTTTATTTATTATTTAAAATTATAATTTTATTTACCATTGCACCCTTACTAAAACCCTTAAAAATAGTTGCCTTAGATAAACACCATAACAACAGGTACGATAGATTGACACTTGGTCTCTGTGGATTCGATAATCTTTTATATTACTTTGACGTGATTCGTACACTTGCGAAAAACACGCATCAAGTTTTTGGCGCCGTTGCCGGGGACCAATATCGTCAAATTTCGTTACCCTGTAGTTATACCGTTTAGACTAAGGTTGTTACCCACCGGTCAATGCGAAAGACTCGCAGTGCCGGAAGTTTAGTAGACCCTCTAGCTGAACCTGAACGTTACGCTCGCGCACGTTTATTTTTCCATAGGAATAGGAGAGCTATGGCCGAAGATCAAAATCGAAGACCTCTTAAGGACTTCGCCCAACCATCAAACGAGGAACCTAGTTCCAGTATAGTAAACCCCGCTATCCCAGCCAATAATTTTGAACTTAAGCCATCCCTGCTGCAATTAGTGCAACAGAGACAATTCGCAGGTCTCGCTACTGATAACCCGAACCAACATTTAAAAAACTTTCTTCAATTAGCAGACACCTTTAAAACCAATGGAGCTTCTCCTGAGGCAATACGCTTAAGATTATTTCCCTTTTCCCTCAGAGATAAAGCTCTATCATGGTTAGATTCCCTTCCACCCAATTCAATAACAACTTGGGATGACCTTAGAAAAGTTTTCCTTGCTAGATATTTTCCCCCAAGTAAGACCGCTCTTCTTCGAAACCTAATAACTAGATTTACCCAACACCAAGGAGAGTCGTTGTTCGAAGCCTGGGAGAGATATAAAGAACTATTAAGAGCATGCCCACACCATGGCCTAGAGAATTGGCTAATCATCCAAACCTTCTATAATGGACTTCTTTATAACACTAAAATGACCATCGACGCTGCCGCTGGTGGCGCACTGATGAACAAACCTTACCCTGAAGCTAGTGCCCTTATCGAGGATATGGCCCAAAACCATCAATCATGGGGAGTAGAACGAGCGACAGTGGAAAAGAAGGAAGCCCAAGGAGGAATACATGAGCTAAGCTCTATAGACATGATGCAGGCTAAAATGGACGCGTTGGCCCTTAGAGTCGAACATATGTGTACAACTCCGAATACTGTTGCCGCAGTTTCTCCGAATTGTGAGATATGTGGAACGCAAGGACACCAATCCGCCGAATGCAATCTGTTGAATGAAACCAACACTGAGCAAGTGAACTATACCCAAGGGAACCCATTTTCAAACACATATAACCCTGGATGGAGGAATCACCCAAACTTCTCCTACAAAAATAATAACCCTATCCAAAATACCGCACCTCCGAGACAACAAGGTTACCAAGCCCCTAGAACAAATCAACCTATGCAACCTGTACCACCTAGCCCGAGCTTTGAGGAAGTTGTAAAAATTTTTTATCGTTGCTCAAAAACAACAAAACAAAGAGTTCATGAACCATAACGTCCATGTTAACGAACTAATTACCAAGTTAGGAACCAAGGTTGATCAAATTATTACTCATAATAAGATGCTTGAAACCCAGATCTCTCAGGTAGCGTTAAACCAAGCCCCACAGACTACACCTGGAGGACAGTTCCCTGGACAACCTCAACAAAACCCGAAAGGGCAAGCTAATGCCATTACTCTACGAAGTGGAACCGCTTATAAGGAACCTTTAAACCCTAGATTAAGTGAGCCCGAAACTTCTGAGAGGAATGAGGAAAAGGAACCAGAGAAGCCTGAAACCCCGGAAAGTCAAGAAAAAGGAGAAGAACCTAAAAATAAAACCTATGTACCGCCACCGCCATACAAACCACCAATACCTTACCCTCAAAGATTAAAGAAAACCCAAATCGATAATCAATATCAAAATTCGTTAAGGTTATAGAAAAACTTCACGTAGAAATCCCCTTTACAGAAGCCATCACCCAAATACCTTCTTATGCTAAGTTTCTCAAAGACATACTTACAAATAAACGTAGACTCGAAGATCCGAAACCCGTGGAATGTAATTCTATTTCCGAAAATAGGTTAGCAAAGAAAGATAAAGATCCCGGAAATTTTTCCATTCCTTGTGTTTTGGGGAATCATGTCATCGAAAAAGCTTTTCTAGACTTAGGAGCTAGTGTGAGCTTAATGCCTTTAGCAGTTTGTGAGAGATTAAACTTAGGAGAATTACAACCTACTAAGATGTCACTTCAATTAGCCGATAGATCCGTTAAATACCCTATAGGCATACTTGAAGACGTCCCTGTTGGGATAGGTCAGCTGTTTATACCTACTGATTTTGTTGTCATGGACATTAAAGAAGATGACGACATACCAATCCTCCTAGGTAGACCGTTCTTATCGACTGCTGGAGCCGTAATAGATGTTAAAAAGGGAAAACTAACTTTTGAGGTAGGTGGCCAGAAGATAGAATTTATATTGTCAAAATTTCTTATGGCACCTGTGATAGGAGATTCTTGTTATGCCTTAGATATCATCGAAGAATGTATTAGGGAATTAGAACAAGAAGAAGAAACTGAATCTATAAAATTGCCATCAACCCTTATTTTGGAAGATGACAATTATAAAACACCCTACATTGATGATAACCTTCACGAATGTTTATCTCTTACCCCAGATCCTATGCCTTGCCCTATAAAACCGACCGTAAAACTTAAGGAACTGCCTAAAAACCTGAGATATGAATTTCTTGATGAAGATATGAACCGTCCAGTTATAGTCAGTGCTACCTTAAACCAAGAAGAAACCGATCAATTATTAGAAGTTTTACGTAGGTACCCCTCAGCCTTAGGATATAAGATCTCTGATCTAAAAGGAATAAGCCCATCCGTATGCATGCATCGGATTTTGCTTGAAGAAGATTCAAAACCTTCTAGAGAACACCAACGTAGAATAAATCCTATAATGAGTACTGTAGTTAAGACTGAAGTTCTTAAGTTACTAGAGGCAGGTATAATATATCAGATCTCGGACAGTAAATGGGTGAGTCCTGTGCATGTAGTACCTAAAAAGGGAGGCATCACAGTCGTGCAAAACGAGAAGGGCGAACCTGTAGCAAAAAGAACTGATGGAGGTTGGCGTATGTGCATAGATTATAGAAAATTAAATAAAGCAACTAGGAAGGACCATTTCCCATTACCATTCATAGACCAAATGTTGGAGCGCCTAGCCAGACACTCTTACTTTTGTTATTTAGATGGATATTCAGGATTCTTCCAAATACCTATTCACCCCGAAGATCAAGAAAAAACTACCTTTACATGCCCAGTTGGAACCTTTGCCTATAGAAGAATGCCTTTTGGACTTTGTAATGCTCCTGCAACTTTCCAACGCTGCATGATGTCTATCTTTGCTGATTATTTGGATGGAATCATGGAAGTATTTATGGACGATTTCTCAGTTTGTGGGTCAGATTTCAAAAATTGTCTTGTCAACCTTGAGAAAATCCTGGAGAGATGTGTGGAGGTAAACCTTGTGCTAAATTGGGAAAAATGTCATTTCATGGTCACCGAAGGGATTGTTTTAGGACATATAGTTTCCGAAAAAGGTATAGAGGTAGATAAAGCAAAAATAGAAGTCATAGAGAATCTAAAACCGCCGAAGACTATCAGGGAGATAAGAAGTTTTCTTGGACATGCCGGATTTTACCGACGTTTTATCAAGGATTTCTCCAAAATAACAAAGCCCTTAACTGGTATTTTAATGAAAGATGCTGAGTTCATCTTCGATGAAAAATGTACTGAAGCATTTAATCTTCTGAAGCAAGCTCTGATTTCAGCACCTATAATGAAACCCCCTGATTGGTCGGAACCGTTTGAGATAATGTGTGACGCCAGTGATTATGCTGTTGGAGCCGTTCTAGGTCAGAGAAAAGATAAGAAGTTACATGTGATTTATTATGCCAGTAGAACCCTAGACGCTGCACAGCTCAACTACGCAACAACCGAAAAAGAGCTCCTAGCTGTAGTTTTTGCAATAGACAAATTTAGATCTTATCTAGTAGGAGCCAAGATTATAGTTTACACCGACCATGCTGCCATTCGTTACTTACTAAGCAAAAAGGATGCCAAGCCTAGGTTACTTCGATGGATTCTATTATTACAAGAGTTTGATTTGGATATCCGTGACAAGAAAGGCACTGATAATGTGGTAGCTGATCACCTATCTAGGCTAGAATACCTGAAACCTGATCCAGTACCCATAAATGACGATTTTGCCTACGATAGACTGATAGCCCAACTAGAAACCATTGAAGATGATAACCCAGACCCTCATGAGCAATTTCATAAATCCTTAGCTATAAGCAATGTACCTTGGTATGCAGATTTTGTTAATTACCTAGCCGCTGACATTATACCCCCTGATCTAAACTACCACCAGAAGAAGAAGTTCTATAGTGATGTGAGAAACTTCTATTGGGACGATCCATTTCTTTTCAAGAGAGGTAAAGATGGCATTTTCCGCCGTTGTGTTCCAGAAGAAGAGGTAAATAATATAATTGAGCATTGTCACTCTGCACCCTATGGTGGACATGCAAGCACATCTAAGACCTACGCCAAGATTCTTCAAGCTGGCCTATTCTGGCCTACTATGTGGCGTGATGTCCATGCTTTCATTGTCAAGTGTGACAGATGCCAACGCACAGGAAATATTTCAAGACGTAATGAAATGCCGTTAAGAAATATCCAAGAAGTAGAACTCTTCGACGTATGGGGTATGGACTTTATGGGACCGTTCCCACCATCTTTTGGAAATCAGTACATATTAGTAGCTGTTGACTACGTGTCTAAATGGATTGAAGCTATCGCCGCACCCACAAACGACACCAGAGTAGTCATCAAATTATTCAAGAATTATATATTTCCCAGGTTTGGAACACCCCGTTTAGTCATAAGTGATGGAGGATCACACTTCATATCGAGAATATTTGATAAACTTTTAAGCAAGTATGGAGTTAAGCATAGAGTAGCAACACCATACCACCCACAGACCAATGGACAAGTGGAAGTATCTAATAGGGAGATAAAACAAATCCTCGAGAAGACTGTCTCTATATCTAGAAAAGATTGGTCGCAGAAACTTCAAGAAGCATTATGGGCCTATAGAACCGCTTTCAAAACTCCTATAGGAACAACCCCTTATCAAGTGGTCTATGGAAAATCATGTCACTTACCATTTGAGTTGGAGCATAAGGCCTATTGGGCCATCAAAACTTTGAATTTGGATTACTTGACAGCTGGTGAGAAACGTATCCTTGATATCCACAAATTAGAAGAGCTCAGACAATCTGCCTACGAAAATGCCATCATATACAAAGAAAGAACAAAAGCTTGGCATAACAAAAGAATCATAAGAAGAGACTTCAAAATAGGCGATCCTGTTCTCCTGTTCGATTCTAGGTTACGACTATTTCCAGGTAAACTCCGTTCGAGATGGACTGGCCCTTTCGAAGTATCTAAGATCCTGAGATCCGGTGCTATTGAAATCAAGAACCAAACATGTAAACCGTTCATAGTCAATGGACAGAGGTTGAAGCCCTACGAAGGAGGTGACATTCCAACAACATACACCTGTCATACTCTGAGTGATCCACCATATCCTTCCAATGATGTTTAAATATCGGTCGTCGAGCTAATGACGTTAAACAAGCGCTGCCTGGGAGGCAACCCATGGTTTTTCTTATTTTTGTACTTTTTATTTTTATTTTTACTTTATTTTAATTTGTTTATTTTATTATTATGTCAGGACTCACGATTGAATGTTTTATGTGCTTTCAGGACTTGTTTGCTAACCTTGTACAGAATGCAGAACCCTGATGACATGCACGTGGCCTTTAGAGATGATGCACAGAGAGAGCGTTACTATGTTCACATGAGACGCCCTATGGCTCCTACCAGGTACCCTGACCATGACTGCATGGATGCCTTGGGGATAGAGCCAAGCGTCAGATTTTTATGCCATCAACTCCAGTGGGACCAGTTTGACGACAGGAACAACACTTATAGGAACTTGACTCTTGAGTTCCTCAGCTCGTTTCATCATGACCCTTGGGCTGGACCCGATGGACTCGCTGTTTTCAGGTTGTTCGGGATTGACTACTCATTCTCTCACAAAGAGTTTGGTGATTTACTAGGTTTCCAGACTACTCCTGATGCTATTCCAGAGACTCCGATGGGGTATTTTATGAGCAGGGAAGTGGAAAAGTTTTGGACTAAAATATCAGGCGGAGGGAGCCAAGATCCTTCTACCCAGTTTTCTCAGGTAATCCACAACCCTGCATTGAGGTACTTCCAGATGATTCTAGCACATTCTTTCCTAGGTTTTCCAGATACAGAGACACTGCTAAGTGAAGAGGAGATTTTCCTACTGTTTTGTGCGACTCAGTCTCGCCCTGTTGCTTGTGGCAACTTTCTACTGAAGGGCCTTGCTAGTGTTGCCAGATCATCAGTAGGAATCATCCATGTCGGTGGGATTGTTACACAGATTGCTACTGCATTGGGTTTGTCTCGCAAGCTATTGCACCTCAGGACCTTCTGCTGCTACACCACCCTGGATATTGATTTTTGTCTTGATAGAGGACTGATGAGGAGGGCTTCTTTTGAGCCCAACATGTTTAGATTGCTGATCGACGGTGAAGCGATACACTAATTTACATTACCAGATCCGCTGATGACCAGTGTCCATGATCCTGCCAATTGGAGTTATGCTCTAGAGGGTTATGGAGAGACTGTCGAAGAGCCGAAATCGCCTCCCGCCGCTGAGTACACTCCTACACCTCTTACTCCCCGAATCACTGTTATGTCTAACAATATGTCTCTGCAGCCACCTGACCTACAAACACAGATTTATGAGCTCCGCAAGGAGACTGCCCTGCTCAAGCAGGAAGTGGCAGACTTAGAGTTACAGATGCAGGTTTCTGATCTCACTCATGCCTCGGAGACCGATGCTCTACATCAGGCGATCGACGAGCTTCGGAGGGAGATAGCTGAGATTCGTGGATCAAGCCAGGATAAGAAACCTACCACATGACTCATTCCACCCTGACAGCACTACCCTAGTATTTAACTTCCTTTTATTTATCGCATTTCCACTTTTATATTTTCATGCACTTTGAATTCCTTATATATATACATATTATGCACTAATTTTTATTTTTCTTTTTCTTTTTTGAATTTTAATTATTTTATTTTTGTCGTGCAAAGAAAAAAATATATAAGACAAAAATATGCAAGCCAATGCCTTGAAAAGAAGAAGAAAACGCTATTCAGACCCCCCGGAAGACAAAGGTGCAAGGAAGGCCCAAAGGAGGATCCAAAACCACAAGGCCCAGGAATTGGCCTTGTGGCGGGCGCCACACCGTACCATCAACAAATACGGGATTCAATCCCCATTTCCACCATTTTCATCCCTTTCTTCACCAAAAACCCATTTTTCCAACCTTCCAAATCCTCCTTGAACCCCATTAAAGCTCCCCCATTTCCAAAATACCCTCCATCCATAAAACATATCCAACATCCATTTCCATTTTCATCCATCAAAAACCAAAAAAATCAAAACTTTATCATTCCCCTCATAAACCACTTTTCTACTATTTTCACTACCTAAGGAGCTTTTCAACAATGGAGTTCAACGGATTTATTCTTCGTGATGGAAGACCGGGCGAAAGGCAACGGAAAATTATTCAGAGGCTTCAAAGTCGAGAAATCCTCTCGACTAGGTACGTCGACGATAACTGTCTGTATGCTTTGGGTATTTATCATAGTGTTTTTAATTTATTAGAATTTCTAGGCTTGCATAATATTTTCATTAATCAGGAACCTACCTATGAGAGGCTGACAACTGAGTTTTTGAGTTCTTTGATATACACTGTCAGTCCTAACACTGCTAGCACTGTCGGTACTGTTATTTTTAGACTGTTTGGAATTGAATATGAATTCAGTACCAATGAGCTAGCAGATTTGTTAGGAATCCCTCATAGGGAAGGTTCGATTTGTGAGGCACCTTTGGATGCTGAATGGTCGGCCGAGGTATTTACCTTTTGGCTAAGGCTTTCAAGTACTTCAATTAATTCTTTTGAAGGGATACTTGCGTCGACCATTCACAACCCGGCCATAAGAGTTTTTAGACTTCTTTTGGCATGTACTATTTTTGGCCGGGAAAGTCCAAACAAGGTTAATGCTCGTGAACTCCTATTTTTGCAAGGATGCCTCACTAGAACCCACATTAATCCGGTCCCGTTTATGCTTGCCCACATGACTTTATTTACTAATAAAACAGGACCGATTGTTTTTGGAGGGCTTGTTACGTCTATTGCTCGGGCTCTTGGCCTGAATGATGAGATAGCTACACTTGAACCACTACCTCCTCGCACAATTAATTTAAAATTTCTGAAAGACATGAAATTGTGCCGAACAAGGAGAGAAGGTGGTTATGAGTTGATGGTTCATGGGGTAGCTATCCCATCTGTTGCTTTACCATGCAGTAGACGTACTGATGTACGTGATGAAAGGAACTGGACCTATGATCTTAATGTTCCACGTGTTTTGGGTCCACTTCCTCCTAATATTCCCGATGGGGAGGCACATGACACTGATGATGAGTATGATCGGAGAGAGCAGTCTCCCATCCCTCACATGTCCCCCCATCGTCCTTCACAGTCACACACTGCACCATCTTCCTCTAACCCTGTTGCAGGTACTGCTCCTGGATTCTTTGTCACCGAGGAGATGTGGCGTGATATGACAGCTAGAGAAGAAAGGCGTGATGGCCTTCTCTCTACTATTTCACAGCAGCTGACGAACAATATGAGCTTCATGCAACAATCGCGATTGGTTTCGGATCGTGCTTATAGCAACGTTTGCCGTACCTTGAACGATATTTCATTAGAGCAGAACCGTCAGAGAGAGTTCAACAGCCGACACTACCAGCTTGTAGAGGCTACTCAGGGTTCCATCTTGGGTAACCTTCGAGAGGTCCGGAGTGCTCAGGCTGCTTTATCAGCACGACTCGACCGGAGGGACCAGCATCGTAGTAGATCCCGTCGTTCCAGACCATCACATCAGGACGGCGAAGGCACCAGTGCCCCTCCTCAGTAGTCTTTTTCCAGGTTACCCCCCTTATCTTATTTCGAAACATTGGGGACAATGTTCGATTTAAGTGTGGGAGGGGATTTTATTGCTTTCTGTTATTTCCCTTTTTAGTTAATTTCCTTTCAGTTATTTCCCTTTTCAGTAATTTATTTTTCTTAGATAATGCATGAGTCTGACGAGTCACCAGTATAGTGTCTTTTTAGTTCATCTTCATTTTTTCCCATTTCCTTAGCCTTACCAGAAAATTTTTAAAAAGAAAACAATGTTGTTTCACATGTTTTTTGGGCTTTGAGACAGGTTTAGATTAGGATGTGGTGACTTAGGTCAACTTTTTGAAACATCAGAACCATTTTAGCACCATAGACCTCTTGAATATAGGAATCACTCCTAAACCCCACCACCATGGCCTTTACTATCATTCAAAAAATTGTCCTAAGTAGTTTATTTTAGCAGTCAGCTCCGGCCTAAGCATACTCTACGTAGGGGGCCGATGAATATAAGTGAATGATCCAGTGCTAATAAAAAAAAAAAAAAAAAAAAAAAAAAAAAGAAAGAAAAAAAGGCAAACTCTGGTATAGGTGACCCTCACAAAGTCATTTAAACCGAAAAAAGAGAAGAAAAAAATTTTTTTGCCACAAAAAGAAAAAAATTGCAAGTCACCTATTGTTAGTTGGTTCAGAGGTATCTGGCACTGAACTTGGTAGGGCGGATTACGATCCGATCCCCCGCAGCTACATTTAGGCGAAATAAAAACAGGTTTACACATGCTTATGTGCCAGAAACCTTATGTTATGGATCAGAATCACTAACCGGTCACTCTACTATGAAGCATGTACGGATAACGGGCTTAATGTGATTGCGCCTGAATGAAAAGGACACAAAAAGATGAGAAGATAGGCCTAGGTATCGTGGGATGACATGGAGTGGTTAATATAGGATTGAAGTTTGTGTTTGTGTTACTATGGTACCCTTGGTTCACTTAGTTAGTATCTGTCACTGCATCCTGACTTGAACTTAGAATCCCTTTAGCCCAAAGACAAATGTTGACACCATATTTTCTTAAGCTTTAATGTTTGCTTGAGGACAAGCAAAGGTTTAAGTGTGGGAGAATTTGATCACACTAAAATTCACCGTATTTCTGACTCCGATTTCGCATGCATTCTTAGCTTTTATTGTTGTTTTGCTTTGTTATTGCTTTGTTTTCTTACGTTTTCAGGTTTTTATAATAATCGGAGCTTGAATCGGGAAAAGGAGCGAAAAAGGAGTGAAAACGGACGAAAACCTAGAAATTCAGCATTTTGCACTTGCGGCACCCACAGTGGCGGGCGCCATGGGGTTAGCCATGACGTGGCCACGTCTCAAGACCACTCCTCAACCTCCAAGACCCACGATCCCCACTCCATCATCCCTTGTAGGGACCATGGCGGGCGCCATGACCTTGTGGCGGGCGCCACAAGGCAAAATTTCATAACCTCCACTTTTTAGTGGAGGGGCGTCCCGGTCATTTCATGCTTTCAGTTTTTACTATAAATAGGACCTTAGATTTTCGTTTTTCTTCATCCAGAATTAGAATTCTCTAGGCATATATCAGTTATAAAGCAGTTGCCATTCCACATCGGGGTGCCTCTGCAATCGAGTGATCGAGTCTGTAATCTGTCTGTGGTTCGAGTTTTGGAGCACTCTGGAGGAAGTTAATCCTGCCGCCATTTTAATTCTAGTTAGTATTTTATTTTTCCGCATTGCTTTAATTTTATTTATTTTCTCGCACTTTACTTTGTTTATTTCCCGCACTCGCACATTTACTTTGTTTATTTCCCGCACTCGCACATTTACTTTGTTTATTTCCCGCACTCGCACATTTACTTTGTTTACTTCCCGCACTCGCACATTTACTTTGTTTACTTCCCGCACTCGCTTTAAATTACTCATATGAAAAACTATAAAAAGAATATTTACTTTATCATGTCTAACTAATCCCATAAAGGTTAGAATGTAAGGATCGTAATTAAACCAGTAATCAGTATAATTGTTCGTGGAAACACCTAAGGGCTATTTTATCTTTCAATTCAAGTAATTGTTTTTAACTATTTCAAAAACAGCCAAAAGCGCTTTGTATAGTTCATTAGGAGTTTTTAGATTAAAAAGAAAAGAGATTTTAAAACGATTTTCGGACGCGTTATGAGATTTAGAGTCTGGTTCATAAGAACCTCTTTTTGCTAAGAAGTCCAGGTTAAAATACTTTTCAACTTTGTTAAGAAACTATATTTCTTAAAAATAGGTTTACTACTCTAACGCAGTACGCACCTTTTTATCCGTGACAATAAGAGGGGTTGATTAGAGAGTACAACTCGGTTCTGAATACGCGAAAGCGACAGTTCCTGTTAAATTAGTTCTTTTCAAAGGAGAAAACATTGCCCATAAGTAGTTCCATTAACAAGTACTGGATTATCATTGATTACGTGAATTACATTCGAGCCTGTCTTTTATTTATTATTTAAAATTATAATTTTATTTACCATTGCACCCTTACTAAAACCCTTAAAAATAGTTGCCTTAGATAAACACCATAACAACAGGTACGATAGATTGACACTTGGTCTCTGTGGATTCGATAATCTTTTATATTACTTTGACGTGATTCGTACACTTGCGAAAAACACGCATCAGTACTCTTCAGAGATGCAAAAGATGGATTACTCTGGCCCACTGTCTCTTCGACTTCTAATAGAACAGCATTGGCGATCTCGAGTGCTTGAAAGGAGATTTCCAAAGCATTCTCATCGGCCTCGATGTAACGGAAAGAAGACAGGTTACTGACCATCAGATCCTCCTCACCGTGTATAATAACTAACTTTTCGTCGATCACGAACTTCATCTTTTGATGTAACGTTGAGGTTACTGCCCCAGCGGCATGGATCCATGGCCTTCCAAGTAAGCAGCTGTAATTGGGATTAATGTCCATGACTTGAAACGTGATATTAAAAACTTGCAGACTAATCAGGATAGGCAGCTCAACCTCCCCCATTACCGACCGGCGAGAACCATCGAAAGCCTTGACGATCAAAGGAGTAGGTTTCAACACAGTCTCTTTGAAAACCAACTTATCAAGAACCCTCTTGGGTAGAACATTCAAAGAAGAACCGGTGTCCACTAGTACTCTTGCTAAATTTTCCTCCTGACATTTCACTAATATATGTAAAGCACGATTATGATTCGGACCCTCCTTTGGTAACTCTTTGTTGCTGAAACTAAGGGTGTTGCATGCGGTCAAATTGGCAATCACACTATCAAACCGACTGGTGCTGATATCTTGATCCACATGTGCTTGAGTCAAAACTTTCTGCAAGGCCGTCCTATGAGCGGGTGAACTCATCAACAGAGATAAGATCGAAATCTTGGAAGGAGTTTGGTGAAGTTGATCGATAACTTTATAGTCACTTTTCTTGATGATCCTCAAAAACTCAGCATCTTCATCATTCGTAACGGCTCCCTTACCTTTGTCTTTGACAGGCACTGGGATATTAGTTGTTTCCTTAGGTGGAACCTCATTGAAACGGGGAGTATACACACGGCCACTACGAGTCATCCTGCTTGCCTCTGCGATATTAGTCACAGTGTCCTTAACCTCTTCATTTGGAATAACCTTCCCAGACTCCTTGTCAATCATCGTCACGTCATATTTCCAAGGTACAGCTTTAGGATCACTGAAAGGAAACGAACTTGGTTTTCGAATAATTATAGGCTTAGGCTGATTCGTCTCAGGGATAAACGACTTTGGTATATCGAACACGGGATTGGCAGAACTTGCCCCTGACAGATTAAACACTGGTACCTTACCCTTTGATTTGGGCTGATGGAAGACAGGCTTGACCACAGCGACTTCGTCCTTCTTGGCTTGGCTTGTCACTTGTAAAATACCCTCATCAATCAACCTCTGAACATCATTCTGAACCATCACACAACCCTTAATACTGGCATCACAACTTGCGCATGCGACGTGGGAAGTATCTACTAGACCGGCTTCAAATAGTTTCGAATGGAATATCTTAAGAGGAGTCTTAATCTGAACAACATCAAGGACATAACCTTCCTCAGAATCAGCACTAACGGCATTAACACTCTCATGGTTAGGAAAAGGGTTCTTCTTAACATTCGGTTGAGGATCTTCAAACGACAAAATCTTCTTTTCTAACAGATCCCTGACAAGACTTTTGAGAGCATAACAGTTCTCTAGATCATGACCAGGCGCACCCTCATGAAATAAACAATGAGCGGCGGCGTTGTAATTGGCAGGCAGCGGATTAGGAGGCGGACCCAAAGCTCGAGTAGTGATTAGCCCTTGCTTGACTAATGAGGGATATAACTCGGTGAAAGTCATTGGAATCGGCGGACAAGGTTTATACTGTCTTTTGTTCGGAACATTCTAGCGAGGAGCTGGATTCTTTGGCTGTTGATGGGCAGGAGCATTGGGCGCCTGTTGATAGTTAGGAGGCGGATAAACAGGATATTGTTGCATAGGTTGATACATAGGAACCTGTTGATTGAAAGAAGGTGCAACAGCTGCCACATAGGGTTGTTGAGCATATTGAATCGGATACCCTTGAGGTTGAGCATAACCTTGCGGATATTGATAAAATTGGTCTCTTCGTCTACCAGAGGATATAGCATTAGTCTCACCTTCTTTCTTCTTCTGAGAGCTGTACGAAGGTTTCTTCGGCTGATCCTTTGAAACACCATGAGTATTTGTCATTTTACCGCTTTTCATACCCAATTCAATCTTGACACCCACAGCAACGATGTCAGAGAAATTTGAAGTCACACTACCCACCATCCTTTCGTAAAATTCTAGACGAATTGTGTCGACAAACCAATCAGCTAACTCTTTCTCGGTCAAAGGAGGTTCTACTTGCGAAGCAATCTCTCTCCACCTTTGAGCGTACTCTTTGAACGATTCAGAATTCTTTTGTGACATACTCAACAATTGTCTTCTGTCAGGAGCCAGATCCATATTGTACTTGTAGTGTTTGATGAAAGCGTCAGATAAATCCTGGAAAGTCTTAATGCGAGATTGGTCCAAAGTTAAGTACCACTTGGAAGAAGCACCCTTCAAACTGTCTTGGAAGCAATGAATCATCAATTTATCATTCTCAACATGGGCAGCCATTTTGCGATAGTACATGATCAGATGACTCTTAGGACAAGTGGCACCTTCATAGCGATCGAAGTTCGGAGTTTTGAACTTCGGGGGAATAACCAAACCTGAGACCAAACAAACGTCCCTTGCAGCAGTCCCAAAAATTTGATCGCCCTCTACCTTTCTCAATCTCTGAACGATAGTGTCTACTTCCTCACGAAGCTTGTCATGTTTCTCATAACATTCAACATTCTCATCAAGATTATCAAAGACGGTCTCATTGAAATAAGGGTTGCACACGGGTGTGCACAACAGGTGGTGCAAAGATAGGAGCCCCCCTAGAAACTTCAGAAAATAAAGGAACGGCTTGTTGAACAGGCTGATTAATCGGAACAGTGGCTTGAGGAGGCACAAAACCTGGAGCAAGACCATAAGGTGGGTCCCTTGCTACGGTCACATTTGGTGGAGGGTCCGCAGTAACGCCGGTAATCTCGGAAACAACAGTAGGCTGGGTATCCATCTTAGCATTCATGACATGTAACAATTCCATCATACGCCCCATACCCCCTCGCAGGTCTTCAAGTTCGTTGCTAAGGCGATCAATCTCCTTTGTCTGATCCTCCATTCTTTTCCGAGTTTGAGCTCTAGTATTGTACTGGTGCCGAGGACTCAGGGTGACGAAACTGGAAGGCGAGAGAACCGAACATGAGAAAACGGAAGACACATGCAATGCAGGAAAACATATGATGCTATAATGCGAATGCAAATGGAGGTTTCATGGAATTCAAACATTTACGAATGTCGTGGGATACCAAGGAAATCTTTTTCTTATTTTTTCATTTTTATTTTTTTTTATTTATGGTATCCTGCGATATAAATGATGTTTGAAATCCACGAAATACAATGCAATGGGATGCTTTATGGATGCAATGCACATGAATACACAAAGTCCTAGGTTAAAGGACATGAATGGAGTTAAGGTCTACCCATCCCCCAAAAGGAGTGTACTATAGGTTAGTTGTACCTGCCGAACAAGGTTCTAAAAAGTGCCCAAAGTTATCAGCCCATCTTTCGGATATTGTCAACCTTCCGATTGACTCGGGGGTTAATAATATTCTCAAGAGAACTTCTTTTGAGTGTAGTATCGAGTAGCAACCATTGTAGGACTACTCCCACATAGTTCCCGCACTACGTCCTAAATAAGGCCAAGGTGGTGTTACGGTACTACGGTTCCCAATATCACAGACTCTAATCGACCATGGAAAAAGTTTTCACGACTACTCGTTCAACCGAACCATTTTCGAAAATGTCTCAACTGAGCGGTGATTCTCGAATCAGCTTGGTCGGGATTCACTCCCTATAAGCCTCATCGAATATATCCCCATCCTATAATAATGTCACTAGTCCGGGCGTAGGACTTATCTCACAACACAAGGAACAGTCCCAAATCAGAGCACAAATATATACATGCAAATGAATAGTAAAACAGATAGTAATAAATATGAACAAATTAGGGGTAACCCTCAAAAGTTAAGCAGTCCCCAGTGAAGTCGCCATTTTCTGTTGCGGTGGAAATAGGATCACAAACTATTAATTAGTTTGAATCACAATTCTTGATTCACAACCGCTCTTTGATTTATCCGAAGGAAAAGGTCAAAAGAGGGAAAACCTATTTTTGCATCGTAAACACAATGCGGGGAGATTCTAGGATTCGGGGGTTGGTTAAGCTTAGGGAAGGTATTAGCACCCTAAACTTCTGTAGTACTCTACAGGAACCTTTTGTTCAGATGTTTACTATTTGCTTTATTATTTACTTAAGGTATATGTACAAAGGGGTTAAAAGTGAGAAAAGAGACCTAAGGGGTTAATTCTAAGTTTACTCGGCAAGACATCGCATCTTGTGCCTACGTATCCTTACGGGAGTGGAATCAGAGTAATCGTAGTTCCCCTCAAAAGGGCGGCTCTTTAACCTAATGCTAGGGTAAAGGGGTAATTTTGTAATCTTGCCTGCGGCGAGGCATTTGTGAAAATTAGGGTTTGTAAGAGTTGTAAGGGTTGGAGTTGAGGACTCTTGACACGGTGGTCAAACGGCTAGACCTAATTCCTTCGGAGGTGTACAAGGTGACAAAATATTGGTGGAAGTGTGAGATAATTGAATCATGCAAACAGAAATAAAAAATGCAGACAGTAAGCCATACAAGCAGAAACTTAAAGACAGAAATTGAAGCGCGATTGTTAGGGTTCGCGAGGTTACATGAGAGGAGCAGTTACAATATGGTAATGACATTTGAATTGAACAATAATAAAATAAAATAAATAGCGGTAAACACAATAAACTGCAAAACGAACAAAACAACGTTAGTGGGCGAAAACGAATAATAGTCAGAAAGATTGTGAAACGAAAGCGCGAAGTTTTGAGATTTTTATTGTTTATTTTTGACATAAGAAAAGGTTTTCAATTTTTAAATTTAAGGAAAAAAGTTTTAATATATAAAGGTTAAAAAAACAGCTTAGTTTAATTATAAAAATTTTGATCTTACAAGGTTTTGAATTTTATTTATTTATTTTTTAAAAAAGATTTTAAGTTATTTAGAACAAAGTTTTTTTTTGTTTATTATTATAAAAAAGGATTTTTACTTTTATTTATTTTAAAAAAACATTTTTAACATAATATTAATTATAAAAAAATGAAAAAAATGAAAAATGAAAAATAAAAGGGGTTGGGCCGGTCATCACTCCCGGACCCAACCCGGTTGGTGTAAATTGTAACCAAAAGAAACATTTAGGGTTCCGAAACCCTAATATTCTCGCGGCGCCGTTTCTTCAATTCTTCTTCTTCTCTCTCGCTGCGATTCTCTTCGTTCATGCTCTGCCCCTTCATTTCGATGGCTTTCTCTCATTCTCCATGATGAAACCCTAAAATCATTCATAGAACATTAGATACATGGGTGCATGAATATTCCTCGCTTACGTTTTGGGTTGTGGTGACGGTGATTGAAGTATAAGGAGGCGATGATGGTGAACTGAGTCTCTGGGGAAGGTTTGCCCGTCGTGGATGGAGGCGGCGTTGGTGGACCTTCCTCAATCCCTCGGTTCGCGCTCCGATAATTCTCCTCTTTCTCTCTCGCGGCCGCTA
Organism: Lathyrus sativus; assembly: GCA_963859935.3. NCBI lineage: Eukaryota > Viridiplantae > Streptophyta > Magnoliopsida > Fabales > Fabaceae > Lathyrus > Lathyrus sativus. Next base: position 63,823,386 of record OZ012738.1, on the reverse strand, counting down.
GGGTTTCGCGATTCGTTCTCTTCGCCGCTTTTTGGTGTTCTCCGCCCTTTTCTCTAGGGTTTATCAGGTTGTATCTGTTCCCCTTTTATACTCTTCTCGATTTCTCTTTGGGCCTTTGTTGGTTCTGGATTTTAACGTTATTTTACTGATATGATTTGCTTTTCTGATATGTTTTGACCTTGATCTTTCCTTTTCGGATATTGATTGGATCTTGTTTCCTTTTTAGGATTTGATTGGGGTTTATCTTGATGCACTATAACGGATTGGATTTCGATCTGATTCTGAAGATGACTTCCGTTTTAGTCTTCACGGCTTTTAGATTTTCCACTTCGAATTAACTTTTCCTCTTCTTTTTTCCAGTGGACTGATGCTGATGCTTCGATTAAGTCGAGGTGGCCGAGTGAAGGTCATTTGGCGATGATGACCTTAGGTTCTGAGCCAATTGGTTCGGATACACCCTTTGATGCCTTTGGACTCTCTTGTAGATGTGGTTTTGACCGGTTCCTTTGTCGATTCTCATATTTTATCTGATATGGTTTGTTTGGATTGCTGATGCGCTGTTTTTCCTGGTGTAGCTCATGCGTGCATCGTGTTGTCGATTTTCCATATTGAGCTTACCTCGAAATGATTACATAATGATCTTCTTCTTCGGTGTGACTTTGTTCGTAGGTAATTTGAAACTCAACAAGTTGCCTCTGATGTTGCTTGATTGTTGTTTTTTCAGACTTTGGCTCTTGGGATCTTGTTCGAGGCGAATTTTGACTGACCAAGCTTGGGATTCTTGTTGGATTGTTCTGGCACGAAGCTTGTTTCACACTGAACCTACCCTTTTGATTTACTGCATTGTTGCTGTTGTTTCAGATGTGATATGGCTGGTGGATGTTGAATATCAGCTTGTCTTGGTTATCAGTTTATCTGTCCTTCTGGTTTTCTGTCATGAGTTCTGTTAACTTCTTTCTCTTCCTCTTTCAGAATGGATGTTGTCGGGTCGACGATTTTTTGCCGAGGGAGGTCAAAGGTTATGATGACGCTTCGTCTGAACCTCTATTGGATACCATTGCCATTTGGTTTTGGTTGCATGGCCTTAGCGATGATGACCCACGGGTATGAGTTGTCGTTTTGAATTGAGCTGATAGTTTATGTGAAATTACCGATGCTTGCAGTTCGACGTTCGGTAGGGAATTGGTAACGGCTTTGGCCGTGGCTTTCCCAGCCGCTCGAATTCTCATGCCCAATGATGGTTAAACTGAGGGCTGAATCCCTGTTCCATCCATTTTGATTTTGATTCATGGTCGGAACTCATTATAATAGTTGACTGGTTTCTCCTGGTCTCTCTGATTGGGCTGTGATGCATAGCTGAGCCCTTAGGCTTTTGTATTTGTGGCAACATATGTGCTGGTTTATTCCTGAATGGACTTACTGATGCTCATGGGGCTGGCATGTTGGTTTTTCGAAACTGATGCCTCCTTTCTGAGTTAAAACTGATTGTTTTTCGAATCTTATTTACTTTGCTCAGATTTGAACATTTGGACCTGTTATGCATTATCTGATATTCTTTTGCGTCTTTGCAGATGTCAGAACTAGTTTTATGTTGGTGTTCATCCGGATTTGTTTTGAGACCATTTCCGCCATAATTAGGCTTGCTTTTGTCTTGGTGTTAATGACCATTGGCTGTTTTTGATTGCCTTCTGAACTGCATTTTGAATTGAATTATCTGCTCATGTTTTGTGCAGCTTATGGATTTTATTGTGAGCTGATACCATTCTGATTCATGTTTTTCAGGTGACAGAAAACGGTTCAGACCCGTCGGCATCCGGGTTTGAACCTGAGTTGGCTAGTGTTCACCCTGGTATCGGTTTGCTTTCGTTTCATCCGGTTCTGGTTGCTCTACTGTGATGAGTCTTTCCACTTCAATTCTCTCGGCTTGAATTTACTTGATAGTACCCGGCAATATTTACTTGACGTGTATCCGTTTGAATCCACAGTTGCGCAAACCATTTTGGCCCGAAAACGCTTCTTTTACTTCTCTTCCTCGGCTGCCCCTTAGATAAGAATAGACATTACCTGATCTGACGCCAATGGCGGGGGTAGGATGCGGCTTCGGTCGTGCCACTCCCGGCACTCAATGATGATGATGTTCTGAGAGTGTCAAACATAAATTATAATTTTTCCTATTCTGTTTGTTTTATCTTTGTTGTGCAGGTTGATCGGAGATTTGTGGAGAAAACCAAAGGAGCATCATGAAGAACACTTAGGATTCTTTAGGACCTTTTTTAGAGTAGATGTTCAGTGCAAATGACACTTCTTGTAAACAGAACATGAATATTCATGAATGAAATTCAAAGATTATTTATACCTTTCAATTGTAAATTAAGTACTTATGAAATAAAATTCAATAAATACTTATTTACTTCTCAATCGAAATCTCAAATACTTATGAATACCCAATTTTGAAATTATTTATATTTACTTCTTAGTTGTAAATTATAAATATTTATGAATAAGAAATCCACAAATATTTGAATTCACTTCCTAATTGTAAAGTATAAACATTCGCGAGTGACATCCCTATATACTTAATTTCTCGTCCCTGTGTTTATTCCTCTCGTGGCCTTGATCTCACTGCCTGATTAAATCTGAGTGAATTCAAACTAAATCCCAATCATTGTATATCAAGAGAACGCGTTATCAACTGAAATGAAACCCCGCCCAGAATGGTCTTGAACCTTAAGCAAATGAACGACCCAAATTTAAATACACTCCCGACAATTTTCAATAATAAATCGCGTCAGCTCGATGCCTTGATTGTAACCAACTCATATGACAGACAACTGTCCCACGTGTCATGGTCTGAACGCCCCGAGGCTTAAAGATCGATTTTCTTCAGGATTGGCCAAAATAGTGTAAAATGACCAAAACGCCCTTGAACTGGATTCCTACAAAACAAATCAACTCCAGGACTGGTTAGTGATTACAAATGGAATGATATGCGATATGGATGACTAAATGTAAGGGTAAAATTTGGGGTATTACAACAGGCACATGCTTTATCTTCACCAATCTTCAATGAATCTTCATTCTTCAATAGGTTCCCATCTTTAATTCCACCACTCCAGAAGAGAATCAATTATCAGCTTAAGTTGAAATGCTAAACAACTTATTGAAAACCAAAGGAAGCCTATAAGCACTTAGCATTGTAGGGGAAAGGTTCCCTCAAAGTTCTACTTCTAAAGTATGTCACTTATCCCTCCAAAGGAAGGATGTGAATACCCTAAAAGGACTTTTTGTCATAGGGAGGAATAGAAGCACAAGATGCTTTCTATGTTTGCAAGAAGAAATCAATCTGATCTAAGGCTCTCCCTATATTTCCTATCTCTTAAGCCCTCAAAAGGAGAAGAAACTTCATGCTCCAAGCTCCATCCTTTGTCTCCAATCATCTCCAATGTCTTCATAAGCTCCAACAAGCAAAACTCAAGCCCCAAGCCCAATTGAAATAACCCAACCCAAACAAACAAACAAAATGCCCAAGAGGGAAAACACACAATCAACACTCAAATTGCAAAAATCAAGTAAAATAGTAATACTAATTATAAAATCCTAGATTAATTTATAAGGGAACCTAAACCTATACCCAATACCCCATATAAACCCCAAGGCCTAAATCAAACCCTAGGTACCCAAACTATGCCCTAAACTACACCTAAGTGTTGTGAAACCCTAATTCTGATACCTCTCCTATTTACCTCTCAAATTAATCTAATTTTTAGTCACAAAAATATGAAAAAATTCCTAAGGGTACATGCTTCCCTAATCTAACCATCCTCGTAAGAATCAATCAAAAATCATGCACCAATCTCTCATACTAAATTCAGAAAAAAGAAGTATCAAACAAATGTAAAATAAAAGCAATAATATTGTAAAATATACCAAAAAATATAAAATGCAAGAAATTAATATTTTTATTATTTCACAATTTTCTAGAAGTCCTAAGGGAACTAGGGAAAAAACTCTCATCCTAAAATGATTATTTTTCAATTTGATATGAATTATTTACTAACCTATATACAAACATGAAATAAAAAAGAAAATCAACTAAAAATAATAAGCTGGCGTGGTGAATAGCAATGATATGCAGTTCAAAAATGATGTTGGGCTCAGGAGGGGGTGCGCTTATCAGGCGCGTGCTAAGCCCAAACCAAATTCAGAAAACAATTGGAAAATTGGATGAAAAATGAAAAAAACTTGTGGCGAATAGCAATTAATTCACATGGTTTCTCATTGGGCCTTCAGACTGGGGGTGCGATTAGCAATGTCCTCTTAAGCCCAAAACAAAATCCAACGGAGAGGGAGGTGCAGTGGGGAAAACGGAGGAGATGCTTAGCAAAGGAACAATGGGCCTAAGGCCTGAGTCCAACATCACCCTCATCAGCACACAAAATCCTAATTCACTAAAACTCTCTACCTACTGTTCATCACTAACCCTAGCGCCGTTTCATCCTCTCTGATTCTCTCTGTCTCACAAACCACAAAATGTTCACCAAGATCCAACGCAAACTACATTGTTCCAATCTATCAGCTCAAATCATCTTCCTAACCTAATCTTGTTCACAATCTAACACCCAACTAACCTAGTTCTTCAGCTAACAAAACAAACTACGAAAAGTAGCAAGTTTAGAGAAGAACCTGGAAATGCTATGAAGACGCTGATTTCCGGAAGCAGCTGATGAAAATTAATAAGCTTGATGGCGATCTTGACGTTCTGGCGAATTGTTGATGCTTGAAGAAGTTGCAGACGCGTGAAGATCTACGAATCTTGAAGCTGGACGATGAGGATCTGGCGATTTGATGAACGTCGTTGAAGATCTCCGTTGAAGATTCGAAGGTCCGCGAAGATCTTAACAAGAACTGAAGTTTGGAGTAATCCTGATGAATTTCTGGGCGAAGACTCTTGAAGATTGATGAAGTTCTAGGTGAATTGATGAACTGTGGATGATTCTGAGGATTTTCTGGAAAAACGACGAAAATTACTGATGAAGCTTCCGTTGAAGGTGTTGATGAACTGCAGATTCCGGCGGATATGCGTTTTCCGGCGATGGTTTGATGTTTCCGGCGAGTTGCTGATGAAGATCGATCGTTGAGGATGAGTTTCTGGAAATTTGCAGTTTCTGGTGGAAGTTCACGTTTCGGCGACGGTTAGGAGATTTTCGGCGGTGGTTGCATGGCCGGCGGTGGGGGTCGGTTAGTGGAAGCCAGGTGGCGGTTGCATGCAGAGAGGGAGTGTGGGAGAGAGACGCGTGGCTGAGGGAGAGAGAGAGAGAGAGAGAGAGAGAGAGAGAGAGAGAGATAGAGATAGATAGATAGATAGATAGAGAGAGAGAGAGAGAGAGAGAGAGAGAGAGAGAGAGAGAGAGGGAAGCGTGGCAGTGAGACTGATTGGTGGAAAGTGAGGTGTCAGTGATGAATGAGGTGGGAGAAAGAGAAAGAAACGCATGGCACACCTTTTATATGACATATGGCAAACTCCGGACTTGTGGGCCCATGAAAATTGAACAACTGGCCCATTATGGCCTTGATGACTCTGACTAATACTGATTAACAACTAAGACCCCATTAAAAACACAATTAAGACTCTAATGATCATCCATTAACATCTAATTAAAACTGCAAAACGAAATTAATTACAAAAACACTAATCAATCTTCTAATTAATCCTGATTAAAGAACAATTAAAACCTAATTAACTTCCATTACTTTCTAAATCTATTAAAAATAGAAAAGAAGTCTACTAATCTATTAAAACATTTAATCTACTTAATATCTAGAAAAAAGAAATATCTATTAAAACTATTAAAAGAGAAATATCTATTAAAAAAATCTAGAAAAAGCTATTTAATATCTAAAAAAAACTATCTATTAAAACCATTAAATTCTATACAAAAAATATAAAACCTATTTAATATATAAAAAAACTCAAATAAATCTATTAAAAAAACTATTAAAATCCATTAAAAATCTAAAAAATAAAAGGGAAAATTCAAAAAAAAAAAACAGGAATTCAAATAAATCGATTAGAGGACAACTGCGCAACCATAGCGAAATAGACGGTAGAAACCGGACACCGAAATGTCCTCAAAGACAACAGCGAGAGCTGAAAACACCGAGATGAGCACGAATTCTCAAAATAAATCCTCGTATTGGCCTGAAATGCCTGAAGCGCCAGGGGAGGCTGTAATCCCGATAAAATCAATCTGACTGAGAAAATGCAATGTATGCAGTATGCGAATGCGAATGCAAAATGCGTCGAAACATAAACCAGATGTGGGAACCGGTTGGTCAAATTTTAGGGTGCAACACTTAGGATGCTAGCACCTTCCCTAGGTATAACCAACCCCTGAACCTTAGATTCTCTTTTGCTTTGTTTTTGCATTGCATTGCATACACATGGGTTATTTCGATCTTTTTCCCTTCCCTTGGACAAATTAAAGACCAATGGTGAATAATAATTTGTGACTCAAGTTAATTAATAGCTTGATATACAATTCTCACCGTGACAATACGGTTGAAGAATGATTTATATCCGAAGAATGGATCGAATGCGTTGCATTTTATCACATTGTGCATTGCAGTTTTGTGCTTGGAAAAGGTTTGGGGAGCGTGAAATTCGCATGCATTGTGGCTGTACGGAGTGTGTGTGTTCTTTTGTTGTTTTTATCTCATTTAGAAATTGGTGAGTCCTCATCTTTGTACTGGTTTTGTTTTTTTCCAGGTTGTGTACTGTGGTATTGGTTCATGTTAAAATATCATGGGTTGTGAGTGTGGGTTTTACTTGTGTAGGTGGTTGCTGTGTGAAGAATCCTGTTGGTAGGTGATGTGATTTTCAAAGTTGCAGTGTGCAATTGGTTTACTGCATGTGATGTTTTGAACGGATAAGATTGTTTTGGAGCTGATGTATTGTTTTCTTTTGAAAGAAGTGGCAGGTTTGAAGATGAAATGTCGTGCCTGAAAGTTATGTGTGGGGTCCAAAAAATGTTGGCTGAAGGATGTGTATTGGTGAGTGACTTGTTGTGCATCAAGGTTGGATCTATTTGGAAAGGTTTGGCAAGGCAGATGGAGCATGGATTATGTGGGCCATTTTCTTTTGAGAAATCTTGTAATAACTCTTTATGAATTTGGACTTTTCATGGATTGGGTTTTTTCTTTTGATGATTTTTTGAATGGACTTTGGACATAAATGTGGCAATGGCCCCAAATCAACTTTTGTAGATTTATTTTTTGTACGGATGAATTCATGGACTTTGAATTGTAATATTTTCTACACCCTCCATAATTTTGAACAATGCCCTTTGATCAATTCTTAAACTTTAACTAATCCTTGAATCAATTCTTGAGAAATGACTAAAAGGTCAATCAAACTTAAAATGATCTTGGATGAATGATGCCACCCTTTAATTCTCTTGAGCCAAAATCTTTACCTTGAAACTTCACAAGCAATATCATGAACCACATGAACATGTTTTGATACCAGCGAATTAGGACTCAAAATATGCATTGCAGGGCTTAATCTCAACTTAAAAAAATGAATTGGTTCCATATAAACCTCAACCCTGAAACATTTAATTCTGCTACAACCTGATATTTTGATCCATAACTGATTCAGCACAAAACCCTAATTGATGTTTCAGACATGCCACTTGAATTAATCACACTCAGGCCTTAATCTCGAAACAAAACCTTGTTTGACTCATAGATTAAACTGTTATACCTAAGTTCAATACCATACATACACCTAACTTGACAACTTTACCTGAGATTTGATTCAACCTAGTAACACCCTGAGCAGGAGCAACATATTTTTCAAATTTTTTGAATGATAGTTGGTGGGTGCAAGTACAAATGAAAGTGATACAAGTAGGAAAATTTTGGGGTATGACAGATGCCCCTATCTAATTGGCTTAAACCTAGTAAGATGAACTGCTACAACATTTTTTCTTTTGAAGTAGAAGATGATTAGATATGAAGAAGACTATGAATTTGTCCGAAAAGAAATAAAATGCTTGGGAAATGGAAGTATAGATCAATGCCAACCCTCGATCAAACACTGAATAACTTGCAAAGGTCGTCATTGAAAGGATGATAACAGAAAAAAGCTGATACCAAAAGGATGATTGAGCAACACACACACACACATCTCTGACACCAAAAGGATGTAAGGGTCCATTATCAAAAGGATAATGAAGAACATTCGCACAATCTGGCACCAAAAGGATGACAGACCCATCATCAAAAAGATGATAGAGTGACACACACACAAGTTACTACCACCAAACGGATGATAAAACGACACTCGCACAATCTGGCACCAAAAGGATGATAGAACGACTAGGGATGGCAAACAAACTCGCACCCGCCTCGAAATTAACGGGGAAAATCTGATTTAATTGGGTGCGGGTGCGGGGCAAATCTGATTTTTAACTACGGGTGCGGGTGCGGGGAGACACTAAGACCCGCCCGCCCCTGCCCCCGCCCCCGAATAATACATTTTAATTTAATTCTCTTATGTTACTTATTTTAATATTCATTTATTAATTATATTTTTAATTAAATTATTAATATCCTTATTGCAATTAAAATAACTAAATTAATTAAGTTAATATTCATTTATTAATTAAATTTTTATTTAAATAATTAATTAATTTATTAAAATAATTAATTTTTTAATTAAATTATTAACTTTTATTGCAATTAAAAAAATTAATTTTTTTGCAGGTGAGGGCGGGGCGGGTGCACGCGTTCTCCACTGGGGCCGGGTCTGAGCGGTAAAATTTTACCCCCGATTGGGTTTGGGGGTGGGGGTGGGTGTGTTACATGGAGGCGGGTGCGGGTATAGTTAAACCTGCCTCCGCCCTGCCCTGTTGCCATCCCTAAGAACGACACTCGCACAATCTGGCACCAAAAGGATGATGGAGCGACACACACACACACACACGTTTCTACCACCAAAAGGATGATAGAACGACACACACACACAACCCTGACACTAAAAGGATGTAAGGAACCCTCGCAAAATCTGGCACCAAAAGAATGACAGACCCACCACCAAAAGGATGATTGAGCGATACACACACAGTCCTGACACCAGAAGGATGTAGCAGAATACTCACACAATCTGCACGAAAAGGATGACATGCCCACCACCAAAAGGATGATAGAGCGACACATACACAACCCTGACACCAAAAGGATGATAGAACAACATTCACACAATTTGGCACCAAAAGGATGACAGACCCATCACTAAAAGGATGATGGAGCGACACACGCACACAGGTTACTACCACTAAAAGAATGATAGGAACTTCCCGATTTGAAGGCGACCAACACCAAAAGGATGCAGGCTAAGTTGAACCGACGAGGTTTGGTTATCACCAAAAGGATGATAGTGAGGCAATTGATAAAAGGTCAAGTTTGCTGGAGATATGGTGAGTGAGGCTTATTTGAGACATCAACAAAAGGTTGAAGCAAAGAAGTCACTGAGGAACATAATCCTCATCAACAAAATATTGAAAGGATACAAATCACTGTGGGACACCCAAGAGGGGGGTTGAATTGAGACAAAATCAATGAGGAACGCCCATTGACTCTGAGAAATGCCATAGGTTGAGCGGGGGACGCCAACCTCGACAGCAAAAGGTTGAGAACACAACTCAATGAGGAACACTCACTGACTTTCTTGGAGGTTACATTTTTGACCATAAAAGGTTGAAATAATTTCATGAGGAACGCCCATGAATCTGAAGAAGATGCCCCTGACTAGGTTGAGTTTTGCTTGATATCTTAAATTTGACCAACAAAAGGTTGAACGAATTCATGGGGAAGCCCATGGATTTGCAGATGATGCCCATGGCTGGGCTAAATGTTGCTTTGAAACTCTTATCAATCACAAGGTTGAAACCACTCCGTGGGGAACACCCACGGTCTTGAATAACATGCCCCTGACTGGGCCGAATCTTGCTTTTGAAATTCTCATCAACCACGAGGTTGAAACTCTTCGTGGGGAACATCCCCGGTCTTGATTAAACTTCCCCTGAATGGGCTGCAAATTTTCTTGGAAAACCGATCAACCACAAGGTTGAAACAACTTCGTGGGGGGAACGTCCGCGGTCTTGAATAACATGCCCCTGACTGGGCTGAATTTTGCTTTTGAAACCTCATCAACCATAAGGTTGAAACAATTTTGTGGGGAACGGCCATGGTCTTGAAGAAGATGACCCTGACTGGGATGAATATTATTTTGGAAATCTCGAGATTGATCCTGGACCTTGACTTGCATATGCGGATGCTTGATGTTGAAAATGATGCTCCATATCAAATGTAAATGTAAATGTAAATGTTGACGCGTGGGGATGCAAGCGCTGGAAAAGTATGACGTTTTTTTGGTATGCATGTGATGCAAATGATGCTTGTGATATCAAATGAAATGCATATGATTGCAGACGGGTCATTGGAAATGCAGGTGCCAACACGACAGATTTTTGGTAGTTGCCAATGCGGATTGGACTTTGGGTGGTGGAAGGGATTGATGTCTTCGACACGCAGTTCGTTGAAGAAGCCATGGTTAAAAGCAGACAAAGATGCTCTTGATGCCCCAAGTCTGAGTACTTGGTTGGTTATGAACTTGCTTCAGAGAAGATGGCAACTCTGATTGATGGTCAGGGTGGCTTGGTCTTACCCTAGTCTGAACATCGTAATGGCCTGCCCCTGATTAATCGATTATGATTTGTGGAAGCTGAATTTTGATGCGCTCTGAGATGACTTGCCCCTGATTGGGCTATTGAGGGATTTCCCCCAGCCTGTGGGTTTTAAGGCGGCTTTGCCTCGTGTCAACCACTGAAAATTCAAGTTCCACTTTAATTGCCCCTTGTTGGAGTGTCTTGGATGCCTGACACTGATTTGTAATTAAAATTGTATATTCACAAATGGTAATCTTAGTGCAAAGTTCATGCAAGTTTTGAAAAAGTGTCATTTATAGAGTGTTGTGATAATGTGAAAGATATAGCAAGGGTAATGACACCAATGCTGATGATTAGCAAGTATGTGAGGAGTCAGTTTACGCAACCTCACAATGGTATACTTTCAGAATAAACCTTGTCTCAATTAGGTCTTTCGAGGGTTGTAACATGGTCTAGTTCACGGTTATGCAACAAAGGATATTAGGCTCAAAATTTGATTTGTACCCACCCCTTCTTCGTGATGATCTCTAGTCTTGCGTTCAGCTAATTCTCCACATACTATCCTGCCGGTGTAAGCTTGATGGTTCAAGGTTTGCTCGAAATGGCAATCACCTTTTTTTATTTTGATTGGACGTCAGTGACCCTTTTGATTTTGATACGGTGGCCACTGAATCTTATTTTGTTTTTGTTGATGGTTTGAGGGTCTCTTTTGATTTTGTTTTGATCCCTAACTTTTGCATGGACTGATTTCACTTTTCGACTCCATCGGGATTGTCTTGATTTTTTTTGCCTAAGTCCCCTTTGAGGTGCTTGACTTAGCAGGCTTTTGATTTTTATTTATTTTTGTTGGAGGTTTGTGACTGCCAAATCATGGGTCTTCGACAAACAACCTTCATGTCTTTGGATTTTGTTGCTTGGTTATTCAAGTGCGTAGTTGGATTAACTAAACACTACCCTGCCCCAGGTTGAGTGTAAGGGTTTAAATATCCAAAGGAAACTACTACTTCTAGGCTCAAAGTGGTTTACTAGGGATTAACTCCTTGTATCTCCAGTGTTTGGGGAATTGAAATAATGCATGTACATCATCGACGAGATTCTGTCTAAAAGCATATTTTTTGATGCAATTATGGGTATTTCATTGTCATCATCCTCCCTCCAATCATGCTAAACAGAAGTTGATAAAGAGTGTGAAGTGAACAAAATATGTGTCGGTGCATGTGATAAGTGAAAATAATGAGTGAATACGACACAACTAATTTAGAACATGCATAAACAATGCATTAATGAAACTAAATACGAATGGCAATGTTCAAAGCGTACAATACGTAAACAAATAAAGATGAAATACAAGAATGAAAAAGACGAAATGGCAACATGACTGCCTTCTTTTGGGGATGAACTTGACTTAACTTGATGTTGGCACTAGGTTGATGGTGGCATGGGATTGTTGATGATGTTTGGAGTCTTCCCACTAAAGTTGATAGCATTCCTATCAATCATGTCTTGAACCTTGTGCTTGAAAGCTCTGAAGTTCTCAATTGTATGACCTGAAGCGCCCTTATGAAACTCAAAATGGGCATTTGCATCATAGTCGGCAGAAATGATAGTTGGTGGTGCTAAATCTCTCGGAATGATGGCCTTTTTCTCCAACAACTGAGCAAAGATATTAGCATATGGAACTGGAAGATGATCAAAGACTCTACCTGGCTTCCACGTCCTCTGCTGATTAGGCTGACGCTGTTGATGAGCATCTTGCAGTTGTTGAGCAGCTTGCAATTGTTGTTGCTGAAGAGGGTACTGGTACCCTTGCTGGTTATAGGATTGTTATTGAGGAGCCTGCTGCTGAGGCATTTGAGCTTGAACAGCTTGAACGGCTGGATGATAAGGCATTAGAGCATATTGCGCAGCAGCCACATACGCATACTGGAAGTAGGGGATTTGATAAGGCATAGGAGCAGGAGCTTGTTGATGAGCTTGCCCTTTCTGCATAGAGATGACATTTGTTACACGCTCTTTTTTCTTGTATCCATTGAAAGGCTTCTTGGCTGCGGCCTGGTTGCTAGAACCTCCTTGGATTTTCCTACTCTTCAAACCTTCTTCAATTCTCTCACCAACAATCACCAAGTAAGAGAATCCGGTAGAAACGCTATCGATTAGCTTCTCGTAGTATTGGCCTTACAAGGTACCCATGAAGATATCAATTAGCTTACAGTCAATAAGTGGTGGATGCACCCTTGCAACTAGCTCTCTCCATCATTGTGCGTACTCCTTGAAAAATTGGATGTTCTTTTGAGCCATACTCTGAAGTTGAGTACGTTTAGGAGAGAGGTTGGTGTTGTATTTGTACTGCTTGGCAAATGCATCAGCTAGATCAGCTCAAGTGCACACACTATTATGCTCCAGTTGTATATACCATTCGAGTGATGCCCCAGATAAGCTGTCTTGGAAGCAATGAATCATCAGCTTTTCATCCCTGGCATAAGCAACCATTTTGCGACAGTACATTTTCAGATGAATGTTCGGGCAACTGAGGCCTTTGTGCTTTGAGAATTCTGGTGCTTTGAACTTGGAAGGAATAACGACATCAGGTACCAAGCACAATTCTAGAGCGCTGAGAGAGTTTGAGTTGTGCCCTTCCATGACTCGGAGTTTTTCAGCTAGATCACAACACATTTTGATAGCCTCATAATCCTGAGCAGCAATAGGATTGGCAATGGGGATAGCAACATGATAATTTTGCACATCATCATATTGATCCAACAAATTCTCTTCAGTATGAGGAACGAGGATCTAAACTACAATAGGTTGGGCTTGCGGGGTGGTCCCAACAGTAACTTCAGGCGTTGGCATTGGTTGAGATGTGGTTCCTTCAGCTGCGATAGTGAAGTTCATTGGTATTCCATAGCAGCAACAAGATGCACAATAGATGCAATTCAATGTAAATGATATGTAATGCAAGATGCAAGATCCAGAATTGCAGGATCACAGGTTTGAACAGTTTCGAAGTTAGCCGGATAAATGGGTCAAGAACCAAAGTCACTATTCAAAGAAACCTCACGGGTAGGATTCTACAACGGGTAAGTGCCTAGAGTCATGTATATCTTTCAAAGATATTATAGCCATGACAAAGCCTAATCACGACAATAATATCCTCGAAAGTATCTCCTCTAGGTGAGGTTTTCGTATCTTCCACACGATAAAGACTTCTCGGAGGTGTCAACTACATAACCATCGACACGCAGGTTCTAAAACAGGTTCTCAGAGTCATAGATTGAGGTTGAAAATATTATTGTCAAGAACTAATATTTTCAAGGGATCTCATCTGATTGGGGCATTCACATTAATCCGAAAGGAATTAATACTACCAACCACCATGGATAAAACGGGTCACTGGTCTTTGGGATTAAAGATTCAGGCTTGAAAACGTTATTGCTACGACAAAGACTCAACACAACAATAACATCTCCAAGGGAATCTACTCCAAGCGGGGTTTTCGCTTCAGCCTTACATGGAAGAACCCACGCAAGTCTCCACTACATAACCACCATCCTAATCATATGGTTTTACTCAGACTCGGGTATAGAGTCATCTCACAAAGTACCCATAAGCAGAGCAAACCAACAATGTCACGATAATCAAAAGCAACAAAGATAAGGATAGGAGAACAAATAAATAAACGAGCAAACAAGAAGAAGATAACTAAGCAAAACTAACAAGCTCACAATTCGAACTAAGATAGGCTCGACTCTCTCTTGCATGGAGCAGCTATCTCTAGTAAAGTCTCCAGCTGTCGCACCTCGAAAAATTCAACAAAACAAGAACGTACGACCTTCGCGCAAAAGGCGCAGAAATGCGGTTTGATAGAGTCGCCACCGAACTTTATTTATCCCAAAATAGGGAAAGGAAAATATTGAGAAAACCTTTTAAGGTGAAAGGATAGGAACAGGTCATCGCAACCGATGTTCTAGATTCGGGAGTCGGTTACGCAAGGGGAAGGTATTAGCACCCCTCACGTCCGTTGTACTCAACAGGAACCTCTTAATTCGAATTGTGATGAACGTTAGCTAAGCTTATTTGTTTTCTTCTCAATAATAAATGTGAAACAGTATGATAAAAGGATACCGATGCTAGAGGGAAAAGGGGTGGTTATAGGATAGGGTGCTCACCAAGGATTGGGGCCCTCGTACCTATGTATGCTCATTTTGACGAGAATGATAAATCAGAGCGCTCATAGTTCGACTATGAGAAAGAATACGGGAAAACGGAAGATGAAAGGAAGGTAAATGGAATGACGAAGAAAGATAGAAGTGTGTTCGCCAAGATCATCGCAATCTTGTGCATACGTATCTTACATTCAGACAAGAATGAAGAATCAGAGCGTCCGTAGTTCGAAGTAACGACCACAAAAAGAGAAGGGGTTGAAATGTTTGAAGTTTGGGTACTGATGACGATTACTCGAAGCTTAAGAAAGGCTCCTCGGGCCCAAGTAATCGGGAGAGTGAGTCAAAGACTTGGGTCTCTCCCTTTTTTCATCTTGAAAAGAGATTGTGTTTGAAAGGTGTTTGAATGATGAGTGGTTGGAAGATGGTTGAAGGTTGTTGAGTTGGAAATGTTATTTAGAGGCATCAATTGCTCAAACACAAGTAAGATAACTCACATCCAAACAACTGAAGGGAGATCAAAGGCTCAATCCCCCTCTTTTCACCTTGAAAAGAATTGAATAGTTGTTAATTGATTTAATAGTTTATTGAGAAAATTCGCTTGACATTGGATCAAGGGTTTGACTTATATTTGCGTGCAAAACCGTGATGGAATGGAAGTAGGTTTGAAAAAAGGCTCGACAATGAGTTGAGGGTTTGTTTGAAAATGGAACCGGCTTGACGACGAATCAAGGGTTAGGTTATGAGAAACGATACTAGTCCCTGAGGGTGCTCCTAATAACGAAACCACAATGAAATATGAAAGTGTGTGTGATAGGTTGATGGCGAGTGCGGACAAGCACTCGACTTACAGAGGGGTGTTTGAAAATGGCTCGACGAAGAATCGAGAATTAGTTTGAAAATAGTTTAATCTACGCTAGTCCCTAAGGGTGCTCCTAGAAAATAAACCATAATCAAAGCAAAATACGAATGCGTATATCAGAATAGGAGAGGGATACATGTAAGTTATACGGGATTGCACGAAATAAAAGGGTTCATTGTCAAGTAGCCCAAGAGGAAGCCGTGTGTGCAAAGTGTCCTAAACTAAGCATTGAGAAAAAGTTGGACAAAACTCCAAGCTAGGGTTCTTGAAAAAAGTCCAATGATCCAACAGTCCACCAATTTAGGCTTTTAGCGTTTCGATAATTTATTAAGTGTTTTCGAATATGTGTGAATAAGAATGAACAATATGAGTATGAATATGAACAATTATGAATAATGTGAATAATATAACAAGATATATATCAACATAATCAAGATAATATCCACAATAATATGAACAAGATAATATAATCGAGATATGATGACTGAATTTAAAACAGTTGTATATTGACTGAAAAGTAAAAGAAGAATATGTTGACGGAAAATAAAGTTAGCGGTTAGTTGATTTTGTAAATTGAATTAGGACGAAATGTAGCGTTAAACCATCGTATCTCAACTTATGACGAGAGTCGAACTATAGGAGGTCGCGCAAACTGATATCCGTGCTAAAAATAAGATATAGAAATGATATTGAGGATCATTCTCCAATTTAATCGTGTCGCACGGACCAAAAAACAAATGATCTCGTCTTAATCATAAACTCGTGTCGATTAATCAAAGGTAGCCTATCACGATCCCAAAGTATAGAAAATGACTCAAATGGTCATTTTCCACAAATTTGACATAGTGAAGGTTATCGACTTTGATAAACTAACATTTACGAATCCAAAGACTTCATCGATCGATAAATGAAAATAAAATCGAGATGTAGAAGAAAATGAAAAGAGAAAATGAAAGTGGTCTCAGTTTCATCACCATTTATCAATAATTTGACTAGTGGTGACTTTTTGGTTTCGTCATCGACCAATAACGGAAGAGAGTTTAAAGTGAAAAGTGATGAAATCACAAATCAAAGAAAAATAGGCCCAGCTTCAAAAGAAAATCAAAGAAGTGAAATAGATAGCATTGAAATTAAAATACCAAGGCAAGATTCAAAACTTCCAAATAAAATAAATTTTTGAAAATTAATTTAAAAGCACAAGAATAAGAAAAAACGTTTAAAAAAAAGAATGAATGGAATCATGTGAGCTAAGACAAAGCCCGTCGTCTATTTATGACAACAACAAAAACGGTGCAAATTAAATGAAAAAACGCGACAGCCTCATGGGCCCATGAGCCCAAGTACCAAATAGGTTCATCATATCTTCATAACCTTCAACAAGCGAAAGTCAAACTCACTATAACCTAGGCAAAACGAACATCAACCTCATTCTCACACCAAGAAAAACGAAAATCAACCTCACTTTAAAATAATCGATTCAGAATGAAAATGTCACGATGCGACACCAGACCTTCTTCCTCACACAATCTGTCTATATTCCTCACTCTGGTTCACCCGAATCTGTATTTGGATTTGCTTCGTTTCTTGATTATGTTTCCTCTTCTTCTCTATTATTTCCATTCGATGTACCTTCAGATTTGTTAGAGTTTGTTTTGGATGATTTCTCTATTCATCTCCTTTCATCTGTTTATGTTTGGTTTCTGAATTTGTTCGATTTCGATTGATCTGAGTTTTTGGGGTGAACGAAGGTTTGTTAAATGAAGCCGAAGGTTTGGTTTGGTGAGGAAGGAGACGAGGGGGTTTTGCAAATCGAGGTTTTTTTTTCTTTTAAAAAAGATACGGTTGAAGAAAGATTTATATCCGAATAATGGATCGAATGCGTTGCGTTTTATCACATTTTGCATTGCGGTTTTGTACTTGGAAAAGGTTTGAGGAGCGTGAAATCCGTGTGCGTTGTGGCTGTGCGGAGTGTGTGTTCTTTTTTTGTTTTTATCTCATTTGGAAATTGGTGAGTCCTCATCTTTGTACTGGTTTTTCTTTTTTTAAGGTTATGTACTGTGGTATTGGTTCATGTTAAAATATCATGGGTTGTGAGTGTGGGTTTTACTTGCGTAGGTGGTTGCTGCGTGAAGAATCCTGTTGGTAGGTGATGTGGTTTTCAAAGTTGCAGTGTGCAATTGGTTTACTGCATGTGATGTTTTGAATAGATAGGATTGTTTTAGAGCTGATGTATTGTTTTCTTTTGAAAGAAGTGGCGGGTTTGAAGATGAAATGTCGTGCCTGAAAGTTATGTGTGGGGTCCGAAAAATGTTGGCTGAAGAATGTGTATTGGTGAGTGACTTGCTGTGCATCAAGGTTTTGATCTGTTTGGAAAGGTTTGGCAAGGAAGATGGAGCATGGATCATGTGGGCCGTTTTCTTTTGAGAAATCTTGTAATAACTCTTTATGAATTTGGACTTTTCATGGGTTAGGTTTTTTCTTTTGATGATTTTTTAAATGGACTTTGGACATAAATGTTGCAATGACCCCAAATCAACTTTTGTAGATTTATTTTGTGTGGATGAATTAATGGACTTTGAATTGTAATATTTTCTACACCCTCCATAATTTTGAACAATGCCCTTTGACCAATTCTTAAATTTTGACTAATCCTTGAATCAATTCTTGAGAAATGACTAAAAGGTCAATCAAACTTAAAATGATCTTGGATGAATGATGCCATTTTTTAATTCTCTTGAGCCAAAATCTTTACCCTGAAACTTCTCTATCAATATCATGAACCACATGAACATGTTTTGATACCAGCGAATTAGGACTTGAAATATGCACTGCAGGGCTTAATATCAACTAAAAAAATGAACTGGTTCCATATAAACTTCAACCCTGAAACATTTAATTATGTTACAACCTGATATTTTGATCCATAAACGATTCAACACAAAACCCTAATTGATGTTTCAGATACGCCACTTGAATTAATCACACTCAGGCCTTGATCTCGAAACAAAACCTTGTTTGACTGACAAATTAGACCATTATACCTAAGTTCAATACCATACATACACCTGACCTGACAGCTTTGCCTGAGATTTGATTCAACCTAGTAACACCCTGAGCAGGAGCAACATATTTTTTCGAATTTTCTGAATGATAGTTGGTGGGTGAAGTACAAACGAAAGTAATACAAGTAGGACAAATTTGGGGTATGACACCCTTAAGGTCAAAACCGTGTCATGATAGATGTTTCAATATTTGTCAAAACATGTACTTCAGAGTATAGATACAGACTGAATATAACATAATAGAATGATAATAACACATGATATGATGACCCAGTTTGGTACAAATCACCTAGATTTGGGGGCTACCAAGCCAGGAATGAATTCACTATTAGCAGTATTAATTTAGAGCTAAACTCCCCCGTTTACAACTCCTCACTTAATCACTACCTAATACAATTCTATCTAGAAGTCACCATCTAGATAAGAGAACCCCTTCTCAATTCCTAAATCACTTCAGTGATATCTAACAGTTACAATCTCCAACAACTGCATTAGACAGTTCAATTGAAAGACATTACTTCCAATACAATATTCAGTCAAGACTCTTGACTAACAAACATGCATGGATTTTCTTAAAAGCTTCATCCCAGAATAATACACAATTCATTACCTACAAGTTTCTGAATTTGTAAAGCTATGTCTACTACAATGTATCAATCGATGCAAAGGGTGACTTACAACACAAGAAAGTAAACGACTCTCAAAACCCTAAATCCTTATTTTCTACTTTACAAAAGTCTTAATATGAATTGTCATTCTACCCTAGGTGTTGGTCTTCCATTTATAGCCTTCAGATGTCTATGGGCTTCGCAGTATCTGGTTAATCTTCCCTTGACCCATGTTCTGATTGCTCCTTAAATCTTGGACCAGGTCTGCAACAAATCTACTGCACCAGATCATGATGTCGAGTCCATAATGTTAGGACATCTTGACTAACATGTCTTCCTTCAGCAGATTTCTTCTTGTTGGAATATCTTGTGCAACATCATGTTTTACCAAAATTTTAGTCAAATCTTTAGAGCCTTCAGAGACTTTGGAATTCCTATAGACTCTGTTTCCGACAAATAGTTTGTACAAAACTTAACAACTTATTTTGTGATGTACCTTTCAACAATTAAAACTTCTGGTCGGTGATGATTCTTCGTATATCCTTTAAATATCTTCATGTATCGCTCTATTAGATACATCCACCTTAAATAAACTAAACCATAAAATTTAATTTCTATAACTAGATGAACAAGTAAGTCAAGCATAATTTCAGAAAATGATGGAGGAAAATACATCTCCAATTGACACAAGATTATGGCGGCTTCATCTTCTAATTCATCTAATTTTTTGAAATCAAGAACTTTGTTACATATGACGTTGAAGAACAAACACAATCTGGTTATATTTACTCTCACATTTTTTGGTAGAATGCCACGGATAGCCACTGGTAGAAGTTGTTGCATCAATACACGACAATCATGAGATTTCAAACCAATTAACTTGAGATCTTTCATTGATACAAGTTTCTTGATGTTTGATGAGTAACCTTGGGGAACTTTGATACCATGCAAACACTCGCAAAAAAATTTCATTTCCTTTTTACATAGAGTGACGCCCTGTTTCGCTTTTTTTCCATCTCACCATGCCAAGTCCATATTGTATAATTTTGACATATACCATCATAACATAGGTGATGAAATATCTCATCCTTTGTACCTTTATTTATATTCCCGTAATTAATACAAGGACAATAAAAGATATCATTATTGTCGAAAAGATTTTGATCAGCGTATTCAAGGAATTCAAGAACTCCTTTCTCATATACATAACACAATCTATCAGCTTTCATCCAACTACGATTCATAATAAATTCTGAAATTTATATCAAAACAATATTATGAATGATACTACTAAATCTAAATCTAAAGCATATCGAAAAACTAAAGCATAGTCATAATAATAATACAACTCTAAATCTTAAGCATATGGATATCCATTATAGCAAAGTTATAATATTTTTGTTCAATGCTAAGTCCAACAACAAAACATAAAGCATATGAACTTTGCACAAAACAAACCACAAAATCAAACGAGAATAAAGATAGTGAATATTATCAAGAATTAGGAAGATGAAGAAGAAAGTGAAGTTTGCACAAAATATACAGTACTTCAAAGAGGAAGAGACCAAGAATGTGAATAAAGTTCAAATTGCACAGTTGCTTAACACATGTCACTAATAATAAGAAAAACTACACTAGAGGATAAACAATCAAGATTCCATGGTACACCTGCAACAATGCACCCACGCACATGCAGCATCAAATCTGTACATGTATGGTCGGTCGACCATGATTACTCCTTAATTTCTATTTCCATCCTTATTTCCATTTAATCATAACTTTTTCATCTTAAATGATTTTTTTATTTTCTTTTTTTCAAATTGCATGAAATTTAATTTTCTTTCATTTTATTGCATCTATTTTCTATTTAGAATATGATTTAATATAGTTGGTATTATTTAGTTGATTTTACACTCTATTTTCATCCTTATGAATTTGAAATTGTATGGAATGACACTTGATGATGATGCCTTGTTTCTTGGTTGATTATTTGAATTCTTGTGATCTTGTGATATTGTTAACTTGCTGTTTATCTCATATGTTCCCCTAGAAAATATTTGATTCAATTTAATTGGATGTCATGTTTCTTTTCATCCAATGCCATTCTTGGATGTCATGATTCCTTTTCATCCAATTCCATTCTTGGATGTCGTGTTTCTTTTTGAATCTAATGTTATTCTTGGATTTAGTGTTTCTATTTGCATCCAATGCCATTCTTGGATGTCGCTGATATTTTTTTCTCAAGGTTGAAATTTGTTTCCATCCAAAGTTATTCTTGGGTGTCTTGGATGTATTTACCAGAATGTCTCTCCGCTTCATCCAATGCTATACTTAGATGTCTCGGACGTATTTTCTAGAATATTTCTATACCTCCATATAATGATATTCTTGGATGTCACTGACATTTTTTCCAAAATTGTTGTATTTCCGTCCAATTCTACTCTTGGATGTCTTTGATATACCTTTAAACTTTGTTTGGTTGTAGTATGGTTCCATCCAATGCCATTCTTGGACATCCTTACTACCTTTCCATGGTTTAGCCCCTTTCATTCAAAGTATTCCTAAATATTTTTTGTTATCCTGGCAGATGTCCAAAATATCTTGTTTTTCCTAACCAATCTTCTTACCTTACCGTATTCAATATAGTTTCCTTTTTTGTTTATTTTGATTATCCCCACAAATTTTGTTTCTCATATCATATTCCTGTATAAAAAATACAAAGAGAATCCATAGTATCATGCATTGCATAACATATCATGGCATTGAGGGACAAAAATTCGGTTCTTCTGATATTTAACTATCTTCCAACGCGATAACATGACGATTAACATCTCTCATGACATCTAGTTGAAGATATTTAAATAGGGACAACTGTCATACCTCCATTTTTACCCTAGCATCTACATCATATCATATCATTTTACCATTGATCCACTAACATGGTTGTTGATAAGTTTGAGCCTAAAAGATGGAGGTTATGGTTCTTTTGATTGCTTTCCCAAAGCTGCACCATTTGTCTTGTATTCCTGATGTTGTGTCACGCTTATTGCTTGTATGAACTATGATTTATGTACTTAACATGTCACCTAACCAAAAGACAATTGTTTCTCTTTTCTTCATGTCATTTAGGGTTACAAGACTGGATCAAGTTGCTCATAATCAAGAGTTTTCATGCAAAATTGGTTTAGGGATATTCAAGGATGCAACCAAGATTTACTTTATCCAAATCTAATCTGATTTTAAAGGAAAGCATATTGATCTCAAGCGTGTATTTTGGAGTCAAGGTCAAGCATTGTTTCATTCTTGTCACCAACATGATACAACACACTCCATTTGGACCTAATGGACATTGTGTCAAGATTTGAATTTATTCTAATCAAGTGCTAAAGACCAAAGTCATGATAGTTCATTCTTTAATGATCAACTTGGCTACATCAAATAAACATAACTCAAGTCTAAATATGATTTAAAGACAAGTGTGGCACGATTTCATTTGGTTACATCACCATGGAAATACAAGAAAACATTCATGAAGACCATTTTCCAAATACAAGAACCATGGCATACCAAGCAAATAGTAAAGGTGCACATAATATTCAAATGAAAGGCCTAAATTACAAGATACAAGTTACAAACATAATCTATATTACAAGCCAATGCAAAATACACAGTTCAAGCCCAATACAAGTCCAATAGAAGTTGCAATACATAAGGCAATGGAATGGAAGACAAGTGCAACAAAAAATACAAAGCAACACACGGTCCAATTGAAATTGCATGCAAAGGCAATGTAAAAATACAACAATCCAAAATGAAGTACAGGTGAAAATACAAAAAACAAATATCTCAACTTCTAGAACTTGGGGACCACCACTCCTTTGCAAAACAATTTCCCACAATGTTGTCATAAATCACAATTTCGCCACACAAATCGCACATACCACTCACCTTTAACTCCTCTATAAATAAGTCATTTTCTATACAATTTCAAACAGGCATCCAAGCTACAAAAACTCTGCAGAACTTTCATCTCAGCTCTGCTCAATATTCCTCAGCATCACTCATTCATAACTCACAAGAACACCTTCAACCTTCAACTCAAAGCTCCAACAATTATGCATCACAAACACAAACTTTGCACAGAACAGAATCACATAGTAAAAAATCGCTGCAGAGATATTCAATAAACCACCATTTCATCTTCATCAATTTGTTTCAACCATAAACGAATTTGCTCCCTTAAACACAATAAACCACAACACGCAACACAAACTCACACAAACACAACAACTTCAAAAACGCGAGTAGGAGAGAAGAAGAAGAAGAACACAACACATAAATTACTTACCTGAACATTTCCATTTTGTTTTTCAAATGTGATGTCGAAGGTAGTCATCCCTCTCCCATTTGAATACGATTTGAGGTGTAGAGTGGTGATTTGAAAAAACCAAATGCGGATTTAAGACAAGGAGAAAGAGACAGTTACAACGATGTGAGTTTTTGCCTTGGTGTAGCCACTGCAGCTGCCGCCATGTGGCGTGCCGACGCAGAGGATTTGTTTTTTGGCAAGGCATTTTAACAAGAAGAAGAGGAACACAATTTTGTTACATGATGTTGAGTGGTTGTTTTAAAAACCCCTTTTCTTATATGTGCATTGTGCTAGGCCCATGGGTCCTTATTACTAGCACTCTAACTTGATCCATCACCCCTCATTCTCTTTATTTCTTCTTTTTATTGTTTTTTTTAGTTTTTACTCTTTCTATCTTAATCTCTTTTCTAAACTTCTTTTTTTCATTTTTATTGTACTTTAATTTCTTTGTTAAATCTTGTGATTCATTTTTATTACTATTATTAAATATTTGTTTTCTTTTGATTTTCATTTTTGTGATCATTTAGGGTTGATGGAATCTTAAGCATCATTGAGTAATGATCCATAGGTTTTTTGAATCTTCAATACTTGAAACTTATTGATGAATGACCATTGGATCATTCTTGACACTTAAAGGTATTGGTAGGTTGCCCTTGGTTGATCATATTTTGAATCTCTTGATGATAGGTGAGCCTATTGTAGGGACTTGAGCTTAATTCTACTTTTTCCTTCATCTATTTTCTCATAGTGTTGCAAGTTTTAGGAGAATAACTTTGTGTTAGTTCTCTAACATGTTTGAACATATAGATTATTGTTGACCGGCCTCAGATAGGTTTGGCCTCTACATAAGTCCACTTATGATTGTTTAAGATAGCGCTAAATTGTCCCGATTCGATAAACCAATCATTTCATCACTAACCTTTAACTACTAACTTCTAACCTTTACTTTCTTACACATTATTTTCTCGCAATTTACTTCTCGACATTTATTCTATTTATCATTTATCATTTATCATTCATGCACTTACTTTATGTCTTTTTTCTTCCTTTCTTTTCTTTATTCTTCATCTTATAAAAAACAAAAAAAACATGATAAAAACGAAAAAGACCTAAAAAAAACGTGTGAAACATAAACGGACTGTGGACTATACAAGTGACCTTAGCATCATGGAGTTTTGGACTTAATGTTTGACCCTAGCAAAAGGAGACATGGAATTGGACTCTTATTTTCATCGCCTAGCTTAGGACACTTTGCCCACACATGACTTTCTATTGGGCTACCTGAGAATGAGATCGTTTATTTCTTTGTTACTTTCCTTTTATTTTTTATGCATCCCTTTCCCTATTTTGGATGTACTTTCTTTACTTTCCCGCTTTTCTTTGGTTTGGTTTCGCTTGCTACCTATCCTTAGGGACTAGGATCGACCCTACCACTTTCTCAAACCCTTTATTTAACGTCAAGTGGTATTTTCTTATCAAACCCTCGATACAACGTCAGGTGACATTTTTCTCAATAAACTGAAAAACATAATAAAATTTGATTAGGATCGTGCGCCACGAGCCTTAAGTGCTGAAGAAGGGGTGAGAATGGAGCTTTCCTACCCTCACTTTGAGTATTTTGGACACAAGACGTTTGGCTTGGTAATTCGAAATATTCCCCTCTACCAATAGTCTTTAGTGCAATCCGAATTAAAAACAATCTATTTTCAGAAAAAAAAACTAAAAACAACATCAACACATCAAATCTTTTATCTCCACCGTGCAATCTTTCAAAATTCTTTTTCCAAGGTATAAAATCAATCAACACACACTTATTTTCTACCCAGAACTACGGATGTTCTGACTTCCTTATTGCACTATGAGGATGCGTAGGCACGAGATTGTGAGATCTTGGCGAGCACCCTAATAAAAAACCAACCATATTCCCTCATAACAAGTAACCCTTAGATAATGACACTCATTCGCGCTTAGACAACCTAGATGGTTTCCATTGAGTACAATGAATGTGAGGGGTGCTGATACCTTCCCCTTGCATTTCCGAACCCGATATTGGTTGTGACAACCATATCCTATCCTTTTTTATTTATGGATTTTATCGATATTTTCCCTTTCCTTGTTTGGGAACAAATAAAGTTCGGTGGCAACTCTGTTAAGTCCATCCCACAAGCATGCGGTTGCGCATCGAGAGGTCATTTTCACTTTTTGAGGTACGACACTTAGAATGGCATGGAGATCATTATGGACCCCTATTGGACTTCATGTATGACCTTAGCTTAACATGGAATGGGCTTAGGGTCTTAATCTCAAGATAGCAGTTCATGGCACTACCCTAAAGCAAAAGGGAGACATGTAACTTTCAATTCCTATTTCCATTGCATGGCATAATACACTTTTCACACAAATGGGTTTCTCTTGGGCAACCTTACAACGAGACCTTTCATTTATCGCATCGATATCCCTTGTATTTTTCATGTATCCCTCCCCCCATTTGGTGTACTTTTTACTTCTTACTTTCCTTTGGTTTGGTTTTGCATGTTAGCTCACCCCTAGGAACTAGAACCAACCTAATCGTTTCTTAATCAACAACAAAACCCTTGATCCAACGTCAAAAGGAATTTTCTCAATAAACTCCAAACACTTGGTTCAACACCAAGTCATTTTCAAAACATATTTATAATAAATTGGACGAAAAAGGATGGGGTGTACACACTTGTGCACGCCACTTCTTGAGTACTTGGGTTGTTGGCCCTACTTGGCTTGTGACCCGATACTTGTCTTCCATTCAAAACACTTAAGAATAAAAGAGTTTAATTTGGTCCTTATAAAACTAAAAAGAGAGGTTAGGATACCATTTTCTTTTCAACTCCCGAGTATTCTTATTGTCGGTCGTACTTAGCTGGTGGTTAGATACCTGTCTCCCTTTAAGGACCAAAGATTAAACTCACATCACAAATTTCATAAGTAAACTATAAAATCAAATCAACTCATCAAAATTATTTTGCGCCTTAGGACATCATCCCAAAACCCTTTTTCAAGGTAAAATCAACCAACACACACTTATTTTCTACTCTGAATTACGAAGCTCTGATTTCTCATTCCAAAATGAGGATACGTAGGCACAAGGGTTCTCATCCTCCA
The DNA here is from genome assembly GCA_963859935.3 of Lathyrus sativus. Lineage (NCBI taxonomy): Eukaryota > Viridiplantae > Streptophyta > Magnoliopsida > Fabales > Fabaceae > Lathyrus > Lathyrus sativus. Next base: position 63,796,457 of record OZ012738.1, on the reverse strand, counting down.
CGAGCACACTATCGCTACCGCGAAAATAAGGTGTCGGAAAAACAGAAGAGTTGCCACCTTTCGTTATTTATCCCTCAGAACGGGAAAGGAAACGATCGGAAAAACCTGACGAAAAAGTATAAGACAAGGTCATCGCAACCATTGTCTGGGTTTGGGAGTCGGTTACGCGAGGGGAAGGTATTAGCACCCCTCACGTACATCGTACTCGATAGGATCCATGCTTGTTTGTGTTTATCTGACGGGTTGGTTTTATCTATCTACCTATCAAGGCTGGTCTGAAAAGGAAAGAAAATGACTCGGCAAAGCGTCGCACTTTATGCCTACGTATTCTCATCAGAGAATGAGAAATCAGAGTCAACGTAGTTCGGATAACTACGAGTGATGAGGGAAGGTGGCTCGCCAATACGTCAGTATTGTGCCTACGTACTCTCAACAGGCTTGAGAGATTAGAGCTTACGTAGTTCGGGATAATACGGATTACGGGGATTCAGATTCATCTGTTTTATCGAGTAGGGTTAACAAACAGTTCCAGCAGTTTGGCGTACGCAGCTCGACCCTTGGAGACTTAGGCGTTACCGTTTGCGGTAGAACTGGGAGTTAACGACACTCTTTTCTTCATAAAAGCTTCCTTTGAATTATGGGCCCACGGGGCAAAAAGGTTTGAAGTTTGTTTTCTGTCTTTTACTGAAGAACTGTTTTATAGTTGTCTGTAGTTTGTACAGCACTAGAGACTATGACCTGGGAACGAATGCGTCGCATATCGTCCAAGGGACGTATACTAAACATTCTAGACGATTGAGAGGAAGGCGCTCAATTATCATTACCCAAGTAGGTTAAGGCTCGTGTCGCGCTTATACTAACTTGCCTTTATTACGTTTTTTACTGTTGTTTCAAGATGAGAAGAGAAAGGGACAACTACGGGGAGACTATCAAGTCCTAATGTTGTTATGCCAAGGATTCATCCTATGGTTGAGGTTTGAAACAGGGATCTCCTAGATGTCATCATGCATAGGTTTCAACCTAAATTTCTAATTATCACTTCCTTATCAAAGGAAGTGAGATTCCTAGGGGATCATGTCAATGAGATACAGAAACAGATAAAGCATCAGCTTAAACAGTAAACAGATATACAGTAAAATGCATGCAATGCAAGTGAGAGAGGAAATGTGTGTGGGGCATCAGCCTCCACAAGCTCGTCTCGACCTCAAGCCAGATATGAATAACTGCAATCATGAAGAAAAAATAAAATGTCATCAAGCAAACCACAAACCACATAGGCAAGGGAGCAGAGCTCTACCGAATACCCGCAAGTAAAGCCATACAGTAAAAATACAAGCAGAGGGAGGAACTCAACCTCTAATGCAATCATGCTCCTAGCTTAAAACAATTTAAACATGAAATTATTCTAATGCATCAAGCAAATCACACAAATCACATCAATACTTTTGCACAAAAAGCAAACAGACAGGAAAGAAAGCAACTCAACAGCTTCCACAGCTTCACAGCAAAGCAATCCTCTGACAGCAGTCCAGTCCTCAGTCTGTAACTGTTCTTCAAGTCTATCCTCTTCAAGAGAATGAAAGGTACTCCATCTTCAAGCTTCAATCTTCATGGTAGACTCCACTTTCAGGCTTTCATCCTCATTAGCAAGTATCAACTTGCTTCTTCAAGCTTTCAATGCATCAAGCACAAGTATCACCTTGTTCTTCATCTTCTTCAAGCTTCAGCTCTTTCTTCAATCTCAATTTGATATTCTTCACACAAGTATCAACTTGTTCTTCTTGATCTTCAAGCTTCAGCTTCAATGGCAGTCTTCAAACAAAGGGGAAGTGCAACCTCTAGCATCTTCAATCTTCTAACAAGGAACTCCATCCTCTAGCAAGGGAGAAAAATTCATCTAACAAGAGCAAGGTGGGATAGGGAGAAGCAAGGTGAAGACCAAAGGTCACAACTAAGCACTCCATCATCAAAGAAAGGAACCCTCAAAGGTTCCACTAACTTGTGAAGAGCCACACATCCTACCAAAGGAGGGATGAGGCCTTCACAAGAGGACCTTACATCATAGGGAGGAATGGAAGTGATCAACATCTTCCATGTTTCATGAAGGAAGAAAATCTATTCTAAGGGATCTCCCTAAAAACCCTAATCCTTAACCCTAAACAAACTACACCAAAGGGAGAGCAATCTTCAAGTCCAAGCTCCACCATGCATTCCACAGCAGCCCACACAAGTCTTCATCATCATCCAAAAGCAAGAGAAGCAAAACCCTAGTCTAAGGGAACTAATGAAGTCATTCTAGTTGAGTTAGCAAGTTAGGATCACCTAAAACCTAGTATTAAAGTTAATTCTAACTAAAATACTAAAATCAATTATAAAATCCTACAAAAATAACTATGGGAACCTATGTCAATCATGACTCTACCATGCTAATTCCAGAGATCAAATCATCCAATAAGACCTAGAAATAAATTCTAAACTACAAGGTACTAAACTTAAACCCTAAAAGGGAGCACCTAAGGTTTCAACCTAAAAACAACACCTAATTTCATCACAAAAATGTGAGAAAATACTATGGGAGCATACATGTCTAAGCTAATCACAAACAAAATCTCAAGCAAAAATTCATCACCAAATGATCAAACTAAATTCATCAAACAGAGGTATCAACCATGCTAATTTTATTATCAAATAAAATGTAAAAAATGCACATAAAATAAAAATGCATGGTTTTCCTAATATTTTTATTCCATAAAATTCTAGATTCAATCATGAATCAGTGGGGAAAAACCTGGAATTAATTGACCTATTTTTCTATTTTTTATGAATTATTTCTAAACTAATATGAAATGATGAAAATAAGAAAAATAGGTAGAAATTAATAAAAGTGCGTTGCAAATAGCAACTAAACCCAGTTCAACTCAGTAGATTGGGCCAGAGGGGGGTGTGAATATCAGTTCAATCATTAAGCCCAGGCAAGTGCAATAAGTGAAACGGAGCGTTTTGCAAAGGGGTCAAAGTCAGAGTTTTCAAACTCAATCGTGGCCGTGCGTTGAGGTTACTTGGTCAAGGCTGAGATAAGATCCAACGCTTCTCATATGTCTTCTTCATTTGAATCTCCGGTTGGAGGGAAATACAGACGGTGGCCAGATGGTGGCGCCACCGTCTTCTCCGGTGAGGCCATGTTCACAGGTCATCAAAAATCACATAACTATACATGATCTTGTCCAGTTTTTCACCCTGATCAATAATCTCCATTCAAAATCATCTAACTCCCTCTCAATTTCAAAACACGGTAGCATCTTCAGAACATGCCATAATCTTGAATCTAACCATTCTCCAAATTAAAAGCATTAATGTGATCCTCATCTTAGGGCGATCAATCCTCACTATCTAATCTTGATTATCCATCCAAGAACTGCTAGGTTTCAGCCTCAACAGAAAGTGATCCACATCCTAGTTTGTCTTTAATTCACCAATTTCTGTTCCTAAATCCAACTACACATTGCAAGGATCCTAACCACCTATGAATTTCTATCTATCTCCTCATAAATTAAGCACAAGAGTGAAAGATACCAACCTGAGTTCAGGCGTGTAACAGATGCAGTTCTTGATCACTTCAACCTTCAAGATGATGCAGATTCACTCTAAATCACCTTCTGAAGCTAATGCCATCTTCAATTTTTCTTGATTTCTTCTTGAACTCTGAACTCGATTTCCTCTTGCAACCCTGAAATTTCACATCCACTTTCTGCTTCCAGCTTCAAACTCTTCCAAAAAACAATCTGAACACACTCAACACCTTATATAGAACTCATTGGAATCATCCAGAACCTTTTCAAAGCTTCAGAATGAGAAATTAGATTTTCAAATTCTCACCAAAATGTCATTCATGACAGTCACGATTCCCTCTCTGTTTTGGCCTCAGCAAGCTTGCATTCAACTTCTCATGAGATATTGAATATGACTGGTGGTGATTCACCCCTTGTTTCAATCCAATGGCTCATGTATGTTATGTTACTTCATCATGAAGCAATGAGATAAAAGTCCATGAAATTGAACTCAAATAAAAAATATAACATTGCCAATGTTTCCAAAATGTATTTTCCATTCAAAAAATGCTATTATTTTGCTTCATTTGCACACATATCATTAATTTTGAATTTTTGGCCTTTAATTCTCTTTAATTCTTCCTTTTTCCCAATTTCTTGAATCAAGTCTCTCCTTGAGCCATTTCAATGCCTCCTTGATACATGGTCAGGTTAAAACCCCATTTTGAGCAAATTTCAAGTTGCACAAAATTTCATTTGAGATGTCTAAGTTGGTGAAAATGACCTATACCCAAAAATGACCCATAATCACAACTTCCCAAAATACCCTTGACTTGTCAAAGCCATAACTTGAGTTCTACAAATCCTATAAAGGACTTCTAGTACTCTCTAGAAAGATAAGAGAATAAGGAACAACATTCATGTTGACCAAAAGTTCATAGGAATCATCCTTATTGGAAAAAAGTGTCATGCAAGTTGGGTAACTTTCAAGCTCCAAATTCACATGCCTCAGATGACTTGTAACTTGTCTGGCTCATAACTTGAGTTCTATAAACCCTATCAAGGACTTCTAGTACTCAAATTAAAGCTAAGATCATGCCCTAACACAATCATGTTGGGGTCAAGATGAGATGAAGATCCTATCTTGAGCTACATTTCCTTGAAGACAGGGGTCAAACTAGGGGATTTTACACTGTCAAGTCTTAGAAACCCTAGCTTGAAACTTCTCAGACTCTTCAATCATGATGAGTTAGCCTTGGAATCATACTTATAACATCTCAATGTATCAATCCATGATCACATGGCTCTTGAATTAAGTCTCAACTTCCTTCAAATTATCAGTTGACTTAGGGTTGACCCAGTCAAACCCTAATTGCACCACTCATGGCTGAGTCTTCTTAATATTGCATAATGACCTATCTAGGCTTCAAAGTGATCTTCAACACTTCTCATGAGCTCTCTCAAGACCTCCAGTCCAACTTCATAACCTCATAATCATCTGATGGCTTCCCACAACTCTCAAGTTAGGAGACCCACATGCTTGGCCTCAATCACTCTCTCTGAGGATCTTTTAACTTCTCTGACAAAGATATCAACCCTTGAACACCTGAATAACCTTATTAGCTAGCCTCATAGTCTTGTGTAGCTCTTAATTGGTAATCATACCTCTTAATCTCCTACATACATGTCAATGAAGTGCAAATGATAATGCTAATGTAAATGAAATGAAACATAAGCTAGGTGAAGAAATGTTGGGCAAATTTTGGGGTGCAACAGCTGCCCCTATTCAAACGGCTTGGACCTGACTGGGTGAGAAGCGAACGACTCTCACACAATTAAGGTAAAATACGGTTGAATACCAACAAACCCGGAAATTTGCCAACTGCACAAGTACACGGTACTCTGATGGGTCAAATCTTCGGAAACTGAAATAATAGCTGCACGGCAACTAGCTGGAGAAATACTAATTTGAATCTCCGTCAAGATGATTCTCTGATTTATCTGATATCATTGCATCCTCGAATCATCAAGGGATCACCGCTTACACGGTAACTGGCGGTTTACCAACCGCACAGGTAAACGATACTCTGATTGGTAGGAACATCTTCAAAACTGAGCATGACAGTGGCACGACAACTCTGCTGGGGAATTGGTCACACGGTAATTGGTGAAGGGTCTAATCTCAAATCTCCGTCAGGATGATCATCTGATTTTGCTGTAGATCTTCGTCCTCAAGTCATCAAGGGGTCGCCGGTTACACAGTAACTGGTGAAGGATGGTCGATTATGCCGTCAGGCATTCTACGTCATAGCAGAAGAATTCCTTATCGTCGCCTATGGACTCATCATGTCGCTAGGAACGTCGACAGTATCTTTGTCGGACTTCATCAGTAAGTCAATAAGGGATCACCGGCTACTCGGTAACCGGTGACACTACGCCAGAAATCACTTTTAGCAGCGCATAGAAAGACAACGCTTTATACAAAAGCGCTGCTAAAGGGCCAGTAAAAAAGAAAAAGAAAAAAAGCGCCTACCAAAGACAGCGCTTTTAAAAAAGCGCTGCTAAATGGTGGGCCTAAGAAAGCGCTTTTAAAAAGCGCTGCTAAAGGGGGGGCCTACGAAAGCGCTTTTCAAAAGTGCTGCTAAAGGGGGACCCTTAGAAAGCGCTTTTTATATAAAGCGCTGCTATATGGAATTGATAAGGCACCCTATGAAAGTGCTTTTAAAAGCGCGGCTAAAGGCCTTTAAAAGCGCTGCTATAGGTATTCATATTATAATTTTAAAATACCCTCCAGAATTTTAATAGAATCAGAACAGTCACGCAACACATTTCTTCTTTCTCTGGCGAACGAAAACGAACAAACGAACCACTGTTCATCGTCCGACCATCAACTTCTTCCGTCCGATCATCCTTCCGACCATCACCGACCGTTCACCGTCCATTTTTGAGTTCATCCATCCGTCTGCATTGCCGGTCCACCATTGTTACGGTACGTGAAGCTTTACTCTGCTTTTCTTGTTTTTTTATCTTTTCACCATTGTTGTTCTGATGATATAAATGGTTTTTATCTTTTCAATGATGGTTTTTGTTGTTGTTGTGTTATTTGTTGTTGTGTTAATATGATATATGAGATATATATGATATTGTTGTTGTTGTTGATGTAAAATAGTTTATATAGATGGTTTGTATTTGATATAGTTTATATTTGATATAGATGGTTTGTGTTATAGTTTATATTTGATATAGATGGTTTATATTGTGTTATATAGATGGTTTGTATTTGTTATAGTTGATATAGATGGTTTATATTTGTGTTATATAGATGGTTTGTGTTATAGTTTATATTTGATATAGATGGTTTATATTTGTTATAGTTTATATAGATGGTTTGTATTTGATATAGTTTATATTTGATATAGATGGTTTATATTGTGTTATATAGATGGTTTGTGTTATAGTTTATATTTGATATAGATGGTTTATATTTGTTATAGTTTATATAGATGGTTTGTATTTGATATAGTTTATATTTGTGTTATATAGATGGTTTGTATTTGTTATAGTTGATATAGATGGTTTATATTTGTGTTATATAGATGGTTTGTGCTATAGTTTATATTTGATATAGATGGTTTATATTTGTTATAGTTTATATAGATGGTTTGTATTTGATATAGTTTATATTTGATATAGATAGTTTATATTGTGTTATATAGATGGTTTGTGTTATAGTTTATATTTGATATAGATGGTTTATATTTGTTATAGTTTATATAGATGGTTTGTATTTGATATAGTTTATATTTGATATAGATGGTTTGTGTTATAGTTTATATTTGATATAGATGGTTTATAGATGGTTTGGTATAGTTTATATTTGATATAGTTAATATGATATATGATATATATGATATTGTGTTATAGTTTATATTTGATATAGATGGTTTATATTGTGTTATATAGATGGTTTGTGTTATAGTTTATATTTGATATAGATGGTTTATATTTGTTATAGTTTATATAGATGGTTTGTATTTGATATAGTTTATATTTGATATAGATGGTTTGTGTTATAGTTTATATTTGATATAGATGGTTTATATTTGATATAGATGGTTTATAGATGGTTTGTTATAGTTTATATTTGATATAGTTAATATGATATATGATATATATGATATTGTGTTATAGTTTATATTTGATATAGATGGTTTGTTGTTGTTGTTTAATATGACATTTGTTGTTATTGTTGTTGATATTTGTTGTTGTTGTTGTTATTCTGAATTACAGGTATATTATGGCCAGCAACGAGGAAACATCACATGATGGAAAAGAAACACCCAAAGAAGTTGAAGGCGAAATTAAAAGAGGCATAACGATAATGAAAAGTATCATCCGTGCGAGAGATGGAGGTGTAAAGTACGATGTCCATTGGAATGAAAGAGATCAGTTGGTTGAGCCTAATGGTGCGCTGCTGACAAGTTATATTGGAGCAGTTGTACGTTCGCAAGTTCCGATTACTTGCGATAACTGGAGAATTCCTGCATTAAAAGCGGCTAAGGATAAAATTTGGACCGAGATTCAAGTATGAGATTTGATCATTTTTAATTATGTTGACAGTTACATCTTTAAATTAATTATACTAACATGTTATATGTATGTGTATTTGTTTGCAGAGATCTTTTAATATTGAGGATTCTAGGAGAAAATATTGTATTCAGTTGGCCGGAAAACGCTTGAGGGGATTTAGAGCGTTTTTAACCAACAAATATCTTAAAGATTCTGATGGCAACTTTGTAGAGTCGGAGCGTCCAGCGAAGTACGCTGATTTGATTTCGGATGCAGAATGGGAGACATTTGTTGCAAAGCGAAGAACCAAAGAATTTGAAGTAAGTACAACTTATCATGAACAATGTATAGTATATATACCTATTCCACAAACAAACTGATATGACTTAAACTTGTTTTTTCAGGTTAAGAGTGGCGTAAATCGGGAACGGGCATCAAACCCTGCGTATCCATATAGAAAGGGGCGTTTGGGATATGCACGCTTAGAACAAAAATTAGTAAGTGCATATATATGCTTTAATATGATCTATTTACAAAAAATAGTAAGTATACATAATAGGATATAATGCTTTATTGTTCGTCTTAATGCGTAGTTGGAAGCGGAGAAAAGTGATGCGACATCTCTTCCGGACCATGTCGTATGGAAGGTTTCCCGGGTGGGAAGAGATGGAGTCGTCCAAGAAGAAGTTCAACAAGTGTTTGAACAATGTGTAAGTACAACATTAGTTTTTGAACAAAGTGTTTGAACAAAGTGTATAAAATATTTAAATATGCTTTTATCTATATTTCAGGAGTCCTTATCCCAGACTATAACTCCTGCTGAAGACGATGATTGCAGGAGTTTATTGAGTCGGGTGTTGAATATTCCTGAGTACTCTGGGCGTGTGAGGGGCAAGGGATTTGGTGTCACTCCATCCAAACTGTATAAGCAGCCAAGGAAAAAAAATCCAACCAATAAAGAAGTGATGGCTACTTTGGAGGAAATGAAAGCTCAAATTCGTGAATTACAGAAGGATAAGGAGAGATACATGTCCGAAAGGCGCGCTCCAGAGGCCGGTAAAGCTACTAGTGACAAAGATAGTATCGGTTGTCCACAGAAGCTTCCAGAGGTAATTGTATATATTACATTGAAATTAATTTAGCACATTTTTCTTAATTGACACATTAACTGATCATTATTTGTTTAGGGCATTTCACCTTGTCGACTATATTTATCGTCGCCGACTTATCGCATGGTTGGCAAGGGAAAGGTGCATAACACCCTGGGAGACTTACTTCACCATAAACCCCTCCCTGCTGGATTTTTGAAAGTATCTGTTGATATTGCATTAGAGGGGGGGGGGCGTTGTTGCCTATGCGAGACGATGTATCAGACGCAACAGTGGTGGGAGACGCGATAGGAGCTTATGTAGCATGGCCGGCGAATCTCATTTTCATGGATGATGAGGTAGGTTGAACCTTGTAATATTCCAATGTTTTATTACCCATACATGAAAGTTATTCTGACATTTACACTTTCTTATTGACATGATGATCTTAGACTCCCACAAAATCCAAAACAAAAGATGATAAAATTATTGTGCGGGATACCGATTCAGCTGCATCAAAGTTACAGGTACTAGTACTACAGTTTAAGTGATTATTTTATTATAAATTATTTACTGAACTTATATATGACTTTTAGGTCTTGATCAGCAGTCGCAACAAGTCAGCAAGGTGTCGCTACTGCGAAAATCGGCGCCGGCTGAACAGAAGAGTCGCCACCGTGCGTTATTTATCCCACGGGAGGGAAAGGAAACGCTCAGAGTAAACCTCGCACAACACGGGAAAGGTATGGTCATCGCAACCAAAACCTGGGTTCGGGAGTCGGTTACGCAAGGGGAAGGTATTAGCACCCCTCACGTCCGTCGTACTCGACGGGATCCACGCTTGTTTTCGGGTATGGATTGTTATTCTATCTAAACTATAGGTTAAGGGTTAAAAAGAAAATAAAATGAAAATAAAAATGACTCGGCAAAGTATCGCACTTTATGCCTACGTATTCCCGTCTGGAACGAGAAATCAGAGTCAACGTAGTTCGCCTACCTACGGGAAAGGAGGGGAAGGTTGCTCGCTAGGATATCGCATCCTATGCCTACGTACTTTCATACAGCATGAAAGATCAGAGCAAACGTAGTTCGGGACACGTACGACACAAGTCTGTCTTGATTGATTTTATTCCTTCTGAAAAGGGTTTTTATGATTAACAGTCCAAGCGGACAAAAATGATGTCTTGATGAGTTCACATTCTTTTACGAAAGAAGGGTCTTTTATTGTGTTTGAAATTTTATTGTGTTTTTCTGTTTGTTTTTGAGGAAGAAGAGACAGAACTCTAACCTACGGTTGCGAAGGGAATCAAACTAACCTAATGTTATCATGCATGGGTTAAGACCTAGTGTCTATCATGCTCCTCTCTTGCACAGAGAGAAACAGAGATCCTAAGGGAATAGACAGCAACAGAAGCAATATCAGATATATACAGTAAAATAGTAAAATGCATGGATGCAACAATACAAGCGAGGCAAGGGAGTCGCACTCAACCTCGAACCTGGAAAACAATAGGCAAAAGTGAACAGGCTTCACTTTCAACCCAGCAGGGTAAACAGCAAACAATACAGTCAGGAAAACCAATCAATACATCAAGAAATGAAATACAGCAAAATAAACAGCCATAGCAGCTCTGAATCAACATCTGGCTTCAAGTAATCTCCAATCAGTTACAGGCTTCAACAAGCATCAATCTCCATCTTCACGGCCTTCAGGTAAGGGCTTTGATCATCAGTCTTCTATCTGCAAGGGCTTTTCTTCAAACTCAAACCTCCAGGATGAGGGATCAGTCACAGGAGTAAATTGGGTGTTAAACAATTAGTTGACTACCAATGGTGGTAAACCAACTGCTTCTAACACAAAAGACATTTTCTCTCAAGAGTTCTATCTCTCAGACACTATCACCAAGCCTTCCAAAGGAAGGGGGTGAGTGTCTTAGAGAGACTCTGAATCACAGAGAAGAATGGATGCAGACAAGGCAATCCATGTTTGGAAAACAAACTTTCTAATCTAGAGCTCTGCCTAGCTCCTAAACCCTAGTCTCCTCAGCATCTGCTAGCAAGAATCTCCTCTTCAACTCTGGCAATTGATCTCCAATCTCTGGATCTTCAATGGCTTTCATCTCCTCAAGTCTTCAGCTCCCCCAAGTTCCCAGACAAACCCAATACCCAAACAATCAAGCAATAATCCCCAGAGGGCACACCACACCAGTCAATCAGATATACAGCATATTAATAGCAGTAGGGGAATCCTGACTTTTTCTAAGGGATCTAATAACTACCCATAGCCCCTATAGTCCCATAACTAAACTAGTCAAACCCTAAGCCCTGAGGGGAAAGAATCAAATCTCCTAAGTCATCACCTAAAAACCCTAGTTTGTTCATGTTATTCACACTTACACTAAGCACCTAAATTTAATTTCTAAAAATGGGAACTAAATTGAATCTACGTGTTCAATGTCTAACCTAAACAACCTAAAAAGAATGGATGAAAAATATTGAAGCAAATAATAGAACAAAAATTAACAAAATTATGTATGAAATGAAATTATGTAAAATGTTATTTACTTAGAAAATATGAAAACAATATCAAATAAAAAATAAAATGCCATTTTTATTTTTTTATAATTTTCTAGACATCCTAAAGAAAAATATGCAAAAAGAATGAATTAAAAATGATGATTTTTCCATTTATTATGATTTTTATAAGATGCATGAAAAATATAAAGAAAATAAAAAGAAAATGTAAAAAAAGATGGGAAAGGGTGCAAATAGAAACACGCTGCAGTTATAATCTCAGTTGGGCTGAGGAAGTGGGGGTGCGAATATCAAGTGTACAAGGCCCAGGTGCGCTCAGAAAACATTTGAGAAAATGCCAGAAAAATTAAGAAGGATTCGGTGTAAATAGCATCTCATTCATGTGTATTCGCTTGGGCTTAGTGAAAAGGGGGTGTGAATAGCTGTTGGATCCAAAGCCCACTCAGAGTATTTAAATGAAACGTCGCGTTTCATGTCCAATTCTTCCCTCCGTTTTCAACTTCAAATGTGGAGCGTTGGATGAGGGATTAAGTCAAAAGTCAAGCTGGGATCGTGTGGTGCCAGGATCATCTTCAACCTTGAGCCCAAACCCTAGCTCAGAAAAACCCTAACCATGCACATACCTTCGAGCTCCCTGTTCTCTCTCCCTGCTCCATGAAACCAGATACTTCCAACAGCAAACTTGCTCTATATCACTCCCTCTACACGTCCATGCCAATTGCTCATCCTAAAACTCACTCAATACAACAATTCGATAGGTGTAACAGATCTGATCCATCATTTTCCAACTGATATTGATCCTCTCAATTCTCTCTGGAACTCATCCTAAACTAACCTACAACTCACCCTGATCATTTTAAGCACCTAATCTAGGATTATCTCTCATGATTCTTGACATTCTAAGCTTCACCAGAATTAGTGCACCATGATCAATGTCCATGAAACTTGTCCAAACTCTCCAAAATCAATCATCTCACTTATCCTAACCAATCTATACTAACAATTCCCTATAATTCTCATTAAATCATGCAATTCGAATGAAGTTACCAACCTGTTGTGATGATGAAAACAGTTATGGAATACTCTTAATCCAATGCTTGAAAGGAGGGGAAACTGATCAGTGAACTTGGAGATGAGTTCTGTATGCAATCAAAGATGCTCCAAAGCTTTGAATCTCCTAGTTCCAAGATTCTTGCACTTTGAATGATGATGATGAATGGCACGACTCTTTGTTCAATTTGCCAAATAAATGTGTGGATTCTGATCTTTGTGTGATGATGATGAAGATTGAATCAAGAATATTGAAGATTGGTGAGAAATTGAGGGAGTTTTAGAAGCTTATGCAAGAATGGGAAAATGAATGAAAATTGAAGCTTTGAACCAATGGGAGCACCAACCCTTGCATGAATCAGCTTGTATGAATATATAGATGATGTAGGAACCTCCTAGAACATTGGAGAAATTTCCCTTGCATTTTTCCTTTTCAATTTGGATTATGTTACTTTCAATTCAAGCAACCATGGATAACTCACAAATCATGAACTAAACTCAAAATTACACTTTAGCCAATGTCTTTAAAATGCCCTTTCCATTCAAAATGACCTATAATTTTGCATCATTTGGCCAAGATATGAAAAATCTCATTTTTTAAGCCATTTTTCTTCATTAAATTCACCAATTTTGAAACCTTGTGCTATGGACTTTTCCAATCTCTCATGGTCACTTTTCTAGACTCAAAATGTCATTTGGAGCAAGTTTGATGTTGTGAGTTTTTCCATTTGAGGCCTCCTTGTATGAGTTTTGGACATAGGTTAAAATGACCTGTAATTCACAAATGACCAAAATACCCTTTGCTTGCCAAGACCATAATTTGAGTTCCACACATCATATGAAGGCATACTATACCATTCTAGAAAGCTAAGACAATGAGGAACAATTCTTATGTTGACCAGAAATTCATTTGAAATCTCCTTGAGGGGTAAAAATTGCTTGGAAGTTAAGTCACTTTCACAGACAAAATTTCAGACACCCCAGATGACCTGTAACTTGCAAGGACCATAACTTGAGTTCTATAAATCTCCTTGATGTCTTCCACCACTAAAATTAAAGGTCTTGAGATCCTCTACAAGTTTCATGTTGACCAAGAAGCTATTTGAAGCTTGAATTTTGACTTATCTTGCTTGGAAACTTGACCTAAACTAGGGGATTTTACACAGAAACCCTAATTTAGAGACTCCTCTTCTCCTTGATTTCTCTTGAATTCTTCTTAGCATAACAACATATCCTTGTTCTCCATGTCAAATGATGAACCCCACATCTCTCCAATAGCCCTTAATGCCTTTCAACCAGTCAATTGACCTAGAGTTGACCCAGGGTTGACCCAGATGAAACCCTAGTTGACTGTCTTCAACTGCAATACTTGTGATCACACCAATGACTTGTCTCCTTCTCCAAATGACTTTCTAAGTCCTCCAAGATGTCTAGATACTCCCCATGCCTTCAATTCACAGCTCATACTTTCCTTGATGATCCCCAGATACCCTCAGCCAGGAGATAGATGAACTGCTTGACCCATTGACTTGATAGCTTTCCAATTCTTTTCTGATGACTTGAATGAGATTGAATTAGGATAATAACCTCTTGATGGGCCTCTAGAGATGAGGATAATGATTGGTTCCCTGTTGAATGACTTGTTATGCTTATGCTATGCAGATGAGTAACCTATGTACATAACTCTATATGCAAATGCTAATGGTATTGAAACATGAACCAAATGAATAAGGTTGAGCAAATTTTAGGGTGCAACAGCTGCCCCTATTCAAGCGACTTGGACCCGATTGGGTGAAGAGCGAACGGCCTTCAGACATTCGCGGTACGAGACGGTTGAATACCAGTGAAACCAGAAATTTGCCAACCGCAAAATTAAATTGCGCTCCGGCTTGAGGAATGACATTCATCAGCTGAATCTGACTATTACAATAACCCACTGATCTCGTAACGACCACGCTGGGGATAACAGATTGCTTGCTTGTCCACATTAGGACTCTGTCTATCATCAATACGAAGAAGCCTCAACTAGAACCTGTCCACGGTAGGACTCCACTTGCCGTTAACCCAGAAAAATCTCGGCAACTCCGCTGGGGGATAGTTCGTATATATTCCTAATAAATCGTCCATGTTAGGAATAGACTCTTCCACGTTAGGAATAACACCATCCACGTAAGGAATCATCTCTTCTGCATCTGTCCACGTCAGGACTAAACTTTCCATCTTTCCACGTCAGGATGCAGTCTTCTTTTTCCACGTAAGGAGAACTATATCAATATGTCCACGTAAGGACCCCAATACCACTCGACATGCCCGCGTCAGGACTCCAATCTTTCCGCGTAAGGAATACAATCTTTCCACGTAAGGAGTACATCATTCTTCCACGTCAGGAATCAACTTTTCTTGAATCCGTCCACGTCAGGACTAAATTCTTCCACGTCAGGAATAATCTCTTTTGATTTGTCCACGTCAGGACCCCAATCCTTCCACGTAAGGAATTAACTTCTTTTCCACGTCAGGAATGCATCTCTTTCCACGTAAGGAATACTTCTTCTTCTTCCACGTTAGGAATAACTTCTTTGATCTGTCCGCGTCGGGACTAAACTCTTCCCCGTCAGGAATAATCTCTTTCTTTCCACGTCAGGAATCAATCTTGATATGTCCGCGTGAGGACTCAATCTTTCCACGTAAGGAATACCAACTTCTTTCCACGCAAGGAGAACATCGTCCACGTTAGGACCCACCTTTCCACGTAAGGAATCACAATTTTAACCTGCCCACGTGAGGACTCCCATCTCCTCTGTTGAGAAAGCCAAAACTTGTCCGCGTCAGGACTCACACCTTCGTCTGATCTGTCCACGTCAGGACCCACGCTTCGCCAACACGAAGAAAGATAACTGCTGAGAGCAAATGGTCCATGTCAGGACACCAACACAAAGAGTAATCAGTTCTGTCAACGTCGTGACTTCACATTCCACCCATTCCGGGAACCTGAATCTGACCACGTTAGGACTAACACATCTCATCAACCCGGGGAAATAAATCTGTCCACGTTAGGACGCCCACTTCTGAAGAAATCCCGCCAATATAGGAATAAATTGTCCACGTCAGGACTTAGTTCTCCATTGATCCCAACCCACAAACTTCTTTAGCACTGACGTGACAGCGACTTTGAGGCGGACTCTACTGGGGATATCTGGAAACCAAACTACCGGATGCCTGTTCTGATGACCGGAGGCCTCTGAAATTCTGATTCATGGAACCCCTGATGACAACTAACTCTGCCTGGGAATAAAGAGAAACTTATCCTGATAACTCTGTGGGGAATACGGCCGAAACTGACATTATCATTGGATGTCCCATGCCGAGATCTTGAATGTTTGGTAATTCATTTGAGCAGGAGTTCTCTCCACCTGAACTGCTAGAGTACAGAAACTGCTTCAGCAAAATAAATGCTGAAGATAATGCCGACTCCGCCGGGGATAGCCAGATGCTACAGAATCATTCCAGCAAAATAAATGCTGGAAGGGTGAAGTCAACCCTGCTGGGAAATTGGGAACTCAAACCAAACACCCTGTTAAGATAACCCCCTGCTGGGGAATAGCAGATGTGCACAGTACGATTGGCTTTCTGCTGGAGAATGAACTGATATTACACGGTATCCCTGACAAAATAAATGATAGGATCCACCACCAACTCTGCTGGGGAGAGTCTTGATCTTCGAGTTCCACTGGGAGGAAAGAACACTTGCTGAAAAGAGATCTCCACTGGGGATGGGACTATTCTCTCGGGGGAAATCAGCTGACTCCGCTGGGAGAGAGTGAATGACCCTGCGGGGAAAGATGAACCTGTCTGAATACAGCTCACAGATATTAATCTTAGGAGGCTAAACCAACTCTGCTTGAGATACAATGTCTGAATACAGCCTACAATCTTGGAATCACCAATTCTGTTGAGGATGAACAACTTTGCTGGATAATCCTTTTTTGCACAAGCTACGACTAGCTGGAGAGTTCGATCCTTCTTCAGGAAGAAACTGCATGACCTGCGTGAGGGCTGAGTCCCTCGTTATTGCAATCTTTTGATCATCTTCCTCGTACGGTTATGAAGCCTGCAACAATACAAACAAGACAAGACAAGCCTATGCAACCAAATCAATTCAGGTTAGTGACGTTATTTTCAGTTAATTCAAAGCTTTAGCAACTATTGGCAAGGGCCAGTGACGGTATGCACATGCTAGTTTCATCAAACTTAGACGTTAATCATGCACAAAACAGTAAAGAACAGTGTCAAATACTGAATAACGTATTTTATTGATTGGGCCCCTGAATGGGCGGAGTTTTGTACACGGGATGTAACTCCTGATATGAGGAAGCTACACAAAGCAAATATACAAGTATACAAGTATGCACAAGAAGCATAAATATTGACAAATGAAATTTTGTACACATGTCGGCAACGGGATGCAGACGAACACCACGAACTGAACCTCCTATGACTCGTCCGACTCTACTGCTTTCCCAGTATCCATACTTCCGAAGAGACTGTATCCGATAGTCGACCCCTTAGGTATATTCTCCCGCATTGATGCTCGGTGCAATGATCAAATTCGGACCGCAGTCATTTGCTTTTCAAATCCCTAACTTTTGCGTGAACCGCCCTTTACGGGTTTTCAGTTCACCGGGATACCCTTTTTTGCCGAAGTCGCCCAGTGTAGGTTTTCAACTTCGCGGGTGTACATTTTTTCAATTTCATCCCTAATTTTTGCCTGAACCTTTCATTCTGTTTTTGGTTCGCCAGGATGCCCCATTTTTGCCTGGACTCTCTTTTTCTGTCCAGCGGGTCAATTTTAAGCAAAGTATTTTTTAACCGCGTCCGAATTCACAGGTGACGTGAAGTCTTCACCATCCATAGTGGACAACAACAACGCTCCTCCTGAAAATACTTTTCTGACAACGTATGGCCCTTCGTAGTTGGGGGTCCACTTGCCCCTGTGATCTGCTTGCGGCGGGAGAATCCTTTTCAGCACAAGGTCGCCCGTCTGAAAGCTTCACGGACGTATCTTCTTGTCGTACGCTTTCTTCATTTGGCTATGGTACAAACGACCGTATGCTAGGGAAGCTAGCCTCTTCTCATCCATCAAACTCAGTTGATTCAACCTGTCCTTCACCCATTCGGCCTCGTCCAGCTGAACGTCTCGCAATACCCTCAGAGAAGGGATCTCAACTTCCAATGGTAGTACCGCTTCCATTCCGTATACCAACGAGAACGGAGTTGCCCCGATTGATGTGCGTACCGTCGTACGATAACCGTGCAGAGCAAAAGGTAGCATCTCGTGCCAATCCTTATAGGTCACCACCATCTTCTGAACGATCTTCTTGATATTCTTATTGGCCGCTTCAACAACGCCATTCATCTTGGGTCGGTAAGGGGAGGAGTTGTGATGTTCGATCTTGAAATTCTGACAGAGCTCCTTCATCATTTTGTTGTTCAGGTTTGAACCATTATCCGTGATTATCCGCTCGGGAATCCCATATCGGCAAATGATATCTCTCTTGATGAATCTGGCCACCACCTGCTTCGTTACATTTGCGTAAGACGCCGCTTCCACCCACTTGGTGAAATAATCGATTGCTACTAGGATGAACCGATGCCCGTTAGAAGCCGTCGGCTCAATCTTTCCAATCATATCGATTCCCCACATAGAGAATGGCCATGGCGATGACATTACATTCAGAGGACTCGGAGGCACATGGATCTTATCAGCATAGATTTGGCACTTGTGACACTTCCTCGCAAACTTGAAACAATCAGTTTCCATGGTCAGCCAAAAATAACCTGCCCGCAGCAGCTTTCTCGTCATAGCATGCCCACCTGCATGCGTACCAAAGGTACCTTCGTGTATTTCCTCCATGAGCATCTTTGCCTCTTTTTCGTCTACACAGCGCAACAATACCAAGTCGTGGTTCCTTCTGTATAAGACGCCATCCGGATTCAAGTAGAAATTACCCGCTAATCTTCTGAGAGTCTTCTGATCTTGACTGGATGCCCCAGCCGGATACTCTTTATTCTTCAGGAAATTAAGGATATCGAAATACCATGGTTTGCCATCAGATGCTTCATCAATAGCAAATACATAAGCTGGCCTGTCAAGTCGAGAGATGACGATTCGGGGAGCCTCATTCCAGAAGTTGACTTTGTACATGGAAGACAAAGTAGCCAGGGCGTCAGCCATTTGATTCTCTGCCCGCGGTACGTGATGCAATTCAACCTTATCGAAGAAAGGCAACAATCTCCTTGCATAGTTCATGTAATGTATCAAGTTGGGCTGACGTGTCTCCCATTCCCCTTTGATCTGATTCACCACCAGAGCTAAGTCTCCGTATACGTCTAGATTTTTGATTCGCAAATCAATGGCTTCTTCAAGCCCCATTATACAAGCTTCGTATTCGGCTTCATTATTGGTAACGGCAAAGGTCAATCGGGCAGTAAACGGGATGTGCGACCCGTGTGGTGTAGTGATGATTGCCCCTATTCCGCTACCGTAAGCGTTCACGGCTCCGTCAAATATCATCTTCCATTTGGAACCCAACTCCGGTCCTTCGTCTGGCAACGGCTCTTCACAATCTTTCATCTTTAGGTACATGATATCCTCGTCAGGAAAATCAAACCTCATCGATTGGTACTCTTCAATAGGCTGCTCCGCCAGATACTCAGACAGCACACTCCCCTTTATAGCCTTTTGCGAGACGTATTGAATATCATATTCAGTCAAGACCATCTGCCAACGGGCAATTCTACCTGACAACGCCTGCTTTTCAAATACATATTTGATAGGATCCATCTTCGAGATGAGCATGGTTGTATGATTCAGCATGTACTGCCTCAACCGCTTGGCGGCCCAGGCTAGCGCGCAACAAGTTTTCTCCAGCATTGAATACCGAGATTCACAATCTGTAAATTTCTTACTCAGGTAATAGATCGCATGCTCTTTTCTCCCTGTCTCGTCGTGTTGACCGAGAACACAACCCATGCTTCCCTCAAGAACCGTCAAATACATTATCAAGGGTCTACCTGCCACTGGGGGTATCAAAATAGGAGGCTCCTGCAAATACTGCTTTATTTTATCGAACGCCTTTTGACAATTTTCGTTCCACGTTACAGCTTGATCTTTCTTCAACAGCTTGAATAATGGTTCGCACGTAGCAGTTAGGTGAGATATGAACCGAGCAATGTAGTTCAACCTCCCTAAAAACCCGCGCACCTCTTTTTCTGTTTTAGGCGTCGGCATTTCTTGTATTGCTTTTATTTTAGCAGGGTCGACCTCTATTCCTCTTTCGCTTACGATAAACCCCAGGAGCTTACCCGATCTCACCCCGAAGGTGCATTTATTAGGGTTCAGCCTCATCCTGAACTTCCTAAGCCTTTTAAACAACTTCAGCATATTCACCAGATGCTCTTCCTCCGTCTGGGATTTGGCAATCATATCGTCAACATAAACTTCGATCTCTTTATGCATCATGTCATGGAAAAGAGTCGTCATCGCACGCTGATATGTTGCCCCAGCATTTTTCAAACCAAAGGGCATCACTTTGTAGCAAAATGTTCCCCAAGGCGTTATGAAAGTAGTCTTCTCCATATCCTCTGGCGCCATTTTAATCTGATTATAGCCTGAAAAGCCATCCATGAAGGAGAATACGGAGTATTGAGCAGTATTATCAACTAACACGTCAATGTGAGGAAGTGGAAAATCGTCTTTTGGGCTTGCTTTATTCAAATCCCGATAATCCACGCACATCCGAACCTTTCCATCTTTCTTTGGCACTGGTACGATGTTGGCAACCCATGAGGGATACTTCGTCACAGCCAGGAAACCAGCGTCCCATTGTTTTTGAACTTCCTCTTTGATCTTCATTGCCATATCTGGTCGAGTTCTGCGAAGCTTTTGTTTGACCGGCGGGCAATCTTCTTTCAGTGGCAGGCGATGCACAACCATGTCTGTATCGAGCCCTGGCATATCTTCATACGACCAAGCGAATACATCACTATACTCTCGGAGTATTTCAACCAGTCTTCGCTTGATATCACTCTGCAGCGCGGCTCCGATACGAATATTCTTCTCAACCCCTTCCGACCCCAAGTTGATAATTTCGATGACCTCATCGTGAGGCAGAATGGCTCTTTCCTCTTGCCTCACCAACCAAGACAGTTCTTCAGGAACATCACTATCTTCGACAACCTCTTCTTCAGCCTGAAACACCGGGTGCTCAAAGTCGGGACGAGTCATAGGTGGTTCAAGGATGTCATCTGAAAATGTTATCCTGCAAAAGGAATGGTTAAGTGCTTCAAAATGCGTATAAATCGAACAACCACGTTGCCATTTTATTGAAAAATATAAAACATGAAAGACAGGGATTACAGTATTTACACATGAAAAAAACGCCGTTTATTTAATGATTGACACGCAATATTCATAACAACACAGCCCTAAGCAAATCCTGATGCCCCGGGCAAGACATCAAATTATTCAACAATTAATAAAGCAAAGCATTACTGTTTAAAAGTCACAGGAACAAGCTCCTGAATAGACCAGTTGCACAGTCCTTGTCCTGGCGTGCTTGGCTGAATCCAGGCATCCATATTGCAGTCGCTGTCTCCTTCATCAGACTCCGAAGCAGCATTGACAGTTTCGTGACACACTCCACTGGCAGAGATGGTGATTGGCCTTCTGAAACGGGGTACCCCCACGGAAGGAGTTGAGGACGACGGTTGGTATCCCAGCCCGAACCGGTCCATCTTCACAGGAATGTCCAGCACTTTGCCCCAGCCCTTTGCTTCTCCTGCTTCTACTAGAGCTTGAGCTTCTTTATACGATGAGACGGCTATCTCCGACGCTTTGCTCGGCTCGGGACCTTTGTCCTTGATGCGCAAACCCTCAAATGCCTGGCAGGGTGTTTCGTGGATCTCTCCGTCGACTTCCACATATTTAAATGACGACAGATGGCTGACCAGGATGTCCTCTTCTCCGCACACGGTGACTACGCTGTCTCCGACCATATATTTTAACTTCTGATGTAGGGTAGACGTGACTGCCCCCGCCCCATGAATCCAAGGTCTTCCAAGCAAGCAGCTGTACGCAGGCTGTATATCCATGATATAAAACTCAGTTGCAAACACCTCCGGCCCCACCTGCAGAGGCAATGTGATCGACCCAAAGACTGTTCTCCGCGTGCCATCAAACGCTCTGACTACCAAATCACTGGGCGTACACAAGATTCCTCTGACATCCAGCTTCATCATCGCCTTCTTGGGCAGCACATTCAAAGACGATCCGGTGTCAACCAACACGTGTGACATTACTGATCCTCTACACTCGACAGATACGTGCAGCGCCATATTATGATCTCTCCCTTTTGGAGTTAAGTCAAAGTCAGTAAATCCTAGGCTGTGGCCTGCATTCACATGTGCCAACACTCCTTCTAGTTGATTCATGGAGACGTCTTGGGGTACAAAAGAAGTATCCAGGACTTTCAGCAACGCATTTCTGTGGGCTTCCGAACACAACAGCAATGACAGGATAGATATTTTGGACGGCGTCTGCTGCAGATGCTCCACAATCTTATAATCACTTTTCCGAATCAAGCGCATGAACTCTTCTATGTCTTTCGATGCCGATTCTTTGTCACTTGCTTGTGCCGGGACATTCTCAACCGCTTTCCCTTTCCCTTTCGCTAGTCTTTCAGCCTCCACTTCAGGGGATATAAAGATCCTACCACTCCTTGTCATACCTCCTGAACCAACAACATTATCCACAGTCTCGGCTGGCTGCTTGTTAACATCAATCTTTATCCCGTCACAATACACCTCCAACCCATATGACCAGGGGACTGCTTTCGTGCTCTCGTATGGGATCGGCCCGGCCTTAGTTATGGTGATCGGTGGTCGCTGAGCTGGTGCTGCAATAGTAATTGTCTTTCGAGG
Source organism: Lathyrus sativus (assembly GCA_963859935.3). Lineage (NCBI taxonomy): Eukaryota > Viridiplantae > Streptophyta > Magnoliopsida > Fabales > Fabaceae > Lathyrus > Lathyrus sativus. The sequence continues at coordinate 63,773,689 of OZ012738.1, read as the reverse complement.
AATCGTTACAGTGGCCACATCACTTCGACTATCTGTTACCGCCCTTGCAGGCTCTTCAGTTGCTGCTTGGTCAAACTGCAATGTGCCTTCATCAATTAAAGCCTGAATACCTTTCTTCAAATCATCACACCCCCCAGCTAGGGTCTAACATTCTAAGCAGTACTCGTCACATCCCGGGTAAACACCCCCTTGCAACAGTCGGCTCTTTATCTCGCTCAGCGGCGTCTTCAAGTCTTCGACATTCATAATCAGATTCAACCCTTCCTCAGTCAGAATGGCGTTGGCCCCATGATTAGGCATGGGTTTCTGCACTATATTCGGACCTGCCGTTCCGAAGTTGATAGTCTTATTGTCCAAAAGGTCCTGCACAACATGCTTAAAAGCATGGCAACCTTCTATATCGTGACCTGGTGTAACACGGTGGGAGAACTGACTTTAAACAATGTTGCGGATAGCAAGAGTCGCCACCGACTTTTATTTTATCCATAAGGAAAGGTTATAAAAGAACAGGAAAGACCTTAGAGAATATTTTGGGTCCGGGGGGTAGGTTATGAAAAGGGAAGGTGTTAGCACCCTTTTCATCCATGGTGATCCATGGGCTCTTAGGTACTTAAGCTCACTTTTGAATTGTTTTGAAAGTGTAGTGTGTGAATAGAAAATTTTCAGAATAGTTAATAAATAATCCATGTAAGGATGTGTTAAGAACTTGTTTGAAAACTTGTTGAAAATTTGTTTAAGTGTGAAACAGTTTTGAAGTGAGCAAGCACCTAGGAGTAACCTACCCTAATGTTTAAAGGTCTTTCTTATTCTTTATTCTTTCCTTTAGTAAGACTATCCCTACTATAATGGAGTAGGTAGTCCTTACTTTGGATGTCAAGGGACATGTGAGGGACGATTGGATTTTGAAGGCCATTGTGGGATGTAATAAGCACATATAAGGGACCATCATCATTTTTCGAAAGGGACTCGATTCGTAAAGGCAACCATAAGGGACTTTGATGATTTTTTCATTTGAGGGACTTGCTTTATACACCCCACTTAACCATTATTCGTAGGCAACTTGAGGGATATCCTTAGGAAGTGAGACGGCGATTAAAATCGACTTACGTGTGTGACGTGTTTATTTTAATTATCTTTATTTAAAAGTGATCTAAATTTATTTTAATATTACATACATGTTGTTACACTCCCTAATTACTAACCATAATAATAATTAAATAATTAAACAACTTTACATCCAAGAAACAATTACAAAATAATAAGCAAAATAATTAAATAGCAAAGATAAATAAAATATAAATAAGCAATAAATAATAAAGGGGGTTAATTCTAAGTTTACTCGGCAAGACATCGCATCTTGTGCCTACGTATCCTTACGGGAGTGGAATCAGAGTAATCGTAGTTCCCCTCAAAAGGGAGGTTAGAGACTTCTTGACTGTGGTCAAGGTCTCACGGGGAATAAACATGTCTTAAGGACATGCTTACGTGGAGTGTAGAAACTCCAAATCTCTATGTTGAATTGTTAAGTTGTAATTAGGGTTAAATTAGGTTAGGGATTCCACGGCGGGAAACCCTAAAATGAGCGCGGCGGCTCTTTGACCTAATGCTAGGGGTAAAAGTTGTAATTTTGCCTGCGGCGAGGCATTTGTGAAAAATTTAGGGTTTGTAGTTTGTAGTTTTGCGGTTGAGGACTATTGACGCGGCGGTCATATGCTAGACCTAATTCCTTCGGATGTGTGTAGTGCGACAGAAACAGTGGTAAACGCGTGAGATAATTGAATCATGCAAACAGAGAGATAATGTCATAATTTAACCATGTAAGCAGAAATTTAAAGGCAGAAATTAAAGCGCGATTGTTAGGATTCGCGAGATTACATGATAGGAGCAGATACAATATGATAATGAAAAATTTAATCAATGATAAACGAATTTAAAACAATCAGTTGAGTAACAAAAAACAAGAGGATGTTAGTAGGGTTAGGCATAAATACAGTGGATAATGAGATAGTGCAGAAAAAGATGTAAATTTAGAGTTTTTTTATTGTTTTGAAAAAAAAGATTTTAATTTAATTTATAAAAGAAAGAATAATGTTAGTTTAAAAAAATACTTTAATTTTAATCTTAAAAAAAGTTTCAATTTGTATTAAGAAAAAGTTTTAATTTTTAAAAAAAAATTTAAGTTATTTATTTTAAAAATAAAAAAAAGGTCTTTACTTATTATTATAAAAAAAGAAAAAAAGTTTAATTTAATTAAAAGCTTTACTTTATTTTATTTTTAAATAAATAACCTAATAAGATTTAAAAATAATAAAATTAAAATATAATAAGAAAAATTGTAAAATAAAAAAAGTAAATAAAGAGGAATTGGGCCGGTGATCAACCCGAACCCAACCCCAATCGTGGCAATCAAAAATATTGAGATTTAGGGTTTGAGACCCCCAATCTCCTCTCGAACGGCGCCGATCCACTCTCTTCATCTCCTTTGCTTCGTTTTGCTGCGATCTGGTTCCCTAAAAAACGAAAAAAAACAAAGCGAACTACATGGTTAGTGGTGATGTCTCACGTTTTCAAGGGCGTTTGTCGATGATGATGGTTGTGGATGTTTGACAAAAGCGATGATGATGTCAATAATCTGAGCTTGAGGGGGATTTGCTCGTCGTTGAGGCGGCGCCGGTGAACCACCCTCTGTGGGTTAGTTCGCGAGTTCCTCTTGGTGACGATCTTCGTTCGTCCTCCTCTAGGGTTTCTACGCAGTGATCTTCTTTCGGCCGTTTTTCGCACACTCTCCCCTTTTGTCTAGGGTTTGCGATCTTCGTTAGGGTTTCTCCGCGATCTGGGTGTTCTTCGCTCTCTTTCTCGCGGTTATGTTCTAGGGTTTCAACTCCTCCTTTTCACAGGTGGTATCCTTCTATTTATATATGCTTTGATTTATCTTTTGGGCTTTCAATCTGTGTTGGGTTCACGTTACTCTTGAATGATTTTGCTGGATTTGATTTGATTTGATTGCGATCGGATGTTTTCTGATATGAATCTGGTACTGATTGAACTCTGTTTCCTCTTTTGGGATTTGATTGGTCCCAATATATTCTTCTTTCTTCTTTCGGTTGCAACCTTCATTATTATTGATTTGATTTCCTTGTTTTCCTGATAGGGTTGGATCGGTTGATCTCTTTGGATTTTCGGTTATTGCCTGAAGTGGATCCTTATCCATTTGGACTCGTTTGTGCAAACCGACCCTGTCATGGATTTTCAATCCATTTGGATTCTGATGACCTGGTTTATTTCGATTGATATCTAATGACGCTTCATTGATTTTTGCAGATGTTCGAACCACTTTCATTTTGACATCCAGCACCCTGATTCGGATTTCATTCTGATTTGAACTTGGTTCCATCTGATGCAATTTGTATTGATATCTGGTTTTCTATTTCGAACATACATTCACCTTTCTTCTTCTTCTTTCAGAGGGAACTCTAAGAGTCGGATATTGCTGGATTGATGCCGCCGAGGGAGGTTCGACACGGTGATGATGACGACTTGTCTGAACCGTCGAGAAGATGACACTGCTACCATTTGCCTTTGATTATGTTCTAGTGACAATGACCTTCGGGTGCTGAGCGAAAAAATACCGTATGTTGTGTACTTTCGATGTTCGGTAGGGAATTGGCGACAGGCTTTGGCCATTGCCCTTCCAGCCGCTCGAAAGTTACGCCCGATGATGAACAACCTGAGGGCTATGTGACACTTTTCTTCTGAAGCTGGATATGATGTTTGTGAACTCATTTGCAGATGTAATCGAGGATTTGTTTGGTGCTTCTGATATCGTTTGTATCTATTTCCGCTTTTGACGTGTAGCCCATGATTTGGACTTGTTTCTGATCTAGTTTTTTGGTTCGACTTGCCTTTGGCTTTCCTTACTTGTTTGATCTCAGAGCTGCTGCTAACATTGTAGCTTATCTGCTTTGATCTTGAACCAAGTTTGATGGCCTGATATTCAGATTGTTGTTGTTGGCTATTGTTGTCTGATAACAGGGCTTATGTGTTGCGTGCCATTGAAACTGGTTCGGACGAGGCCTTACCTTTAACTGATGCTGCTGAGACTTTTTGATACTTTGTCCTATGTAATTTTGACACAGCTTGTTTTGTGTCTCATTTTTCTGTTCTGTTTGAACTGATGCAGCTTGATACCATAGTTTGGTTTCTCTTGTTCTGCTTTGGACTTGATTTTCATTCTGTTTGGTAACAGATTTGTTTCTTTGGTGAATATTCATACCTGTATTGGCGCGAGCCCCTTCCTAGTTTTGTTTATGCTTTGAGTTTTGATGATGCTTATGGCTTTTCAGGTGTTGGAAGTTTCGGAACCAAAGCGACTCGGACCTGCCGGCATCCGGGTCTGAGTCAGAACTTGCCTATGTTGCCTTATTCTCGTATCAGTTTGGAAATCCAATCGCGGCAAAACGAATCAGTCCCACTTCTTTTATTTTTTCTATCTCTCGGATGTCCCGTAACGATAAGAACGGGTATTACCTGATCTGACGCCCACGGCGCGGATCGGTAACGGGGGTAGGACGCAGCTTCGGTTGTGCCACTCCCGGCACTCGATGATGACATTGTTCTGAGAGTGTCAAAAAACTCCTAACCTTTTTCTATATTGTTTGTTTTGCTTTGATGTGCAGGTTAGTCGAGATTTGCGGCGAAGCTCAAGGGCCAACATGAAGACACTTAGCATTTTTAGGACTTAGGATTTTTAGATTTAATGTAATTCCTTGTAGCAGCAAAAATGTGAAACAATCTCCCTTTTGTATAATGCAATCTTTATGAAATAAAATTCCCAACACTTTGAATTTATTTATATTTTATTCTTAGTTAAAAAATATAAACAATTGTGAATAAATCCACAAGTATTTAAATTCGTTAACATAGGCATAAAACATAAATATTCCCAAGTGGTATTCTTATTGGTGCACTCGTCTCATTTGTAATCCTAATCTCATCATCCGATTAAAATGTTAACCAACCATTTCATAACCAAACACCTATGGGCACCGTAATCACAACATTTTCAGCATCAACAGTAAAACTAATCGTAATTAAATTCCACTGACCAAACCGCTAAAATCTCAATATGATCAGAACTGGTGATAGATAAATGCCTCGAAACCAATACGTATCAAATGCCTCAGAATTTTAATAACAGCCCGTCTTCAAGGAATTTGTAGAATGTGTAAAATGACCAAAATACCCCTGGAACCAAATCTCTCTTTGATGTTGGCAAAAAAAATCATGAAGTTTGACTTTGGTTTGACCACAGTTGACCTCAGTTTGACTTTTTAACTGCATTGACTGCTTTTGACTTATCTGATCATCTGACTGAGCAAACTTTTGAGAAAAGTCTTGAAACTTGACATGGGGGTTCTTATACACATATAAGATGTTATGAACTTCATGAAAGGTTATGCAAGTTGTTGGAGAACTTGTGAACCTTGTGAACCTTCTTAGAACACAAAGTCTTGTATTGTGAGGGCAAATTTTGGGGTGCAACAGCTGCCCCTGTTCAATTTTCTGAAACCTGAGGGGTTAGATTGGTATATTTGCCAGTCGTAACCTGGAAGGTTGAAGGGGATTGAACACAAAAGCCCAAAAATTTGCACTCACCAGTGCACTAGAGTGGTACAGATGGCTAGTTGAATATGATTGAGTGGGCTTAAAGATGCCACTAGGGGGGGAGCAGTTCAAAATATGGGTGTATGATGAAAGCTGTCAGGAGTCTGGAATAATAATGATGTAGCAGCATGTCTTCATGAGGATAGAGCAATCAATAGTGATAACCCTAAAGCAGTCTTGAAGCAATGATATGATTTCAGGAGGATAGAACAATGAATGGTTCTAAAGCAGTCTTGAAATAATAATGTGATATGTCTTCAGGAGGATAGAGCAATCAATAGCTCTAAAGCAGTCTTGAAGTAATGATTTCAGGAGGATAGAGCAATGGATAACTCTAAAGCAGTCTTGAAATAATTAGATGGCTTCAGGAGGATAGAGCAATGAATAGCTCTAAAGCAGTCTTGAAGTAGTAATATGACCTCATGAGGATAGAGCAATGAATAGCTCTAAAGCAGTCTTGAAGTAATAGGATGATTTCAGGAGGATAGAGAAATCAGTAGCTCTAAAGCAGTCTTGAAGTCATGAGAGGCTATCAGGAGGATAAAATAACCCTGAGGTTACAATAAAGCAGTCCCAAAGTAATAAGAAGCTCATCAGGAGGATAAAGTAACCCTGAGGTTACAATAAAGCAGTCCCAAAGATCATAAGCTTGTTTGTTGGATAATTAACCTGAAAACAAGGTAGCACTCTGTATAACAACATTAGTTTATGCTTTATGTATGCATGTATGACATGATGCACTTAGGTAATGTACTATAGACATATATGTTATGGTATGATGTAAATGATGTATGTATGATATGACACCGCTGGAAGTGTCTGGATATCCTTGTATAACAACTGCTGGCCAAGGAAAATAAATCCCGATTCGTTGTTGAAGAATATATAACCCTCCGTCTGCTGGGGATAACAAGGTATAGATAACCTCCCGTTGTTGGGGATAACAAGGTATAGATAACCTCCCGTTGTTGGGGATAGTAGGGTATAGATAACCTTCGTTTTCGTTTGATAGTAGGATAAGTATAACATCCCGTCTTCGTTCATCGTGCCCTTATTGGAAAGTAATTTCCCGTATATCCGTATGAGGATAAAAGAGATGGATATAAATCCCAGGGGAGATTAGACTTTGTGAAAATGGATTAGTCCTACTGATGGTTTGTAACTGTCTTGTAAAGATGAACCGGCGAGGCTTCGTTGAAATCCTTCCCTCGTTCGTCCTTAGTAAATACTATTACTGCATTTTCATGCGTTTCTGGTAAACATCAATCATATTAAAAGCATACATGCATTTCTGGTAAACATCAATCATATTCAAAGGCATACATACATTTAAACACAACCAATGGACGTTTCGCTTATGTAAATAGGGTAAAAGTAAATCTGGATTCAAAAGATGGAATTTATTTATATCAAAAGTGACCCATACACGGGTAAGTTTGTACAAGGAGACATAAACCCTAGTAAGAGAATTTTGTCATGAAGTTTTACAAAAAGAATCAGCTATGTGGGAAATAATCCTATTGAGTTTCAATTCTACTATTGCCACTCAAGTATCTCATCTTCTTGCTGTTGAGACGGAAACGATTGGATTGAGCTTTATCTGTTTGAGCTTGAGTAAGTAGTACAACTGGTTGCAGTTTCATGAGTGATCCAAAAGAGACATAGTCATACGCTTTAATCCCTAACTTTTGCCTGGATTGCCCTTTCAGGTTTTCAATCCACCGGGATACCCTTTTTTGCCCAAGCCGCCTTTTCAGGTTTTCGACTTGCCGGGTGTACATCTTTTTATATATATATCCCTAATTTTTGCCCAAACCCTTTTGGTTTGCCGGGATGCCCTTATTTTTGCCTAGGCCTGTCAACCTAGCGGGTCTCTTTTTATGCGTAGTATTTTTTAACTATGTCTGCGTTTACAGGTTGTGGGAAGTCTTCACCATCCATTGTAGTCAGTATCATGGCACCTCCTGAGAACACTGTCTTGACTACAAATGGTCCCTCATATGTTGGAGTCCACTTGCCCCTAGGATCACCTTGTGGTAATATGATACGCTTGATTACCAAGTCACCAGCCTGATATACCTTTGGCTTAACCTTCTTGTTAACAGCTTTGATCATCCGTTTCTGGTACATCTGGCCATGACAAACTGCTGCTAACCTTTTCTCATCAATCAAATTTATCTGGTCAAGTCGAGTCTGAATCCACTCATCTTCATCCAAGCCTGCATCCTTCATAATTCTCAAGGAGGGGATCTGAACTTCAATAGGCAGAACTGCTTCCATACCATAGACTAAGGAGAATGGGGTTGCCCCTGTTGAAGTACGTATTGTAGTACGATAACCATGCAGAGCAAATGGTAACATCTCGTGCCAATCCTTGTAAGTAACAGTCATCTTCTGTACAATCTTCTTAATGTTCTTATTAGCAGCTTCAACTGCCCCATTCATCTTTGGACGATACGGAGAAGAGTTGTGATGCTTAATCTTGAACTGCGTACAGAGATCAGTAATCATAGTGTTGTTCAGATTAGAGCCATTGTCAGTGATAATCCTTTCAGGGATACCATACCTACATATGAGATTATTCTTAATGAACCGAGCCACAACATTCTTAGTCACAGATGCAAATGAAGCTGCCTCTACCCACTTCGTGAAGTAATCAATAGCAACCAGGATGAAACGATGCCCATTAGAAGCAGTAGGCTTGATCTCACCAATCATATCAATGCCCCACATGGCAAAGGGCCAAGGAGCAGTCAACACATTCAATGGAGATGGAGGTACATGTACTTTATCAGCATAGATTTGACATTTGTGACATGTTCTGGAGTGTTGATAGCAATCAGCTTCCATGGTAGACCAATAGTAACCTGCTCTCAAAATCTTCTTTGCCATGGTATGACCACTAGAATGAGTGCCAAAGGTCCCATCATGCATCTCTTCCATAATTTCTGTAGCTTCCTTCTTATCCACACAACGAAGCATAGTTGAATCATGATTACGCTTATACAGAATGCCATTACTCAGAAAGAACTTAGCAGAAAACCTTCTCAGGAACTTCCTATCTTTGACAGATGCCCCTTCAGGGAACTCCTGAGCTTCAAGATAGTTTTTCACTTCATAGAACCAAGGCTTCTCCTCTGCCCCTTCAGTGTCAATCTCATTGCAGTATGCAGGCTTCTCAAATCTATCAATGGTAATCTTGGGAGCTTCATCATCCCAGCTTATCTCAAACATAGATGCCATGGTGGCCAATGCGTCTGCCAACTGATTCTCTCTTCGTGGAATATGTCCAAAAGTAATCTCTTTGAAATGTGGGATCAAAGACAACACATGTTCTCTGTAAGGAATGAGATTATCATGCTTTGTATCCCAATCTCCTTTAATATGACTTACTACCAGGGCTGAATCTCCATACACCTCAAGGAACTGAATCTTCATATCAATAGCAACTTGCATACCCATGATACATGCCTCATACTCAGCCATGTTATTGGTACAATAGAAACAAAGTCTGGCAGTAATCGGGGTATGACAACCTTCAGGGGAACTAATCACAACACCAACACCATTACCATGTGCATTGGAGGCACCATCAAAAACCATAGTCCATCGAGATCCTTGTTCAGGTCCGTCATATTGTCCAGGTTCTTTGGTAACAGACATAATGTCTTCATCAGGGAACTCAAAATTCATTGACTGGTAATCATCTACTGCTTGATGAGCCAAATGATCAGCAACAACACTCCCCTTAATGGCCTTCTGAGTAGTATATTGTATATCATATTCCGTCAAGATCATTTGCCATCTTGCAATTCTTCCGGAGAGAGCAGGTTTCTCAAATATGTACTTGATTGGATCCATCTTCGAAATCAACAAGGTAGTATGGGTCAACATATACTGTCTTAGTCGGCGAGCAGCCCATGCCAAAGCGCAACAAGTTTTCTCGAGCAGTGAGTATCTTGTTTCACAGTCGGTAAACTTTTTGCTAAGGTAATATATTGCCTGCTCTTTTCGACCAGACTCGTCATGTTGCCCCAATACACACCCCATTGAGTTGTCTAATACTGTTAAATACATAATCAAGGGTCTTCCATCAACTGGTGGCATTAAAATTGGAGGTTCTAGCAAATATCTCTTGATTTCATCAAAGGCAGTCTGGCACTCATCATTCCATTCCATCACCTGATCTTTCTTCAACAACTTGAAGATTGGCTCACAGATGGTAGTTAATTGGGAAATAAATCTTGCAATGTAGTTCAATCGTCCCAAGAAACCTCTAACCTCCTTCTCCGTACGGGGAGCTGGCATCTCTCGTATAGCTTTCACTTTTGCAGGATCCACTTCAATACCTTTTCCACTGACAATGAAACCCAGGAGCTTTCCAGATCTAACTCCAAAAGTACACTTGTTTGGATTTAATCTCAACCTGTATTTCTTCAACCTCTCAAACAACTTGTGCAGATGATCAAGATGTTGTTCTTCATTCTGAGACCTGGCTATCATATCATCCACATATACCTCTATCTCATGATGAATCATATCATGAAACAAAGCCACCATAGCACGCTGATATGTTGCCCCTGCATTCTTCAAACCAAATGGCATTACCTTATAGCAAAAGGTGCCCCACTGTGTCACAAATGTAGTCTTCTCCATATCTTCAGGTGCCATCTTGATTTGATTGTAACCAGAGAAACCATCCATAAAAGAGAATACCTTATGCTGAGCAGTGTTGTCTACCAGAATATCAATATGAGGAAGTGGAAAGTCATCTTTAGGGCTAGCCTTGTTCAGATCTCTGTAGTCTACACACATACGTACCTTACCATCTTTCTTAGGAACTGGTACCACATTTGCAACCCACTGAGGATAAGAAGTTACGGCCAAGAACCCTGCATTGAACTGTTTCATTACCTCTGCTTTGATCTTTTCTGACATTTCAGGACGCATACGACGAACCTTCTGCTTCTTTGGACGACAATCTTCTTTCACTGGCAAACGGTGAACCACAATGTCTGTATCCAACCCTGGCATATCTTCATAAGACCAAGCAAAGATCTCCACATAGTCACGTAGCATCTGAATCAACCTGCTCTTGACACTGTCCTCTAAATCAGCCCCTATCTTGACCTCTTTTCTGTTTTCTTCAGTTCCCAGATTCACAACTTCGACTGGCTCTTCATGTGGCTGTATAGCTTTCTCTTCTTGTTGTAACAACCTAGCAAGCTCTACAGGTATTTCACAATCGTCCTCGTTTCCGTCTTCAGTTTGATAGATCGGATTCTCGAAATTGTAATTGGCAATAGTAGAACTGTTATCAACCGGATCCAGAGTGGATGAGGATCTGCATTTTAGTGACGTGGGTGTGTGTAAGAACACATAGCTGATAAAGCAAAAATAAAAGAAAAAGAAAGACAAGGAACACAATATTTACGAAAACGAAACGTCCACTGATTTTATTGAATGAAGTATGCAAATGAAATGATAACCCGTAACAAGCACACCATTGTGCCCCGGGTAAGGCACATGGCTTGAAAGTTTTAATTGTTCCAGAAATTATAAATTTAAAAACATAACACAGTAATAGTATTTACTCCTGACTAAAGGAGATAGGGATAACATCTTCAGCTGTCCAATTATTGAGTCCAGCACCCACAGTAGGAAAAATCCATGCCTCCAAGTTGTAGTCTTCATCTTGATCTCCCACAGCATTGATAACCCCTTGATTGGTGATACGAACAGCACGGGCATGACGGACAGCCTTCTGGGACTCTGCAGTGAAACCCAAACCAAACTTGTCAGACTTGTATGGAATATCAGGAAGCTGACCCCAAATAGTACAACCACCTTCTTCCACCACAGCTTTTTCATCATTGAGGGAGGCCATTGCCATTGTTGGAGGGTTTCTGATGACCACAGGAACCTTCTTCACAGCAGGAGGAGTCACACAATCCTTAACAGCCCAGGGAACCACTTCAAATGACTGACATGGAGTTTCAATGTATTCACCTTCTACTTCCAGATACTTGAAAGTATTTACATGGCTGACAAAGTATTCTTCCTCTCCAAAGACAGTAACAACTTTTCCATTCACCGGATATCTCAACTTTTGATGTAATGTGGAGGTCACAGCACCTGCCCCATGGATCCAGGGACGACCAAGCAGACATGAGTACGAAGGACGAATATCCATCACATAGAATGTAGCAGTAAACACCTGAGAGCCAACCTTGATTGGAAGATCAATTTCCCCATGCACTACTCTTCTAGAACCATCAAAAGCCTTTACCACAATATTACTGGGCTTCAATACCGTATCTTCAGGACTCAGCTTGTTCAGGACTTCCTTAGGCAACACATTCAGAGAGGAACCATTGTCTATCAGCACATGAGACAGGGTAGTGCCCCTGCATTCAATTGAAATATGCAAGGCCCTGTTATGATCCCTCTTGGCAGGGGTCAAGTCAGCATCAGAAAATCCTAACCCGTTGTCATAGGTCAGGTGAGCAACACAATTCTCAAACTGGTCCACAGAAATTGCACTGGGTACATGAGCCATCTTTAGAAACTTGATCAATGACTTGGCATGAGCCTCAGAACATAATAACAGGGAGAGCATAGAAATCTTTGAGGGAGTATGCCCCAGCTGATCAACAATATCATAATCACTCTTGCGAATGATTTTCAATACTTCTTCCATCTGCTTAGAGAGGTCATCAGCAGCTGGCACATCAGTAGATACAGGCTCAATAACAGGACCCTTGCCCCGAGCATCAGTGGTGGAAGTAACAGCAGGAGTAACTGCACTCTTAGAAGCAACTGGAGGAGAGAAGACTCTTCCACTACGAGTGATCTTGCTAGATCCAGCAATATTATCAATGTCAACAGGCATATCAGGTAAAGGCTCCTGCTTGACACCATGGATGTAAACATCAGACCCATAGTGCCAAGGCACAGCTTTGTCGGATGTATAAGGAATAGGACCAGGAGTGGTAATGATCAGAGGAGCTACTCTGGCTTCAGCAACAACTTTCACAGGACCTTCAGCAGTAATCTTGATTGGGCCCTGATGAGTGATTTTAATGGGACCCTTTGAAGTGATTCTTAGTGGTACTTTGTCAACCATGTCAACCTCTTCAATCTCCTTACCCTGAGTCAGATGATCCACCATACTTTCTACAGATGCTGGTCTTCTTTCAAACACTATAGTATATTTATCCATGAGACGTTGAATCCCATCTCTCAAAATGAAGCAACTATCCGGCTTATGGGTACAATATAGACAATCTTCATGACAACCTGGAAAGATCCCAGCTTGTACTAACCTCTTTTTGATAACAGACAATGGTGTGCTCAACTCCATAACTGAATAGACATGCAGATCTTCATCAATATCTTCATCAATGGCGTTGACAGTCTTCTCGTGATTTGGCATTGGAGCTGTAATCACATTTGGAGTACCTGGTGGATCAAACTCAATTTCTCCAGCATCAATCATATCCTGAATTTTGTTCTTCAAGACCCAGCAGTTATTAGTATCATGTCCTGGACAGTTTGAATGATATGCACATCGTGCATTGGGATTGTACTTGGGAGAGGTAACATTGGGATTCTGAGGAGCCTCCCTCAGGGTAATAAGTTCAGCCTTCAACAAGTGTTGCAATGCCTGAGCCATTGACATGTTGATCTTCGTGAACTGTCTTCTAGCCCTCTGTTGGTTGCCTTGAGGCTGCTCTGTTGTTGCAGGAGTTGGATTTGAAATATGAACTGCACTAACAGACTGATGCCTTCTGTTACGATCAGGCTGACCATACACAGCATTAGATTCTTTCTTCCTAGTGGGAGGCTTCTTTGCAGCACCTGATGAAGAAGTGCCCACTTGGATCTTACCACTCTTGATACCATTCTCTACTCGCTCTCCTGTCATGATCAACTCAGTGAAGCCAGATGATGAGCTTCCAATGAGATGACTGTAAAACGGACCATTCAGCGTACACATGAACATATCAACCAACTCCCTATCAGTCAAAGGGGGTTGAACTCTTCCAGCTAAGTCTCTCCACTTCTGAGCATACTCCTTAAAGCTTTCTTTGGCACCCATAGACATGCTTTGAAGCTGCATGCGAGTGGGGGCTAAGTTAGCATTGTATTGATACTGCTTGTAGAAAGCTTCAGCAAGGTCATTCCAATCTCTGATGTTGACACTCTCCAACTGATAATACCACTCTAGCTGAGCTCCAGATAAACTCTCTTGAAAGAAATGGATCCACAACTTTTTATCAGCAGTGTGGGGTTGAATTCTTCTGACATAAGACCTCAGATGCAATTTGGGACAAGAGACCCCATCATAGACAACAAATGTAGGAACTTTGAACCCAATGGGTATGACCACCCCAGATATCAAGCTCAAATCCTCAAAATCCAGCCCAGATGATTTCTGTAATTCCATAGCATCCATTCTATCCACCAGCATCTTGAATTTGTCTTCGTTAGGCTCATGGTAGTAGTTAGCCTCAGAATCAGAGTCCCCCATAGTGTTGTGGAGACTGCCTCTCTCCTGCTCAGATCCTTCAGATTCATAGTCTTCAACCTGTTCCTTGGTCTTGTCAGGACCTTTGAACCTTCTTCCCATGTTGAGCAACCCAGCAGACCTTCTAGCTTTCTTAGTCTTCTTGGCCAGCAGTGTCTTCAATTCATCCTGCCCCTTGGATAGGTTCAGGATCAGCTCTTGGAACTGTGCATTCTGTGCCTGGAGATCCTTAACTGATTGTTCAAGAGCCATTGCTGAAATAAACAACGAGAAGATGAGAAACCTGTGCACAATTATAAACCTGTGATGCAATGATATGGGAATGCATATGCAATGTTTTCAAGGACCGCAGGATTTAAATTTGCTTAAACAAACAAGAAAGTAACTTTTTATTAGTAATAACTTGTTTTGCCTTTTAGGCTTACAAAAAATGAAAACGAAATAAGTACAAAAGATGGGGTTTTAAGTCTCCCATGGACGTTTCCTCTTGGTGTTGAGGTATGAGTTGAGGTTTCGTTCCTCATGAAGTAGCTTTGTTAGCTCTAGGATCCTTGCTTGGCTTGCTTTGTAATGAGCCTCGAAAGTATTCCTTTGCTCTTTCAGTTGGATCCATGATCTCTGCAAGTCTTCCATATCAGTAGGCATGTCTGGGTGAAGGATGGTATAAGCTGTGTCTCCTTCAGCAACAGGTTCCATGGTAACTGGTAGGATGGCAGGATATGGCATCATGAGTGTCTGAGCACGAAATCGTACCCATCTGAGATAAGCCTCCATAGGAATGGTGTACTTAGGCTCCAGTGTCTTGCTGTCAATCCTGTTTACCTTTCCCCAAGCTCGTATGAATCTCTGACGGTAACCCTGAAGATCGTTGTCGTAGTCAAACACAATGCCCTGAATCAACATGTCATGTGGACCATCGCTCCGGGCGTAACCAAACTGTCGTAAAGCTAGAGATGGGTTGTAGGTGATGCCTCCTCTTATGCCTAGAAGTGGCACATTAGGAAACTCCCCACAACGGTCAATGATGGTGACATTCTCCATAGATCTGGAGCACCAATGGATGTCTGAGTGAGAAAGTGACATGATCCTCTTGGACCATCTGAACCCTTGCTCATTCTTCATTGCTGAGCGAGGAAGGTGAGAAATAAACCACCTAGAAAGTAAAGGTATGCAGCACATCAAAGTTCCTCTTGCCCTTGTGGTACGGGTGTGAAGAGAATGTAGGATGTCTCCAAGTAAGGTAGGCACTGGATTGTGACTCAGGAATATGTTGATGGCATGAACGTATATGAACTGATCAGGATTGGGGAACAACACTAAGCCATAAATCAATAAGGCTAAGATCTCCTCAAAAGCATCGTAGCTCATAGCCTTCAAGAACATTTGAGCTTTATCCACTAATACCTTGGCAAGAATACCTTTAACTCCACTTCTCGTCTCTAGAACAATGTCAGACTTCTTCAGATGTAGAGCTGCAGCAATAACTTCTGGTTTAAGCTCCTTCTCTAAGCCTGTGAATGGCTTCTGATCAAGAACAGGTATACCCAGAAGCTTAGAGAACTCCTCCATGGTTGGAACCAGCTGATAATCAGGAAATGTAAAGCAATGGTGCTTAGGGTCAAAGAACTGAAACAGCACACTCATCATGTCTTCACTGAACCCTGAAGTAACTAGATCCAATAAGTGACCATGTCTCTTGTTGAACTGGGAATGATCAGGCACTAGGGAAACCAACTCTTTGAGCTTGGGAGGTATCTCTACAAAGTTGATCCTGATGGTGTTTCTACGAGCAGAAGCCATGACCTGCAACAAAGAACAAAAATAAATCCCTTGGTCCTTGAAATGGTTAGGGAAAATGATATGCTCATGATGCATGATGATGTCAGGATGTTATGTTCAATCACAAACATGTGGCACACACAAACAAGTCACACAATTGCCCTAGGTTTAAAGGCTTGCATGAGGTTTAAAGGTAAGTACCCTCCCCTGAAGTTAGATGGTTCATCCTGTCCTACAAAAGTAACCGGGTTCTAAGGGATCTCAATATCATTGATCCTTCACAAGGGTGGTTGCTCAGAAGGCAACTTACTTGCCAACCAAAACCCTCCAAGTTTAAGATCTCAATGAGCGTAGCATCGAGTGTCAACCAACTTCAGTCTGTACCAAAGCCGGTTACCTCACTACTTTCTGAAGGCCAAGATGAGTTAACTAGGGTTCTAAAAGTCAGTTAGTGCATTGACAACATATGGCAGCCTCAATATTATCCTCAACTTGACTTAAGGAATATAAGCACCAACCACGAAGTCGCACTAACTATGGCCACCAGATCAACCATATCGATATACGTCGTACAGTTTCCTTGGTCTATTGCCATTTACCTAAGGTACACTAGGTCCGGGTTAGGACCTTTCACACATGAGAGCACCCCAAAAAGTAATATAAAACAAACAAGGCAAACAATTTAAAGTGATCTTTAATTCCTAAGGGTACCCCTCTTAAATAGATCCCCAGCAGAGTCGCCAGTTCTGTAACACGGTGGGAGAACTGACTTTAAACAATGTTGCGGATAGCAAGAGTCGCCACCGACTTTTATTTTATCCATAAGGAAAGGTTATAAAAGAACAGGAAAGACCTTAGAGAATATTTTGGGTCCGGGGGGTAGGTTATGAAAAGGGAAGGTGTTAGCACCCTTTTCATCCATGGTGATCCATGGGCTCTTAGGTACTTAAGCTCACTTTTGAATTGTTTTGAAAGTGTAGTGTGTGAATAGAAAATTTTCAGAATAGTTAATAAATAATCCATGTAAGGATGTGTTAAGAACTTGTTTGAAAACTTGTTGAAAATTTGTTTAAGTGTGAAACAGTTTTGAAGTGAGCAAGCACCTAGGAGTAACCTACCCTAATGTTTAAAGGTCTTTCTTATTCTTTATTCTTTCCTTTAGTAAGACTATCCCTACTATAATGGAGTAGGTAGTCCTTACTTTGGATGTCAAGGGACATGTGAGGGACGATTGGATTTTGAAGGCCATTGTGGGATGTAATAAGCACATATAAGGGACCATCATCATTTTTCGAAAGGGACTCGATTCGTAAAGGCAACCATAAGGGACTTTGATGATTTTTTCATTTGAGGGACTTGCTTTATACACCCCACTTAACCATTATTCGTAGGCAACTTGAGGGATATCCTTAGGAAGTGAGACGGCGATTAAAATCGACTTACGTGTGTGACGTGTTTATTTTAATTATCTTTATTTAAAAGTGATCTAAATTTATTTTAATATTACATACATGTTGTTACACTCCCTAATTACTAACCATAATAATAATTAAATAATTAAACAACTTTACATCCAAGAAACAATTACAAAATAATAAGCAAAATAATTAAATAGCAAAGATAAATAAAATATAAATAAGCAATAAATAATAAAGGGGGTTAATTCTAAGTTTACTCGGCAAGACATCGCATCTTGTGCCTACGTATCCTTACGGGAGTGGAATCAGAGTAATCGTAGTTCCCCTCAAAAGGGAGGTTAGAGACTTCTTGATTGTGGTCAAGGTCTCACGGGGAATAAACATGTCTTAAGGACACACTTACGTGGAGTGTAGAAACTCCAAATCTCTATGTTGAATTGTTAAGTTGTAATTAGGGTTAAATTAGGTTAGGGATTCCACGGCGGGAAACCCTAAAATGAGCGCGGCGGCTCTTTGACCTAATGCTAGGGGTAAAAGTTGTAAATTTGCCTGCGGCGAGGCATTTGTGAAAAATTTAGGGTTTGTAGTTTGTAGTTTGGCGGTTGAGGACTATTGACGCGGCGGTCATATGCTAGACCTAATTCCTTCGGATGTGTGTAGTGCGACAGAAACAGTGGTAAACGCGTGAGATAATTGAATCATGCAAACAGAGAGATAATGTCATAATTTAACCATGTAAGCAGAAATTTAAAGGCAGAAATTAAAGCGCGATTGTTAGGATTCGCGAGATTACATGATAGGAGCAGATACAATATGATAATGAAAAATTTAATCGATGATAAACGAATTTAAAACAATCAGTTGAGTAACAAAAAACAAGAGGATGTTAGTAGGGTTAGGCATAAATACAGTGGATAATGAGATAGTGCAGAAAAAGATGTAAATTTAGAGTTTTTTATTGTTTTGAAAAAAAAGATTTTAATTTAATTTATAAAAGAAAGAATAATGTTAGTTTAAAAAAATACTTTAATTTTAATCTTAAAAAAGGTTTCAATTTGTATTAAGAAAAAGTTTTAATTTTTAAAAAAAAAATTTAAGTTATTTATTTTAAAAATAAAAAAAAGGTCTTTACTTATTATTATAAAAAAAGAAAAAAAGTTTAATTTAATTAAAAGCTTTACTTTATTTTATTTTTAAATAAATAACCTAATAAGATTTAAAAATAATAAAATTAAAATATAATAAGAAAAATTGTAAAATAAAAAAAGTAAATAAAGAGGAATTGGGCCGGTGATCAACCCGGACCCAACCCCAATCGTGGCAATCAGAAATATTGAGATTTAGGGTTTGAGACCCCCAATCTCCTCTCGAACGGCGCCGATCCACTCTCTTCATCTCCTTTGCTTCGTTTTGCTGCGATCTGGTTCCCTAAAAAACGAAAAAAAACAAAGCGAACTACATGGTTAGTGGTGATGTCTCACGTTTTCAAGGGCGTTTGTCGATGATGATGGTTGTGGATGTTTGACAAAAGCGATGATGATGTCAATAATCTGAGCTTGAGGGGGATTTGCTCGTCGTTGAGGCGGCGCCGGTGAACCACCCTCTGTGGGTTAGTTCGCGAGTTCCTCTTGGTGACGATCTTCGTTCGTCCTCCTCTAGGGTTTCTACGCAGTGATCTTCTTTCGGCCGTTTTTCGCACACTCTCCCCTTTTGTCTAGGGTTTGCGATCTTCGTTAGGGTTTCTCCGCGATCTGGGTGTTCTTCGCTCTCTTTCTCGCGGTTACGTTCTAGGGTTTCAACTCCTCCTTTTCACAGGTGGTATCCTTCTATTTATATATGCTTTGATTTATCTTTTGGGCTTTCAATCTGTGTTGGGTTCACGTTACTCTTGAATGATTTTGCTGGATTTGATTTGATTTGATTGCGATCGGATGTTTTCTGATATGAATCTGGTACTGATTGAACTCTGTTTCCTCTTTTGGGATTTGATTGGTCCCAATATATTCTTCTTTCTTCTTTCGGTTGCAACCTTCATTATTATTGATTTGATTTCCTTGTTTTCCTGATAGGGTTGGATCGGTTGATCTCTTTGGATTTTCGGTTATTTCCTGAAGTGGATCCTTATCCATTTGGACTCGTTTGTGCAAACCGACCCTGTCATGGATTTTCAATCCATTTGGATTCTGATGACCTGGTTTATTTCGATTGATATCTAATGACGCTTCATTGATTTTTGCAGATGTTCGAACCACTTTCATTTTGACATCCAGCACCCTGATTCGGATTTCATTCTGATTTGAACTTGGTTCCATCTGATGCAATTTGTATTGATATCTGGTTTTCTATTTCGAACATACATTCACCTTTCTTCTTCTTCTTTCAGAGGGAACTCTAAGAGTCGGATATTGCTGGATTGATGCCGCCGAGGGAGGTTCGACACGGTGATGATGACGACTTGTCTGAACCGTCGAGAAGATGACACTGCTACCATTTGCCTTTGATTATGTTCTAGTGACAATGACCTTCGGGTGCTGAGCGAAAAAATACCGTATGTTGTGTACTTTCGATGTTCGGTAGGGAATTGGCGACAGGCTTTGGCCGTTGCCCTTCCAGCCGCTCGAAAGTTACGCCTGATGATGAACAACCTGAGGGCTATGTGACACTTTTCTTCTGAAGCTGGATATGATGTTTGTGAACTCATTTGCAGATGTAATCGAGGATTTGTTTGGTGCTTCTGATATCGTTTGTATCTATTTCCGCTTTTGACGTGTAGCCCATGATTTGGACTTGTTTCTGATCTAGTTTTTTGGTTCGACTTGCCTTTGGCTTTCCTTACTTGTTTGATCTCAGAGCTGCTGCTAACATTGTAGCTTATCTGCTTTGATCTTGAACCAAGTTTGATGGCCTGATATTCAGATTGTTGTTGTTGGCTATTGTTGTCTGATAACAGGGCTTATGTGTTGCGTGCCATTGAAACTGGTTCGGACGAGGCCTTACCTTTAACTGATGCTGCTGAGACTTTTTGATACTTTGTCCTATGTAATTTTGACACAGCTTGTTTTGTGTCTCATTTTTCTGTTCTGTTTGAACTGATGCAGCTTGATACCATAGTTTGGTTTCTCTTGTTCTGCTTTGGACTTGATTTTCATTCTGTTTGGTAACAGATTTGTTTCTTTGGTGAATATTCATACCTGTATTGGCGCGAGCCCCTTCCTAGTTTTGTTTATGCTTTGAGTTCTGATGATGCTTATGGCTTTTCAGGTGTTGGAAGTTTCGGAACCAAAGCGACTCGGACCTGCCGGCATCCGGGTCTGAGTCAGAACTTGCCTATGTTGCCTTATTCTCGTATCAGTTTGGAAATCCAATCGCGGCAAAACGAATCAGTCCCACTTCTTTTATTTTTTCTATCTCTCGGATGTCCCGTAACGATAAGAACGGGTATTACCTGATCTGACGCCCACGGCGCGGATCGGTAACGGGGGTAGGACGCAGCTTCGGTTGTGCCACTCCCGGCACTCGATGATGACATTGTTCTGAGAGTGTCAAAAAACTCCTAACCTTTTTCTATATTGTTTGTTTTGCTTTGATGTGCAGGTTAGTCGAGATTTGCGGCGAAGCTCAAGGGCCAACATGAAGACACTTAGCATTTTTAGGACTTAGGATTTTTAGATTTAATGTAATTCCTTGTAGCAGCAAAAATGTGAAACAATCTCCCTTTTGTATAATGCAATCTTTATGAAATAAAATTCCCAACACTTTGAATTTATTTATATTTTATTCTTAGTTAAAAAATATAAACAATTGTGAATAAATCCACAAGTATTTAAATTCGTTAACATAGGCATAAAACATAAATATTCCCAAGTGGTATTCTTATTGGTGCACTCGTCTCATTTGTAATCCTAATCTCATCATCCGATTAAAATGTTAACCAACCATTTCATAACCAAACACCTATGGGCACCGTAATCACAACATTTTCAGCATCAACAGTAAAACTAATCGTAATTAAATTCCACTGACCAAACCGCTAAAATCTCAATATGATCAGAACTGGTGATAGATAAATGCCTCGAAACCAATACGTATCAAATGCCTCAGAATTTTAATAACAGCCCGTCTTCAAGGAATTTGTAGAATGTGTAAAATGACCAAAATACCCCTGGAACCAAATCTCTCTTTGATGTTGGCAAAAAAAATCATGAAGTTTGACTTTGGTTTGACCACAGTTGACCTCAGTTTGACTTTTTAACTGCATTGACTGCTTTTGACTTATCTGATCATCTGACTGAGCAAACTTTTGAGAAAAGTCTTGAAACTTGACATGGGGGTTCTTATACACATATAAGATGTTATGAACTTCATGAAAGGTTATGCAAGTTGTTGGAGAACTTGTGAACCTTGTGAACCTTCTTAGAACACAAAGTCTTGTATTGTGAGGGCAAATTTTGGGGTGCAACACCTGGAGCCCCAGAATGAAACTCACAGTGCCTGCTTGCATCGTAACCAAACGGGGGAGCTCCCGTTATCGGTGCCAGAGTTCTTTTCTCTACCAGGTTCAATCCCAACAATGTCTGCAACAAATCGGCATAGGTTGAGGGAGGCTTCTCAAACACTCTTCTCGGTTTACTACCCTGGAATCTTCGCTGAGCCTGCTGTGCCCCCTGCTGAGGCTGCTGCTGCTGTTGCATTGGCTGTTGCTGAACCGGTTGTTGTTGATGGAGTGGTTGTTGTTGATACGGGATAGTAACACTCGCCACCTGCTGCGGCTGACGATATTGACCTCGTCCTCTGCCTCGGCCTCGGCCTCCAAATACTGCGCTTGCCTCGCCCTGACGGCGCCCACCATAAGCTTTCCTATTACTGCCAGATGCAGTTGATTCCTCAACCTGGAATTTTCCTTGCTTAATGTTACGTTCAATCTTTTCTCCCATCAGAATCAGGTCTGAAAAACTGGCCAGAGACGTGTGAAACAGCATATCATGAAACAGACCGGTGAATGTGCCGACAAACATGTCATTCATTTCCTTATCTTCTACAGGAGGACGGACCCGGGCAGCCATATCGCGCCACCTTTGCGCGTACTCTTTAAAGCTCTCCCCCTTCTTCTGCGACAGTCCCGCCAACTGGACCCGATTGGGTGCCAAGTCGCTGTTATACTTGTAGTGAGCTACAAATGCTTCTGCTAATTGCTTCCACGTCTTGATATCAGTTGGCTCCAACCCCATGTACCACTCTAAGGAAGGACCCGACAGACTATCTTGAAAGAAATGCATTAGCATTCTTTCATCAGTTGAGTATGCAGACATCTTTCTGTAATAAGCTCGTACATGCACTTTTGGACATGTGTCTCCTTTATACTTGTCAAACGCAGGAGCTTTGAATTTAATTGGCACCCTCAAACCAGGTACCAAACCCATTGTTGCCATGTCCAAACCCACAGCACTTTGGTTCAGGACTCCCCTCATCTGCTCTTCCAGCATTCTGATCTTCTGGGAGTCATCCATCGGCCCTTCGAAACCTCCGCCGGAGAAAGCGTCCTCCTGCTGATCTTCTTGCCACATACCATTTCCAGCCCCATACCCATCATATCCATTATTACGTCCAGCTCTGATCTGATTCATCCCCGGACCTCGGCCTCTGTTGCCGTACCCTTGAACACCTCCAGCAGGACCAAAAGCCATAAATCCAGCGCCGTTTCCGTTTCCAAAGCCTCCGTAACCCTGGTTGGTCGCGCCATAACCGTCTTGCCCAAAGCCTTGAGCATTGAAACCATATTTCCCCGCGTTATCGAATCCCTGATCGTTGAACCCGAATCCAGCATTAACAAAGCCATTGCCTCCCATATTATCTCCCAAATTGACATCACCCAGCCCAACGTTATGGACAGCAGTCTCATTCCCAACTCCGACGTTACCATTCACAGCAGCGGTAGCGTTGTTGACATTAGCAGCAGGTATATTGACTACAGGTGGAGCCACTGGCGTGGGAGTGCCGTCTCCATGAACAGTATCGACCCGCACAGACTGATGATCTTCATTACCGTGACCAGCATTTCGAGCCAACAGAGGCTGGACCATGGCCTGCAAATTCTCCTGCCCTTTTGCAATAGCTTCCATGGTCTGCATAAAGAGAGCGAGCTTCTCGCGCACATCTTGCATCTCGTTCTGCATTTGATCCATGATTCTTCGATAGTTGGTGCGGGTAGAATAGCGGTACGGGTGTTGATCTGCAATCCTGGAAAGTACCTGTAACAGAGCAGGACATAAGACACTTATTCAAAGATTACCTGTAATGCAATATGAATATGAATGCAATGCAATGTGTCTGTGCATTAGGGAAATTCATTCCCCCAGTTTTAGTGCGAAGGTGCCAGTGCTGTGACAGTGCTAATGATATAAAGACCGGAGCTGAATCACAGAAAGCCTCATATATTACTGAGAAAACCAGAATACAACGTCGCTGAGAGTACAACAAGAAGGCATGACCTCAACCAACAATCCTGGTGATGGTCAGCACTATGCAAATAAAGCATACAAGTTACTATATGAAATGATCAAATCCTCCCAAAAGCCTGGTACTCTTCGATCAACTTCTTGGTCTCTGGATGACTTGGTCGACCAAGCAGCCCTTCAACAAGTTGGTTTCTCTTCTTAAGAACACGGCGCACGTCTTCAACAGTTTCTTCCCATGTCGCTTCTCCGAAGCAATCTTCTAGTTTTCGCTTTTGAGATACTGCTTCATCTCTGCATTTGATTGCCTTGTTCAGTGCATGCTGGACACTATACCGGGTCATCACTTCTTCCTCACACTTCTTGATGCTAGCCTTCAACTTCTCTTCGAGGTCGGAGATTTGCTGCTTTAGCTTATCTTCCCTCTTCTTATTGTTGGTGAGTGTAGCATTCCAAGTCTTGTTGCAAGAGGAGATTTCTCGATGTGCCGCGTCAAGCGCTTTCTTTTTGGATTCCAGCATGTCATGGGAGCTTCTGAACTCTTGCCCCAGACGTTCGCGCTTTTTCCTCTCCTCAGTCAACTCAGCCCCTAACTTGTTTAACATCTCAATCTGCTGTTGGAAAGCATGAACGACCTTGTTTTTCTCACTGCGTATCTGGGCTAGCTCCTGCTCTAACCCTTCGTTGATCTTCAACAAGGCTTCTTTTTCTCTCACAACCTGCTCGTAGGCTTCCCTAGAAACAGTATTGGGCTCTGCTACCGGAACAGGAACAAGAATTGGTGCATCTGGAAATGGCATCCCCAACTGACTGGCTCTCTCCTGAATCCAAACTCTATAAGGTGCATAGGCCTGACAGTCATTCTTTCCTAACAACGGCTTCCCTCTTCGGATAATACGCGTCCAGGCATGCTGCAGCTTGGCTATTAACTCCCCCTTCACGTCACCGGTGAAGTACAGAGATTCCTGTACTTCTTCCTCCTTTGGTGGGTTCTTCAACGCATATCCGAATTGGCGAATGAACAGAGAAGGGTTGTAATTGATACACCCTTTTCTTCCTATCAGCGGAACATTAGGGTATCCAGAACAACTGAAGATAAGCTCGGATCCCAGCAGATCTCTGTCAAACCAATCAACGTCTTCGGAAGTTAACCTCATCATATGCTCTGGCCAGTCGGGCGTAATTGCATTATCCATGAAAGGTCCCCTCGATGGAAAATGGCTCTTGAACCACATATATAGCAAAGGTACGCAACAGGAGACATTCTTGCCTCTCCTGTTTTCATTCCTGTAGTGCATCGAATGGTAAAAGTCCCCGATCAGTGTTGGTACTGGGTTACTGGCAGCAAATAGATGAAATGCATCCATGTCCACGAAGTTTGGGAAGTTAGGGAACAACACTATCCCATAGATGCAGAGGGCCAAAATAGCGTTAAAGACCACCCAACACCCATTCTTGGCATACTCTTGAGCCTTACCAACCAGAAACTGAAGAGAAAAACCCGGAACCCCTCGCCACGCAGTCATCAACAAGTCAGAAGCATTCATATGCAGGGCCTTGGCTAAATCCTCCAAATTGGGCTCAGCGGCTGAGTGAATAAAAGGAACTGCATTCTGAACTGGCAGCTCAGTAAACTCTACATACTCCTCCATGGTGGGCCCCAAGATAAAGTCCGCAAGCGTGAAGCATCTCAAAGCCGGGTCATAGAATTGCATTAATGTGTACAGCCCATTCAATTCATCCTCAGTAGACCTGCGCACTAAACCCAACAACCGTCCGTAACTCTGCCTGAAGCTTCTACGGACATCCTCATTTGCAAGAGAAATCAGACCCAGGAGTGGCGTAATATCGGGGACAGGTAGCTTATACGCAACGGTCATCCTCAAACCAGCCATGATCAAATACTCGGGAGTCCAGACACTAGAACCGGGGGAATGCAAATGCACATGCAGCACAGACACACGTTAGTGGGATGCAATGATGATGAGTATGCAAACAGAATGCAATGCAAGTAACATGCAACAGGGACCAAAGCTGTAGCTGAATAGCCTGAACCCAATCAAGAAAGGTCTCAGATAGACCATCCAGAAGTCATCAAGCCCTGGTCTCAGATAGACCTAAAACAAAGCTCCAATACTGGTCTCTGACAGACCTCAAACCATAATTCCCACTGGTCTCTGGCAGACCTCAAATCACATCTCCAATTGGTCTCTGACAGACCTCAGAACACTCCAACTGGTCTCTGACAGACCTCAGAACACACCTCCACATGGTCTCTGACAGACCTCCTAACTCTCCATAAATACCCAGGACCCTGATCAAGAAACAAACCGGTGTTCTGAAGGTCTAGTTACCTGTATAACCCTGAATCCCCTCACAGGTGGGTGGCCCTATAACTGGCACAAGGTACGGCATCCTATGCGGTCGTCGGCGTCACAGACTTTCAGGGTTGACGATACGATTCCCAGAAGGAGTGGCATCATCAATTCCTGAAGAGGCCTCACTTAGCCAACTTCCAAATGATCGGTCCCCAGAGTCGACAATCCAACTAACCAGCAACCCAAGCCACCCAAAGGGCAGGACAGGAGGCCAACCAGAAGAACCTCGTCTGAGTGTAGATTTCGCGGGACACTAGGACATGCAAAGCACGTGCGCGCCCACTAATCTCTACTCTAAGTCTAAGGTGCACTCAAGCCCAGGTCCGGCTTCTCACTCAATATCAGAACACCCGTCACACCCCAGATACAGCAACAATAGTCAATATATATAATGCTGGAAATACAAGGTTAGAAATATAAAATAACTCCATACAAAATCCTCGACGGGAAAACAAGCGCTAGGATTGACTCTCTTAAGGGACGTTGGATCCCAAATGCATAAGAACCATCGCAGTCCTTAGCAGCCAGGGGACGTTGGGTCCCCAGCAGAGTCGCCAGCTGTCGCTACTGCGAAAATCGGCGCCGGCTGAACAGAAGATTCGCCACCGTGCGTTATTTATCCCACGGGAGGGAAAGGAAACGCTCAGAGTAAACCTCTCACAACACGGGAAAGGTATGGTCATCGCAACCAAAACCTGGGTTCGGGAGTCGGTTACGCAAGGGGAAGGTATTAGCACCCCTCACGTCCGTCGTACTCGACGGGATCCACGCTTGTTTTCGGGTATGGATTGTTATTCTATCTAAACTATAGGTTAAGGGTTAAAAAGAAAATAAAATGAAAATAAAAATGACTCGGCAAAGTATCGCACTTTATGCCTACGTATTCCCGTCTGGAACGAGAAATCAGAGTCAACGTAGTTCGCCTACCTACGGGAAAGGAGGGGAAGGTTGCTCGCTAGGATATCGCATCCTATGCCTACGTACTTTCATACAGCATGAAAGATCAGAGCAAACGTAGTTCGGGACACGTACGACACAAGTCTGTCTTGATTGATTTTATTCCTTCTGAAAAGGGTTTTTCTGATTAACAGTCCAAGCGGACAAAAATGATGTCTTGATGAGTTCACATTCTTTTACGAAATAAGGGTCTTTTATTGTGTTTGAAATTTTATTGTGTTTTTCTGTTTGTTTTTGAGGAAGAAGAGACAGAACTCTAACCTACGGTTGCGAAGGGAATCAAACTAACCTAATGTTATCATGCATGGGTTAAGACCTAGTGTCTATCATGCTCCTCTCTTGCACAGAGAGAAACAGAGATCCTAAGGGAATAGACAGCAACAGAAGCAATATCAGATATATACAGTAAAACAGTAAAATGCATGGATGCAACAATACAAGCGAGGCAAGGGAGTCGCACTCAACCTCGAACCTGGAAAACAATAGGCAAAAGTGAACAGGCTTCACTTTCAACCCAGCAGGGTAAACAGCAAAAAATACAGTCAGGAAAACTACTCAATACATCAAGAAATGAAATACAGCAAAATAAACAGCCATAGCAGCTCTGAATCAACATCTGGCTTCAAGTAATCTCCAATCAGTTACAGGCTTCAACAAGCATCAATCTCCATCTTCACGGCCTTCAGGTAAGGGCTTTGATCATCAGTCTTCTATTTGCAAGGGCTTTTCTTCAAACTCAAACCTCCAGGATGAGGGATCAGTCACAGGAGTAAATTGGGTGTTAAACAATTAGTTGACTACCAATGGTGGTAAACCAACTGCTTCTAACACAAAAGACATTTTCTCTCAAGAGTTCTATCTCTCAGACACTATCACCAAGCCTTCCAAAGGAAGGGGGTGAGTGTCTTAGAGAGACTCTGAATCACAGAGAAGAATGGATGCAGACAAGGCAATCCATGTTTGGAAAACAAACTTTCTAATCTAGACCTCTGCCTAGCTCCTAAACCCTAGTCTCCTCAGCATCTGCTAGCAAGAATCTCCACTTCAACTCTGGCAATTGATCTCCAATCTCTGGATCTTCAATGGCTTTCATCTCCTCAAGTCTTCAGCTCCCCCAAGTTCCCAGACAAACCCAATACCCAAACAATCAAGCAATAATCCCCAGAGGGCACACCACACCAGTCAATCAGATATACAGCATATTAATAGCAGTAGGGGAATCCTGACTTTTTCTAAGGGATCTAATAACTACCCATAGCCCCTATAGTCCCATAACTAAACTAGTCAAACCCTAAGCCCTGAGGGGAAAGAATCAAATCTCCTAAGTCATCACCTAAAAACCCTAGTTTGTTCATGTTATTCACACTTACACTAAGCACCTAAATTTAATTTCTAAAAATGGGAACTAAATTGAATCTACATGTTCAATGTCTAACCTAAACAACCTAAAAAGAATGGATGAAAAATATTGAAGCAAATAATAGAACAAAAATTAACAAAATTATGTATGAAATGAAATTATGTAAAATGTTATTTACTTAGAAAATATGAAAAAAATATCAAATAAAAAATAAAATGCCATTTTTATTTTTTATAATTTTCTAGACATCCTAAAGAAAAATATGCAAAAAGAATGAATTAAAAATGATGATTTTTCCATTTATTATGATTTTTATAAGATGCATGAAAAATATAAAGAAAATAAAAAGAAAATGTAAAAAAAGATGGGAAAGGGTGCAAATAGAAACACGCTGCAGTTATAATCTCAGTTGGGCTGAGGAAGTGGGGGTGCGAATATCAAGTGTACAAGGCCCAGGTGCGCTCAGAAAACATTTGAGAAAATGCCAGAAAAATTAAGAAGGATTCGGTGTAAATAGCATCTCATTCATGTGTATTCGCTTGGGCTTAGTGAAAAGGGGGTGTGAATAGCTGTTGGATCCAAAGCCCACTCAGAGTATTTAAATGAAACGCCGCGTTTCATGTCCAATTCTTCCCTCCGTTTTCAACTTCAAATGTGGAGCGTTGGATGAGGGATTAAGTCAAAAGTCAAGCTGGGATCGTGTGGTGCCAGGATCATCTTCAACCTTGAGCCCAAACCCTAGCTCAGAAAAACCCTAACCATGCACATACCTTCGAGCTCCCTGTTCTCTCTCCCTGCTCCATGAAACCAGATACTTCCAACAGCAAACTTGCTCTATATCACTCCCTCTACATGTCCATGCCAATTGCTCATCCTAAAACTCACTCAATACAACAATTCGATAGGTGTAACAGATCTGATCCATCATTTTCCAACTGATATTAATCCTCTCAATTCTCTCTGGAACTCATCCTAAACTAACCTACAACTCACCCTGATCATTTTAAGCACCTAATCTAGGATTATCTCTCATGATTCTTGACATTCTAAGCTTCACCAGAATTAGTGCACCATGATCAATGTCCATGAAACTTGTCCAAACTCTCCAAAATCAATCATCTCACTTATCCTAACCAATCTATACTAACAATTCCCTATAATTCTCATTAAATCATGCAATTCGAATGAAGTTACCAACCTGTTGTGATGATGAAAACAATTATGGAATACTCTTAATCCAATGCTTGAAAGGAGGGGAAACTGATCAGTGAACTTGGAGATGAGTTCTGTATGCAATCAAAGATGCTCCAAAGCTTTGAATCTCCTAGTTCCAAGATTCTTGCACTTTGAATGATGATGATGAATGGCACGATTCTTTGTTCAATTTGCCAAATAAATGTGTGGATTCTGATCTTTGTGTGATGATGATGAAGATTGAATCAAGAATATTGAAGATTGGTGAGAAATTGAGGGAGTTTTAGAAGCTTATGCAAGAATGGGAAAATGAATGAAAATTGAAGCTTTGAACCAATGGGAGCACCAACCCTTGCATGAATCAGCTTGTATGAATATATAGATGATGTAGGAACCTCCTAGAACATTGGAGAAATTTCCCTTGCATTTTTCCTTTTCAATTTGGATTATGTTACTTTCAATTCAAGCAACCATGGATAACTCACAAATCATGAACTAAACTCAAAATTCCACTTTAGCCAATGTCTTTAAAATGCCCTTTCCATTCAAAATGACCTATAATTTTGCATCATTTGGCCAAGATATGAAAAATCTCATTTTTAAGCCATTTTTCTTCATTAAATTCACCAATTTTGAAACCTTGTGCTATGGACTTTTCCAATCTCTCATGGTCACTTTTCTAGACTCAAAATGTCATTTGGAGAAAGTTTGATGTTGTGAGTTTTTCCATTTGAGGCCTCCTTGTATGAGTTTTGGACATAGGTTAAAATGACCTGTAATTCACAAATGACCAAAATACCCTTTGCTTGCCAAGACCATAATTTGAGTTACACACATCATATGAAGGCATACTATACCATTCTAGAAATATAAGACAATGAGGAACAATTCTTATGTTGACCAGAAATTCATTTGAAATCTCCTTGAGGGGTAAAAATTGCTTGGAAGTTAAGTCACTTTCACAGACAAAATTTCAGACACCCCAGATGACCTGTAACTCGCAAGGACCATAACTTGAGTTCTATAAATATCCTTGATGTCTTCCACCACTCAAATTAAAGGTCTTGAGATCCTCTACAAGTTTCATGTTGACCAAGAAGCCATTTGAATCTTGCATTTTGACTTATCTTGCTTGGAAACTTGACCTAAACTAGGGGATTTTACACATAAACCCTAATTTAGAGACTCCTCTTCTCCTTGATTTCTCTTGAATTCTTCTTAGCATAACAACATATCCTTGTTCTCCATGTCAAATGATGAACCCCACATCTCTCCAATAGCCCTTAATGCCTTTCAACCAGTCAATTGACCTAGAGTTGACCCAGGGTTGACCCAGATGAAACCCTAGTTGACTGTCTTCAACTGCAATACTTGTGATCACACCAATGACTTGTCTCCTTCTCCAAATGACTTTCTAAGTCCTCCAAGATGTCTAGATACTCCCCATGCCTTCAATTCACAGCTCATACTTTCCTTGATGATCCCCAGATACCCTCAGCCAGGAGATAGATGAACTGCTTGACCCATTGACTTGATAGCTTTCAAATTCTTTTCTGATGACTTGAATGAGATTGAATTAGGATAATAACCTCTTGATGGGCCTCTAGAGATGAGGATAATGATTGGTTCCCTGTTGAATGACTTGTTATGCTTATGCTATGCAGATGAGTAACCTATGTACATAACTCTATATGCAAATGCTAATGGTATTGAAACATGAACCAAATGAATAAGGTTGAGCAAATTTTAGGGTGCAACACAAGGGAAACATGCCTGAAACTTCCAAGGTGCCCAAAAAAAAGGTCGAGACAAAAAGAGCATTTGTTCCTCAATTTAGGTCGTGCCTTCAAACATATGTAGGGACAACAGACGTGCCTGAGGGCGACATCCGTCTAATACATATGGATCAAGGTATTTTCGGTTTTGAATATTCCGAAACACTTGCTAAGGAGGATTTCGACCAGGTTTTCAAACATTTAGAATTGGGCGTCGGGGTTATGCATTCCTACATCAGGTACTTCGATCCATTTTAATTAGATAATTGAACATTTTAAAATTCGCTCGTTTAACTGAATAATCTAATGTTGATTATATTTTTTTTAGGCGCTTGTATGACAAGTTGTTGGTCCCCGCTGATTTGACTTCAGTATTCACATTCTTATCTGCTAGCAGTGTCAACTCACGGACAATAAACCAGACACCAGAAGCAGTCAAAGAGTACACAGTCCAGAGATTTATGGGTGCGAATACGGAGAAGTTGTTTATGTTGCCATATAATACTGGCCATGGGTTAGTTTTTATTCTAAATTCATTTATTATAATTGTTCGATTTTTGCCATATTATATAACATTTCCGTCTAAACTGTTGTCTTATTTTATAGTGGTCACTGATTGTTGGTCGCAATTAATCAGATTAAAGAAATAGTGTATTATATAGATTCATTGGATGGCGATACAAACAAATATGAAAATCTGAAGAACATGGTTGATACGTAAGTGATGATATATAGTGTTCTGAATAATTATATATGTTTATTTATTATGTGACATTGTTCTAAATATGTGTTTATATTATGTTAGAGTTATACAAATATACAGAGCACAGAGAGATGCAACAGTGCCAAAAAGCAGGGCTAGCAACATCAACTGGATCAGAGTGGAGGTATATTTTCCCATGTTTGACTGTTATAGTGGTTCTACTTATAAAACTATTTAAGCTATATATCCTGATAAATGTTCGTTTGCTTTTCTCCTAATACAGTGTCCTCGTCAGCGTGGTGGGATTGACTGCGGATATTTTGTACTGCGCTTTATGAAGGAAATCATTCTTTCTGGTCAATTAGAGATTCCAATCATGGTATGGATCAATTCATGAGTTATATGATTCATTTTGATAATTAACTAATATTTCATCTGAGTAGTTAGTATTAAATCGTGCTTGTTCTGTTATATTATGTAGTATTTTGATGAATTCAAATGCGCTACGTACTCGAAAGTAAAATTGGAAGAAATTAAGGAAGAATGGTGTCAATTTATGATTGAGTTAAGAATTCTATAATGTATATTGGATTTGTAATTATGTGTAAATTGTATATTGTATATTGTATATTGTATATTGTATAATGTACAATGTTTAAATTATGTGTAAATTATACTTGAGTTAATTATGTGTAAATTGCAAAGTGTTATTGTATAATGTACAATGTTTAGTTATATTGTGTTGAATTAAAGGCCAAGTGTTGAATTACAATGTTTAAAGGCCAAGTTATATTTAAGGCCTGAATTATAAGCAGGGAATTTAATTGTTATAAGCAGGTTTGTCTAAAAATATATAAAAAATGTGATTTTTCAAAAAAATTTTTTTTTAAAAACGTGAAGTATAGACAACGCTTTTACAAGAAAGCGCTGCTAAAAGGAGAAAAATAGGCATAAAAAAGCGCTGCTATAGGTTAGGAAAGGAGGGGTCTAAGAAAGCGCTTTAAAAAAGCGCTGCTAAAGGGTGGTCTACAAAAGCGCTTTCATAAAGCGCTGCTACAGGGGGGGAGGGGGAGGGAGAATAGGCAGCGCTTTGAAAGCGCTGCTAAAGGGGTAAAAAAGCGCTGCTAAAAGTGATACCTTTAGCAGTGCTTTTTCCATAAAAAAAAGCGCTGCCTTTACCTTTAGCAGCGCCACTTTAGGCAGCGCTTTAAAGCGCTGCTAAAGGCCATTTTTGGCATAGTGTGAAGGGCTACTCTCAAATCTCCGTCGGGATGATTATCAGATTTCGCTGCAGCTTCTTCCTCAAGTCATCAAGGGATCACTGGTCACTCGGTAACCGGCGATACATAGCTGATATTTCCGTCAGGCATTCTGCGACACTGCGGCAGAAGGATTCCTCAGGACTCATCAGGTCATTAGGAACTTTTTTAACAATCAAGTTAATCATGCCGTCGGGCATTCCAAGAACATCTTGGGCGTCAGCCGGACTTCGTTAGCAAGTCTGAAATAGAATCCTCGGTCAACCATGAACCAAATAGGGATATCCAAACTTCTGCCATCAGGCACTCTGCATCAGCTGAGAGAAATGCGTCGACATCACGGTTGGACTTCAGCAGTAAGTTTTCAAATGGAATCCTTAATCAATCACGGACTAATAAGGATACACATTCTTTTGTCGTCAGGCACTCCGCGTCAGCTGGGCAAACTGCTTCGACATTGCAGCTGGACTTAATCAGTAAGTCTGGGGTTTTGGCACCGCTGCTGGACTTCAATCATCAAGTCTTCAAGGGAAATTTCAACTTCTCCGTTCAAACCTGCTAGGGATGACACATCTCCGTTGGGGATTCTGGAGAACTATCAAGTAACTCTGCTTCAGGGGATTCAGAAATCATTCTGGACAAATAAACTCTGCTGAGGGAATCAAGAATCATCTTGAACAATCAAGTCCGCTGGGGACTTCAAGAATCATCCTGAACCGATAACTCTGCTGGAGATTTCAGGAATCATCCTGAGGAAATGCTCTGCCGGGAATCCTAAGCATCAACTTGAGCAACCAACTCTGGCGACTTCACTGGGGAATTCAAGAATCATCTTAAGCCATCAACTTCGCTGGGGAATTCAAGAATCATTTTGAGCAATAACTTCGATGGGGAATTCAAGAATCATCTTGAGAAATCAACCTTGCTGGGGAATTCAAGAATCATCTTGAGCAAACCATTCTGCGGAGGAACACCTGCAAAACAAGAATGGTAACGACCTAACTCATGTTTCATATGCATATGTTAGACAATGGCGCAATGCTCCACGCGGTGGAAATGCTACGTATTTTTAGGGTAAATGCTATGCAATCATGCAAAATCCTACGACCCTATCAGCCAAATAAATGCTGATGGGAAAAGCCTCCTGTCAAGGAGAAAGAACCATTCTGGTGGAGGAAGGACTCATCCTGCCGAGGAGAAGAAGTCACACCAATCTCAATTGGACTCCGCCTGGGGAAATGATCTTCAGTTGACTGTTGCAGGGGAACAAAGTTCTCCGAGAACCTGAACCTGCTCATCCGGGTATATGAACCACCACTGCTGAGGAAAACAATGTCAATTGCAGAAATAAACTGCACAGCCTTCGCGGCTAACACTTTCCTGGAGGTAACGACTCCGATGGGGAATACAACATCAGCTACTCAACACTCTACTGGGGAAAACCAATCATGGCCTCAACATCTTCCAAGGACTCGACTCTCTTGGGGAACTACAAACTCGGCTGGGGGAAGAAGGAATCATCCTACTGGGATAACTCCTACCTGCCGGGGAGGATAC
Organism: Lathyrus sativus; assembly: GCA_963859935.3. Lineage (NCBI taxonomy): Eukaryota > Viridiplantae > Streptophyta > Magnoliopsida > Fabales > Fabaceae > Lathyrus > Lathyrus sativus. The sequence continues at coordinate 63,738,663 of OZ012738.1, read as the reverse complement.
GACTCTGTGGGGAATTTCAATTCTGCTGGAAGACTTCAGTCTTGAACCATCAAAGCTGAACACTTGTGAATAGTCTTCTACGAGAAAACTGCACACTGACTCGGTGCTGGGAATGAATACACGCTTCAGCGCCTAACTCAGCTGGGGATATGATGATCCTTCAGGATACATATGGTTGGGGAGAGAATCTTCTCTGCTTGGAGAGACATATCAATGTCCTTGATCCCATGTTCAGACTCCGTAGGGAGACGCTGCTGAACTCGCTGAGGGAGAAGGAATCATCCTGCTTAGGAATACATATGGCGTACTGCCTGGAATATGCTATACCTGCAACAACACAAACAAACAAACAAGATACCCTTCTTAAAGGGACCTATCAAGGTTATCACTATGCGACAATGTTCAAGTAATTCATTGTTTCAACAATCGGTGGCCTAGGCCAGTAAGTTTATGTATGCGCATTTTATCAAAAACATCGGCGTTCTTTTTTGCAAACAAAACAGATAAATGCTAAACAAGCAAACAGAATTGCTGAATAGTGTATATTTTATTGATAACGAACCCCTGAATAGGAAAAAATGTTTAACAACAGATGCAAGCTCCTGGAATGAGGAAGCTGCGCAAATATAAAAACATAAATATACATCAGTATATACACAAATGTCGACAATATGGCGTAGACGAACACCATGAGTTGATCCCTATATGACCCACTCGACTTCGATACTTCTCCGATGCTTCAGCTTCAGAAGAGATTGATTTAGATAAACGACCCTCAGGTCTTCTAAACCACTAAACAATGAAAGTCCACACGCGGAACACAGTCATTTGCTTTTTCAAATCCTTAACTTTTGCCTGAATCGCCCTTTCGGGTTTTTGATTCACCGGGATACCCTTTTTTGCCAAAGTCGCCCTTCCAGGTTTTCGACTTTGCGGGTGTACATTTTTCCATTTATATCCCTAACTTTTGCCCGAACCTTTTTCCTTTTTTATGGTTCGCCGGGATGCCCCATTTTTGCCTTGATATTCTTTTTCTTTCCAGCGGGTCATTTTTAAGCAAAGTATTTTTTAATTGCGTCCGTGTTCACCGGGGATGCAAAATCTTCACCATCCATTGTGGATAACAACAAGGCTCCTCCCGAGAAGACCTTGCTGACGACGTACGGACCTTCGTAATTGGGAGTCCACTTGCCCCGGTGATCGGAGTATGGAGGAAGAATCTTCTTCAGGACGAGATCACCCGTTTGAAAGCTTCTCGGACGCACCTTTTTATCATAAGCTTTCTTCATTCGGCTTTGGTACAGACGACCATATGCAATCGATGCTAACCTCTTCTCGTCCATCAGGCTGAGTTGGTTTAGTCGGTTCTTAATCCATTATGCCTCATCGAGTTTCACGTCAACCAAAACTCGTAAAGAAGGAATCTCAACTTCTAACGGTAGGACAACTTCCATACCATACACCAGTGAGAAAGGAGTTACCCCGGTTGATGTACGTACTGTCGTACGATAACCGTGCAGTGCAAATAGCAACATCTCGTGCCAGTCTTTATAGGTCACAACCATCTTCTGTACAATCTTCTTAATGTTTTTATTGGCCGCTTCAACAACGCCATTCATCTTCGGCCGGTAAGGAGATGAGTTGTGGTGTTCAATCTTGAAACTTTGGCATAACTCCTTCATCATCTTGTTATTCAGATTCGAACAATTATCAGTAATAATCCGCTCGGGAATTCCGTAACGACAGATGATGTCCCTCTTTATGACTTTAGCCACCACCTGCTTGGTCATGTTAGCATACGAGGCTGCCTCCACCCACTTGGTGAAGTAGTCGATGGCTACTAGAATGAAGCGATGACCGTTAGATGCAGTGGGCTCGATCTTGCCTATCATGTCGATGCCTCACATGGAGAACGCCACGGGGAGGACATGACATTCAACGGGCACGGCGGCACATGAATCTTATCAGCATAAATCTGGCATTTATGACATCTCTTCGTGAATTTAAAGTAATCCGATTCCATCGTCATCCAGTAATATCCTGCTCTCAGGATCTTTCTCGTCATAGCATGCCCGCCGGCGTACGTACCAAACGTGCCTTCATGGACTTCTTCCATGAGCATACTCGCTTCTTTCTCATCTACACATCTGAGTAGCACGAGATCGTGGTTTCTTTTATACAGAACTCTATCAGGATTGAGATAAAAACTTCCAGACAGCCTCCTCAGAGTCTTCTTATCCTGGGTTGATGCTCCCGCCGGATACTCCTTAGTCATAAGGAAGGTCTGGATGTCATGGAACCATGGCTTGCCATCGGAGGCTTCCTCGATCACAAAGACGAATGCAGGTCTATCAAGACGAGAAAGGACAATCCTTGGAGCTTCATTCCAAAAATTGACTTTATACATCGAAGCTAACGTGGCTAAGGCATCAGCCATCTGATTTTCAGCCCTGGGCACATGATGGAGTTCCACTCGATCAAAGAACGGAAGCAGCCTTCTGGCATAGTTCATGTACCATTCCAAATTCGATTGACGAGTCTCCCACTCCCTTTTGATCTGGTTGATCACAAGTGCCGAGTCACCATATACATCTAGATTCTTGATTCTCAAATCAATTGCTTCTTCTAGACCCATGATGCATGCTTCGTACTCTGCTTCGTTATTGGTGACCGGAAATGTCAGTCTAGCAGTGAACGGGATGTGGGATCCATGGGGAGTCGTGATGATTGCTCCAATGCCACTTCCGTAAGAATTAACCGCCCTGTCAAATATCAATTTCCATTGGGATTTCCTATCTGGACCCTCGTCGGGTAACGGTTCATCACAATCCTTCACCTTGAGAAACATGATATCCTCATCAGGGAATTCAAATTTCATCGGCTGATAATCTTCGATCGGCTGTTCGGCGAGGTATTCAGACAATACGCTTCCCTTGATGGCCTTCTAGGAAACGTACTGAATGTCATATTCCGTCAACACCATTTGCCATCTGGCAATCCTGCCCGAAAGCGCTTGTTTCTCGAAGACGTACTTGATCGGATCCATCTTCGAAATTAGCATGATTGTGTGATTAAGCATGTACTGTCGTAAACGTTTGGCAGCCCAGGCGAGTGCACAACACGTCTTCTCCAGCATTGAGTAACGGGATTCACAGTCTGTGAACTTTTTACTCAAATAGTAGATGGCATGCTCCTTTCTGCCCGTCTCGTCGTGCTGACCGAGAAGACACCCCATACTATTCTCAAGAACTGTCAAGTACATGATTAAGGGTCTTCTGGCCACTAGGGGTATCAAGATCGGAGATTCCTGTAGATACTGTTTTATCTTATCAAATGCCTTCTGGCAATCCTCGTTTCAGATAATCGCCTGATCTTTCTTTAGCAGTTTGAACATCGGTTCACACGTGGCCGTGAGCTGAGAGATAAACCTTGTAATGTAGTTTATTCTGCCCAGGAAACCACGAACTTCTTTTTCGGTTTTTGGCGCTGGCATTTCTTGTATTGCTTTTATCTTCGCAGGATCAACCTCAATGCCTCTTTCACTCATGATAAACCCCAGTAGTTTTCCAGACCGTACTCCGAAAGTACACTTGTTAGGATTCAGCCTCAACCTGAACTTCCTAAGCCTCTAAAAAAGCTTCAGCAAATTGACCAGATGTCCCTCCTCCGTTTGGGACTTCGCAATCATGTCATCAATATAGACTTCAATCTCATGATGAATCATATCATGAAACAAAGTAACCATTGCTCGTTGGTAAGTGGCCCCTGCGTTCTTCAGACCGAAAGGCATTACCTTGTAGCAAAATATTCCCCAAGGTGTAATAAACGTAGTTTTCTCCATGTCCTCCGGCGCCATCTTGATCTGATTGTAGCCGAAGAAGCCATCCATGAACGAAAACACGGAGAACTGAGCTGTATTGTCGACCAACACATCAATATGAGGGAACAGGAAATCATCTTTAGGGTTCGCCCTATTCAAATCCCGGTAATCGACGCACGTTCGCACCTTACCGTTCTTCTTCGGTACAGGCACTATGTTGGCGACCCACGGAGGGTAAGTAATAACCGCTAAGAAGCCAGCATCAAGCTGTTTTTGCACTTCTTCTTTGATCTTAATGGCCATATCTGGTCGTGTCCTTCTAAGCTTCTGCTTAACGGGAGGACAATCTTCTCGCAGCGGCAAGTGATGGACCACGATATCAGTATCAAGTTCGGGCATATCTTCGTATGACCAAGCAAAGATGTCACTATACTCTCTCAGCATCTCGACTAATCTCTTCTTGACATCACTCTGCAATGCAGCCCCTATCCTGACGTTCCTGACCAGCTCTTCAGAACCCAGATTCACAATCTCAATCTCTTCCTCGTGAGGCAGAATAACTTTCTCTTCTTGTTTCAACATACGGGCCAACTCTTCGGGAAGGTATTCGTCTTCATCAATCTCTTCTTCGGCTTGATAGATCGGGCAATCGAAGTCGAAGTGAGTCGTAGAAGGTCCAGAGTCGATGTCATCTGCTATGTGGATCCTGCAATAACAAGGGTTAAGCTTAAAACAAGGATATGCAGGTTAGCACAAACCCTATTGCCATTTTATTGTTTTTCAAAACAAATATAAAACAGGAATAACAAAGATCACAACATTTGAATGCGAAGAAAAATGCCTTTTGATTTATTGGTAAAATGCATGTACATAATCAAACAAGGCCCTGACAATAAAACCACTGTGCCCCGGGTAGGACATAGGGTTGTACAATAATTGGAGAAAGTAAATCATTACTCTTTGCCTGTCACTTGGATGGTATCCCTGATGGACGAGTTGTTAAGGCTCTGGCCTGGTTTGCTTGGTTGGATCCAGGAATCTAGGTCGCAATCACTATCTTCTCCGTCTTCAGACACTGCATTGAGACTTTCAAATATTACCCCGCCACTGGTAAACTGGATCGGCCCTTTACCTCGCGACGCACTGTGGGAAGAGGAGGCTTTGGCTGCAGGAGAGTATCCCAACCCAAACTTGTCCTGTTTGTTAGGTATTTCTAGAACCTGCCCCCAGCCTGAGGTAGATTCGACTTAAACAACGGCTCGGGCTTCCTTGAAGGACGAGAGAGTCATCTCTGGTTTCTCAGTCATTACTGGAGTCACGTCCTTGACTTTAACAGCTTCGAATTCCTGACATAGGGTTTCGTGGATCTCCCCATCCATATCAACATATTTGAAGGACGACAAATGGCTCACCATTATGTCTTCCTCGCCACATACAGTTACAATGATGCCTCCGACAGCATACTTGAGCTTCTGGTGTAACGTGGAGGTCACAGCACCAGCAGAATGGATCCATGGCCGGCCTAACAGACAGCTGTAGGCGGGAATGATGTCCATGATGTAGAAGACTGCGTCGAAAGTTTCTGGCCTAACTTGGATTGGCAGAGTTACCTCTCCAAAGACATGACACTTGGTTCCATCGAAAGCCTTCACGACCAGATCACTGGGTGTTCAAATCAATCCTCTCGTGTCTAACTTCATCAATGCCTTCTTCGGAAGAACATTGAGCGATGACCCAGTGTCCACCAACACATGAGCCATAACTATTCCCCTACACTCTATCGAGATGTGCAGGGCGCTGTTGTGGTTTCTTCCCTTCGGCGTCAGCTCCAGGTTAGTGAACCCTAACCTGTTTCCAGCATTCACGTGGGCTACTACCCCTTCCAACTGGTTGACCGAGATTTCCTGCGGTACATACGTGGCATTCAAAACCTTTAACAGCGCGTTGCGGTGTGACTCCGAACACAGCAACAAATTCAGGATGGAAATTTTCGAGGGTGTTTGATGGAGGTGATCCACGATCTTGTAATCACTCTTCTTGATCAACCTCATGAACTCTTTAGCGTCCTTTACAAGTAAGTCCTTCTCTACCCCACGAGGGGTTTCCTCAACGACTTTACTCTTTCCCTTATCAGTTTCCTTAGCTTTGTCCACCACAATCTCAGGTGGAGCAAATACTCTTCCGCTGCGCGTGATTCCGCCAATTCCCACTAGGTTATCCACAGACTGCCCAGATGGTTCTAGTTCTAGTTTCTGTCCGTTACAGTAGACGTATGCCCCATAATGCCACGGGACAACGTTGGTGCTTTCAAAAGGTATCGGCCCAGCCTTTGTGATGGTAATTGTGGGAGGCCTGGGTGCAGAAATGGTTATCGTCTGGCGAGGGATGGTGATGGTGGCAACCTCATCATCCTGTTTCAGCATTACCTCTCCAGATCCACATTCGGCCCTTCGGCTAAACTGCAAGATTCCTTCGGTCATCAGACTCTGAATCCCCATTATCAACTGTTCACATCCATCAGGACGAGTCGCACAGCCCATACACAATTCTCCATAGCCCGGAAAGAATCCTCTCTTCATCAGCTTGGCTTTAACGAAGCTAAGCGGTGTTGTTGCACCCCAAAATTTGACCAACATTTATTTACCAAGTTTGTGGTTCATCATCTGCATCTCATTGATATGTGGGCAGTAGGTCAAGAGGTATGATTACCCAACAAGAGTTATATGATACTTTGAAGCTAGACAAGAAAGTTATTCAAGTGTTCAAAGGTTGATACCTTTGTCAGAGAACTCAAGAGATCCTCAGAGGGATTGGTTGAAACCAAGGTTGTGTGTCTCATAACTTGAGGGTTGTGGAAGCTCCTCAGATGATTCTGAGACTATGAGAATGGAATTGAAGCTTTGAGAAAGCTTATGAGATGTCTTGAAAGCCATCATGAAGCCTAGAGAGGTCATTGTACAAGAATTCAGAAGATTCAGCCATGAGTGGTGGAATTAGGGTTTGACTGGGTCAACCCTAGGTCAACTAAAGATTTGGAGAGGGTTGAGACCTAATCCAAGAGCCATGTGATCATGGAATGATGCATTGAGATGCTATAAGGATGATTCCTAGACAAACTCATTATGATTGAGGAGTTTGAGAAGTTTCAAGCTAGGGTTTCTAAGGATTGACAGTGTAAAATCCCCTAGTTTGATCCCTATCTTCAAGGTAGTTTAGCTCAAGATGTGATTGTCATCTCATCTTCCCCACAACATGAATGTTGTAGAGCTTGTTCTTATCTTTAACTTTAGTACTAGAAGTCCTTGATAGGATTTGTAGAGCTCAAGTTATGACTTTGACAAATTACAAGTCATCTGAGGTATGTGAATCTGGGTCCTTGAAAGTCACCCAACTTACATCCAACTTTTGCCCTAGTAGGATGATTCATATGAACTCTTGGTCAACATGAATGTTTTATAGAATCTTCGTAGATTTCTAGAGAGTACTAGAAGTCCTTGATAGGATTTGTAGAACTCAACTTATGGCTTTGACAAGGCAAGGGCATTTTGGTCATTTGGAGGTTATAGGTCATTTCAAGCATAAGGCCATATCTCCTATTTCCAAGCTTCAAATGGAAAAATCTTCAACATCAAACTTGCTTAGAATGATGTTTTAAGGCTATTAGGGAGGTCATGAGATGTTGAAAAGGCTTGTATCAAAAAGTGATAAAAATGGCCTAAAATGGAGGCATAAGTTAAATAAGTTGAAATTGAAAATTGGAAATCACAAGTTATACATCCAAACCATGTCATATAATAGGTCATTTTGACTCCAAAGGACATTCTAAGAACAATGGTTCATCCACAATTTTGATTTGAGGCCTAGATCATAGGGCTGCTTTGGAAATGGCTTACTTGCATCTTAAGGTACCAAAGCAAAACTCAAGAAAACTCAATAAGCAAGTTGGTTATGCATTGTAACACATCCTAAATCTCATGTAAGGAGAATTTCAAGTCAGAATTGAAGGGTACAAGGACCATGGCATGAGATAGCATATGGTGAGAAGTGAAATCAAAGATCATGAGATGAGAAGTTCAAATTATCATTGGAATGTTCCAGAAGGTTCTGGACAGTTCCTACAAGTTCTATAAGATGATTAGAACTTGCTCAAAGCAAGGGTTGGTGAGAGTTGGTGCAGAGAAGAGAGAGTGAGATCAAGAATCTTCCATTGCAAGTCAAGTTCCAATTTCACATTCTTCTTCATTTCCATTCCTTTTTTCTACACAAACACATTCTATAGATCATAGTGAGGGTGTGCAGATCAAATTGAGGGCAATTCCATTGATGAATCGTGCATGAGCTTTTGGATTTTTACCTCTGCAATTCAAGATCGGTTTCCAAGAATCAAGCAGTTTCAACCCTTCTTTTTGCATACAGAAGCTAGAATACTACTCAGTGAAGGAATTGGGAAAGATTGAAGGTCTGAATTGGGGGATTTCTCCATCTGTTCACTCGATTTTACCAGGTTTGTAACTTTCTCTCTACACTCTAATTTAAGTAGAATTAGATAGAATTAATAGGTTAGAATGGTTAAGGATGACTAGGAGATCATTTCTGGAAAGTTTGAAGAGAATTGGTGGTGATTTTGCTGTTGACACCATTTCTTTATGGACCAAGAACTCACTGAATATTGGGGGATAATCTTAGTTTAATAGCAAGAAATGTTCAGGGAAACATGAGGATGAGATTAGGACCTTTAATTTTGAGAATTGCTAATATTGGTTCTTGATCAGTTATTTGAGGTTGCTATCGGGTTCTAGGTTTGAGAGAGTTTCAATGAGTTTTGAGATCATGGCTAGATTCCTGGTGAAATTTGGAGCAATCTAGGGTTTTTAATTGTTGCATTTGGTGAGGTATTAATGGAGTTCGTGTGTGAGGAAGATGAGGCTTATTGTTCTGCATTTCCATGGAGGTTCCAAGAACCCTAGCTGAAGGTTGAAGACAACCTCCCCGCCATTAGATCAAGCAAGACTGGTTGACTGAGAAACAATCCAACGGCTCGTGTTTAATTTCATCTTGGAGGGAAATTCTGAGAAGCAATGAAACAATGCGTTTCATTAAAAGGAGCTTCCTGGGCTTAGTGACCCAATGACTAATCCCACCCCCACTTGTGGCCCATGATTGATTTACACTGAATTCCATTTCTATTTGCACCGTAGATTTTCTATTTTCGTTTCATTTTATTAATTGTTTTTTCCGGCTGAATTGGGCCTAGCGCATGACTATCTGAACCCCCCATTCTGGGCCCATGCGCGTATTGAACTGCATCTGTTTGCTAGCTGCACCCCATCTCTTCATGTTTTCATTTTATTTTCTTCCATTTTATCTCAAACTTTGAAAAATCATAATAAATGGAAAATTAAATATTTTTTAATGGGAATTTTTGCTCCCATTTAATATTGATGACTAGAAAATTATCAAATAAAAATATTTTCATTTCATGCATTTTTGATATTTTTTGTGTATTTTCTACTTTTATTGCATTTTATTTCTTTTATGTTGATACATGAATTTGTAGAATTTTGTTTAGGTAGCTCCCTTAGTATTTTTAGGCCATTATTTTTAGGATAGTTAGATATAAGCTTTAGCTTCCCCCTGGATTTATTCCATAATTTTGTGGTGAATGTTAGGTTAGTTTTGATTAGATGACATTAGGTTGTGTAGAATTAGGTTAATCCTTAGCATAGGTCCATAATAACATTAGAATTTTGGGTTTCTAGGTCAAGTTAGACATTGGGGTATATAAGGGTATTAAGGGTAGGTATGTAGGATCCCTTATAAATTATATTAGATTTTAATATAGTGGTATAGTATTTTTAGTTGATTTTTGCAGTTGATGATTGTTTGTGTTGCCCTTGTGGGCTTGTATCTTTGTTTGCTTTGCTTTGTGGGCTTGGAGAGCTTGGGATTGCTTGGAGGAGCATAGTAGGAGAATTGAGGAGCATTGAGGAGCTTGAGAGCTTGATCTTAATTGTTTTGTTGTTTGTTTTAGGGTTAGGGATTAGGAAGAGTTTAGATTTAGTTAACTTCTTTCTTAAACATGGATGGTATCTTTCACCTCCATTCCTCCCTATGATTCAAAGTCCTTCCATGGTATACGCCTCTCTACTTTGGAGGGATAAGTGATTATACCTAGGAAGTAGAACTTTTGAGGGAACCATTCCTTTGATGTTGAACCCTTATAGGTCACCTTTGGTGGTCAGTAAGCAGTTCAATATCCCCAGCTTATCCAGTAAGTGATTTCCTCTGGTTTGATTATCTTGAGAGATGTTGAGCTTGAGTTTGAAGAATATGGAAGAGGATGAATCCTTGAGCATTGCCATTCCAACTGAAGCTTGAAGAGCAACCAGAGCAAGTTGATACTTGAAGACCCCTGAAGATTAGGTGAAGCCTGAAGGTGGAGCTGATCAAGAATCTGAAGCTTAAAGGAGAAGTAAGTTGAAACTTATGTTGAAGGGTTGAAACCTGGGAAAAGCAAATTGATATTTGTCAAGAGTGATGGAAGTCTGAAGACTGAGTTGCTGTTGGAAGAGCTGAAGCTTGGAGTTGAGAGAGGAGTTGATCTGTTTCTTATCTTTTTCTTTTCTGTATTGATGTGTTTTGATTGACTTGCTTGATGCATTAGAATAAGTTCACATCTAGAATAAGTAGAATCTAGGAGCATGATTGCACTAGAGGTTGCGTTGCTCCCTATGCTTGTATTGTTACTGTGTGGCTTTGCTTGCGGGCATTCGGTAGAGCCCAGCTCCCTTGCCCATGTGGTTTGTTTGCCTGATGGCATTTTATTTCATTTTTATCTGTATGATTGTAGTTTACTGTTCTTGCTTGATAGCATGTTGTTTTTGTTTCAGTATGATTACTGTTATCCATTCTGGCTTGAGGTTGAGATGAGCTTGTGGAGGCTGAAGCCCCGCACACATTTCCTCCCTCACTTGCATTGCATGCATTTTACTGTTAAGCTGATGCTTTGTCTGTTTTGGTGTATCATTGGCATGATCCCTTAGGACTCTCATTTTCTTTGATGAGGAATTGATGATAGAACTTTAGGTTGAAACCTATGCATGACAACTTCTAGGAGTTCCCTGTTCAAACCTCAACCATAGGATGAATCCATGGCATGACAACAGTAGGACTTGATAGTCTCCCTCCTAGTTGGGCCTGTTCTCTTATCATCTCAAAGCAGTTTAAGATACAGTAATCATGAATGATTTCTTTCGTACGTTACGAGCCTTAAGCTATCTGAGAAAGGATTGTGGGAGAGTTTCTTTTCCACAGTCTGGATGTTTAGTATGGTACCCTTTGGGTGACATGTGACGCATTCACTCTCAGGTCATAGTCTCTAGTGCGATTGAAATCGCAAACACAATAAAAAACACTTCTTTCGTAAAAGACAGGAAATAAACCGTAGTTTCCCGAACTACGTGAGCTCTGATCTCTCATACCTGTTGAGAGTACGTAGGCACAATACTGATGTATTGGCGAGCTACCTTCCCCCATAACCCGTCGTAGGCCGAACTGTGTTGACTCTGATTTCTCGTTCTCTGATGAGAATACGTAGGCATAAAGTGCGACGCTTTGCCGATTCATTTTTCTTTTCTGTTTTAAGCCAGCCTTGATAGGTAGATAGAATAAAACCAACCCGTCCAAGTAAACACAACAAGCGAGGATCCCGTCGAGTACGACGGACATGAGGGGTGCTAATACCTTCCCCTTGCGTAACCGACTCCCGAACCCAGACAATGGTTGCGACGACCTTGTCTTACCCTTATTCGTTAGGTTTTTCCGATCGTTTCCTTTCCCTCTCTGAGGGATAAATAACGAAAGGTGGCGACTCTTCTGTTATGCCGACACCTTATTTTCGCGCAAGCGACAGCTGGCGACTCTGCTGGGGACTTCAACGGTTCCTTGCGAGAGTCAATCCTAACGTTTGTGTGTTTACTTGATGGGCTGCGTTTATTTATCGCATTTTACTTCTCGCACTTTATTTCCCGCATTTTATATTCAGTATATTATGATTATCTGTGCTGTTGTGGGATGGGAGTTCTGATGAGTGAGAAGCCAGACCCAGACTTGAGTGCACCATAGAATTAGTTGTGGAAATTAATGGGCGCGTGCTTGCTTTGCAGGCACTAGTGTCTCATGAAATCCACGCTCAAACGAGGTTCATCCGGTTGGCTTCTCTTTTAACCCTTTGGGTTGAGACGGTTGCTGGTTTGGTGGATTGTCGACTCTGGGGACCAATCATTTGTGATTCAGCCGAGTGAGGCCGCTTCATGAGCTGGTGATGCCACACCTTCTGGGTATCGTATCACCCCTCTGAATGTCTGTGACGTTGATGAACGCATAGGATGCCGAACTTGAGTCAGTTTAGGTCCATACCTGTGAGCAGGGTTGGGTTCATTGCAGGAAACCTTGACCTTCAAACTACCTGGTTTTCTTGACAGTGGATCAGTTTTGTTGGTACCAGGGTTCTCAGTTGCAGATTTGTCTGTACTTGATAGAGCAGGTTTTGATCAGAGGATCTTATCAGCAGATGTTGTTTGTTCTTGATAGAGCATATTTTTGAGTGGGGTCTAAAGATCTCATCAGCAGCTGTATGTTTGTTCTTGATAGGGCAAAGTTTTGATTGGGGTCTGAAGACCTCATCAGCAGATATTTCTTGATCCTACATCAGAGGTCCTTATCATCAGACATTTGTTCTTGACAGAGCAGAATTATGATCCTATGTATATGGTCCTATCAGATGGTTGTTCCTGGCAGATCAGATTTGTGGTCCTACACCGGGGTTCTCTTATTATCAGATGCAGTGGTCGTTCTTGATAGAGCAAGATTATGGTTTTGTTGATACAGAATCTCCACAGCACCAGTTGCCTGGATCTCTTATTGCATGACTGCATTTTGCATTAGTTTGCATATTCATTTGCATTTCATTAACGTGTGTCTGTGTTGCAGGTACCGTTTTCCCCGGTCCAGGATTTCTTGCCTCCTATTGTATTGTTATGGGCTCTCTGAGGAAGACCGTGGCTTACAAGTTCCCTGTCCCCGATGTGGTTAAGCTGACTGGTTTGATAGCTCTAGCAGATGATTCTGTGAGGGATGAGTTCAGGAAATCTTACGGCAGGTTGCTCAGTTTGGTTCATAAGCCTTCTGTGTTCGAGTTGAATGGGTTGCACGCTCTGCTGCAGTTCTACGACCCTCCGCTGAGATGTTTCACTTTTCAGGATTTTGTTCTCGCACCTACGCTGGAAGAGTATGCTGATTTGCTAGGTGTGCCTATCAAGAGGCAGATGCCTTTTGTTCACATGGATGCTGAGCCTGATCTGGCTGGTTTAGCTCCTTCACTTCATTTGGACGGCTTCGAGTTAGTATTGACTAGTTGGAACAAGGTTCCCGGGTTCTCCTTGCAGTTTCTGGTGGGTAAGGCTCAACAGTGTGCCAAGGACGGATGCTGGGGCGCGTTCAATGCCATCCTCGCTCTATGCATATATGGCATTATTCTGTTCCCTAATATGCCCGGTTTTGTAGACTTTGATGCATTTCACATCTTTGCTTTAGGGAATCCAGTCCCTACCTTGATAGGAGATGTCTATCACTCAGTCCACTACAAAAACGAGAATCGGAGGGGGAAGAATGTCTCGTGCTGCGTACCCTTGCTTTACAAGTGGCTTGATAGCCATCTGCCCAAGAGGGGTCCTTTTGTCTTGTCTGCAGCCACAGCTGAGTGGCCTGAGCGTCTGATGAGTTTATCTGCAGAGGATATTGACTGGTTCGACAGAGATAGGTTGGGTACTGAGGTGATCTTCAGTTGCAGCGGGTTTCCAAATGTGCCTTTGATAGGCAGGAAGGGCTGTATAAACTACAATCCGTCGTTGTTGGTCCGCCAGTTCGCGTATGCTTTGAGAACTCCGCCGAAGGATGAAGAGGTACAGGAATCTCTGTACCTCACTGGTATTCTAGAGGGGGATATGTTGTCCAAGCTTCAACGCGCATGGAATGGTATCAGTAAGCGAGGAAAGCCATTGCTGGGAAAAAGCAACAATCAAGCCTACCCTCCGTATTTGACTTGGATCAGAGCCAGGGCCGATGCTATAGGGATGCCGTTTCCTCGTGCCAAGCCAGAAAGCCCTCCAACGATCGAAGAGCCTACTACTGTGCCCATCAGCAGCATAATCTGGTGTTAGCCGAGCGGGATGAATTGAAGCGGGCGAACGAAGAACTGGAGAAGGAATTGGCTCAGCTCCGAAGCGAGAGGAACGAAGCCGTTCATTCTTTCAAAAGGCAGACAGAGTTGGTGAACCAGCTAGGTACAGACCTGACTAAGCAAATAGCCGAGCGGGAACGCATGGGTCGAGACTTCAAAGCTATCAACGACGTACTAGCTACGAAGAAGCAGCACTTGAACGAGGCATATCGGAGGATATCCAAGTTCAACCAGCACTGGAAGGCTTCCCTGGCCACCAGGAAAGAGCGGGAGGATAAGCTGATGCTACAGATCTCCAAGCTAGAAGCCCAAGTGAAGGACAGTGAAAAGAGGTTTGATGAAGAAACCGCTCGCAGATACGCCGCCGAAGGCCAGCTCAACAAAGCTCTCGCTAACCTGAAGGAGCGCAAGCTGACGTTTGAGTCCAAGAAGCGGAAATTAGAAGATTGCTTCGGCGAAGGAGCATGGGAAGGTTCGGTTGAAGGACTTCAGTATACCATTGTGCAAAGGGAGTTACTCGTCGAGGGGTTGCTCACTCTGCCGGATCATCCAGAGACGAAGGAGTTGTTAGAAGAGTATCGCGCCCGTGGCCGTACTTGATTATTCGTATTCCTTTTGTTTTGATCATTGTTGTATGCTGACCATCACCTGGCTTGATAGGCTTTCTTTATATATGAGATTGTTGTTTCCATGATTGGACTCAGGCTTCTTCTTATTATTATTATCAGCACTGGCACTCAGGCACTAGGATCGGGGGAAATCTCCCAAATACACAGACACACGCATGCATTTGCATGAAGCATTTGCATGACGAGCATTTTGTTGTTTTTCCTAATCTTTTAGTGTTTACAGGTTTTTCAGGTTTACAGGTCCCAGGCTGTTTCCGGTGGTTCCAGGATTGATCAGAGACTAATTCACCGTTATCTGACTAGAGCTAATCAGACCAGGATCATGGATCAAGTGCAAATAGATGTTCAGGAGCTCCGCGAGAGGATGGATCGCTTCATGGAACTCATGCAAGTGGTCGCCAATGGCCAGGACCAGCTCAGGACTTTGGTTCAGCCTTTGATCTCCAGGGTTGATAGCAACGACATACTCCACGGTGGGACCGTGCCTACTCCTCCACCAGTTGATACTCCACAGAATGGTGTCCCCGTGGCCGGGGGCAACAGTAGTGCCAATGGCAATGTGATGGCCAACATCGGACTCAATACGACGGGCGTCGGTAATGAGAGTCTGGGAGCTAATGTCAATATCGGGCCGGGCAACGGCAATGCAGGCGTCGGGAATCTGTTGGTGCCTCAACCATGGCTTGAGGATCATCAGGATGATGTGCTCTCTCAAAGAGATGCTGAAGGGGAGCTGAATGCTGAAGCGCGGCTCAGATTCAAAGCACTTGAAGATAAAATGAGAGATATCGAGAATCAGAATACTTTGGGCGTTGATATGTCCAAGCTGGGGTTAATTGCTGATTTCAAGGTACCTCCTAAGTTCAGGGTACCTGAATTTGAAAAATATAAGGGCACCACCTGCCCTCGTGTCCACCTAAGATCGTACTACAGGAAGATGTCTGCTTATTCCGAAGACGAGAAGTTGCTGATGCACTTCTTCCAAGATAGTCTCCCTGGGCCATCCCTCGAGTGGTACATGGGTCTATAGCCCACTAGCGTGCGCACATGGAAAGATCTCGCTGAAGCGTTTGTGCACCATTACCAGTACAATAGCAACTTGGCCCCGAACCGAGTCCAGCTCCAAAACCTGTCGCATAGGAATAATGAAGGATTTAAGGAGTACGCCTAGAGGTGGCGTGAGTTGGCCGCTCGGGTTCAGCCGCCGATGGTTGAACGCGAGCTCGTGCAGATGTTTGTTGCCACCCTCCCGGGGGTTTACTATGAAAAGTTAGTCAGCGGTATGTCTGGGACGTTCTCAGCTCTCATTATCATGGGCGAGCACGTTGAGAATGGAATCAAGATCGGGAAAATTCAAGGTGAGTCATCCTCAGCGGGAGGAGGTGGAAAGAAACCTTATGCTGGTAAAAGGCGAGAAGGAGATGCGAGCGCTGTGACCAACACTCGAAGGAAGGGCAAGGGCCCTCAGTAGCAGGTAGCCAGTATAAATATCCCGGCAGCTCTGCAGCAGCAGCAGCAACCGAATCAGCAGGGATATAGAAAGTACCAGAATCGGGCATCCTTGGCAAACCGCCACTTCGAGACACCGCCCATGTCGTACGCGCAACTCTTGCAGACTTTGTTTCAACTTCAGTTGGTTTAGAAGAGGACGATGGCTCCCTTGACAAGGGCACCTCCAACAGGGTACGACGCAAATGCCACTTGCGATTTCCACTCAGGGGCACCAGGCCACACAGTCGAGAACTGCAAAGCCTTTAAGCACAAGGTGCATGACCTGGTAGATGCCAAGATTATCAACTTCTCCGATAATGTGCCCAATGTCACGAAGAATCCTATGCCAAATCATAGGGGAGGCGGAGTGAAAGCCATTATCGAAGAAGAGAGTGCAGATCTGTTGACTGATGTCAAAGATCTAAAGACGCCGCTTAGCTTCGTTAAAGCTAAGTTGCTGAAAAGAGGGTTCTTTCCAGGATGCGGAGAACTGTGCATGGACTGTGCCACACATTCTGATGGATGTGAGCAGTTGGTAGAAGGAATTCAAAGTCTGATGACTGAGGGGATTCTGCAGTTTAGCCGGAAGGCTGAAAGTGTATCAGGAGAGGTAGTGTTGAAGCAGGCCGATGAAGTCGCCACCATCACCATCCCTCGCCAGCCAATAACCATTTCTGCGCCCAGACCGCCTATAATTACTATTACCAAAGCTGGGTCGATACCATTCGAGAGCACTAACGCCGTTCCGTGGCATTATGGGGCTGAAGTCTATTGCAACGGACATAAGTTAGACCTGGAATCGTACGGGTCGACTGTGGAGAATCTCGCAGGAATCAGTGGTATTACTCGCAGCGGAAGAGTGTTTGCACCGCCGGAGGTCGTGGCAGAGAAAGCGGTCAGAGCTGATGCGGCTGATAAAGGGAAAAGAAAAGTCGTCGAAGAGGTGCCGTGTGGGGTAGAGAAAGATTTGCTTGTCAAAGACGCCGAGGAGTTTATGCGGTTGATCAAAAAAAGTGACTACAAGATTGTAGACCATCTCCATCAGACGCCTTCGAAGATCTCTATTCTCAACTTGTTGCTGTATTCTGAAGCACACCACAATGCGTTGCTGAAGGTATTGAACGCTGCCTACGTACCGCAAGAGATATCAGTGAATCAGCTAGAAGAGGTGGTAGCCCATGTTAATGCTGGCAATGGGCTAGGTTTCACAGACTTAGAGCTGACACCAAAAGAGAGAAATCACAACAGCGCCCTGCACGTCTCGATAGAGTGTAGGGGCACAATCATGTCGCACGTGCTGGTAGACACGGGTTCGTCGCTTAATGTTCTTCCGAAGAAGGCATTAATGAAGTTGGACACTCGCGGATTGCTTTGCACACCCAGTGACATGGTTGTGAAAGCGTTCGGAACTAAACGCCACGTTTTCGGGGAGGTGACCCTGCCAATCCAGGTCGGGCCGGAAACGTTCGACACGGTCTTTTATATTATGGACATCATGCCTGCCTACAGTTGTCTCTTGGGCCGGCCATGGATCCATGTTGTTGGTGTCGTGACCTCCACGTTGCACCAAAAGCTCAAATATGCTGTCGGGGGAAGCATAGTAACCGTGTGCGGTGAGGAGGACATAATGGTGAGCCATTTGTCATCCTTCAAGTATGTTGAAATGGATGGCGAAATCCATGAGACTCTTTGTCAAGCATTCAAAGCTGTCAAAGTGAAAGAAGTAGCTCCTGTAGTCACAGAAAATCCAGAGATGAATCTCTCTTCGTTCAAGGAAGCTCGGGCCGTCGTCCAAGCTGGATCTACCCCAGGCTGGGGGCGTATTTTGGAGATACCCAACAAGCAGGATAAATTTGGGTTGGGATATTCTCCTGGAGTTGAAGCTTCTTCTTCTTCGTCTAGCAATGCGTCTCGAGGTAAAGGGCCAATCCAATTTACCAGTGGCGGGGTGATCTTCGAAAGCATCAACGCGGCGTCTGAGGACAGCGGGGATAACGATTGTGATCTCGACTCTTGGATTCAGCCAAGCAAGCTAGGTGAGGGCCTCAACAATTGGACCATCAAGGATATCATCCAGATGACAAATGAAGAGATCCACATAACAGATGACATCGACTCTGGACCTTCTACGACTCACTTCGACTTCGATTGCCCGATCTATCAAGCCGAAGAAGAGATTGATGAAGACGAAGACCTTCCTGAGGAGTTGGCCCGCTTGTTGAAACAAGAGGAGAAAGTTATTCTGCCTCATGAAGAGGAGATTGAAATCGTAAATCTGGGTTCTGAAGAGCTCGTCAGAAACGTCAGGATAGGGGCTGCATTGCAGAATGATGTCAAGCAGAGATTGGTCGAGATGCTTCGAAATTATAGTGACGTCTTTGCTTGGTCATACGAAGATATGCCCGGACTTGACACGGACATCGTGGTCCACCACTTGCCGCTGCGAGAAGATTGCCCCCCTGTTAAGCAGAAGCTTATGAGGACGAGACCAGATATGGCCGTTAAAATCAAAGAAGAAGTGCAGAAACAGCTTGATGCTGGCTTCTTAGCGGTCACCACTTACCCTCCGTGGGTCGCCAACATAGTGCCTGTACCGAAGAAGGACGGTAAGGTACGCATGTGCGTCGATTATAGGGATTTGAATAGGGCGAGCCCTAAAGATGATTTCTCGTTGCCTCATATCGATGTGTTGGTCGACAACACAGCCCAGTTCTCCGTGTTTTCGTTCATGGATGGCTTCTCCGGTTACAATCAGATCAAGATGGCGCCGGAGGACATGGAGAAAACGACGTTTATCACCCCCTGGGGAACATTTTGCTATAAGGTAATGCCCTTCGGTCTGAAGAACGCAGGGGCCACTTACCAACGAGCAATGGTAACTTTGTTTCATGACATGATTCATCATGAGATCGAAGTCTATGTTGATGACATGATTGCAAAGTCCCAAACGGAGGAAGAGCATCTGGTCAACTTATTGAAGCTTTTTGAGAGGCTTAGGAAGTTCAGGTTGAGGCTGAATCCTAACAAATGTACTTTCGGAGTGCGGTCCGGAAAGTTACTGGGATTTATCGTGAGTGAACGAGGTATCGAGGTTGATCCTGCGAAAATAAAAGCCATTCAAGAAATGCCAGCGCCGAAAACAGAAAAAGAAGTTCGTGTTTCTTGGGCCGAACAAACTACATTGCAAGGTTTATCTCTCAGCTCACGGCCACTTGTGAACCGATGTTCAAGCTTTTAAAGAAAGATCATGCGATTATCTGGAATGAGGATTTCCATAAGGCATTCGACAAGATAAAGCAGTATCTTCAAGAACCTCCAATCTTGATACCCCCAGTGGCTGGACGGCCTTTAATCATGTACTTGACAGTTCTTGAGAATAGTATGGGGTGTGTTCTCGGTCAGCACGGCGAGACGGGCAGAAAGGAGCATGCCATTTACTACTTGAGTAAAAAGTTCACTGACTGTGAATCTCGCTACTCGATGCTGGAGAAGACATGTTGTGCACTAGCCTGGGCTGCCAAACGTCTACGACAGTACATGCTCAATCACACCACCATGCTAATTTCGAAGATGGATCCAATCAAGTACGTCTTCGAGAAGCAGGCTCTTTCGGGCAGGATTTCCAGATGGCAAATGGTGTTAACAAAATATGATATTCAGTACGTGTCCCAGAAAGCCATCAAGGGAAACGTATTGTCTGATTACCTCGCCGAACAGCCGATCGAGGACTACCAGCCAATGAAATTTGAATTCCCTGACGAGGATATCATGTTTCTCAAAGCGAAGGATTGCGATGAGCCGTTGCCCGACGAGGGGCCAGATAGGAAATCCCAGTGGAAATTGATATTCGATGGGGCGGTTAATTCCTATGGAAGTGGCATCGGGGCTATCATCACGACTCCCTATGGATCCCATATCCCGTTTACTACGAGACTGCCGTTTCCAGTCACCAATAATGAGGCGGAGTACGAATCATGCATCATGGGTCTAGAAGAGGCAATTGATTTGAGAATCAAGAACCTAGACGTATATGGTGACTCAACGCTTGTGATCAACCAAATTAAAGGGGAGTGGGAGACTCGTCAATCGAATTTGGTGTCGTACATGAATTATGCCAGAAGGCTACTTCCGTTCTTTGATCGAGTGGAACTCCATCATGTGCCCAGGGCTGAAAATCAGATGGCTGATGCCATAGCCACGTTGGCTTCAATGTATAAAGTCAATTTTTGGAATGAGGCTCCAAGAATTGTCCTTTCGCGTCTTGATAGACCGGCATTTGTCTTTGCAATCGAGGAAGCCGCCGACGGCAAGCCATGGTTCCATGACATCCAGACTTTCCTTATGACTAAGGAATATCCTGCGGGTGCGTCAACCCAGGATAAGAAGACTCTGAGGAGGCTGTCTGGAAACTTTTATCTCAATCCTGATGGAGTTCTGTATAAGAGAAACCATGATCTCGTGCTACTCAGATGTGTAGATGAGAAAGAGGCGAGTGTGCTCATGGAAGAAGTCCATGAAGGCGCATTTGGTACGCACGCCGGCGGGCATGCTATGACAAGAAAGATCCTGAGAGCAGGATACTACTGGCTGACGATGGAGTCGGATTGCTTCAGATTCACGAAGAGATGTCATAAGTGCTAGATTTATGCTGATAAAGTTCATGTGCCACCGTGCCCGTTAAATGTCATGTCCTCCCCGTGGCCGTTCTCCATGTGGGGCATTGACATGATAGGCAAGATCGAGCCCACCGCGTCTAACGGTCATCGCTTCATTCTAGTAGCTATCGACTACTTCACCAAGTGGGTGGAGGCAGCCTCGTATGCTAATGTGACCAAGCAGGTGGTGGCTAAATTCATAAAGAGGGACATCATCTGTCGTTACGGAATTCCCGAGCGGATCATTACTGATAATGGTTCGAATCTGAATAACAAGATGATGAAGGAGCTGTGCCAGAGCTTCAAGATTGAACACCACAACTCATCTCCTTACTGGCCGAAGATGAATGGCGCCGTTGAAGCGGCCAACAAGAACATAAAGAAGATTGTTCAGAAGATGGTTGTGAACTATAAAGATTGGCACGAGATGCTGCCATTTGCACTACACAGTTATCGTACGACGGTACATACGTCGGCCAGGGCAACTCCTTTCTCCTTAGTGTACGGTATGGAAGCTGTCCTACCGTTAGAAGTGGAGATCCCTTCTTTACGAGTTTTGGTTGATGTGAAACTCGACGAGGCAGAATGGATTACGAATCGTCTGAACCAACTCAGCCTGATGGACGAGAAGAGGTTAGCATCGATTGTATTTGGTCGTCTGTACCAAAGCCGAATGAAGAAAGCTTATGATAAGAAGGTGCGTCCTAGAAGCTTTCAGACGGGTGATCTCGTCCTGAAGAAGATTCTTCCTCCACACTCCGATCACTGGGGCAAGTGGGCTCCGAATTACGAAGGTCCGTACGTCGTCAGCAAGGTCTTCTCGGGAGGAGCTTTGTTGTTATCCACGATGGATGGTGAAGATTTTGCATCCCCGGTGAACGCGGACGCAGTTAAAAAATACTTTGCTTGAAAGTGACCCGCTGGACAAAAAAAAAAGAGAGTCCAGGCAAAAAAGGGGCATCCCGGCGAACCAAAAACAAAATAAAAAGGTTCGGGCAAAAAGTAGGGATATAAATTGAAAAAGGTACACCCGCGAAGTTGAAAACCTACACTGGGCGGCTTCGGCAAAAAAGGGTATCCCGGTGAACTGAAAACCCGCAAAGGGCGGTTCACGCAAAAGTTAGGGATTTGAAAAAGCAAATGACTGCGTTCCGCGTGTGGACTTTCTTTGTTTAGTGGTTTGGAGGACCTGAGGGCCGTTTATCTGAATCAATCTCTTCCGAGGCTGAAGCGTCGGAGAAGTATCGAAGTCGAGTGGGTCATAGAGGGATCAACTCATGGTGTTTGTCTACGCCTCGTTGCCGACATTTGTATATACTGATGTATATTTATGTTTTATTTTTGCGCGGCTTCCTCATTCCAGGAGCTTGCATCTGTTGTAAAACATTTTTTACCCATTCAGGGGTTCGTTATCAATAAAATGCATACTATTCAGCAATCCTGTTTGTCTGTTTAGCATTTATCTGTTTTGTTTGCAAAAAAGAACGCCGATGTTTTTGATAAAATGCGCATACATAAACTTACTGGCCTAGGTCACTGATTGTTGAAACAATTAATTACTTGAATATTGTCACGAGATAATAACCTTGATAGGTCCCTTTGAGAAGGGTATCTTGTCTGTTTGTTTATGTTGTTACAGGTGTAGCATATTCCAGACAGTGCGCCGTGCGCATCCCTGAAGCAGGATGATTCCCCCTTCTCCAGCAGAGTTCAGTAGCCTCTCCTCGCAGAGTCTGAACGCGAGATAGTGAGCATTAATATGTCTCCCCATGCAGAGATGATTCTCTCCCCAATCCGATGTATCCTGAAGGAACGTCATCTCCTCAGCTAAGTCAGGCGCTGAAGCGCGTGTTCATCCCCCAGCACCGGGTCACAAGTGCAGGTTTCATAGAAATGTTCGTTCACTGAAGTGTGCAGCAACTGATAGTCCAGACTGAAGTCTCAAGCGGAATTGAAATTCCCTACCAGAGTCGTACGCTCCCCCGAAGTCGGATGATTCCTTCTTCCCCGGCGGAATTGAGATTCCCCCACAGAGTCGTATTCTCCCCGGTAAGCAGAATGATTTCTTCTTCCTCAGCCGAGTTTGCAGATACCCAAGAGAGCCGAGTCCTTGGAAGCTACTCAAGCCATGATTGGTTTTCCCCTGTGGAGTGTTGATCAACTGAAGTTGTTTCCCCACAGAGTCGTTATCTCCAGAGAAGTAGCCAGGAAGGCCACGCATGGTATTCCCGCGATTGACATCGCTTTCCCATCAGCAGGTCCAAGTTCTCGTAGAGCTTCTTTCCCCTGCAGCAATCAACTGAAGTTGTTTCCCCCGCAGCAGTCAACTGAAGTTGTGTCCCCTGCGGAGTCCAATTGATATTGGCGTGACCATGTTCTCCTCAGCAGGATGATTCCTCTATCTGAGTAGTTCTTTCTCCTTGACAGGAGGATTTCCCCTTCGGCATTTATTTTGCTGACGGGATCGCATCATTGTGCATGACTGCATAGCATTTATCATAAACGCATAGCATTTCCACCGTGTGGAGCATTGCGCCATTGCCGAAGCATATGCATAATAAACATGATCTAGGTCGCTACCGTTCTTGTTTTGCAGGTGTTCCGCCGCAGAAGTGATTACTCAGGATGATTCCTGACATTCTCCCCAACGAAGTCGCTTGCTCAAGATGATTCTTGGGATCCCCAAAGAAGTCTTCGGTTCAAGATGATTCTTGAATTCCTCAGCAAGGTCGTCTGCTTAAGATGATTCTTAAGTACCCAGTGCAGTCTCCAGAGTTGGTTGCCCAAGCTGATGCTTAGAGTCCCCAGTAAAGGTTGCCCAGGATGATTCCTGAAATCCCCAACAGAGTGTTCGCTCAGGATGATTCCTGAAGTCTCCAGAATGGTTATCGGATCAAGATGATTCTTGAAGGTCCCCGGCGGAGTTAATTGTTCAAGATGATTCTTGAAGTCCTCAGCAGAGTTGATTCATCCAGAATGATTTCTGGACCCCCGGGGCGGAGTTACTTGATAGTTCTCCAGATTCCCCAGCGGCGAAGCGTCATCCCCAACAGGTTTCTAACGGCGAAGTCGAAACCTCCCTTGAAGACTCCATGATTGAAGTCTGGCCGTGTTAATGAAGCAGTTCTCTCAGCTGATGCTAAGTGCCTGATGGCAGAGGTTTAGATGTTCCTAGTTGGCTCATGATTGACCAAGAATTCTATTCCCGACTTGCTGATGAAGTCCGGCTGATGCCCGACAGATGTCTTTGAATGCCTGATGGCATGATCAACCTGATGGTTGAAGTCCGGCTGATGCCCGACAGATGTCTTTGAATGCCTGATGGCATGATCAACCGGATGGTTGAAGTCCGGCTGAGGCCCGACAGTTTCTTTGAATGCCTGATGGCATGATGAACCTGATGGCATGATGAACCTGATGGTTGAAGTCCGGCTGATGCCCGACAAGTTCTTTGGATGCCTGATGGCATGATCGACTATGTATTACCGGTTACCGTGTGACCAATTCCCCAGTAGGGTTGTCGTGCAACTGTTATGCTCAGTGTCGAAGATGTTCCTACCGACCAGAGTATCGTTCACCTGTGTGTGGTATCCAGACCTCCAGCAAGATCATTGACATGTGTTCATCTTATTATTCTCTCCCACAGAGTCTATTATTCAAGTTCATATTTCCCCAATGGATTTTCTTCACCCTGACGGCGAGGTCAGACGATGTTGAGAGTTGACGGCGAAGTCAAATTATTTTGAGTACTTGACGGTGATGTCGGGTAGTTTGATTCTCCAGCGGCGAGGTTGGATGTTTGTCTGACGGTGATGTCGGGTAGTTTGATTCTCCAGCGGCGAAGTTGGATGTTTGTTTCTGGCGGCGATGTCAGGTGATTTAGTTCTCCAGCGGCGATGTTGGATGTTTGTTTCTGGCGGCGATGTCAGGTGGTTTAGTTCTCCAGTGGCGATGTTGGATGTTTGTTTCTGGCGGCGATGTCAGGTGATTTAGTTCTCCAGCAGCGATGTTGGATGTTTGCTTCTGGTGGCGATGTCAGGTGATTTAGTTCTCCAGCGGCGATGTTAGATGTTTGTTTCTGGCGGCGATGTCAGGTGATTTAGTTCTCCAGCAGCGATGTTGGATGTTTGCTTCTGGCGGCGATGTCAGGTGATTTAGTTCTCCAGCGGCGATGTTGGATGTTTGTTTCTGGCGGCGATGTCAGGTGATTTAGTTCTCCAGCAGCGATGTTGGATGTTTGTTTCTGGCGGCGATGTCAGGTGATTTAGTTCTCCAGCGGCGATGTTGGATGTTTGTTTCTGGCGGCGATGTCAGGTGATTTAGTTCTCCAGCAGCGATGTTGGATGTTTGCTTCTGGCGGCGATGTCAGGTGATTTAGTTCTCCAGCGGCGATGTTGGATGTTTGTTTCTGGCGGCGATGTCAGGTGATTTAGTTTTCCAGCGGCGATGTTGGGTGTTTTGGTTGTCCGACGGCGATGTTAGACGCTTTATTTTCATGAATGCCTGACGGCGAGGTCCGGTGTCTGATGACAATGTCAGAGGAATTTGATGTGGATAACTGACGACAAGGTTCAGATCAGTATGTCTCCAGCTAGTTGTCGTGCAGCTATTATTTCAGTGTTCGAAGATCTGTTCCCACCAGAGTACCGTGTGCTTGTGCAGTTGGCAAATTTCCGGGTTTATCGGTATTCAACCGTCTCACACCTTGATTGGCTGAGAGCCATTCGCTCCTCACCCAGTCAGGTTCAAGCCGTTTGAATAGGGGCAGCTGTTGCACCCCAAAATTTGACCAACATTTATTTACCAAGTTTGTGGTTCATCATCTGCATCTCATTGATATGTGGGCAGTAGGTAAAGAGGTATGATTACCCAACAAGAGTTATATGAGACTTTGAAGCTAGCCAAGAAAGTTATTCAAATGTTCAAAGGTTGATACCTTTGTCAGAGAACTCAAGAGATCCTCAGAGGGATTGGTTGAAACCAAGGTTGTGTGTCTCATAACTTGAGGGTTGTGGGAGCTCCTCAGATGATTCTGAGACTATGATAATGGACTTGAAGCTTTGATAAAGCTTATGAGATGTCTTGAAAGCCATCATGAAGCCTAGAGAGGTCATTGTACAAGAATTCAGAAGATTCAGCCATGAGTGGTGGAATTAGGGTTTGACTGGGTCAACCCTAGGTCAACTGAAGATTTGGAGAGGGTTGAGACCTAATCCAAGAGCCATGTGATCATGGAATGATGCATTGAGATGCTATAAGGATGATTCCTAGACAAACTCATTATGATTGAGGAGTTTGAGAAGTTTCAAGCTAGGGTTTCTAAGGATTGACAGTGTAAAATCCCCTAGTTTGATCCCTATCTTCAAGGCAGTTTAGCTCAAGATGTGATTGTCATCTCATCTTCCCCACAACATGAATGTTGTAGAGCTTGTTCTTAGCTTTAATTTTAGTACTAGAAGTCCTTGATAGGATTTGTAGAGCTCAAGTTATGACTTTGACAAATTATAGGTCATCTGAGGTATGTGAATCTGGGTCCTTGAAAGTCACCCAACTTACATCCAACTTTTGCCCTAGTAGGAAGATTCCTATGAACTCTTGGTCAACATGAATGTTGTAGAGCATCTTCTTATCTTTCTATAGAGTACTAGAAGTCCTTGTTAGGATTTGTAGAACTCAACTTATGGCTTTGACAAGGCAAGGGCATTTTGGTCATTTGGAGGTTATAGGTCATTTCAAGCATAAGGCCATATCTCCTATTTCCAAGCTTCAAATGGAAAAATCTTCAACATCAAACTTGCTTAGAATGATGTTTTAAGGATAGTAAGGAGGTCATGAGATGTTGAAAAGGCTTGTATCAAAAAGTGATAAAAATGGCCTAAAATGGAGGCATAAGTTAAATAAGTTGAAATTGAAAATTGGAAATCACAAGTTATACATCCAAACCATATCATATAATAGGTCATTTTGACTCCAAAGGACATTCTAAGAACAATGGTTCATTCACAATTTTGATTTGAGGCCTAGATCATAGGGCTGCTTTGGAAATGGCTTACTTGCATCTTAAGGTACCAAAGCAAAACTCAAGAAAACTCAATAAGAAAGTTGGTTATGCATTGTAACACATCCTAAATCTCATGTGGGGAGAATTTCAAGTCAGAATTGAAGGGTACAAGGACCATGGCATGAGATAGCATATGGTGAGAAGTGAAATCAAAGATCATGAGATGAGAAGTTCAAATTATCATTGGAGTGTTCCAGAAGGTTCTGGACAGTTCCTACAAGTTCTATAAGATGATTAGAACTTGCTCAAAGCAAGGGTTGGTGAGAGTTGGTGCAGAGAAGAGAGAGTGAGATCAAGAATCTTCCATTGCAAGTCAAGTTCCAATTTCACATTCTTCTTCATTTCCATTCCTTTTTTCTACACAAACACATTCTATAGATCATAGTGAGGGTGTGCAGATCAAATTAAGGGCAATTCCATTGATGAATCGTGCATGAGCTTTTGGATTTTCACCTCTGCAATTCAAGATCGGTTTCCAAGAATCAAGCAGTTTCAACCCTTCTTTTTGCATACAGAAGCTAGAATACTACTCAGTGAAGGAATTGGGAAAGATTGAAGGTCTGAATTGAGGGATTTCTCCATCTGTTCACTCGATTTTACCAGGTTTGTAACTTTGTCTCTACACTCTAATTTAAGTAGAATTAGATAGAATTAATAGGTTAGAATGGTTAAGGATGACTAGGAGATCATTTCTGGAAAGTTTGAAGAGAATTGGTGGTGATTTTGCTGTTGACACCATTTCTTTATGGACCAAGAACTCACTGAATATTGGGGGATAATCTTAGTTTAATAGCAAGAAATGTTCAGGGAAACATGAGGATGAGATTAGGACCTTTAATTTTGAGAATTGCTAAGATTGGTTCTTGATCAGTTATTTGAGGTTGCTATCGGGTTCTAGGTTTGAGAGAGTTTCAATGAGTTTTGAGATCATGGCTAGATTCCTGGTGAAATTTGGAGCAATCTAGGGTTTTTAATTGTTGCATTTAGTGAGGTATTAATGGAGTTCGTGTGTGAGGAAGATGAGGCTTATTGTTCTGCATTTCCATGGAGGTTCCAAGAACCCTAGCTGAAGGTTGAAGACAACCTTCCCGCCATTAGATCAAGCAAGACTGGTTGACTGAGAAACAATCCAACGACTCGTGTTTAATTTCATCTTGGAGGGAAATTATGAGAAGCAATGAAACGATGCGTTTCATTAAAAGAAGCTTCCTGGGCTTAGTGACCCAATGACTAATCCCACCCCCACTTGTGGCCCATGATTGATTTACACTGAATTCCATTTCTATTTGCACCGTAGATTTTCTATTTTCGTTTCATTTTATTAATTGTTTTTTCCGGCTGAATTAGGCCTAGCGCATGACTATCTGAACCCCCCATTCTGGGCCCATGCACGTATTGAACTGCATCTGTTTGCTAGCTGCACCCCATCTCTTCATGTTTTCATTTTATTTTCTTCCATTTTATCTCAAACTTTGAAAAATCATAATAAATGGAAAATTAAAGATTTTTTAATGGGAATTTTTGCTCCCATTTCATATTGATGTCTAGAAAATTATCAAATAAAAATATTTTCATTTCATGCATTTTTGATATTTTTTGTGTATTTTCTACTTTTATTGCATTTTATTTCTTTTATGTTGATACATGAATTTGTAGAATTTTGTTTAGGTAGCTCCCTTAGTAGTTTTAGGCCATTATTTTTAGGATAGTTAGATATAAGCTTTAGCTTCCCCCTGGATTTATTCCATAATTTTGTGGTGAATTTTAGGTTAGTTTTGATTAGATGATATTAGGTTGTGTAGAATTAGGTTAATCCTTAGCATAGGTCCATAATAACATTAGAATTTTGGGTTTCTAGGTCAAGTTAGACATTGGGGTATATAAGGGTATTAAGGGTAGGTATGTAGGATCCCTTAGAAATTATATTATGTTTTAATATAGTGGTATAGTATTTTTAGTTGATTTTTGTAGTTGATGATTGTTTGTGTTGCCCTTGTGGGCTTGTATCTTTGTTTGCTTTGCTTTGTGGGCTTGGAGAGCTTGGGATTGCTTGGAGGAGCATAGTAGGAGCATTGAGGAGCATTGAGGAGCTTGAGAGCTTGATCTTATTTGTTTTGTTGTTTGTTTTAGGGTTAGGGATTAGGAAGAGTTTAGATCTAGTTAACTTCTTTCTTAAACATGGATGGTATCTTTCACCTCCATTCCTCCCTATGATTCAAAGTCCTTCCATGGTATACGCCTCTCTCCTTTGGAGGGATAAGTGATTATACCTAGGAAGTAGAACTTTTGAGGGAACCATTCCTTTGATGTTGAACCCTTATAGGTCACCTTTGGTGGTCAGTAAGCAGTTCAATATCCCCAGCTTATCCAGTAAGTGATTTCCTCTGGTTTGATTATCTTGAGAGATGTTGAGCTTGAGTTTGAAGAATATGGAAGAGGATGAATCCTTGAGCATTGCCATTCCAGCTGAAGCTTGAAGAGCAACCAGAGCAAGTTGATACTTGAAGACCCTTGAAGATTAGGTGAAGCCTGAAGGTGGAGTTGATCAAGAAGCTGAAGCTTAAAGGAGAAGTAAGTTGAAACTTATGTTGAAGGGTTGAAACCTGGGAAAAGCAAATTGATATTTGTCAAGAGTGATGGAAGTCTGAAGACTGAGTTGCTGTTGGAAGAGCTGAAGCTTGGAGTTGAGAGAGGAGTTGATCTGTTTCTTATCTTTTTCTTTTCTGTATTGATGTGTTTTGATTGACTTGCTTGATGCATTAGAATAAGTTCACATCTAGAATAAGTAGAATCTAGGAGCATGATTGCACTAGAGGTTGAGTTTCTCCCTCTGCTTGTATTGTTACTGTGTGGCTTTGCTTGCGGGCATTCGGTAGAGCCCAGCTCCCTTGCCCATGTGGTTTGTTTGCCTGATGGCATTTTATTTCATTTTTATCTGTATGATTGTAGTTTACTGTTCTTGCTTGATAGCATGTTGTTTTTGTTTCAGTATGATTACTGTTATCCATTCTGGCTTGAGGTTGAGATGAGCTTGTGGAGGCTGAAGCCCCGCACACATTTCCTCCCTCACTTGCATTGCATGTATTTTACTGTTAAGCTAATGCTTTGTCTATTTTGGTGTATCATTGGCATGATCCCTTAGGACTCTCATTTCCTTTGATGAGGAATTGATGATAGAACTTTAGGTTGAAACCTATGCATGACAACTTCTAGGAGTTCCCTGTTCAAACCTTAACCATAGGATGAATCCATGGCATGACAACAGTAGGACTTGATAGTCTCCCTCCTAGTTGGGCCTGTTCTCTTCTCATCTCAAAGCAGTTTAAGATACAGTAATCATGAATGATTTCTTTCGTACGTTACGAGCCTTAAGCTATCTGAGAAAGGATTGTGGGAGAGTTTCTTTTCCACAGTCTGGATGTTTAGTATGGTACCCTTTGGGTGACATGCGACGCATTCACTCTTAGGTCATAGTCTCTAGTGCGATTGAAATCGCAAACACAATAAAAAACACTTCTTTCGTAAAAGACAGGAAATAAACCGTAGTTTCCCAAACTACGTGAGCTCTGATCTCTCATACCTGTTGAGAGTACGTAGGCACAATACTGATGTATTGGCGAGCTACCTTCCCCCATAACCCGTCGTAGGCCGAACTACGTTGACTCTGATTTCTCGTTCTCTGATGAGAATACGTAGGCATAAAGTGTGACGCTTTGCCGAGTCATTTTTCTTTTCTGTTTTAAGCCAGCCTTGATAGGTAGATAGAATAAAACCAACCCGTCCAAGTAAACACAAAAAGCGAGGATCCCGTCGAGTACGACGGACGTGAGGGGTGCTAATACCTTCCCCTTGCGTAACCGACTCCCGAACCCAGACAATGGTTGCGACGACCTTGTCTTACCCTTATTCGTTAGGTTTTTCCGATCGTTTCCTTTCCCGCTCTGAGGGATAAATAACGAAAGGTGGCGACTCTTCTATTGTGCCGACACCTTATTTTCGTGCAAGCGACAGGTGTCTTCAGATCCTTGACATCAGTCAACAAATCTAAGTTCTCTTCTTCAATAATGGCATTCACCCCACCTCCCCTATGGTTCGGCATAGGGTTTTTTGTGACATTCGGCACATTATCTGAGAAATTGATGATCTTAGCATCCACCATATCTTATACCTTGTGTTTGAAGGCTTTGCAGTTTTCTATCGTGTGGCCGGGTGCCCCTGAGTGAAAATCACATGTTGCATTCGCATCATAACCCTGCGGAGGTGCCCCTGTCAAGGGAGCTAGGGTTCTTTTCTGGACTAGCTGTAACTGAAGCAGAGTTTGTAATAGCTGAGCATAAGGCATGGGTGGTGTCTCAAGGTGACGACTTGACAAAGGTGCCCTGTTCTGATACCTTATGTACCCTTGCTGATTTGGCTGCTGCTGTTGCGGCTGGGGTTGTTGGACAGCAGGGATGGTTATGCTAGCCACCTGTTGGCGCTGGCCCTTACCCTTCCTTCGAGTGTTAGACACGGCGCTCGTCTCTCCTTCACGCCTTTTGTTACTGTATGGTTTCTTTCCTCCTCCAGCTGAGGATAGATCAACACCTTGAATTTTCCCCAATTTGATCCCATTTTCAACGTGCTCGCCAGTAATGATGAGATCAGAGAAACTCTCTGACATACCACTAACCAATTTCTCGTAATAGACCCCCGGGAGAGTGGCTACAAACATCTCAACAAGCTCTCGTTCAACCATCGGCGACTAAACTCTAGCTGATAATTCACGCCATCGCTGGGCGTATTCTTTGAACCCCTCGTTGTTCCTCTGTGACAAGTTCTGCAGTTGAACCCGGTTCGGAGCCAAGTCACTGTTATACTAATAATGGTGCACAAAGGCCCCAGCCAGTTCCTTCCATGTGTGTACACTGGTGGGTTCCAAACCCATGTACCATTCCAAGGATGGCCCGGACAAGCTATCCTGAAAGAAGTGCATCAGCAGCTTCTCGTCTTCAGAGTGAGCGGACATCTTTCGGTAGTATGACCTTAAGTGGACACGAGGGCAAGTGGTGCCCTTGTATTTCTCAAAGTCGGGTACCTTGAATTTAGGAGGCACCTTGAAATCAGAAATCAATCCCAATTTAGTCAGGTCGACACCCATAATGTCCTGGTTCTCGAAATTCCTCATTTTGTCCTCAAGTGCCTTAAACCTCAGACGTGCTTCAGCAGTCAGTTCTCCTTCAGCACTCCTCTTTGAGAACAAATCTTCTTGACGATCTTCTAGCCATGGCTGGGGCCCATACAGATTTCCAACACCTGTGTTGCCATTGCCTAGTCCGGTATTGCTATTAGCCTCAATGTTTCCATTACCGACGCCAGTCGTGTTACCATTGAGCCTGATGTTAGTGATCACATTGCCGTTACCACTTCCATTCCCCCCGGTCACGGGGATGCCACCTTGAGGAGTTTCAACAGGAGGAGGTACTGGAACGCTCCCTCCATGTAGCACACCGTTGTTGTCAACCCTTGAGATCAGAGGCTGGACCAGTGTTCTGAGTTGGTTTTGGCCGTTGGCAACCACTTGCATGAGCTCCATGAAGCGGTCCATCCCCTCTCGGAGTTCCTGGACGTTAGTTTGCACTTGTTCCATTGCTCTAGCTTGATTCGCTCTGGTCGGATAGCGGTGGATCGGTCTTCGGTCAATCCTGGAACAACCTGCATACACAAATGGTTAGAAAAACGACAAGGTGCTCGTCATGCAAATGCTTCATGCAGATGCAAACGTGTGTCTGTGCCTTGGGGAGATCCCCCCCGATCCTAGTTTCCGAGACAAATAAAGTCTATCATCCAATCATGGAAAAGAAATCCTCATATATTCATCTGAAAAGCTCGCTTGGGTAGCGTACAACTGTAATCACATACAACTGAAGTAATAAGGCATGACCCCAACCAACAGACCTGGCGGTGATCAGCATATCAATGCATAAAATGTACAAAAAAGAGATACAAAAGATCAGGTGCGGCCACGGGCACAAAAATCTTCTACCAACTTCTTTGTAGCGGGATGACCTGGCTGAGTAAGCAAACCCTGGGCCAGCAGGTCCCTCTGCCTGATGGACTCTGGGAGGTTCTCGGCAACGCTCCTAGAAACACCTTCTTCATAATGGTTCTCGACTCTACTCCTCTTAGCATTAGCCCAGAGTTGAAAATCTTGTAAATTCGCCTCGGTCTCAGCCAATCTATACTGGGCGTCTCGTCGCAGTGAGGCTTCAGCCTCTATCTTGTCTTTCCCCATGATCTGAGCTTCTAGCTCGGCCACTTGCTGCTTCAGCTTTTCTTCCCGCTCTTTGTATTTGGCCAGGGTGCTGCTCCAGACCCTCTCGTATTGGGTTAACTTCCGGTACACTCTGTCCAGATCCTGTTTCTTGGTTGTCAACACGCCATGTACTGACTTCAGGTCCAACCCCAGACGTTCCCTAGCATCAGTTTCTTTGGTCAGGTTGGAGCCTAGATGGTTTATCATCTCAGTCTGCTTGTTGCAGGTATAAACGACTTCACTTTTCTCTTTCCGAAGTTGAGCGATCTCTTTTTCCAACTCTTCGTTGGCTTTTCGTAGCTCTTCCTTCTCTCGGAGTACGTGGTTGAATTTCTGAATATCAACTGTGGTAGGCTCTTTGTACACGGGAGGATACAATGGTTCCACGGCAGGAAATGGCATTAGAAACTTGGAGGCTCTTTCTCGAACCCAAGTCACATACGGATCGATGGCCTTGTTGTTGCTTTTTCCTAGCAAGACTTTCCCCTTTCGGTGAATTTTGCTCCAAGCATTCTGTACCTTGATCAAAGTGTCACCTTCAAGAAACCCCGTGAAATACAGAGATTCCCGTATCTCTTCCTCTTCAGGAGGACCTCGTAGTCCATTCCTTCCAACCAGGGGGACGTTAGGAAAGCCATAGCAGCTATACACAATATATTTGCCCAGGAGATCTCTATCAAACCAGATAATATTGTCAGCAGTCAAACCCATCAAACGTGCAGACCAGGGTGAAGACTCAGTAGAATTAATGAACGGCCCTGACTTAGGAAGATGGCTAGCAAACCACTTATACAGTAAAGGAGCACAACATGCCACGTTCTTCCCCTTTCTGTTTTCGTTCTTGCTGTGAACTAAATGGTAGATGTCTCCGAGGAGAGTGGGTATTGGATTCCCGGAGGCAAATATGTGGCAAGCATCCATGCTGATGAAGTCCGGATGACTTGGGAATAGCACGATCCCATAAATGCAAAGGGCTAAGAAGGCATTGAATACATCCCAGCGACCTTTCTCGGCAAACTTCCGGGCTTTTTCCATCAGGAAATGCCAAAGGAAACCATGAACTCCAATCTTCATGGATACCATCCCTTCTAACTCAGACTCATCTACATGAAGAGCGTCAGTAAACTTACTCAATTTAGGTTCACCCTCAACACGGTAGTAAGGCATTTGATTCATCAAAGGCACCCCCAACAGGTCAGAGTACTCCTTCAGGGTCGGAGCTAGGACATAGTCGGGAAACACAAAGCATCTGAGCTGTGGGTCGTAAAACTGCAGCAGGGCGTAGAGGCCATTCAACTCGTACGTAGGAAGCTTATACACAATACCCAAAAGTCTCCCATAACTCTTTCTGAAACTCTCCATCACTGTCTTATCAGCCAAAGAAATTAAAGCTCATAATTCTCGGATGTCAGATGTTGGTAGCTTGTAAGCCACAGTCTTCTTCAGAGATGCCATATCTGCCATGAGGATCAAGATCACTAGAACCAGGGGAGAAATATGCACCTGCAACACAGACACACGTTAATGACATGCAAATAAGGATGCAAACAATGCAAAATGCAATCATGCAGCAGGAGATCAAGATGGCTGTGCTATTGAGGAGATGAAGGCTATGTATCAACAAAACCACAATACTGCTCTGTCAAGAACAAACATATCTCTGATGAGAAGAAACCCCTGATACCAGATGTTGCACTCTAAAATTTGACCAACCGGTTCTCCCATCTGGTTCATGGTTCAATTCGTATTCGAATATCGGATGCATGACATTTGTGCACAGACAGAGGATGTCAGGGTTACAGCTTGGGTTTCATTTACCGGATATTTCAGATCCAGTCTAGATAATCAGGGTTTTATTTTCGGGGAATTGTGCGCTCCTCGGTGTTTTCAGCTTACATGGTGGTTTTTGGGATATTCTGATGCCCGGGGGTTTACTGTTTGCTTCGATCTGGTCTCGCGCTCTTTTATGTTGGCTTTTTTGCCTCTGTTTGCATTTTTTTAGGGTTTAATAGCCTTTCGTGGATTTTTAATAGGCTTTATAGATTTTTTAGGATTTAAATAGATTTTTTAATATTTTTAATAGATTAAAACCTTTTTAGAATTTTCAATTTGTTTTAATAGATTTTAGAATATTAGGTTTTAATATAGATATTAATTTCTTTTTAGGTTTAGTATAGTTTTAATGGGTTTTAATAGTTTTTTTTAATAGTTTTAATAGGATAATAGAATTTCTTTTAAATAAATGGTATAGATTTTTAGAAATTTAATAGAAATTTGGTAAGATTTTAAATAGAAATAATTAGAGTTTTATTTTTATTAGTTAATAGTTTTTTAGAAGTTAATTAGATGTTAGTTCTCCTTAATAGAGGTTAATTAGGACTTAATCTTGTGTTTAGATTTTATTTGAACTTGGTAGAATTAATTAGGATAGTTAATTTTCATGTAGATTTAATTGTAGTTTAATCATTTTCATTAATTAGGGTTAATATTTGATTAGTGTTCAATTAGGTTAATCTTTTAAATCCAGTTTTTTCAGGTTATTGTATCAGTTTTCGTGGGCCAAGAGTAGGGTTTTTTGGAGGCCCAAATCAGTCTCAGTTTTTTGTCCATTTTCAGTCCAGAAATGTGACACTTGTCACTATATAAAGTGGCCACGCGTTCATCAATAAGGCCCCCACGTCTTGCCACGTTCAGACTCCACTCTCTCTCTCTGCACCACGCCACCTCACCACGTGGCTCCTTCCCAGCAACCCCCTCTCACACGCGTCCACCCCTCAACCTTCTCCACGCCACCTGTCCCCACCGGTCAACCCCACCGGAGCCTCCTACCGCCGGGCATGCAAACGCCCTAACCCCCACCGCCGGCAACCCTAACCGTCACCGGACCACCGCAACAACCCGCCGGAGCCATTTTTTTGCCCAGAATCCTCACATCTTCTTCTTTCTCCCCCGATCTCCTCCGCCCACCTTCATCAATAACTCGCCGGAAAATTCATCCGTCGCCGGAAACTTCACATGATTTTCCAGAAGACCTTCAAACCTTCATCATTCTTCACATGATTTTCCAGAAGACCTTCAAACCTTCATCGTTCTTCACATGATTTTCCAGAAAACCTTCAAACCTTCATCGTTCTTCACATGATTTTCCAGAAGACCTTCAAACCTTCATTGTTCTTCACATGATTTTCCAGAAAACCTTCAAACCTTCGTCGTTCTTCACACGATTTTCCAGAATCTTCATAGACCTTCATCAATTTTCCAGAAAAAATCCTCAAGAACTTCAGTATTCTTCACATTTCCCAGCAACATTCAAGGACCTTCTATAACCGATTCCAGTTTTCTTTCTTGCACGTTTCTTCTCAAGTATCTTCAACGGCCGTCCACGAACTTCCAGAACTCAACGAAGTCTCTCTCAAGATCTTCAACATTTGGTTCTTCGTTTTCTTCCCCAGAACTTCAAGCTTTGAGTTCTTCCATTTTCCAGAAAGCTTCAAGGTTTTCGCGAGTTCCTTCAATACTCTTCAGTTCCAGGACCTTTGTCGCCTTCTTCATTTCCCTAGGTTTGTTCATCCTCCTTTCGATTTGTTTACTTGTGCATGGCTAGGGTTTAGTTGAATCTTTGTTGATATGATTATAGCATGAACTGTTGAAGCCTATTTTCGATCTGGGAGTGTTAAGATGACTGTTGATTGCATGTGTGGCAGTTGATTAAGGCGTAGTGTTCGTTCAGGTTGTGTGAGGGTTTGAGAGCGTGTTGATAGGTTTTCTCAGGGAGAGAAGAAGGAGGGAGGTTGGGAGTGGCGTGCTAGGGTTTTGGTAGATGAACAGTAGCCAGCATTGGGGAAGAAGGTCTAGTTTTGTTAAATTGATTAGTTGGGTTAGGTTTGGGCTGGGTTAAGCCCAAGTGTGAGTTTGCTGAGGCACACTCCCTCATTTGCTCGTTTCCCCTCCCCTGATTGTGAAAGGATGAGTGTATATGGATCGGGCCTTGGCCTAAATGCTACGCGCACCCCCCTGTGTCTGGGCCCAATCTGAGCAACTAGAGTTGTTGCTATCGCTGCACCCCCACCCCTGTTTTATTTTCTTTTTCTTTTTAATTTCTTTGTTTTCATGCATGTTAGAAATAAATTCATAAAAAATAGTAGGAGTGTCCAATTAATTCCATTCTTTTTTATGTAGGTTCCTAATTCAATTTAGAATTTTATAATGCAAAAATATTGAATTGGTCATGCATTTTCATTTTTGTTTGCATTTTTGCATTTTAAGTGGTCCTGAATAATTGGTTTGTGATATGTCTGCCTTGTTGATTTTATGTCTCTCATTTGGTATTGATTTTTGCTTTGGTTTTTTAGTATGTTATACTAGACTGATGCATGATCCCCATAGATTTTTCATAGATTTTTCAGAGCTCGATTGATGTTGTTTTAGGGTTAGAGAATAGAGACCTCATAACTTGCTGGTTAACCCTTGACCATTCATATGTTAGGGATTGTTTAGTAGCCTTAGAAGTTGACTTAGGCTTTGAGATTTGATCTTGGGATCATAGAGCCATGTAGGTTTCCCCTAGATTTTTGGTAGATTTTTATAGGGTGTTTTGTTATTTTTGCTTGAGCTTGAGAATAGGAGAAGTCTTGATGGCTTCTGACTTTGAAGTTCAACTGTGGTTGAACTTTAGAGATAGTTTCTTTTGGTTTGAGGGCCTGTGGTTTCTTCTTGAAGATGGAGGCTGGATGAAGTCTTGATGGAGCTTGCAAGGATGCATAGATTGAAGACCTAGTCTAGGAGCTTGCTCTCTGTTTGTGAGGTTTGAGATCCTGAAGTTTTAGGGAAATTTATGGTACTTTCCTGAGGAAGGCACTATGGATGTCTTTCATTCTTTCTTCTCATCTCTTTCTCAAGTATCCAATGATGTTGGAGCCTTCATGTGAGTTTAGTTTCTCCTGAGGAGGAATGTAAACTGATCACAGTTGTTGAGCCACATGGGATATGATTCCTAAGTGGAAGCCCCCTAGTATTTTCCTGAGGAAGGCACTATGGGTCTGTTCACTTAGTTCCCTTAGTTCATATAGGATTTCTCAAGTATCCAATGATGTTGGAGCCTTCATGTGAGTTTAGTTTCTCCTGAGGAGGAATGTAAACTGATCACAGTTGTTGAGCCACATGGGATATGATTCCTAAGTGGAAGCCCCCTAGTATTTTCCTGAGGAAGGCACTATGGGTCTGTTCACTTAGTTCCCTTAGTTCATATAGGATTTCTCAAGTATCCAATGATGTTGGAGCCTTCATGTGAGTTTAGTTTCTCCTGAGGAGGAATGTAAACCGATCACAGTTGTTGAGCCACATGGGATATGATTCCTAAGTGGAAGCCTCATAGTATTTTCCTGAGGAAGGCACTATGGGTCTGTTCACTTAGTTCCCTTAGTTCATATAGGATTTCTCAAGTATCCAATGATGTTGGAGCCTTCATGTGAGTTTAGTTTCTCCTGAGGAGGAATGTAAATCGATCACAGTTGTTGAGCCGCATGGGATATGATTCCTGAGTATAAGCCTCCTAGTACTTTCCTGAGGAAGGCACTATGAGTCTGCCTACTTAGCTCCCTTTCTTTGGTAAGCTTGTCTTGAAGCTTGAAGACTGGGATTGATTTCTCTTGTGTAGGGTTTTGCTTTAGGGCTTTGCTTAGAGATTTGATTAGGGTTTTGCATAGGGCTTTGCTCAGAGGTAGATTAGGGTTTTGTTTTAGGGTTGTTTAGGGGTCTTGCTCAGGGTAGTTTCTTGCTTTTGGATAGGAGTTTGTCAGGCTGGTTCGCCTTCTCTTTGTGTTGTTTGACTTGTGTGGTGTTGTGCTGCATTAGACTTAGGGGTTCATCTAGATATTTTTGAGGTAGGTGCATCTTAGAAGTAGGCTTTGTGTGCATGAGAAGTTGAGGTGGGCCTTCTTCTTCTTGTTTGTTATTGAGTGGCTTTGCTTGCTGGTATTTGGTAGAGATGAGCTCCCTTGCCTCTGTGGGTTGTGGCCTTTGTACCTTGTTTGTTTGGTTGTTGCATTCATGCATATTTCCAGTATTTATTTACTTCGCAGTTGATTCCTGGTTGTTGTTTAGTCCTGTTGCCATGATCCCTTAGGAGCTCTAACTTCTCCGCTGCGGAGGGGTTATGATAAACATTAGGTGGGTCAACCAGGCATGATAACATTGGGTAGATTCCCCTTTTCAACCATAGTTTTAGGGTGTCTCTTTCCTTTCTCAAAACAACAGAAAAACACTTGAATAGCTTGTGTCGTGCGTAGCCGAACTACAGCTGCTCTGATTTCTCGTACCGGACGAGAATATGTAGGCATAAGATGCGATATCCTAGCGAGCACACTAACAACTAACCTTTTGCTCTCTCGCTGCTGTGCGATCGAGACTTTCCCGCTGACGACTGACGTTACCCTTTTCTCTCGCCCGAGGGCATTTGAGACCAGACCGTAGTTTTTCCCATAGGTTCCCGAACCCTTAAAACTAGTTTAATTTCTCACTGCTGTGTGAGAACACCCAGTTTAGCCGTAGTTAGTCGAACTACGTTTGCTCTGATCTTCCATGCTGTGTGGAAGTACGTAGGCACAGGACGCGTTGTCCTGGCGAGCAACCTCCCCCCGTCTAGACGTAGGTAGTCGAACTACGTTGACTCTGACTTTCCCATTGCACGAGGGAGTACGTAGGCCCAGAACAGCGTACGTTCTGTCGAGTCCTGTCCTTTTCTTTTCTTTTCAGACTGACCATTAGCATAGATAGATAAACACACCCTTTTCCTTATAAACACCAAGCGTGGATCCCGTCGAGTACGACGGACGTGAGGGGTGCTAATACCTTCCCCTTGCGTAACCGACTCCCGAATCCAGGTTTTGGTTGCGATGACCATACCTTTCCCGTTTTTTGCGAGGTTTACTTCGAGTGTTTCCTTTCCCTCCGTTGGGATAAATAACGCACGGTGGCGACTCTTCTGTCAGCCGGCGCCGATTTTCGCAGTAGCGACAGCTGGCGACTATGCTGGGGAAACCTTGTAGCATCTAGGGACTTTTCCCATCCCTTATGCTGGGACCGTTTCCCATCCCCTACGCGAGTCAATCCTAGCGCTTGGGTGTTTATCTGTTGGGTGTTGTGCATATGTGTTTTACCTTTCCGCACTTTACTTTCCCGCACCTTTACCTTGCCGCATTTACTTTCAGCACTATATTATTATGATTATTGCTGTGGAAGAGGGAGGTTACTATGAGTGAGAAGCCGGACCTGGGCTTGAGTATACACCTAGACATAGTTGTGGAGAGTAGTAGACGAACTTGTCTGCTGAGCAGGCACAGTTCCCTACGAAATCTGCGCTCAGACGAGGTTCTCTCCGAGGTGCTCCTTTCCGGTCCTGAGGATCTGAGGGGAGTCCAGACGTGAGGATTGTCGACTCTGGGGACCGATCATTTGGAAGTCAGCTAAGTGAAGCCTCTTCATGACTTGATGATGCCACTCCTTCTGGGAATCGTATCGTCACTCATGAAAGTTTGTGACGCTGATGACCGCATAGGATGCCGTACCTTTGTCTGTGGATTAGGTCCATCATACCTGTGAGGGGGATTGGGTTATTGCAGGAAAACTGGCCTTCAGAAACCATGATTCAGTATTTATCAGATAGTTTTCTTGGCTCGTTAACAGGTGTGTTGTCTGGATCAGATGGGTTTCTTGTTTGAGGTTGATACTATTATCAGATGGTTTTCTCGTCAGATACAGAGGTTCAGATGGATTTCTTACCAGGGGATTGGTATTTTGAGTATCAGATGATAGTTAGTGTCAGGAAGTTCTGGCGACTGTGGTGGTTTTCTGCTCTTGACATCACGGAGATGTTCCTCTTCAGGCTACAACGTGGCCCCTGTGTTCACTGATTGCATCATTTATCATATTGCATTATTGCATTACCGTTTGCATCCAACTAACGTGTGTGTATTGCAGGTACATATTTTCCCTCCCAGTTCCGGTGTTTGTTTCCTAGCAAGACATGGAAGCCATGAAGAGAGTGTTACCCTACAGATTCCCGTCTCCAGATATCAGTCTGTTGTCAGAGTTAATTACTATTGCTAGGAAGAAGGTGATGGGAGATTTCAGAAAGACATATGGGAGGATCCTGACTTATGTTTACCAGCCCTCGGCTTATGAGATCAGCGGCATTTACACCCTGTTGCAGTTTTATGATGCTGAGCTCAGGTGTTTCGTATTTCCTGATTTTGTCTTGGCTCCTACCCTGGAGGAGTATTCTGCACTCTTGGATATACCGATTCGCGAGCAGATGCCTTTCTATCACACGGACGCTAAGCCTGATCTGGCTAAGCTTTCTGCTATTCTATACTTAGGAGAGTTTGAGCTGACAGGGAAGATGATCAGAAAAGGAAATGCGTGGGGATTTCCGTTGGTTGTTTTGGTGGAGAAGGCTCGGGAGTATGCCAAGAAGGGTGGCTGGGTTGTTTTCGACGCCATCCTTGCTGTGTGTGTTTATGGCATTGTATTGTTCCCAAACCTTCCTGATTTTGTTGATGCTGATGCCTTCTATATTCTGGCTGCAAAGAACCCAGTTCCTACCTTGCTGGGAGATATCCACCATTCCACTCACTACCAAAATGAAAAGCGACGAGGAAGGAATGTCTCTTGCTGTGTACCTCTACTGTGCAGGTGGTTTACTAGTCATATGCCGAAGTCAGGGCCTTTTGTCACTTCTATTGATTCTTTAGGATGGCCTGAGCGCTTGATGGGGTTGACTTCTGAGAATGTGGTGTGGGTTAATGAGGAGGTGTTCCGAGTTGAGGTCATATACAGATGCGAAGGATTCCCTAATGTTCCTTTGATAGGAAGGAGAGGGTGTGTCAATTACAACCCTTCCTTATTAATCAGGCAGTTTGGGTATGCACCTCAGGAAGCGCCGAAGCCCGAGGAGATACAGGAATCTCTGTATCTCACTGGGGCAATAGAGGAAGAGATGTTGATCAAGCTTGAGAAAGCATGGAAGAACATGCATAAGAGAGGGAAGCCTTCATGTAGCAAAGGGGGTACTCAAGTTCTTGGTCCGTATGTGGAATGGATTCGTGAACGAGCTACGAAATTCCTTATGCCTTATCCTGCAGTTCAGCCATTGTATCCTTCTCCAGTGGAGGAGCCCACCACTATAGACATGCAGGTATACAAGCAACTGATGGCAGAGAAAGAAGAGTTAGCAAAGGCTAAAGAGGCTTTAGAGAAAGAGAATGCCCAGCTTCGTCATGAAAAGATTGAAACAGGATATTTTTCCAAGCAACAGGCCGAAACTTTGAAACATCTGAAGACTACTTTATTGGAGTTGACTGAAACTAAGAAGCGTCTGGAGTTAGATGTAGACTCAGTTAGCAGTGTATTGGCTACAAAGAAACAGGAGCTGGAAAGGGCCTACACGAAGTTAGCTAAGTTCAGAGAGCACTGGGATCTCACTATGGCCAAACGCAAAGAACGGGAAGAAGAGCTAAAGACACAGGTTGCTCAGTTGGGAGAACAGGTTAAAGCAAAGACTGAAGAGCTTGAAGAAGAAGCATGTCGTCGATACGAGGCCGAGCACCAACTGATTGATGCCTTGAAGAATCTGGAAGATTGTCAGCGCAGAGCAGACGTCAAGAGGCCCAAACCTGAGGATGGTGCCCAGGATAAGGCTTGGGAAGATTTTGTCAGAGATATCCATGGAACGATCAGGAAAAGGGACCAGTTGATAGAAGGCTTGATTTATCGACCGGATCACGCAGAGACGAAGAAGCTGTTCGAGGATTTCTGCGACCGTACCCGCACTTGATTTCTCTCTTGTATTCTGTGTGTTGAGATCACCACCAAGCATGTTGGTTGGGATCCTCCTTTATCATCTCAGTTGTATGGAACATAGTTGTGTAACGTCTTGACGAGACTGTTATTCCAATAAATATATGAGGGTTTTTCCAAATATTATCTTTATGGTTTCTCTTGTCTTGCTACCTTAACACTGGAATTGGAGGG
Source organism: Lathyrus sativus (assembly GCA_963859935.3). Lineage (NCBI taxonomy): Eukaryota > Viridiplantae > Streptophyta > Magnoliopsida > Fabales > Fabaceae > Lathyrus > Lathyrus sativus. Next base: position 63,695,446 of record OZ012738.1, on the reverse strand, counting down.
GAAATATCCCCAATGCACACATGCACGTTAGCTTTTTTTGTATCCTGTCTGCATGAATCATATTGCATAGCATTTCTCTAGCTGGCCAGAGCACTTATCCAGCCTTTGTTTTCCCCAGAGGGTGATTCTCGGGGGATTGTTCGAGGCAAGAGTGGAGTGTTGAAGACGACCAAGGGGCTGAAGCAGATTTGAGCAGAATCAAGCAGTGTAGTCAGTTACAGGTAATTGGTATCTATGTCTGAAGGTAATTTCCAGTCTCCTAACACTTTGACAGGGTTCGCTATGGCGTCCCACCCTCGGTATGATTCTATGGAAGACTTCCCGCAAGCGAACAACGTTACTGCCGACCAAGTGGTACAGCCTACTGTTGAGAACCGAGATCGACATGAGCAGTTTGTTGCCCGAAATGAGCGTCCTCCTCCTGTTAACAATCAAGGTGTTGTTTTCCATAAGAGGAATCCACGCATAGGTATCCCGGTAGCCAGGACTGTAAACTCAAGAGCTCTTGAAAGTGGTAGAAGGCTCTGAGGATTGGAAGAAAGAGTTAAAGCTTTGGAGGTCAAAGATGCTGTTAACCTGAATGCTGCAGACATGTGTTTGGTTCCTGACCTGGTGTTGCCTTATAAGTTCAAAGTTCCGGAATTTGAGAAGTACACGGGAGTTAGCTGTCCGAAGTTGCATTTGATGATGTTCTGTCGAAGAATGACTGCGTTTGTGTGAAATGACCAATTGATGATCCATTGCTTTCAGTATAGTCTGACTGGGGCATCTTTGAGGTGGTATGTGCAGTTAGAGAATAATCAGATTCGATCATGGGTGGATTTAGCCAGAGCTTTCATGAAGCAGTACAATTACAACCTGGATATGGCTCCTAGTCTCGTACATCTGCAAGAATTATCTCGGGCGGAGAATGAATCATTCAGAGGGTATTTGCAAAGATGGAAAGAATTGGCTGCTAGTGTTCAACCACCGCTTCAGGAAAGAGAAATGGTTGACATCTTCTTGGGTACGCTGAAAGGCCATTATTATGACAAATTATTCGGTTGTACAAGCTTTGGGGGCCTGATGAGAATGGGTGAGCTTGTTGAGAGAGGACTCAAGAGTGGAAAGCTTCGAGATGCTCCTTATATCCCAGTTGACAAGAATGAGTCAATTGTCAGTTCTCAAGAGGAGTGGGAAGAAGGAAATGACATCGTCTCAGAATCTCTAGCATCTCAGGATCGGTTTTCAGACACTTCAAGTCAACGGTCATCCTGTCGTCGATCGCGTCAGCACGCCCAACGAAGACCAAGGAAACCTGAAAGGCAGTTTGCTCAGCTACCGGTGTCGTACAGTCAGTTGTTGCCAGATCTGGTCAGAAGTGGATTGATAGTGCCGAAAGAGACTAATCCAATGATTCCACCATATCCTCCAGGTTTTGATGCCAGCGCCCGCTGTGAGTACCATGTTGGGGCACAGGGGCATTCAACAAATGATTGTAAAGTGCTTAGAAGCCAGGTTCAGGATCTGTTAGACTCCAACCGGATTTTCATCGCGCCCTAGGGTTTTGTTCAGATTAACGATTCTCCGTCATCCAGTTGTGTGGGTTCGTCAGTTAACGTCATGGGAGACTCCACGGGAAGTGTGTGTTCTGAAGAATGTCAAACGGAGAGTTCAGTTGAATATGAGAGAAGTTTCTAGAGGTTTCGGTGCCGGGTGTCGCATCTGTTTTCTCTGCTGACCCGTTTAGCTTTTGTGCACTAGTGTTTGCTGACCACCACCAGGATTGTTGGTTGGGGTCATTGTATTCGTACTCATTTGTGCTTACGTGCTGCTTTTGTTGGTTATACATGTGTGGGAGATGTTCGTCTGGGTGCTTATAGTTTGAGTTTCTCTTTTTCTTGTCATGAATATGTGTTTGCTTTCTGCTTTGCATTATCATTTAACAGGTACATCAGAACCGTGGGTCTTATTTCCTCATCATCCAGTTTTTTGCAGGAATTCCTTCAGAGATATGGAACAGAATCAGGCTGAATTGATTGAAGTCCGAAGCCAACTGGGGCAGATGATGAGAGACATGCAAGAGATGCGTCTGGAGCAGAAGATCCTCAAAGAGGAGAATAGTCAGCTAAAGACCCAAACGAGCTTGATCATGGAAGTAGTCAAGAAGGTGCTTAGGAAAGAGGATGATCAGCTATTTGAAGCCGCAGTGAAGAAGCTCGTGCCACCTGTGCCTGTGGAACCTGAGCAACAACAACCAAGGGTACATCCGGCTCAACAGAGGATTCAGGAGGGAAAGCCAAAGAGGGTATTTGAGGCGCCACCTTCAACGTATGCTGAGCTCTTGCAGACTTTATTGAGGTTCAAAAAGGTTGAAAAGAGAATGTTGGACCCACCCACAGGAGCGCTTCCTTATGGGTACGATACCAGTAAGCAATGTGAATTTCATTCTGGGGCACTCGGACACGACATCGAGGGTTGTCATGCTTTTAAGCACAATGTTCAAGACCTGATTGACTCTCAAGATATTGAATTCACGCCGAGCGGCGTAGCTGTGCGTATTGCTCCTGTCTCAGTTGATGCTAAGATGATGGATGTTTCTAAAGCTGCAGTAGGTCAGAAACGTATCCTAGATTCCATGGTGTCAGAATCTCCATGCCCACAACTGTTGCCTATTCCTAGGGAAGATCTGAGAAAGAAAATGGCTAAGCATAAGGAGTGCTTTAGTCAGTGCGGTGGAAGTCAAGAAACCGATGTTGTATTTGCTACGAAGGTTGTTCAACAGTCAACCCGGTACCAGCGACGATAGCAACGATCTCAACAGTGGCAGAGGCAGCAGCATCCCAATCAGCGAAGAGCTCAAAATCAGAGGCCGGTGAGGGTGTTTAATGTACCTCCGATGCCATATGCCGAACTTCTTCAGGTGTTGCTACGATTACAGTTGGTTGAGAAGAGGAAGTTAGCCCCGCCGACAGATACGCCTCCAGCAGGGTATGATATCAAGGAGCGCTGTGATTTCCATTCAGGAGCACCGGGGCACAACATTGAAGATTGTCTGGCCTTCAAGCACAAGGTGCAGGACCTACTTGACAGTGCAGCTATCAACTTCAGGCAGGAAGGGCCCAAAATCATCTGAATAAAGAGGAGGGGCTCTATAGTTTGGTTGGATCGCTGAAAGCAGATCAGGACAACATCAGGTTGCCTCTAATAACTGATTGAGAAGATAGCTGGTTCAGCAGCAGGACAGATGTGAAAGCCCAGTTCTCGGAAACTGGCATTTTTCTTTGTTTTATCTTGTCATTTCTTTACGTTTGTAGTTTCTTTCCTGTTTAAATTGCAAATCTTGTTCGTAAAACTTGTTGTTCTCATTCAATTGATGATAATGAAATAAATATGCATGTTTTGATTAAATCTAGTCGTGTTCACTAATTGTTTTTACAGATGTCCAATGCTTGATTAAGAAGGATCTGAGGAGGATGACGAAAATGAACGACAGGCAACTTCCGATATTGTATGCTTTTGAGATAAAACCTGTTGATGATGTACAGAAATTGTTTCAAATCCCTAAACACCGGTGATATAAGGAAGATAATCCCTTGTCAACCCCTTTGAGCCTAGTAGTAGGAGTTCTTTCTAAAAACGAAAAACCCTCCATCTTTAACCTGGGGCAGGGTAGGTGTTAGCTAATTTGGCCGAGCGTTCAAGTTGCAAAAGGAGTGTCCGTTCGAAGATCAATCACACCTCTAGAGGTCGCGCCTAAAAAACCACAATGGTTCAATCAAGAGTGAGGCAGTCACATCATTCTCCAATGAGGCAGGCAACCAGTGTCACACGACTTGTTCGGAGAAAGAAAAAGGCAAAAGAGAATCAGAAGCACGCTAAGTCAAGACTTCAAAACAAAGGACTTAGGCAAAAATGAGGGCATCCCGCTGGACTTAAAGAATCAAAAGAAACTCAAAAGGAGTCGGTCCAGGCAAAAGTTAGGGATATGAAAAAAGATGAAAGGATGACAAATGAAAATCCCCAAATGAGATACGAGTCGTGTAACCCTAAGTGTCAAAGGCGAAAAGTGAGTGGCTGTCACTCCAAAAACTCATGGTTTCTCGAACTATCACTCCTATCTTTCAACCTCTGAGAGATGAGCGCTAAGGTCGAATTAGCTGAACGTAGGATGGGAGAACATCAAGGAGAATGGGTGGGTTAAAATAAACTTTGAGCCTTTATCCTTTCTTTCAAAACCGTGAACCTGACCACGTTACAACCTTCAAAAGTCCTAATTGAAGCAGGTTATTTCGAAAGCATACTTCGGTAAAGGTCGCGTCGATTCTGACTCCTAAAAGGGTTCCTCTTACCATGTTGGTACTGATGTTGATATTCTTGATAAATGTTTTGTGCATTATTTGCCATAAACTGTTTTTTCCTTTTCCCAGTGAACAGATTGGATGTCAAAGTTGTCATATGTGTTGCATTAGTATGTCTTTTACGCAGAACAACTTGTTTTACTTGCGAGTAAGCGCTTGACAGCAGGGAAGTTTTCTACAATGGAAGGTATGGTCAGGATAGAATGCAGAACGCCCGAATGCTCCGCAAGCCAGGGCAAGCTACATCCGGAGATCCCCAGTCAGGTCAGCCTTTCGAAGTCAGTTATCCTGGGGCAATCAGGTTGAGATTCGGTAAATATCTTGTAGTCAAGGGCACTACTCTGAATCAGATAATCAGGAGCAAAGTCATTGCAGTCAGGGGCAGGCCATCTTAATAGCGCAGAAGTTATTCTTTATTCGAGAAAGCATTTGATGGGAAGCATCTCTCCGAAGTTCAGAATGCTGGGGCATTTCATATCAGACCATCAGGGTACAGATTTTCAGAATTCCTTTCGAGGACTATCCCCACAGAGGTCCCGCAGGCTGGGGCATGTCAGAAGCGAAGGGTTTGTTCTTCTCCGTATCATCAGGGTTTTTCAGAGCTATTCGAGCAGACTCAGCCAATTTTCAAGTGTGGGACGAATGTCGGGAAGTCGTGTTACTCTCCCTTGACACTTCAACCAGAAAACTGTGTATGCAGACAGAATGTTTTCCAGCGTCAGTTGTACCTGACCCATCACAGATAGCCTAAAAGTCTAAACCCATGTTGGCGGTCACTGTGAGGCCTATCCGTGTTGGCGCATCAGTTTCCAAATCTAATCTTCGTCAATACGCAGGAAGACTCCGTCTATTTTCTCCAGCAAAGTCCAATTTTTCATTGGCACGGGTAAGCTATCCCCAGAGAAGTCCAATCATACTTGGCACATCTGCTATTCCCCAGCAGAGTTGTATTCCCCAGCAGGTGTTACTTCAACGAGGTGCGTGGTTAAGTTCCCAATTTCCCCAGCGGAGTTGATTTCACTCTTCCAGCATTTATTTTGCTGGAATAATTCTGTGGTATCCGGTTTATCCCCAGCGGAGTTGGCTTCGTCTTCAGCATTTATTTTGCTGAAGTGGTTTTCTGTACCCGACTTTCTCCAGCAGCCCGAACCTGCATTAGCATATTGCATCATATTTGCATCATACTTGCATTTCATTTTCCAAATGCGTAGCATTTCCATCCTGAATGGAGCATTACGTCATAGGAAGGTTCAAACATATGCATATGCATACGAAGCATAAGCCAGGTTTTCTATCAGCCTCGTATGGCACGTGAACTACTCTGTGATCAGTTCAAGGGCAGTCATCTAGCAGTAGTGTTCAGGCAATTCAGCAGTTTATTTGTATTTCAGATCATGCAACAGTTATGCTTTGATCAATCGGTCATCTGGTATCGACAGGCTTTTCTTCCTGTCAATTCATATTGACGATGTGTTCCTCCAATAAGTGGGTTTCTCCGTCTATCGTTAGACGTCTTGGGTTCGAATATGGCTTTCTTTCCGTCTATCAGTAGACGATGTGAAGTTTCGGGTGATTTTCTTCAGTGGGGTTTCAAGATGGGGGGTTTCTCTAAGTGGCTGCTTTTTCCGTCTATCAGTAGACGATGTGAAGTTTCAGTTGATCTTTCAGTGGGGTTTCAAAATGGGGGGTTCTCTAGCATGTGGTGTTCTTTCCGTCTAGCAGTAGACGATGTGAAGTTTCGGCTTAATTTTTTAGTGGGGTTTCAAGATGGGGGTTTCTCTAAGTGGTGTTCTTTCCGTCTATCCTTAGACGATGTGAGTATTGAATTTCTCTTCGGGATGGGTGTCTTTCCGTCTATCTTTAGACGATGTGAGTATTGATGTTGTTCCTTCGATCAGGGTGTCTTCCCGTCTATCCTTAGACGATGTGAGTATTGAATTTCTCTTTGGATTTTGGGTGTCTTGCCGTCTATCCTTAGACGATGTGAGTATTGAATTTTTCCTTCGGGATGGGTGTCTTTCCGTCTATCTTTAGATGATGTGAGTATTGATGGTGTTCCTTCGTTCAGGGTGTCTTTTCGTCTATCCTTAGACGATGTGAGTATTGAATTTATCTTCGGGATTATGGGTGTCTTCCCGTCTATCATTAGACGATGTGAGTATGGATTTTGGGTGTCTTGCCGTCTATCCTTAGACGATGTGAGTATTGAATTTTTCCTTCGTTCAGGGTGTCTTCCCGTCTATCCTTAGACGATGTGAGTATTGAATTTTTTCCTTCGGGATTATGGGTGTCTTCCCGTCTATCATTAGACGATGTGAGTATGGATTTTGGGTGTCTTCCCGTCTATCTTTAGACGATGTGAGTATTGATGGTTTTCCTTCGGGAGGGGTGTCTCTCCGTCTATCTTTAGACGATGTGAGTATATTTCTCTCCCTGTCTATCAGTAGACGATGTGAGAGGATCAAGTGTTTTGTTGCAACCCTCGGGTTTGTTATATGGGGTATCACGCGGATAATTGGCGTTAAAATCAGGAGTTCTTTATCAGATGATTGATCAGTTTGTTGCCGTAATGACTGGACTCGGTTTTCTGGATTTTATTCCCCAAGCAGTTTTACAGTTTATTCTCACGGTTGGCAAATTTTTGGGTTTTATTAGTATTCAACCGTCTCGTACCTCTGAATGTTTGAATGCTGAGCGCTCTTCAACCCTTTAGGTCCAAGTCGCTTGAATAGGGGCAGCTGTTGCACCCTAAAATTTGACCAACCGGTTCTCCCATCTGGTTCATGGTTCAATTCGTATTCGAATATCGGATGCATGACATTTGTGCACAGACAGAGGATGTCAGGGTTACAGCTTGGGTTTCATTTACCGGATATTTCAGATCCAGTCTAGATAATCACGGTTTTATTTTCGAGGAATTGTGCGCTCCTCGGTGTTTTCAGCTTACATGGTGGTTTTTGGGATATTCTGATGCCCGGGGGTTTACTGTTTGCTTCGATCTGGTCTCGCGCTCTTTTATGTTGGCTTTTTTGCCTCTGTTTGCATTTTTTTAGGATTTAATAGCCTTTTGTGGATTTTTAATAGGCTTTATAGATTTTTTAGGATTTAAATAGATTTTTTAATATTTTTAATAGATTTAAACCTTTTTAGAATTTTCAATTTGTTTTAATAGATTTTAGAATATTAGGTTTTAATATAGATATTAATTTCTTTTTAGGTTTAGTATAGTTTTAATGGGTTTTAATAGTTTTTTTTTAATAGTTTTAATAGGATAATAGAATTTCTTTTAAATAAATGGTATAGATTTTTAGAAATTTAATAGAAATTTGGTAAGATTTTAAATAGAAATAATTAGAGTTTTATTTTTATTAGTTAATAGTTTTTTAGAAGTTAATTAGATGTTAGTTCTCCTTAATAGAGGTTAATTAGGACTTAATCTTGTGTTTAGATTTTATTTGAACTTGGTAGAATTAATTAGGATAGTTAATTTTCATGTAGATTTAATTGTAGTTTAATCATTTTCATTAATTAGGGTTAATATTTGATTAGTGTTCAATTAGGTTAATCTTTTAAATCCAGTTTTTTCAGGTTATTGTATCAGTTTTCGTGGGCCAAGAGTAGGGTTTTTTGGAGGCCCAAATCAGTCTCAGTTTTTTGTCCATTTTCAGTCCAGAAATGTGACACTTGTCACTATATAAAGTGGCCACGCGTTCATCAATAAGGCCCCCACGTCTTGCCACGTTCAGACTCCACTCTCTCTCTCTGCACCACGCCACCTCACCACGTGGCTCCTTCCCAGCAACCCCCTCTCACACGCGTCCACCCCTCAACCTTCTCCACGCCACCTGTCCCCACCGGTCAACCCCACCGGAGCCTCCTACCGCCGGGCATGCAAACGCCCTACCCCCACCGCCGGCAACCCTAACCGTCACTGGACCACCGCAACAACCCGCCAGAACCATTTTTTTGCCCAGAATCCTCACATCTTCTTCTTTCTCCCCCGATCTCCTCCGCCCACCTTCATCAATAACTCGCCGGAAAATTCATCCGTCGCCGGAAACTTCACATGATTTTCCAGAAGACCTTCAAACCTTCATCGTTCTTCACATGATTTTCCAGAAGACCTTCAAACCTTCATCGTTCTTCACATGATTTTCCAGAAAACCTTCAAACCTTCATCGTTCTTCACATGATTTTCCAGAAGACCTTCAAACCTTCATCGTTCTTCACATGATTTTCCAGAAAACCTTCAAACCTTCATCGTTCTTCACACGATTTTCCAGAATCTTCATAGACCTTCATCAATTTTCCAGAAAAAATCCTCAAGAACTTCAGTATTCTTCACATTTCCCAGCAACATTCAAGGACCTTCTATAACCGATTCCAGTTTTCTTTCTTGCATGTTTCTTCTCAAGTATCTTCAACGGCCGTCCACGAACTTCCAGAACTCAACGAAGTCTCTCTCAAGATCTTCAACATTTGGTTCTTCGTTTTCTTCCCCAGAACTTCAAGCTTTGAGTTCTTCCGTTTTCCAGAAAGCTTCAAGGTTTTCGCGAGTTCCTTCAATACTCTTCAGTTCCAGGACCTTTGTCGCCTTCTTCATTTCCCCAGGTTTGTTCATCCTCCTTTCGATTTGTTTACTTGTGCGTGGCTAGGGTTTAGTTGAATCTTTGTTGATATGATTATAGCATGAACTGTTGAAGCCTGTTTTCGATCTGGGAGTGTTAAGATGACTGTTGATTGCATGTGTGGTAGTTGATTAAGGCGTAGTGTTCGTTCAGGTTGTGTGAGGGTTTGAGAGCGTGTTGATAGGTTTTCTCAGGGAGAGAAGAAGGAGGGAGGTTGGGAGCGGCGTGCTAGGGTTTTGGTAGATGAACAGTAGCCAGCATTGGGGAAGAAGGTCTAGTTTTGTTAAATTGATTAGTTGGGTTAGGGTTGGGCTGGGTTAAGCCCAAGTGTGAGTTTGCTGAGGCACACTCCCTCATTTGCTCGTTTCCCCTCCCCTGAGTGTGAAAGGCTGAGTGTATATGGATCGGGCCTTGGCCTAAATGCTACGCGCACCCCCCCTGTGTCTGGGCCCAATCTGAGCAACTAGAGTTGTTGCTATCGTTGCACCCCCCACCCCTGTTTTATTTTCTTTTTCTTTTTAATTTCTTTGTTTTCATGCATGTTAGAAATAAATTCATAAAAAATAGTAGGAGTGTCCAATTAATTCCATTCTTTTTTCTGTAGGTTCCTAATTCAATTTAGAATTTTATAATGCAAAAATATTGAATTGGTCATGCATTTTCATTTTTGTTTGCATTTTTGCATTTTAAGTGGTCCTGAATAATTGGTTTGTGATATGTCTGCCTTGTTGATTTTATGTCTCTCATTTGGTATTGATTTTTGCTTTGGTTTTTTAGTATGTTATACTAGACTGATGCATGATCCCCATAGATTTTTCATAGATTTTTCAGAGCTCGATTGATGTTGTTTTAGGGTTAGAGAATAGAGACCTCATAACTTGCTGGTTAACCCTTGACCATTCATATGTTAGGGATTGTTTAGTAGCCTTAGAAGTTGACTTAGGCTTTGAGATTTGATCTTGGGATCATAGAGCCATGTAGGTTTCCCCTAGATTTTTGGTAGATTTTTATAGGGTGTTTTGTTATTTTTGCTTGAGCTTGAGAATAGGAGAAGTCTTGATGGCTTCTGACTTTGAAGTTCAACTGTGGTTGAACTTTAGAGATAGTTTCTTTTGGTTTGAGGGCCTGTGGTTTCTTCTTGAAGATGGAGGCTGGATGAAGTCTTGATGGAGCTTGCAAGGATGCATAGATTGAAGACCTAGTCTAGGAGCTTGCTCTCTGTTTGTGAGGTTTGAGATCCTGAAGTTTTAGGGAAATTTATGGTACTTTCCTGAGGAAGGCACTATGGATGTCTTTCATTCTTTCTTCTCATCTCTTTCTCAAGTATCCAATGATGTTGGAGCCTTCATGTGAGTTTAGTTTCTCATGAGGAGGAATGTAAACTGATCACAGTTGTTGAGCCACATGGGATATGATTCCTAAGTGGAAACCCCCTAGTATTTTCCTGAGGAAGGCACTATGGGTCTGTTCACTTAGTTCCCTTAGTTCATATAGGATTTCTCAAGTATCCAATGATGTTGGAGCCTTCATGTGAGTTTAGTTTCTCCTGAGGACGAATGTAAACTGATCACAGTTGTTGAGCCATATGGGATATGATTCCTAAGTGGAAGCCCCCTAGTATTTTCCTGAGGAAGGCACTATGGGTCTGTTCACTTAGTTCCCTTAGTTCATATAGGATTTCTCAAGTATCCAATGATGTTGGAGCCTGCATGTGAGTTTAGTTTCTCTTGAGGAGGAATGTAAACCGATCACAGTTGTTGAGCCACATGGGATATGATTCCTAAGTGGAAGCCTCATAGTATTTTCCTGAGGAAGGCACTATGGGTCTGTTCACTTAGTTCCCTTAGTTCATATAGGATTTCTCAAGTATACAATGATGTTGGAGCCTTCATGTGAGTTTAGTTTCTCCTGAGGAGGAATGTAAACCGATCACAGTTGTTGAGCCGCATGGGATATGATTCCTGAGTATAAGCCTCCTAGTACTTTCCTGAGGAAGGCACTATGAGTCTGCCTACTTAGCTCCCTTTCTTTGGTAAGCTTGTCTTGAAGCTTGAAGACTGGGATTGATTTCTCTTGTGTAGGGTTTTGCTTTAGGGCTTTGCTTAGAGATTTGATTAGGGTTTTTCATAGGGCTTTGCTCAGAGGTAGATTAGGGTTTTATTTTAGGGTTGTTTAGGGGTCTTGCTCAGTGTAGTTTCTTGCTTTTGGATAGGAGTTTGTCAGGCTGGTTCGCCTTCTCTTTGTGTTGTTTGACTTGTGTGGTGTTGTGCTGCATTAGACTTAGGGGTTCATCTAGATATTTCTGAGGTAGGTGCATCTTAGAAGTAGGCTTTGTGTGCATGAGAAGTTGAGGTGGGCCTCCTTCTTCTTGTTTGTTATTGAGTGGCTTTGCTTGCTGGTATTTGGTAGAGCTGAGCTCCCTTGCCTCTGTGGGTTGTGGCCTTTGTACCTTGTTTGTTTGGTTGTTGCATTCATGCATATTTCCAGTATTTCTTTACTTCGCAGTTGATTCCTGGTTGTTGTTTAGTCCTGTTGCCATGATCCCTTAGGAGCTCTAACTTCTCCGCTGCGGAGGGGTTATGATAGACATTAGGTGGGTCAACCAGGCATGATAACATTGGGTAGATTCCCTTTTTCAACCATAGTTTTAGGGTGTCTCTTTCCTTTCTCAAAACAACAGAAAAACACTTGAATAGCTTGTGTCGTGCGTAGTCGAACTACAGCTGCTCTGATTTCTCGTACCGGACGAGAATATGTAGGCATAGGATGCGATATCCTAGAGAGCACACTAACAAATAACCTTTTGCTCTCTCGCTGCTGTGCGATCGAGACTTTCCCGCTGACGACTGACGTTACCCTTTTCTCTCGCCCGAGGGCATTTGAGACCAGACCGTAGTTTTTCCCATAGGTTCCCGAACCCTTAAAACCAGTTTAATTTCTCACTGCTGTGTGAGAACACCCAGTTTAGCCGTAGTTAGTCGAACTACGTTTGCTCTGATCTTCCATGCTGTGTGGAAGTACGTAGGCACAGGATGCGATGTCCTGGCGAGCAACCTCCCCCCGTCTAGACGTAGGTAGTCGAACTACGTTGACTCTGACTTTCCCATTGCACGAGGGAGTACGTAGGCCCAGAACAGCGTACGTTCTGTCGAGTCTTGTCCTTTTCTTTTCTTTTCAGACTGACCATTAGCGTAGATAGATAAACACACCCTTTTCCTTATAAACACCAAGCGTGGATCCCGTCGAGTACGACGGACGTGAGGGGTGTTAATACCTTCCCCTTGCGTAACCGACTCCCGAATCCAGGTTTTGGTTGCGATGACCATACCTTTCCCATTTTTTGCGAGGTTTACTTCGAGTGTTTCCTTTCCCTCCGTTGGGATAAATAACGCACGGTGGCGACTCTTCTGTCAGCCGGCGCCGATTTTCGCAGTAGCGACACCAGACCATAAATCTTCTCTGTCAAGAACACACATATCTGATGATGAGAACCTCTAATACCAACAAAACTGATTCACTATCAAGAAAACCAGGTAATCTGAAGGTTAAGGTTCCCTGCAACAAACCCGACCCTGCTCACAGGTGTGGACCTAATCACGGAAAAGGTTCGGCATCCTATGCGATCATCAGCGTCACCGACTTTCAAGAAATTATGATACGATACCTAGGAGGTGTGGCATCATCATCTCTTGAAGCGGCCTCACTTAGCTGAATTCCAAATGATCGGTTCCCAGAGTCGACAATCCTCAGATCCAACAACCCATCGAGTCCAAAGGACCGATAGGAAGCCATCAAAGAGAACCTCGTATGAGTGTGGATTACATGGGAACAAATGCAAGCAAAGCAAGCACGTCCTCCACTAACCCAGTCTAATACTATGTAGCTCTCAAGCCTGGGTCTGGCTTCTCACTCATCAGAATGCTCCTCCCACAACAGTACAAATAATCATATCATACTGAAAATATAGTACGGGAAATAAAATGCGATAAATAAAAACAACCCAACAAGTAAACATACAAGCGCTAGGATTGACTCTCGCAAGGGGCGTTGGATCCCCAAATTGACTCGCATAAGGGACGTTGGATCCCAGAAAACTATCAGAGTCCCCAGCAGAGTCGCCAGCTGTCGCTACCGCGAAAATAAGGTGTCGGAAAAACAGAATAGTCGCCATCTTTCGTTATTTATCCCTCAGAACGGGAAAGGAAACGATCGGAAAAACCTGACGAAAAAGTATAAGACAAGGTCATCGCAACCATTGTCTGGGTTCGGGAGTTGGTTACGCGAGGGGAAGGTATTAGCACCCCTCACGTCCATCGTACTCGATGGGATCCATGTTTGTTTGTGTTTATCTGACGGGTTGGTTTTATCTATCTACCTATCAAGGCTGGTCTGAAAAGAAAAGAAAATGACTTGGCAAAGCGTCACACTTTATGCCTACGTATTCTCATTAGAGAATGAGAAATCAGAGTCAACGTAGTTCGGCTAACTACAGGCGATGGGGGAAGGTGGCTCGCCAATACGTTAGTATTGTGCCTACGTACTCTCAACAGCCTTGAGAGATCAGAGCTTACGTAGTTCGGGATAATACGGATTACGGGGATTCAGAGTCATCTGTTTTATCGAGTAGGTTTAACAAACAGTTCCAGCAGTTTGACGTACGCAGCTCGACCCTTGGAGACTTAGGCGTTACCGTTTGCGGTAGAACTGGGAGTTAATGACACTCTTTTCTTCAGAAAAGCTTCCTTTGAATTATGGGCCCACGGGGCAAAAAGGTTTGAAGTTTGTTTTCTATCTTTTACGGAAGAATTGTTTTTTAGTTGTCTGTAGTTTGTACAGCACTAGAGACTATGACATGGGAACGGATGCGTCGCATATCGTTCAAGGGACGTATACTAAACATTTTAGACGATTGAGAGGAGGCCGCTCAATTATCATTACCCAAGTGTTGCACCCCAAAATTTGACCAACATTTCTTTACCTAGCTTATGTTGCATTTCATTCACATTAGCATTATCATTTGCATTTCATTGACATGTGTGCAGGAGATCAAGAGGTATGATTACCAATCAAGAGCTATACAAAACCATGAAGCTAGCCAAGAAGGTTATTCAAGTGTTCAAGGGTTGATATCCTTGTCAGATAAGTCAAAAGACCCTCAGAGTGAGTGGTTGAAACCAAGGTTGTGTGCCTCCTAACTTGAGAGTTGTGGGAGCTCCTCAGATGATTCTGAAGCCAAGAATATGGACATGAAGCCTTGAGAGAGCTTATGAGATGTATTGAAATCCACCATGAAGCCTAGATAGGTCATTGTGCAAGATTAAGAAGACTCAGCCATGATTGGTGTAATTAGGGTTTGACTGGGTCAACCCTAGGTCAACTGATGATTTGGAGGGGGTTGAGACCTAATCAAAGAGCCATGTGATCATGGATTAATGCAATGAGATGTTATAAGGATGATTCCAAGGTTAACTCATCATGATTGAAGAGTTTGAGAAGTTTCAAGCTAGGGTTTCTTAGGCTTGACAGTGTAAAATCCCCTAGTTTGACCCCTATCTTCAAGGCAGTTTAGCTCAAGATGTGATTGTCATCTCATCTTTCCCCCAACATGAATGTTGTAGAGCTTATTCTTAGATTTAATTTAAGTACTAGAAGTCCTTGATAGAATTTATAGAACTCAAGTTATGACTTTGACAAGTTACAGGTCATCTGAGGTATGTGAATTTGGGGCCTTGAAAGTTACCCAACTTGCATCAAACGTTTGCCCAAGAAGGATGATTCCTATGAACTTTTGGTCAAAATTAATGTTGTTCCTTATCCTCTTAGCTTTCTAGAGAGTACTATAAGTCCTTGATAGGATTTGTAGAACTCAAGTTATGGCTTTGACAAGTCAAGGGCATTTTGGTCATTTGGAGATTACAGGTCATTCCAAGCATAAGGCCATAACTCCTATTTCCAAGCTTCAAATGGAAAAATGTCCAACATCAAACTTGTTCAAAATGATGTTTTAAGGCTATTAAAGAGGTCATGAGATGTTGGAAAGGCTTGTAGCTCAATGTTGCAAAAATGACCTAAAATAAGGGTATAAGTTAAATGAATCAAAGTTGGAAATTGATATTTTAAACCTACACATCCAAACCATGGCATGTAATATATCATTTTGACTCTAGAAAACATTTTAAAAACATTGGTTTAGCCACATTTTTGAGTTGAGATTCAATTTGTGGACTTGCTTTGGAAAGTGGTTACTTGCATATTAAGTAACATGTGCATAACTTAAAATCAAGGCATGAGCAAGGGCCTTTGCAAGCTAAACTCTTCCAAAATGTCACTAGAGGAGAAATTAGGAGAGATTGGGATTGATTCCAAGTTGCAAACAGAATGGTGCATATCATGAGATGTGTTTGAAAATCTCATGACATGAGAAGTGAAAATACTCATTAGAAGGATCTAGAAGGTTCTAAATCATCCAAACATCATCTATATATTGAGTAGAGATGATCCATTGAAGAGGTTGGTGATGATTGAAGGAGAGAACATAGATTGAGATTGAAATTTCATAGCTTGCAAGTGCAATCGGTTTCACCAAATTCCTCAGTTTCCATCCATTTTCTTGATTGAAACTTCTTCCATGGATGTCAAGGAGTGATTCCAGATCACTATCAAGAAGAATTCGTGGCTAATTGGTGCTCTTGAAGTCAGAATTTCCCACCTGCAACTCACCATCGGGTTTCAAGATTCAAGCACTTTCAACTGGTTCTTTTGCATACAGAAGCAAGGAAAAGGTTCATTGATCGTGTCTGCAAGATTGTAGAGCTTGAATTGGAGGTTTAGTGCATCTGTTCATCCAAGATTTTCAGGTTGGTAACTTTCTTCCTCTAGCATGATTTAGGTAGAATCAAGGTGAATTAAGGTGTTAGATTCATTGTAGAATGGTGTAGGATCAATTTCAGATAGCTAATTGGAGGATTAGTGACAAAATAGGTGCATTACCATCTTCGGTTGAGATTTGGATATGATGAATCTTGAGGATTTAGGATGAATAAAGGGTATGGTTGAATTCGTGGCAAGATTTGGGATGAGTTTCATGTTTTGACCATTTGCAATGGAGGCCTGTAGAGAAAACTAGGGTTGGGGATGGTGACCGGAGCTCCACCGGTGGTGGCCGGAGCTGAGCGCGAAGCTCAGACATTCAAAAGGTAGAAGATGATGAGGATACCGTTGGATCAAGATGAAGACTTTGACTGAGGAAGCAATCCAATGGCCACGTTTTAATTTGAAGTTGTGAAGGATTTCTGATAGTGAAACGCACTGTTTCATTTATTCAGTGTTTTGGGCTTAGTGAACTAAGTGCTATCCACACCCCCCTGATGGCCCAACCCATAGTTTGAACTGTGTTTTGTTGCTATCCACACCGTGCATTTATTATTTTAATGTGATTTTCTTTTAATTTTCATTTTGTTCATGATTCTTGAAAAAATCATAATAAATTGAAAATTAATCCAATTAATCCCATTCTTTTTGCATTTTACTCATGATTGAGTCTAGTATTTTTTAGAGAAAAAATATTTTCATTTCATGCATTTTCTGATTTAATGGGAATTTTACATTTTAATTGATATTGAAATGGTTATGTTGGATACATAATTTTGTGGAATTTTGTGTGATTAATTGGTGATGATTCTTGGGCTAATTTTTTGTGTAAGATTAGGTTAGACAAGTATGATCCCATAGTATTTTTCTCACATTTTTGTGATAAAAATAGGTGTGCTTTCTAGATTGATATTTAGGTGCTTCCTTTTAGGGTTTAGGTTTGATATCTTATAATATAGGATTTATTTCTAGGTCTAATTTGATGATTTGATCTCTGAAATTAATGTGGTAGAGTCATGATTGACCTAGGTTCCCATAGATATTTTTGTAGGATTTTACAATTGGTTTTAGTATTTTAGTTAGGACTAACTTTAGTACTAGGTTTTAGGTGATCCTAACTTACTAATTCAACTAGTTTAACTTCCTTAGTCCCCCTAGATTAGGGTTTTTGCTTTGTTTGCCTTTGGTTGAGATTGAAGACAAGTTGAAGACAAGGTGAGGATGCTTGAAGTTGCTTGGAGCTTTGGAATTCTTTGTGCCTGAAGGTGTCTGATGAAGGTGTAGGAAATAGGAGCCATAGGGAGAGCCCTAGAACTAGAATGATTTCTTTCACAAATATGGAAAGCATCTTGTGCTTCCATTCCTCCTAATGACTAAAAGTCCTTCTCAGATATTCACATCCCTCCTTTGGAAGGATGAGTGGCTTTATCTGGGAAGTAGAACTTTGAGGGAACCAGTCTCTCATAATGATGAACCCTTACAGGCTTCCTTTGGTTGTCAATAAGCTGTTTATCATTTCCACTCATCCTGTTAAATCAATTATCTTCTGGTTTGAGTATCTTGAAAGATGTTGGACTTGAGTTTCAAGATGAAGACTTCACTGAAGAGTGTGGAAGAGGATGATTCCTTGAGCATTGCCATTGCAGCTGAAGCTGGAAGAGCAAGAAGAGCAAGTTGATACTTGAAGATCCAATGGAGATTGAATGAAGAGCTGAGGCTTGAGAAAGAATTGAAGGATGAAGTTGACACTTCCATGTGATTAAAGACTACTCTGAGAAGCTGAGGCTTGTAGGAGAAGAAGACCAAGTTGATACTGGTAAAGCAAAGAGAGCTGAAGCTTGAGAACTGAGTTGATACTTATGAAGAGGATTCAATTGAGATTGAGTGTGGAGTTGAGGCTTGAGGAATAAAGGATGAGTTGATACTTACATTGATGCTTGGAGAGTCTGAAGGAATCAAGTTGATACTTGTAGTTAAGAGTGGAGCCTGAAGGTGGAATTGACTAAGGAGCTGAAGCTTGAAGAAGGAGGATAAGCTGAAACTTATGTTGATGGGTTGAAATCTAGAGAAGCAAGTTGATACTTGCCAGTGAAGCTGATATCCTTGAAGGGTGATTGAAGTCTGAAGACTGGGTTGATGTTAGAAGAGCTGAAGCCTGGAATTGACAGAGGGAGTTGTTGATCTACTTTCTTATCTATTTTCTTTTCTGTGCTGGTATGCCTTGTTTGATTTGCTTGATGCATTAGAATAAGTCCATGACTAGACTGACTTTAATCTAGGAGCATGATTGCACTAGAGGTTGAGTTGCTCCCTCTGCTTGTATTGTTACTGTATGGCTTTGCTTGCGGGTATTCGGTAGAGCCCAGCTCCCTTGCCCATGTGGTTTGTGTTTGCTTGATAGCATGTTATTTTTTCTGTATGATTGCAGTTTACTGTATTTTGATTCACAGCACTTTATTTCATGTCTCTCTGTACGATTACAGTTATTCATATCTGGCTTGAGGTTGAGATGAGCTTGTGGAGGCTGCTGCCCCACACATATTTCCTCCCTCACTTGCATTGCATGCATTTTACAGTCGTTTACTGTATATCTGTTTACTGTTTAAGCTGATGCTTTATCTGTTTCTGTTTATTGTTGACATGATCCCTTAGGACTCTTACTTCCTTTGATAAGGAAGTGATGATTAGAACTTTAGGTTGAAACCTATGCATGATAACTTCTAGGAGTTCCCTGTTTCAAACCTCAACCATAGGATGAATCCTTGGCATGACAACAGTAGGACTTGATAGTCTCCCCGTAGTTGAGCCTGTTCTCTTCTCATCTCAAAACAGCTTAAGATACAGTAATCATGAATGATTTCTTTCGTACGTTACAAGCCTTAAGCTATCTGAGAAAGGATTGTGGGAGAGTTTCTTTCCCACAGTCTGGATGTTTAGTATGGCACCCTTTGGGTGACATGCGACGCATTCACTCTCAGGTCATAGTCTTTAGTGCGATTGAAATTGCAAACACGATAAAAACACTTCTTTCGTAAAAGACAGAAAACAAATTTCAAACCTTTTTGCCCCGTGGGCTCGTAATTCAAAGGAGGCTTTTCTGAAGAAAAGAGTGTCGTTAAACTTCAGCGCCAACGCAAACAGGCTTTGTCCCTAACTGCTGGAACTACTATTTAACCCTACTCGATAAAACAGATGAATATGAACCCCCGTAATCCGTATTATCCCGAACTACATAAGCTCTGATCTTTCATACCTACTGAGAGTACGTAGGCACAATACTGACGTATTGGCGAGCCACCTTCCCCGTAACCCGTTGTAGGTCAAACTATGTTGACTCTGATTTCTCATTCTCTGATGAGAATACGTAGGCATAAAGCACGACGCTTTGCCGAGTCATTTTTCTTTTTTAGCCAGCCTTGATAGGTAGATAGATAAAACCAACTCGTCCAGTAAACACAACAAGCGTGGATCCCGTCGAGTACGACGGACGTGAGGGGTGCTAATACCTTCCCCTTGCGTAACTGACTCCCGAACCCAGACAATGGTTGCGATGACCTTGTCTTATACCCTTTTCGTCAGGTTTTTCCGATTGTTTCCTTTCCCACTCCGAGGGATAAATAACGAAAGGTGGCGACTCTTCTGTTCTGCCGGCACCTTATTTTCGCGGAAGCGACAGCTGGCGACTCTGCTGGGGACTTGATAGTTTCCTGAGATCCAACGTCCCGTATGCGAGTCAGTTTGGGGATCTGACGTCCCCTGCAAGAGTCAATCCTAGCGCTTGTATGATTACTTGTTGGGTTGTGTTTATTTATCGCACTTTATTTCCCGCACTTTATCTTTCAGTATGATATGATTATCTGTGCTGTTGTGGGAGGGGCATTCTGATGAGTGAGAAGCCAGGCCCAGGCTTGAGTGAACATAACATTAGTTGTGGAAATTAGTGGGCGCGTGCTTGCCTGGCAGGCACTAGTGTCTCATGAAATCCACGCTCAGACGAGGTTCTCCCGATTGACTTCTTTTTCAACCCTTTGGGTTGAGGGGGTTGTTGGTTTGGAGGATTGTCGACTCTGGGGACCGATCATTTGTGATTCAGCCGAGTGAGGCCGCTTCATGAGCTGGTGATGCCACACCTTCTGGGTATCGTATCACCCCTCTTGAATGTCTGTGACGCTGATGACCGCATAGGATGCCGAACTTGAGTCAGTTTAGGTTCATACCTGTGAGCAGGGTTGGGTTTATTGCAGGAAACTTTGACCTTCAGACTACCTGGTTTTCTTGATAGTGGATCAGTTTTGTTGGGATCTGAGGATCTCATCTGCAGATATATGATTGATCTTGACAGAGCAGGTTTATGATTGGGATCAGAGGGTCTCATCAGCAGATGTATGTTTGTTCTTGACAGAGCAGGTTTATGATTGGGATCAGAAGATCTCATCAGTAGATGTATGTTTGTTCTTGATAGAGTAGGTTTTGATTGGGATCAGAGGTCCTTATTATCAGATGTTTGTTCTTGACAGAGCAGAGTTAGGGTCCTGTATCAGAGGTCCTTATTATCAGATGTTTGTTCTTGATAGAGCAGAGTTAGGGTCCTGTATCAGAGGTCCTTATTATCAGATATTTGTTCTTGACATAACAGAGTTAGGGTCTTGTATCAGAGGTCCTTATTATCAGATGTTTGTTCTTGACAGAGCAGATTTATGGTCCTATATGTGTGTGTTCTTGACAGAGCAGATTTGTGGTCCGATACCAGGGTTTTCTTCTTATCAGAGAAAGTGGTTGTTCTTGATAGAGCAGGATTATGGTTTTGTTGATGCAGAATCTCCACAGCACAGTTGCCTTGATCTCCTGCTGCATGATTGCATTTTACATTGCTTTGCATACTCATTTGCATTTCGTTAACGTGTGTCTGTGTTGCAGGTACCGTTTTCCCCGATCCAGGATTTCTTGCCTCCTATTGTATCGTTATGGGTTCTCTGAGGAAGACCGTGGCTTACAAGCTCCCTGCCCCTGATGTGGTTCAGCTGACTGGTTTGATTGCTTTAGCAGATGATTCTGTGAGAGATGAGTTCAAAAAATCTTACGGCAAATTGCTCAGTTTGGTTCGTAAACCTTCTGCGTTTGAGTTGAATGGGTTGCACGCTCTGCTGCAGTTCTACGACCCTCCGTTGAGATGCTTTACTTTCCAGGATTTTGTTCTCGCACCCACGTTAGAAGAATACACTGATTTATTAGGTGTGCCTATCAAGAGGCAGATGCCTTTTGTTCATATGGATGCTGAGCATGATCTGGCTTGTCTAGCTCCTTCACTTCATCTGGATGCCTCCGAGTTGGTATTGTCTAGTTGGAACAAGGTTCCCGGTTTCTCCTTGCAGTTCTTAGTGGGTAAGGCTCAGCAGTGCGCCAAAGACGGATGTTGGGTCGTGTTCAACGCCATTCTCGCTCTGTGCATATATGGCATCATTCTGTTCCCCAATTTGCCCGACTTTGTAGACTTCGACGCCTTTCACATCTTTGCTTCAGGGAATCCAGTCCCTACCTTGATAAGAGATGTCTACCATTCCCTCTACTATAAGAACGAGAACAGAAGGGGCAAGAATGTCTCGTGCTGTGTACCCCTGCTTTATAAATGGCTTGATAGTCATCTGCCCAAGAGGGGTCCCTTTGTTTCGTCTGCAGCCACAGCTGAGTGGTCCGAGCGTTTGATGAGTCTATCAGCGGAGGATATCGACTGGTTTGATAGAGATAGGTTGGGTACCGAGATCATCTTCAGCTGCAGCGGGTTTCCGAACGTGCCTTTGATAGGCAGGAAAGGCTCTGTAAACTATAATCCGTCTTTGCTGGTCCGACAGTTTGCGTATGCTTTGAGAGCTCCGCCGAAGGATGAAGAGGTGCAGGAATCTCTGTACCTCACTGGTCTTCTAGAGGGAGATCTGTTATCTAAGCTTCAGCGCGCTTGGAATGGCATCAGTAAGAGGGGAAAACCATTGCTGGGGAGAAGCAATAGCCAAGCCTACCCTCCGTATTTGACGTGGATCAGAGCCAGAGCAGATGCTATAGGGATGTCGTTTCTTCCTACCAAGCCAGAAAGCCCTCCAGTGATTGAAGAGCCCACCACTGTGCCTATTCAGCAGCATAATCAGGTGTTAGCTAAGAGAGATGAATTGAAGAGGGCAAATGAAGAACTGGAGAAAGAATTGGCGCAGCTCAGAAGCAAGAGAAATGAAGCCGTTCATTCTTTTAAGAGGCAGACAGGGCTGGTGAACCAGCTGGGGACAGATTTGACTAAGCAGATAGCTGAGCGTGAGCGCATGGGTCGAGACTTCAAAGCTGTCAACGATGTACTGGCCACGAAGAAGCAGCACTTGGACGAAGCGTATCGGAGGATATCCAAGTTCAACCAGCACTGGAAGGCTTCCCTAGCCAACAGGAAAGAGCGGGAGGATAAGCTGATGCAACAGATCTCCAAGCTGAAAGCCCAGGTGAAGGCCAGTGAGAAGAGGTTTGATGAAGAAACCGCTCGCAGATATGCCGCTGAAGGCCAACTCAACAGAGCTCTCGCTAATCTGAAGGAGCGCAAACAGAACTTTGAGTCCAAGAAGCGGAAGTTAGAAGATTGTTTCGGCGAAGGAGCATGGGAAGATTCGGTCGAAGATCTTCAATACACCATTATGCAGAGGGAGTTACTCGTCGAAGGGTTACTCACTCGGCCTGATCATCCAGAAACGAAGGGGTTGTTAGAAGAGTTTTGCGCCCGTGGCCGTACTTGACTATATTTGTATTCCTTTTGTTTTGATCGTTGTTGTAGGCTGACCATCACCAGGCTTGTTGGCTGGGGTCATGCTATTGATTCGTCTTGTACTCACTGATGTCGTGTACTGCCTTGATAGGCTTTCTTTATATATGAGATTGTTATTTCCATGACTGGACTCGGACTTCTTATTGTCAGCACTGGCACTCAGGCACTAGGATCGGGGGAGATCTCCCTAACACACAGACACACGTTTGCATTTGCATGAAGCATTCGCATAACGAACACTTTGTCGTTTTTTCCTAACCCTTTTGTGTTTTCAGGTTGTTTCAGGTTGTTCCAGGATTGATCAGAGACCCATCCACCGCTATCCGACCAGAGCAAATCAAACCAGAATCATGGAGCAAGTGCAAACTGATGTTCAGGAACTCTGCGAAAGAATGGATCGCTTCATGGAGCTCATGCAAGCGGTCGCCAATGGCCAGGATCAGCTCAGAACCTTGGTTCAGCCTCTGATTTCAAGGGTCGATAGCAATGGCGTACTCCATGGTGGAACTGTGCCAACCCCTCCACCAGTTGAAACTCCTCAGAATGGCGTCCCCGTGACCGGGGGGAATGGCAGTGCCAACGGCAATGTGTTAGCTAACATGGGACTCAACGGCAATACGACGGGCGTCGGTAATGGGAGTCTGGAAGCTAATGTCAATGTTGGGCTGGGCAACGACAATGCAGGTGTTGGGAATCTGTTCGGGCCTCAGCCGTGGTTAGAAGATCGTCAAGACGATGTGTTCTCTCAGAGAGGTGCTGAAGGGGAGCTGACTGCTGAAGCACGTCTGAGGTTCAAGGCACTCGAGGATAAGATGAGGAACATCGAGAACCAGAACACCCTAGGCGTTGATATGTCCAAGTTAGGACTGATTGCTGATTTCAAGGTGCCTCCCAAGTTCAAGGTACCTGACTTTGAAAAATATAAGGGCACCACTTACCCTCGCGTCTACCTGAGATCGTATTACAGGAAAATGTCAGCTCATTCTGAGGACGAGAAGCTGCTGATGCACTTCTTTTAAGACAGTTTGTCCGGGCCCTCCCTTGAATGGTACATGAGTCTGGAACCTACCAGTGTGCGCACGTGGAAGGACCTTGCTGAAGCATTTGTGCACCACTACCAATATAACAGCGACTTGGCCCCGAACCAAGTCCAACTGCAGAATCTGTCGCAAAGGAACAACGAAGGGTTTAAGGAATACGCCCAGCGGTGGCGTGAATTGGCCGCCAGGGTTCAGCCGCCGATGGTTGAACGTGAGCTTGTGCAGATGTTCGTGGCCACCCTCCCAGGGGTTTACTATGAGAAATTGGTCAACGGTATGTCCGGAACCTTCTCAGATCTCATTATCACGGGTGAGCACATCGAAAATGGGATCAAACTCGGGAAAATTCAAGGTGATTCGTCCTCAGCCGGAGGAGGAGGAAAGAAACCTTATAGTGGCAAGAGACGAGAAGGAGAAACGAGCGCTGTGACCAACGCTCAGAGAAAGGGTAAAGGCCCTCACCAGCAGGTGGCCAGTATAACTATCCCGGCAGTTCAACAGCCACAGCAGTAGCAGCCGCAGCAGCAGCAGCAACCGAATCAACAAGGGTACAAAAAGTATCAGAATCGGGCACCTCTGTCGAGCCGTCACCTTGAGACACCGCCCATGTCGTACGCTCAACTATTGCAGACTCTGCTCCAGTTACAGCTGATCCAGAAAAGAACCTTGGCTCCCTTGACAGGGGCACCTCCACCAGGTTATGACGCGAATGCAACTTGTGAGTTTCACTCAGGGGCACCGGGCCACGCAATAGAGAATTGCAAGGCCTTCAAGCACAAGGTGCAGGACATGGTGGACGCTAAGATCATCAACTTCTCCGATAATATGCCAAATGTCACGAAGAACCCTATGCCGAATCATAGGGGAGGCGGGTTGAACGCCATTATCGAAGACGAGAGCTCGGATTTGTTGACTGACGTCAGAGATCTGAAGACACCGCTTAGCTTCGTTAAAGCTAAGCTGATGAAAAGAGGTTTCTTTCCAGGTTGCGGAGAACTGTGTATGGGCTGTGCTACTAGTCCTGATGGATGTGAACAGTTGATAGAAGGAATTCAAAGTCTGATGACTGAAGGGATTTTACAGTTTAGCCGGAGGGCTGAAAGCGGATCGGGAGAGGTAATGCTGAAGCAAGATGATGAGGTCGCCACCATCACCATCCCTCGCCAGACGATAACTATTTCTGCACCCAGGCCGCCCACGATTACCATCACCAAAGCTGGGTCGATACCCTTCGAAAGCACTAATGCGGTCCCGTGGCATTATGGGGATGAAGTCTACTGCAACAGACAGAAGTTGGAGCTAGAACCGTTTGGGTTGTCTGTAGATAACCTTGCGGGAATTAGTGGTATTACTCGCAGCGGGAGAGTGTTTGCACCACCTGAGGTCGTGGCGGATAAAGCGGACAAAGCTGACGCAACTGATAAAGGTAAAAGTAAAGTCGTTGAAGAGATCCCGCGGGGGGTAGACAAAGACTTACTTGTCAAAGACGCCGAGGAATTTATGAGGTTGATTAAAAAGAGCGACTACAAGATTGTGGATCACCTCCATCAAACACCCTCAAAAATTTCCATCCTGAATCTGTTGCTGTGTTCTGAGGCACACCGCAACGCGTTGCTGAAGGTGTTGAACGCCGCATATGTACCGCAGGAAATATCGGTAAACCAGCTAGAAGAGGTCGTATCCCACGTGAATGCTGGAAATGGGTTAGGGTTCACTGACCTAGAGCTGACGCCGAAAGGGAGGAATCACAATAGCGCCTTGCACATCTCGATATAGTGTAGGGGAACGATTATGTCTCACGTGTTGGCAGACACGGGGTCGTCACTCAATGTTCTTCCGAAGAAGGCACTAAT
Organism: Lathyrus sativus; assembly: GCA_963859935.3. Taxonomy (NCBI): domain Eukaryota; kingdom Viridiplantae; phylum Streptophyta; class Magnoliopsida; order Fabales; family Fabaceae; genus Lathyrus; species Lathyrus sativus. The sequence goes on along the minus strand of OZ012738.1, from coordinate 63,669,919 downwards.
GAAGTTAGATACTCGTGGAGTGATTTGCACACCCAGTGATCTGGTGGTGAAAGCGTTCGATGGAACCAAACGCCATGTTTTCGGGGAGGTGACCCTGCCAATCCAAGTCGGGCCAGAAACGTTCGACGCAATCTTTTAAATTATGGACATCATGCCTGCCTACAGCTGTCTCTTGGGCCGGCCGTGGATCCATGCTGCGGGAGCCGTGACCTCCACGTTGCACCAGAAACTCAAGTATGATGTCGGAGGTAGCATCGTGACTGTTTGCGGCGAGGAAGATATAATGGTGAGCCATTTATCGTCCTTCAAGTATGTTGAGATGGATGGGGAAATCCATGAAACCCTGTGCCAAGCGTTCGAAGTTGTTAAAGTCAAGGACGTAGCTCCTGTAGTCACTGAGAAGCCAGAGATGACTCTCTCTTCATTCAAGGAAGCCCGGGCCGTTGTCCAAGCCGGATCTACCCCAGGCTGGGGGCGAATTTTGGAGGTACCTAACAAGCAAGACAAGTTTGGGTTGGGATATTCTCCCGGAGCTGAAGCCTCCTCTTCTAGCAGTGCATCGCGAGGTAAAGGGCCGATCCAGTTTACCAGTGGCGGGGTGATATTTGAAAGCGTCAACGTGGTGTCTGACGACATCGGAGATAGCGACTGTGACCTAGACTCTTGGGTCCAGCCAAGCAAGCCAGGCGAGGGCCTCAACAATTGGTCCGTCAAGGATATCATCCAGATGACAAGCGAAGAGTAATGATTTACTTTTTCCAATCATTGTACAACCCTATGTCCTACCCGGGGCATAGTGGTTTTATTGTCAGGGCCTCGTTTGATTATGTACATGCATTTTACCAATAAATCAAAAGGCGTTTTTCTTCGTATTCAAATACTGTGATCTCTGTTATTCCTGTTTTATACTTGTTTTGAAAACAACAAAATGGCAATGGGGTTTGTGCTAACCTGCATATCCTTGTTTTAAGCTTAACCCTTGTTATTGCAGGATCCACATGACAGATGACATCGACTCTGGACCTTCTACCGCTCACTTCGACTTCGATTGCCCGATCTATCAAGCCGGAGAAGAGATTGATGAAGACGAAGACCTTCCTGAAGAGTTGGCCCGCTTGTTGAAACAAGAAGAGAAAGTTATTCTGCCTCATGAAGAGGAGATCGAGATTGTGAATCTGGGTTCTGAAGAACTCGTCAGGAACGTCAGGATAGGGGCTGCATTGCAGAGTGATGTCAAGCAGAGATTGGTCAAGATGCTAAGAGAGTATAGTGACGTCTTTGCTTGGTCATACGAGGATATGCCCGGACTTGATACTGACATCGCGGTCCACCACTTGCCGCTGCGAGAAGATTGTCCTCCCGTTAAGCAGAAGCTTAGGAGGACGCGACCAGATATGGCCGTTAAGATCAAAGAAGAAGTGCAGAAACAGCTTGATGTTGGCTTCTTAGCGGTCACTACTTACCCTCCGTGGGTCGCCAACATAGTGCCTTTACCGAAGAAGGATGGTAAGGTACGCATGTGCGTTGATTATTGGGATTTGAATAGGGCGAGCCCTAAAGATGATTTCCCGTTGCCTCATATTGATGTGTTGGTCGACAATACAGCTCAGTTCTCCGTGTTTTCGTTCATGGATGGCTTCTCCGGTTACAATCAGATCAAGATGGCGCCGGAGGACATGGAGAAAACGACGTTTATCACTCCCTGGGGAACGTTTTGCTATAAGGTAATGCCTTTCGGTCTGAAGAACGCAGGGGCCACTTACCAACGAGCAATGGTTACTTTGTTTCATGACATGATTCATCATGAGATTGAAGTCTATGTTGATGACATTATTGCGAAGTCCCAAACGGAGGAAGGACATCTGGTCAATTTGCTGAAGCTTTTTGAGAGGCTTAGGAAGTTCAGGTTGAGGCTGAATCCTAATAAATGTACTTTCGGAGTACTTTCCGGAAAGTTACTGGGGTTTATCGTGAGTGAAAGAGGCATCGAGGTTGATCCTGCGAAGATAAAAGCGATACAAGAAATGCCAGTGCCGAAAATAGAAAAAGAAGTTCATGGTTTCTTGGGCAGAATAAACTACATCGCAAGGTTTATTTCTCAGCTCACGGCCACGTGTGAACCGATGTTCAAACTGCTGAAAAAAGATCAGGCGATCATCTGGAACGAGGATTGCCAAAAGGCATTCGATAAGATAAAACAATATCTGCAGGAACCTCCAATCTTGATACCCCCAGTGGCCGGACGGCCCTTAATCATGTACTTGATAGTTCTTGAGAATAGTATGGGGTGTATTCTCGGTCAGCACGACGAGACGGGCAGAAAGGAGCATGCCATTTACTATTGGAGTAAAAAGTTCACAGATTATGAATCTCGTTACTCGATGCTGGAGAAAACGTGTTGTGCACTAGCCTGGGCTGCCAAACGTTTACGACAGTACATGCTCAATCACACCACCATGCTAATTTTGAAGATGGATCCGATCAAGTACGTCTTCGAGAAGCAAGCGCTTTCGGGCAGGATTGCCAGATGGCAAATGGTGTTGACAGAATATGATATTCAGTACGTTTCCCAAAAGGCCATCAAGGGAAGCGTATTGTCTGATTACCTTGCCGAGCAGCCGATTAAGGATTATCAGCCGATGAAATTTGAATTCCCTGATGAGGATATCATGTTTCTTAAAGCGAAGGATTGCGATGAACCGTTGCCCGACGAGGGGCCAGATAGGAAATCCCAGTGGAAATTGATATTTGACGGGGCGGTTAATTCTTATGGAAGTGGCATAAGGGAAATCATCACGACTCCCCACGGATCCCACATCCCGTTTACTGCGAGACTGACATTTCCAGTCACCAATAATGAAGCGGAGTACGAAGCATGCATCATAGGTCTAGAAGAGGCAATTGATTTGAGAATCAAGAACCTAGACGTATATGGTGACTCGACGCTTGTGATTAACCAGGTTAAAGGGGAGTGGGAGACTCGTCAATCGAATTTGGTGCCGTACATGAACTATGCCAGAAGGCTACTTCCGTTCTTTGATCGAGTGGAACTCCATCATGTGCCCAGAGTAGAAAATCAAATGGCTGATGCCTTAGCCACGTTGGCTTCGATGTATAAAGTCAATTTTTGGAATGAAGCTCCAAGAATTGTCCTTTCTCGTCTTGATAGACCTGCGTTCGTCTTTGCGATCGAGGAAGCCGCCGACGGCAAGCCATGGTTCCATGACATCCAGACTTTCCTTATGACTAAGGAGTATCCTGTGGGTGCGTCAACCCAGGATAAGAAGACTCTGAGGAGGCTATCTGGAAATTTTTATCTCAATCCTGATGGAGTTTTGTATAAAAGAAACCACGATCTCGTGCTACTCAGATGCGTAGATGAGAAAGAGGCGAGTATGCTCATGGAAGAAGTCCATGAAGGCACATTTGGTACGCACGCCGGCGGGCATGCCATGACAAGAAAGATCCTGAGAGCAAGATATTACTGGCTGACGATGGAATTGGATTGCTTTAAATTCGCGAATAAATGCCAAATTTATGCTGATAAAGTTCATGTGCCGCCATGCCCGTTGAATGTCATGTCCTCCCCTTGGCCGTTCTCCATGTGGGGCATCGACATGATAGGCAAGATCGAGCCTACTGCATCTAACGGTCATCGCTTCATTCTAGTAGCTATCGGCTACTTCACCAAGTGGGTGGAGGCAGCCTCATATGCTAATGTGACCAAGCAGGTGGTGGCTAAATTCATAAAGAGGGATATCATCTGTCGTTACAGAATTCCCGAGCGGATCATTACTGATAATGGTTCGAATCTGAATAACAAGATGATGAAAGAGCTGTGCCAGAGTTTCAAGATTGAACACCACAACTCATCTCCTTACCGGCCGAAGATGAACGGCGCCGTTGAAGCGGCCAATAAGAACATAAAGAAGATTGTTCAGAAGATGGTTGTGACCTACAAAGATTGGCACGAGATGCTGCCATTTGCACTGCACGGTTATCGTACGACAGTAAGTACGTCAATCGGGGCAACTCATTTCTCCTTGCTGTACGGTATGGAAGTTGTCCTACCGTTAGAAGTGGAGATCCCTTCTTTGCGAGTTTTGGTTGATGTGAAACTCGACGAGGAAGAATGGATTAAGAACCGACTAAACCAAATCATCCTGATGGACGAGAAGAGGTTGGCATCGATTGCGCATGGTCGTCTGTACCAAAGCCGAATGAAGAAAGCTTATGATAAGAAGGTGCGTCCTAGAAGCTTTCAGACGGGTGATCTCGTCCTGAAGAAGATTCTTCCTCCACACTCCGATCACCGGGGCAAGTGGACTCCCAATTACGAAGGTCCGTACGTCGTTAGAAAGGTCTTTTCGGGAGGAGCCTTGTTGTTATCCACGATGGATGGTGAAGATTTTGCATCCCCGGTGAACGCGGACGCAGTTAAAAAATACTTTGCTTAAAAATGACCCGCTGGAAAGAAAAAGAATATCCAGGCAAAAATGGGGCATCCCGGCGAACCATAAAAAAGGAAAAAGTTTCAGGCAAAAATTAGGGATATAAATTGAAAAGAATGTACACCCGCAAAGTCGAAAACCTGGAAGGGCGACTTTGGCAAAAAAGGGTATCCCGGTGAATCGAAAACCCGGAAGGGTGATTCAGGCAAAAGTTAGGGATTTGAAAAAGCAAATGACTGCGTTCCGCGTGTGGACTGTATTTGTTTAGTGGTTTGGAAGACCTGAGGGCCGTTTATCTGAATCAATCTCTTCTGAAGCTGAAGCGTCGGAGAAGTATCGAAGTCGAGTGGGTCATAGAGGGATCAACTCATGGTGTTCGTCTACGCCTCGTCGCCGACATTTGTATATACTGATGTATATTTATGTTTATATTTGCGCAGCTTCCTCATTCCAGGAGCCTGCATCTGTTGTAAAACATTTTTACCCATTCAGGGGTTCGTTATCAATAAAATGTATACTATTCAGCAATGCTGTGTGTTTGTTTAGCATTTACCTGTTTTGTTTGCGAAAAAGAACGCCGATGTTTTTGACAAAATGCGCATACATAAACTTACTGGCCTAGGCTATTGATTATTGAAACAATGAATTACTTAAACATTGTCACAAGATGATAACCTTGATAGGTCCCTTTGAGAAGAGTATCTTGATAGGTCACAAGATGATAACCTTCCAGGTCGTACGCCGTGCGTCCCCAAGCAGGATGATTCCTCCTTCTCCAGCAAAGTTCAGCAATCTCTCCCTGCAGAGTCTGAACGTGAGATCGTAAGCATTGATATGTCTCCCCAGGCAGAGAAGATTCTCTCCCCAATCAGATGTATCCCGAAGGGTCGTCATCTCCCCAGCTGAGTCATACACTGAAATATGCGGCACTCGATAGTCCAGACTGAAGTCTTCAGTGGAATTGAAATTCCCCACAGAGTTGTACTCTCCCCTGTAAGCAGGACGATTCCTTCTTCCCCAGCCGAGTTTGCAGTTCCCCAAGAGATCCGAGTCCTTGGAAGCCGTTTGGGCCATGATTGGTTTTCCCCAGTAGAATATTGAATAACTGATGTTGTATTTCCCCGCCGGAGTCGTTATCTCCAGGGAGTTTAGCCGCGAATGTCGTGCAGTTTGTTTCCGTGATTGACATCGCTTTCCTAGAGATAACGACTCCGGCAGGGAAATACATCATGATTGAAGAGTTTGAGAAGTTTCAAGCTAGGGTTTCTTAGGCTTGACAGTGTAAAATCCCCTAGTTTGACCCCTATCTTCAAGGCAGTTTAGCTCAAGATGTGATTGTCATCTCATCTTTCCCCCAACATGAATGTTGTAGAGCTTATTCTTAGCTTTAATTTAAGTACTAGAAGTCCTTGATAGGATTTGTAGAACTCAAGTTATGACTTTGACAAGTTACAGGTCATCTGAGGTATGTGAATCTGGGGCCTTGAAAGTTACCCAACTTGCATCAAACTTTTGCCCAAGAAGGATGATTCTTATGAACTTTTGGTAAACATGAATGTTGTTCCTTATCCTCTTAGCTTTCTAGAGAGTACTAGAAGTCCTTGATAGGATTTGTAGAACTCAAGTTATGGCTTTGACAAGTCAAGGGCATTTTGGTCATTTGGAGATTACAGGTCATTCCAAGCATAAGGCCATAACTCCTATTTCCAAGCTTCAAATAGAAAAATGTTCAACATCCAACTTGTTCAAAATGATGTTTTAAGGCTATTAATGAGGTCATGAGATGTTGGAAAGGCTTGTAGCTCAAAGTTGCAAAAATGAACTAAAATAAGGGTATAAGTTAAATGAATCAAAGTTGGAAATTGATATTTTCAACCTACACATCCAAACCATGGCATGTAATATATCATTTTGACTCTAGAAAACATTTTAAGAACATTGGTTTAGCCACATTTTTGATTTGAGATTCAATTTGTGGACTTGCTTTGGAAAGTGGTTACTTGCATATTAAGTAACATGTGCATAACTTAAAATCAAGGCATGAGCAAGGGCCTTTGCAAGCTAAACTCTTCCAAAATGTCACTAGAGGAGAAATTAGGAGAGATTGGGATTGATTCCAAGCTGCAAACAGAATGGTGCATATCATAAGATGTGTTTGAAAATCTCATGACATGAGAAGTGGAAATTCTCATTAGAAGGATCTAGAGGGTTCTAGATCATCCAAACATCATCTATATATTGAGTAGAGATGATCCATTGAAGAGGTTGGTGATGATTGAAGGAGAGAACATAGATTGAGATTGAAATTTCATAGCTTGCAAGTGAAATCGGTTTCACCAAATTCCTCACTTTCCATCCATTTTCTTGATTGAAACTTCTTCCATGGATGTCAAGGAGTGATTCTAGATCATTATCAAGAAGAATTTGTGGCTAATTGGTGCTCTTGAAGTCAGAATTTCCCACCTGCAACTCACCATCGGGTTTCAAGATTCAAGCACTTTCAACTGGTTCTTTTGCATACAGAAGCAAGGAAAAGGTTCATTGATCGTGTCTGCAAGATTGTAGAGCTTGAATTGGAGGTTTAGTGCATCTGTTCATCCAAGATTTTCAGGTTGGTAACTTTCTTCCTCTAGCATGATTTAGGTAGAATCAAGGTGAATTAAGGTGTTAGATTCATTGTAGAATGGTGTAGGATCGATTTCAGATAGTTAATTGGAGGATTAGAGACAAAATAGGTGCATTACCATCTTCGGTTGAGATTTGGATATGATGAATCTTGAGGATTTAGGCTGAATGAAGGGTATGGTTGAATTCGTGGCAAGATTTGGGATGAGTTTCATGTTTTGACCATTTGCAATGGAGGCCTGTAGAGAAAACTAGGGTTGGGGATGGTGACCGGAGCTCCACCGGTGGTGGCCGGAGCTGGGCGCGAAGCTCAGACATTCAAAAGGTAGAAGATGATGAGGATACCGTTGGATCAAGATGAAGACTTTGACTGAGGAAGCAATCTAATGGCCACGTTTTAATTTGAAGTTGTGAAGGATTTCTGATAGTGAAACGCACCGTTTCATTTATTCAGTGTTTTGGGCTTAGTGAACTAAGTGCTATCCACACCCCCTGATGGCCCAACCCATAGTTTGAACTGTGTTTTGTTGCTATCCACACCGTGCATTTATTATTTTAATGTGATTTTCTTTTAATTTTCATTTTGTTCATGATTCTTGAAAAATTCATAATAAATTGAAAATTAATCCAATTAATCCTATTCTTTTTGCATTTTACTCATGATTGAGTATAGTATTTTTTAGAGAAAAAATATTTTCATTTCATGCATTTTCTGATTTAATGGGAATTTTACATTTTAATTGATATTAAAATGGTTATGTTGGATACATAATTTTGTGTAATTTTGTGTGATTAATTGGTGATGATTCTTGGGCTAATTTTTTGTGTATGATTAGGTTAGACATGTACGATCCCATAGTATTTTTATCACATTTTTGTGATGAAAATAGGTGTGCTTTCTAGATTGATATTTAGGTGCTTCCTTTTAGGGTTTAGGTTTGATATCTTATAATGTAGGATTTATTTCTAGGTCTAATTTGATGATTTGATCTCTGAAATTAATGTGGTAGAGTCATGATTGACCTAGGTTCCCATAGATATTTTTGTAAGATTTTACAATTGGTTTTAGTATTTTAGTTAGGACTAACTTTAGTACTAGGTTTTAGGTGATCCTAACTTACTAATTCAACTAGTTTAACTTCCTTAGTCCCCCTAGATTAGGGTTTTTGCTTTGTTTGCCTTTAGTTGAGATTGAAGACAAGTTGAAGACAAGGTGAGGATGCTTGAAGTTGCTTGGAGCTTTGGAATTGTTTGTGCCTGAAGGTGCCTGATGAAGGTGTAGGAAATAGGAGCCATAGGGAGAGCCCTAGAACTAGAATGATTTCTTTCACAAATATGGAAAGCATCTTGTGCTTCCATTCCTCCCAATGACTAAAAGTCCTTCTCAGATATTCACATCCCTCCTTTGGAAGGATGAGTGGCTTTATCTGGGAAGTAGAACTTTGAGGGAACCAGTCTCTCATAATGATGAACCCTTACAGGCTTCCTTTGGTTGTCAATAAGCTGTTTATCATTTCCACTCATCCTGTTAAATCAATTGTCTTCTGGTTTGAGTATCTTGAAAGATGTTGGACTTGAGTTTCAAGATGAGGACTTCACTGAAGAGTGTGGAAGAGGATGATTCCTTGAGCATTGCCATTGCAGCTGAAGCTGGAAGAGCAAGAAGAGCAAGTTGATACTTGAAGATCCAATGGAGATTGAATGAAGAGCTGAGGCTTGAGAAAGAATTGAAGGATGAAGTTGACACTTCCATGTGATTAAAGACTACTCTGAGAAGTTGAGGCTTGTAGGAGAAGAAGACCAAGTTGATACTGGTAAAGCAAAGAGAGCTGAAGCTTGAGAACTGAGTTGATACTTATGAAGAGGATTCAATTGAGATTGAGTGTGGAGTTGAGGCTTGAGGAATAAAGGATGAGTTGATACTTACATTGATGCTTGGAGAGTCTGAAGGAATCAAGTTGATACTTGTAGTTAAGAGTGGAGCCTGAAGGTGGAATTGACTAAGGAGCTGAAGCTTGAAGAAGGAGGATAAGTTGAAACTTATGTTGATGGGTTGAAATCTGGAGAAGCAAGTTGATACTTGCCCGTGAAGCTGATATCCTTGAAGGGTGATTGAAGTCTGAAGACTGGGTTGATGTTAGAAGAGCTGAAGCCTAGAATTGACAGAGGGAGTTGTTGATCTACTTCCTTATCTGTTTTCTTTTCTGTGCTGGTATGCCTTGTTTGATTTGCTTGATGCATTAGAATAAGTCCATGACTAGACTGACTTTAATCTAGGAGCATGATTGCACTAGAGGTTGAGTTGTTCCCTCTGCTTGTATTGTTACTGTATGGCTTTGCTTGCAGGTATTCGGTAGAGCCCAGCTCCCTTGCCCATGTGGTTTGTGTTTGCTTGATAGCATGTTATTTTTACTGTATGATTGCAGTTTACTGTATTTTGCTTGACAACACTTTATTTCATATCTCTCTGTACGATTACAGTTATTCATATCTGGCTTGAGGTTGAGATGAGCTTGTGGAGGCTGCTGCCCCACATACATTTCCTCCCTCACTTGCATTGCATGCATTTTATAGTCGTTTACTGTATATCTGTTTACTGTTTAAGCTGATGCTTTATCTGTTTCTGTTTATCGTTGACATGATCCCTTAGAACTCTTACTTCCTTTGATAAGGAAGTGATGATTAGAACTTTAGGTTGAAACCTATGCATGATAACTTCTAGGAGTTCCCTGTTTCAAACCTCAACCATAGGATGAATCCTTGGCATGACAACAATAGGACTTGATAGTCTCCCCGTAGTTGAGCCTGTTCTCTTCTCATCTCAAAACAGCTTAAGATACAGTAATCATGAATGATTTCTTTCGTAAGTTACAAGCCTTAAGCTATCTGAGAAAGGATTGTGGGAGAGTTTCTTTCCCACAGTCTGGATGTTTAGTATGGCACCCTTTGGGTGACATGCGACGCATTCACTCTCAGGTCATAGTCTTTAGTGCGATTGAAATTGCAAACACGATAAAAAACACTTCTTTCGTAAAAGACAGAAAACAAATTTCAAAGCTTTTTTCCCCGCGGGCTCGTAATTCAAAGGAGGCTTTTCTGAAGAAAAGAGTGTCGTTAAACTTCAGCGCCAACGCAAACAGGCTTTGTCCCTAACTGCTGGAACTACTGTTTAACCCTACTCGATAAAACAGATGAATATGAACCCCCGTAATCCGTATTATCCCGAACTACGTAAGCTCTGATCTCTCATACCTACTGAGAGTACGTAGGCACAATACTGACGTATTGGCGAGCCACCTTCCCCGTAACCTGTCATAGGTCGAACTACGTTGACTCTGATTTCTCATTCTCTGATGAGAATACGTAGGCATAAAGCGCGACGCTTTACCGAGTCATTTTTCTTTTTTAGCCAGCCTTGATAGGTAGATAGATAAAACCAACTCGTCCAGTAAACACAACAAGCGTGGATCCCGTCGAGTACGACGGACGTGAGGGGTGCTAATACCTTCCCCTTGCGTAACCGACTCCCAAACCCAGACAATGGTTACGATGACCTTGTCTTATACCCTTTTCGTCAGGTTTTTCTGATCGTTTCCTTTCCCGCTCCGAGGGATAAATAACGAAAGGTGGCGACTCTTCTATTCTGCCGGCACCTTATTTTCGCGGAAGCGACACCAAGTAGCTTAAGGCCCGTGTCGCGCTTATACTAACTTGCGTTTATTATGTTTTTTACTGTTGTTTCAAGATGAGAAGAGAAAAGGACAACTACGGGGAGACTACCAAGTCCTAATGTTGTCATGCCAATGATTCATCCTATGGTCGAGGTTCAAAACAGGGATCTCCTAGATGTCATCATGCATAGGTTTCAACCTAAAGTTCTAATCGTCACTTCCTTATCAAAGGAAGTGAGATTCCTAGGGGATCATGTCAATGAGATACAAAAACAGATAAAGCATCAGCTTAAACAGTAAACAGATATACAGTAAAATGCATGCAATGCAAGTGAGGGAGGAAATGTGTATGGGGCATCAGCCTCCACAAGCTCGTCTCGACCTCAAGCCAGATATGAATAACTGCAATCATGAAGAAAAAATAAAATGCCATCAAGCAAACCACAAACCACATAGGCAAGGGAGCATAGCTCTACCGAATACCCGCAAGCAAAGCCATACAGTAAAAATACAAGCAGAGGGAGGAACTCAACCTCTAATGCAATCATGCTCCTAGATTAAAACAATTTAAACATGAACTTATTCTAATGCATCAAGCAAATCACACAAGTCACATCAATACATTTGAACAAAAAGTAAACAGACAGGAAAGAAAGCAACTCAACAGCTTCCACAGCTTCACAGCAAAGCAATCCTCTGACAGCAGTCCAGTCCTCAGTCTGTAACTGTTCTTCAAGTCTATCCTCTTCAAGAGAATGAAAGGTACTCCATCTTCAAGCTTCAATCTTCATGGTAGACTCCACTTTCAGGCTTTCATCCTCAATAGCAAGTATCAACTTGCTTCTTCAAGCTTTCAATGCATCAAGCACAAGTATCACCTTGTTCTTCATCTTCTTCAAGCTTCAGCTCTTTCTTCAATCTCAATTTGATCTTCTTCACACAAGTATCAACTTGTTCTTCTTGATCTTCAAGCTTCAGCTTCAATGGCAGTCTTCAAACAAAGGGGAAGTGCAACCTCTAGCATCTTCAATCTTCTAACAAGGAACTCCATCCTCTAGCAAGGGAGAAAGATTCATCTAACAAGAGCAAGGTGGGATAGGGAGAAGCAAGGTGAAGACCAAAGGTCACCACTAAGCACTCCATCATCAAAGAAAGGAACCCTCAAAGGTTCCACCAACTTGTGAAGAGCCACACATCCTACCAAAGGAGGGATGAGGCCTTCACAAGGGGACCTTACATCATAGGGAGGAATGGAAGTGATCAACATCTTCCATGTTTCATGAAGGAAGAAAATCTATTCTAAGGGATCTCCCTAAAAACCCTAATCCTTAACCCTAAACAAACTACACCAAAGGGAGAGCAATCTTCAAGTCCAAGCTCCACCATGCATTCCACAGCAGCCCACACAAGTCTTCATCATCATCCAAAAGCAAGAGAAGCAAAACCCTAGTCTAAGGGAACTAATAAAGTCATTCTAGTTGAGTTAGCAAGTTAGGATCACCTAAAACCTAGTATTAAAGTTAATTCTAACTAAAATACTAAAATCAATTATAAAATCCTACAAAAATAACTATGGGAACCTATGTCAATCATGACTCTACCATGCTAATTCCAGAGATCAAATCATCCAATAAGACCTAGAAATAAATTCTAAACTACAAGGTACTAAACTTAAACCCTAAAAGGGAGCACCTAAGGTTTCAACCTAAAAACAGCACCTAATTTCATCACAAAAATGTGAGAAAAATACTATGGGAGCATACATGTCTAAGCTAATCACAAACAAAATCTCAAGCAAAAACTCATCACCAAATGATCAAACTAAATTCATCAAACAGAGGTATCAACCATGCTAATTTTATTATCAAATAAAATGTAAAAAATGCACATAAAATAAAAATGCATGGTTTTCCTAATATTTTTATTCCATAAAATTCTAGATTCAATCATGAATTAGGGGGAAAAACCTGTAATTAATTGACCTATTTTTCTATTTTTTATGAATTATTTCTAAACTAATATGAAATGATGAAAATAAGAAAAATAGGTAGAAATTAATAAAAGTGTGTTGCAAATAGCAACTAAACCCAGTTCAACTCAGTAGATTGGGCCAGAGGGGGTGTGAATATCAGTTCAATCATTAAGCCCAGGCAAGTGCAATAAGTGAAACAGAGCGTTTTGCAAAGGGGTCAAAGTCAGAGTTTTCAAACTCAATCGTGGCCGTGCGTTGAGGTTACTTGGTCAAGCATGAGATAAGATCCAACGCTTCTCATATGTCTTCTTCATTTGAATCTCCAGTTGGATGGAAATACAAACAGTGGCGCCACCGTCTTCTCCGGTGAGGCCATGTTCACAGGTCATCAAAAATCACATAACTATACATCATCTTGTCCAGTTTTCCACCCTGATCAATAATATCCATTCAAAATCATCTAACTCCCTCTCAATTTCAAAACACGATAGCATCTTCAAAACATGCCATAATCTTGAATCTCACCATTCTCCAAATTAAAAGCATCAATGTGATCCTCATCTTAGGGCGATCAATCCTCACTATCTAATCTTGATTATCCATCCAAGAACTGCTAGGTTTCAGCCTCAACAGAAAGTGATCCACATCCTAGTTTGTCTCTAATTCACCAATTTCTGATCCTAAATCCAACTACACATTGCAAGGATCCTAACCACCTATGAATTTCTATCTATCTCCTCATAAATTAAGCACAAGAGTGAAAGATACCAACCTGAGTTCAGGCGTGTAACAGATGTAGTTCTTGATCACTTCAACCTTCAAGATGATGCAGATTCACTCTAAATCACCTTCTGAAGCTAATGCCACCTTCAATTTGCCTTGATTTCTTCTTGAACTCTGAACTCGATTTCCTCTTGCAACCCTGAAATTTCACATCCACTTTCTGCTTCCAGCTTCAAACTCTTCCAAAAAACGATCTGAACACACTCAACACCTTATATAGAACTCATTGGAATCATCCAGAACCTTCTCAAAGCTTCAGAATGAGAAATTGGATTTTCAAATTCTCACCAAAATGTCATTCATGACAGTCATGATTCCCTCTCTGTTTTGGCCTCAGCAAGCTTGCATTCAACTTTTCATGAGATATTGAATATGACTGGTGGTGATTCTCCCCTTGTTTCAATCCAATGGCTCATGTATGTTATGTTACTTCATCATGAAGCAATGAGATAAAAGTCCATGAAATTGAACTCAAATCAAAAATATAACATTGCCAATGTTTCCAAAGTGTATTTTCCATTCAAAAAATGCTATTATTTTGCTTCATTTGCACACATATCATTAATTTTAAATTTTTGGCCTTTAATTCTCTTTAATTCTTCCTTTTTCACAATTTTTTGAATCAAGTCTCTCCTTGAGCCATTTCAATGCCTCCTTAATACATGGTCAAGGTTAAAACCCCATTTTGAGCAAATTTCAAGTTGCACAAAATTTCATTTGAGATGTCTAAGTTGGTGAAAATGACCTATACCCAAAAATGACCCATAATCACAACTTCCCAAAATACCCTTGACTTGTCAAAGCCATAACTTGAGTTCTACAAATCCTATAAAGGACTTCTAGTACTATCTAGAAAGCTAAGAGAATAAGGAACAACATTAATGTTGACCAAAAGTTCATAGGAATCATCCTTATTGGGAAAAAGTGTCATGCAAGTTGGGTAACTTTCAAGCTCCAAATTCACATGCCTCAGATGACTTGTAACTTGTCTGGCTCATAACTTGAGTTCTATAAACCCTATCAAGTACTTCTAGTACTCAAACTAAAGCTAAGATCATGCCCTAAAACAATCATGTTGGGGTAAAGATGAGATAAATATCCTATCTTGAGCTACATTGCCTTGAAGACAGGGGTCAAACTAGGGGATTTTACACTGTCAAGTCTTAGAAACCCTAGCTTGAAACTTCTCAAACTCTTCAATCATGATGAGTTAGCCTTGGAATCATCCTTATAACATCTCAATGTATCAATCCATGATCACATGGCTCTTGAATTAAGTCTCAACTTCCTTCAAATCATCAGTTGACTTAGGGTTGACCCAGTTAAACCCTAATTGCACCACTCATGGCTGAGTCTTCTTAATCTTGCACAATGACCTATCTAGGCTTCAAAGTGATCTTAAAAACTTCTCATGAGCTCTCCCAAGACCTCCAGTCCAACTTCATGACCTCAAAATCATCTGATGGCTTCCCACAACTCTCAAGTTAGGAGACCCACATGCTTGGCCTCAATCACTCTCTCTGAGGATCTTTTAACTTCTCTGACAAAGATATCCCTTGAACACCTGAATAACCTTCTTAGCTAGCCTCATAGTATTGTGTAGCTCTTAATTGGTAATCATACCTCTTGATCTCCTGCATACATGTCAATGAAGTACAGATGATAATGCTAATGTAAATGAAATGAAACATAAGCTAGGTGAAGAAATGTTGGGCAAATTTTGGGGTGCAACACACACTAATTTGAAACTTTTTTCCCTTTTAAGCAAGTAACCTTTAGATAGTAACATTCATTTGCGCATAGATAAATAAGATGGTTCCCGTTGAGTACAATGGATGTGAGGGATGCTAATACCTTCTCCTTGCACAACCGACTTCTGAACCCGAATTTAGTTGCGAGACCATTTTCTACACCTTTTACGGAGTTTTATCGATATTTTTCCTTTCCTTTGGAATAAATAAATTTCGGTGGAGACTTCTATATTTTTCGCATAGCGAAAAATGTCTAACGTTGCTAACGTGGAAATGGATTTATATGTTCTTTTGTTTAATAACTTACACATGTGGCCATTAAAATGTTCCTACTAAAAATTCTACTATGTTCAGAAATAGCCTTTTACTATTAGTCCCTGTAAATTAGGGTTTTGTCTATTGGGAGAAAAAACAAATTGTAACATTGTGAGAGGGAGGAGACGAACGAAGACGACGAGAAGTTCTATTGCATGACCAACTAACACAACTTCATCAAATTCAAGAACGATTCAGTAAGTGATGAATTTAAATTTGATTTTTCATTACGGTGGTAGTTTTTTAGGGACTGTATAGTATATTACACGTTGGGGAGGGGTACGTGAGCATGAAGTAGAAATTGATCAGGGCTGGTGGAGCTTATTTGAAGCAATTGGTATTGTGAAAGAGATAACTAAGCTTAAACATTCAGAATATTGGTTATGGTGGTATAACAACGATGCTGATAGGTACAATAGAATGGTTAGTGATAGTGATGTTGAAAAGGTATATCAATATTCCATGGAAATTAAAAGTACAATGCACATATATGTTAAGCATACACGTAATGTTCAAGAAGTTGAATTTGGTGATGTTCAATAAGGTGGAGTAGGTGGTGTTCAAGAAGATGATGTAGGCGATGTTCAAGAAGATGAAGTAGGTGATGTTCATATAGATTATGAAGGTGATGTTAATACAAAGGATGTAGGTGATGTTCAAGAAGATGAAAATAAGGATACACTACTAGAAAAAGTGGTTTTAACATCGGATGTGAAATGCATTTTACCTCGATTGCAATAGCGAGGAAATGAAAGTCATCATGAAAAGTAACGACTCATAACCTCGATTTTTTAAACACCGAGGGGTAAATTAATTTGCACATGGATTTGAACACCAACATCTTCATTTTTATAATTTACAAAACTAGTTCCTCATACATCTCCCTTTACAATAAAACCTAGGGGTAAGATAGGTTTTTTTAATTGAAATTCATTACATTGTTTACACAGAAAATAAATAAAAATTATTTATTTACAAACTTCAATGTTTACCTAGAATATTACATTATTTATAAAGAATATTAAAATAAAAATTAATTTATCCCTGAAGATCATATGTTGGATCTTCGACTCCATGATATTTGAGCAAGGTCAAATGGTTCACCTTGCAAGTATTTGTTTCTAATATAAAACAAAAAAAGGGTTAGAAAAAAAGGATATAAAAATAAATGATTTTTTTTGCTCAAATGAATATTTAAAAATACAAACCTTGAACCCACATAATTTTTTGCACTTGCAATCCATCACCAGTGAAAAAAGTTAAAGTGGAAGATGTAGATAGTTTCAAGGGTTTCATGACGTTTCTTTATCAATTATAGGTATTATAAGCCCTTTATAATAGAAATTTTTTAGGTATCACGCAGACCACTAATGGTAGTGTCTTGAGCGTCGATAATAATGAAATGAACGACAAAGATTTATTTAAGGACGATGATCAATATCTAAAATTATCCCGCTAAGTATCCCCTCGGTTTAGATAAAAATCAAGGTGAACATACTTTTTTAAAATTACATTGTTTACACAAAATATTAAAAAAAATTATTCAACAAAACCATAATTTTGGTGTAAGAAATTATCTGGTCCAAATATTGCATGCATTCAATTTATAGAAGTTATCTGATCCAATCATTGAATGCATCCAACTTCTAAAGAAACTATTTATTTCAACTATTGAAAAAATATTTTTCTTCGCTTGCAAACCATCATAGAAAACTTTTACAAGCTTTTAAATATAACAACAACAACAACATCAACACCAATTTTCGAGCAACTACATATAAGTTAGGATTAGGGTAAAATCTGTTCAGTGAATGCTTTTATAGTAAAATGTTACATATCTTATCCCTCGGTTATTAAGGACATTGACGAGATATATCATTTAGTTTACAAAAAATTGTAATAATTAAAAATAGTTTCCTAAATTGTTTTTCCCCTCAAAGTTTTTGAAAAACCTTGGTAGTATGTGATTTTTATTTCTTAAAAAAAAATAAATCATAGCGCACATTGGAATCATATCAACTAAAATGTCAATGATCATCCATATTTAAAAATATAATGTATCTTTTGGATTTTCAAGGCGTTCGAGCTTCTATGATTGTTTCACTTTCTATTCTCCACTTTATTTAAACACTATTCCTTATTTCAACATCTCATTTAGAACTCATTGTGCCTTTAAACTTAGTTTCAAAGTCTTCTCTTTCTTTAAAAATGTCTTCAACAACCTTAAATAAAAATCTTTTGTTCGCTATCAATGAAAAGTTTTTTGATTTCAATGATTTGAAAGACAAAGGTTTTGATCTAAGGAAAATTATTGGCAAATAAAAGTTGAATGGTTATTTTGACATTCTTCATGGATCCATCTACATTAATCTCGTTAAAGAGTTCTGGTTAAATGCCTCTGTTGAGCCAGCTGGTCATGATGTTGAGTCAATTCATTCCTATGTCATTTGCTTTCCTGTCACAATTACTCAGTCACTTATTACTCAGACAGTAAAATGTGAAGAGGAAGGTTGTTGTACTGAAAATTATAGATTTAACAATGTCTATAAAAATCACCTTCACCTAATTTATGTCAACAACGATAATCTCAGCAGTTATGCTAGTCTACGACCTATTGGAAATTTTTTTAATCAATTTCTAGTGTTAAATCTCCATCCAAGAGAGAAAGAAATGGGAACGCTTACTTGGAATGACAAGCATTTCTTGTTATTCCTTACTAAGAACATCATAGTTAATCTTCCTCTTACCATTTTTAACTTCTTAAATGAAATGATAATCATCTTTAGGGAGAAAATGACTTTCCTCATACCCTATAGAAGAGTTCTTTATAAACTTTTCTCTAAGTTAGGGATAGTTAATAGTGATACTATTGAAGTTGAGTGGAGTCAGAAATTTGAATATGTGAAATAGTTATTTGTTGTCCTGTTTTTAATTAATGAAATATTTCCTTTCATATTATTGCCTATTTGTTTTTATTGATAACAATTTTTTAGAATTACTAATTAATAAGAAAAAAATGAACTAAGAAAAAAAATGGAAGATTGGAAGGCGCCAAGTGAGAAATCATTAAAAATAACCTTAAATGCAGTTACTGGGATTCGAAGCATGCTCCTTAATAGCTATGTTACCTAGGTTTTAAATAACACCGAGGTATTAGGTTTATTATTATTTTTTTCCAGAAAATTTGGCGCTCACTTATAGCTATATTACTCAGTTTTATATAAAACCGAGGGAAAAAATTACTTTTGTTAAAAAATCAAACATGTCGTTTCTAGGACCTATAAGCTCGGTTTTTGGCATATTTGAGGTGAAATATTTATCATAAAAAGTGTTATTTTTAGTAGTGATAGTGGTAGTAGTGAGGATAATGACTTTGATGTTGATGGTTTATCATTTGTTGATAGTGATGATGAGAGAGCTTTTGGGTTGAATGATTTCTTTGAAGACCAGGGCAGAAGTAGTGGGGTAAAAGTTGTAACAAAGAAGCACAAGCTTACTCCAAAGAAAGTTCCAACTGTTGTTAATAATGTAGGTCCATCTAGTGGAGTGGATAATGAGATGGACATCAATCATGTTAGTGAAGAGCTTGGCAACAATGACCCTGATGCTTCTGATGAAGAGAAGGATCCAAAATATACAAGGTTTAAGATGGAGGATTTTGACAAAAATTACAAGTTCATAGTGAGATTGGGGTTTGCATCACTTGATGAATTTAAAGAATTATTCAAACAAATCGTTATGAAACGAGGATGAAGTACAAATAAATTATTATGAAACAGGGATGAAAGCCAAAACCCAACAAACATAGAGTCACAAACTTCATTAATTTCAAAAGTTATTTTCCATTCAATACTAAACATTATAGGGACGACATTAGACAATTATCCTTCTTCAAGGGACTAAAAAAATACAGACACCGTGAACATCATTCTCACTACCATTTCAGGTAAGCAAAGAACATACACTATGGTACAATAAACAAAAGTTAAAACAAATTGGCCTTCTTCCTTTCATTTTCAAACTTCAATTTCATCTTCTTTTTTTTCTTTTCTTCAAGGTCTTTAATTATGTAACCTGGTTCCTGCCCTACTTCTGTACAATTGCAATCACTTGAATTTTTGGATTCATTTGATGTGTTGCGTTCTGGTTTATCATCCCATATGAATAACTTGCAACTTGACATTACACCCGAATTTGAACATTTCCAGAATCGTTGTTTAGGGTTTTCAATTGAATTTGAGATGAACATGCTCATTGCTCTATTGCAGTCACAAATTGGGATTTGAGACTGAGAACAATTATCTACTAATGATGATGCCATGGATGAATGTGCAGCGACCTTAACATTAATGTTGTTCGGAGAGGAAGAATTTGCAGAATGTGATTTGAAGAGAGGAAGACGATGATGCAAATTGTATACGTTTTTGGATTTAGTCCTCCTTTTTAACCTGACCCCTCCACTCAGTATTTCATGTGTGTAATTTATTAAACAAAAGAACATATAAATTTATTTCAATGTCAGCAACGTTAGACATTTCAATATTTTCTTAACAGACTTCTAACGTCAGGGTGATAGACCTAAAATATACTGTTTATTTGACTCGATTCGCACGTGTTATTTAGGATTTTATATTTGTTTTCTTGTATTATGCCTCTGTTTTGTCTCTTTTTCAGGATTATATATTTTCAGAGCTACTCAAGAAGAAATGAAGAAAAACAAGCAAAAAGACTAGCTTTTCAGAAAATTGTACACAAGGCACTCACCATGGCGGGCGCCATAGGAGAAGCCATGACTTGGATAAGAGACCAACTTCTCACAACTACCGCGTCTCCCACTTCTTTCCACTCTAGTACACATGGCGGGCGCCATGAGGGCATGGCGGGCGCCACCCTTGTATTCTGTTTTCCCTCCCAAAAGAAGTTGGGGGCATTCTAGTCTTTCCTTGTACTTTCCTAGCATTATAAATAGAAGAGTTTTGCCTCATTTCTAAGCATCCAAGCTTAGTTACAGAACTCAAGTCATAAATTTCCAGCTGTTGTAAAGTGATAAACTTCTCACATCGAGTAGTTATCATATTGTCTAATCGAGTTTGGAGCACTTTGGTAGAAGTTAATCCTGCCGCCATTTTATTTCAGTCTTTTACTTCAAGTTGTACCAAGATTTAAAACCTCCCGTTTGGAGCAGGTTTCTATTTATTTTTCGTTTTTATTTATCCGCATTTATTTCCTGTACTTTATTTATCACACTTTATTTACCCGTAATTTATTTGATGCACTTTATTTATCGCACTTTATTTACTCGTAATTTATTTACCGCCCTTATTTATCGCACTTTATTTACCATGTCTATTTACGTTTCCATGTCCGGCTAAATCTTATAGGTTAGGATGTGAGGATCATGGTTAAAAGTGGTATTCCATACGGCTGCCGATAGAATCACTTAGGGGTTATTCTGACTTTTAATGCATATTTTCTGCACTTAAAATCTGTTGGGTAAGATCGAAAGTCGTCCAACCTTTAGATAAATTTGGTTAGTCTTAACTATTCAAAGGACTCGAAAGCGCTTAGTCCAGTTAAGCAGGAATCTTTAATGCTTTAGAAAAATGATTTTAAAACTATTTTCGGACGCGTTTATGGATTTAAAGTCCGGTTCGCATGAACCTCTTTTTGTTATAAATTCTAGGTCAAAATACTTTTCAACTAAGTCAAGACACTATATTTCTTAAAAATAGGTTTAATTACTCTAACGCAATGCGCGCCTTTTTATAAGTGACAATAAGAGGGATCGATTAGGGGATAAACTCGGTTCTGAATACGCGAAAGCAACAATTCCTGTTAAATTAGTTCTTTTCATGAGTAGAAAACATTACCCCTCAGGAAGTCTATTTGTACGCATTTGGAATACTGCCTAGCTATGTGAATTACATCCAAGCCTGCTGTTTTCTTATTGAATTTATTTTTGCACTTTACTTTTATTTCGCACAACCCAGTTCCAGATTCACTTACCTTAGATAAACATCGTAACAACAGTAATCGATAGATTGAGGTTGGTCTCTGTGGGACCGATAATCTTTTATATTACTCTGACGCTATTCATGCACTTGCGAATCACAACATAAAGTTTTTGGCGCTGTTGTCGGGGAGCAATTACGTCAAAATTTTGTACCTTGTCGTTACACCGTCTAGACTAAGGTTTTACCTACTGGTCAATGCGAAGAACTCATAGCATCGGTAATCTTATAGATCCTTTAGAGGAACCTGAACGTTACACTCGTGCACGTCTCTTATTTCGTAGAATTAAGAAAGCTATGGATGAAGACCGTAACCAAAGACCCCTTAAGGATTTCGTCCAATCATCTAATGACAAACCTAGTTCTAGTATTGTGAACCCCAATATCCCTGCTCACAATTTCAAACTAAAACCCTCCTTATTACAATTAGTACAACAAAACCAATTTGCATGTCTCCCTACTGAGAACCCGAACCAACATTTAAAAACCTTTATTCAATTAGCTAACACTTTTAAAAATAATGGTGCTACTCCTGAGACGATTCGTCTAAGACTATTCCCTTTTTCCCTCAGAGACAAAGCCCTTACTTGGTTAGATTCCCTTCCAGCCAATTCTATAACAACTTGGGAAGAGCTTATGATAGTTTTCCTCGCTAGATATTTTACCCTGAGCAAAACAACTGTTTTTAGAAACCAAATAACCAGATTCACTCAAAACCAAGGTGAATCACTCTTCGTGGCTTGGGAAAGATATAAAGACCTGTTGAGAATATGTCCACACCATGGCCTAGAATCATGGCTAATCATTCACACCTTCTATAATGGACTTCACTATAACACTAAGATGACCATCGACGCTGCCGCAGATGGCGCTCTGATGAATAAACTTTACCCTGAAGCTTGTGCTCTCATCGAAGATATGGGTCAAAACCATTGCCAATGGGGATAGAGCAAGCAACAGTGGAGAAGAAAGAGGCCCAAGGAGGAATACATGAGATAAGTTCTATAGACATGATGCAAGCCAAAATGGACGCTTTTGCCCTTAAGGTCGAACATATGTATGTAAATCCAGTTGCTGCAGCCGCAGTCTCGACTGAGTGCGAATTATGTGGAGCCAAAGGCCACCAATCAGTAGAGTGCAATCTGCTGAATAAAACTCATTCAGGAGAGGTCAACTATAGCCAAGGGAACCCATTTTCAAACACCTACAACCCTGGATGGAAGAATCATCCAAACTTTTCTTATAAAAACAATAACCCTATCCAAAACCCTGCACCTCCGAGACCATCCAATTTTCAAGCTCAAAGACAAAACCCGCCTATGCAAGTTGTGCAACCTAAGCCTAACCTTGAGAAAATCATGGAAAATTTCGTTACGACTAAAACCCAGCAAAACAAAGAATTCATGAACTAGAACATTCATGTTAATGAACTAATTACCCAGTTAGGAACTAAGGTAGACCAAATAGTCACCCACAATAAGATGCTTGAAACTCAGATCTCTCAGATAGCTTTAAAACAAGCCCCCGAAACTACACCCAGAGGGCAATTCCCTGGACAACCTCAACAAAACCCCCGAGGGCAAGTTAATGCAATTACTTTACGAAGTGGGACCGCTTACGACAAACCATCTAACCTGACATTGAGAGAACCCAAGACTTCTGAAGAAAGCATAGCAACCACGGACGAAGTAGAGGAACCAGTAGGATCCGAAAAACAGAAAAACCAAGACAAAGAAAAACCTTTAGAAAAAACTAACGAACCACCTCCGCCATACAAACCTCCTATACCCTATCCACAAAGATTAAAACAAACCAAGATCAATAACTAATATCAGAAATTCATTAAATTCATAGAGAAACTTCATGTGGATATCCCTTTCACAGAAGCCATCACCCAGATACCATCATATGCGAAATTCCTCAAAGACATCCTTACCAATAAGTGTAACTTGACGATCCAAAACCCTTGGAATTCAATTCCTTTTCCAAAAACAAACTTTCCAAAAAGGAGAAAGATCCTGGAAATTTCTCCATACCTTGTATTTTGGGGAGTCATGTCATCAATAAAGCTTTTTTAGACTTAGGAGCTAGTGTAAGCCTAATGCCTCTGGAAGTTTTTGAAAGGTTAAAACTAGGAGAATTACAGCCTACAAAGATGTCTCTTGAGTTAGCCGACAGATCCGTCAAATATTCGATTGGCATATTGGAAGACGTCCCAGTCAGGATCGGTCAGTTATTCATCCCAAACGATTTTGTTGTCGTGGACATTAAAGAAGATGATGACATTCCAATCCTCCTAGGTAGGCCATTCTTATCAACCACAGGAGCCATAATAGATGTCAAGAGAGGGAAGTTGACTTTTGAGGTAGGTGACGAAAAGATAGAATTCGTTCTATCAAAGTTTCGCATGGCACCAGTATTAGGAGACGCATGTTATGCCATAGACATAATTGATGAATGCGTTAGGGAGCTAGAATTAAAAGAAACCATCTTACTGCCTTCGACCTTCATAAAGGAAGATGATGGATTTATGGAACCCTACATTGATGATAGTCTACACGAATGTTTATCCCTTACCTCCGATCCAACGCTGTACCCTAAGAAACCTACTTTAGAACTTAAAGAACTACCCAAGAATCTAAGATACGAGTTTCTATACGAAGAAATGAACCGTATGGTTATAGTCAGTGTTGCCTTAAACCAGGTAGAAACAAACCAACTCTTATATGTTTTACGTAAACATCCCTCAGCCTTAGGATATAACATCTCTGATCTAAAAGGTATAAGTTCATCCGTGTGCATGCACCGGATCTCACTCGAGGAAGACTCAAAACCCTCTAGAGAACATCAGAGATGGATAAACCCTATAATGAGTGATGTTGTAAAAAGGGAAGTTCTCAAGTTATTAGAAGCAGGTATAATTTATCAAATCTCAGATAGTAAGTGGGTGAGCCCTGGGCATGTAGCACCAAAAAAGGGAGTCATCACAGTCGTGCAGAACGAGAAAGGAGAACATATAGCAAAACGGATAGAAAGAGGATGGCGTATGTGCATAGATTATAGGAAACTAAACAAAGATACTAGAAAAGACCATTTCCCCTACCATTTATAGATTAGATGCTGGAACATTTAGCCAGCCACTCCTATTTTTACTATCTCGGTGGATATTCAGGATTTTTCCAAATCCCTATCCACCCAGAAGATCAAGAAAAATCTACTTTTACATGCCCTTATGGAACCTTTGCCTACAGACGAATGCCTTTCGGCCTCTGTAATGCACCAGCAACCTTCCAGCATTGCATGATGGCAATGTTCGCTGATTACCTCGATGGAAGTATGGAAGTGTTCATGGATGATTTCTCGGTATGCGGATTTGATTTCAAAAACTGTCTCGCTAACCTTGAGAAAATCCTGAAAAGATGTGTTGATGTTAACCTGGTGTTGAACTAGGAGAAATGTCACTTTATGGTCACCGAAGGTATAGTTTTAGGACATGTAGTCTCTGAAAGAGGTATTGAAGTAGATAAAGCTAAAATAGAAGTGATAGAAAACCTAAAACCCCCTAACACCGTCAGAGAAGTACGAAGTTTTCTTGGACATGCTGGTTTCTACCGGCGTTTTATCAAAGACTTCTCTAAGATAACCAAAACTTTAACAGGCCTCCTAATGAAGTATATAGAGTTTAACTTTGATGAAAAATGCCTCGAAGCATTCAACCTTTTAAAACAAGCGTTGATCTCGGCACCCATTATCCAACCTCCAGATTGGGCCGAACCTTTCGAAATCATGTGTGATGCTAGCGATTATGCTGTAGGAGCTGCCCTAGGGCAAAGAAAGTGTGAAATCAAGATTCTTAGAGATCAACATTTATTTTGATGAAGACAAATCACTCAATAAGGTAAAGATGATCAACCATCAAGCATCAGGGCAAAGATACAACTTTGAAGATGTTCTCATCTGAAGGTATAATGAGAATATCCATTAAGCATTTAAGTCCTAATTGCTCAAAACTTTTAAAACATTTCTCATGACTTGTTACACTCTCACAAGCTTTTGAAAACAAAATTTTTCTAAGTTTTTGAAAGTGCAATCGATTGCACTCTCAGAGCAATCGATTGCATGACCAAAATTTTTAACTATTTTTGTTTCTGTTTTGAAGAGCAATCAATTGCTGCCTTGGTGCAATCGATTGCATGCTTAAAAAATTCTCTATTTTCACTTCTGTTTTGAAGTGCAATTGATTGCTGCCTTGGTGCAATCGATTTCTCACTGAACGTTTTTGAAAAATCCTTCTGAAAAATTGTATCTCTTCATTCAAATGTCTGTTAAATGTTTCCTTTGAAACATAACAACTGTTCATCAATTTTTCTGAAGATTTGCATGATTTCATCAAGAGATAATTATGCAATATAAATACCTAGCTTTTCAAATTAAAAAAAAACAACTCTAACTTTTACATCAATTCTTTAAAATCTCTTTCAATCAAAAACCCTTGAACTTTTTCTTTAAACAATTTTCACAAAGAATTTTCTGCATCAATTTCATATCTTTTGAAAAGAAAATTCTTGAGCAATAAGTCTTAGATACTTGTGGAAATTCCATTGAAAGAGAAGATTCAATCTCAACATTGATTATTAATTATACATTGTTACAAATCTTACAAACTCAGAATTGTATTTTAGTTTCCCCTTGTTGTTCAGGATTGTTGAAAGCAAGTGTGTGCATTAGAGAGGATTGTTCTCATTGCACTTAGTGTTTAGATCTTAAAGGTGTTTTAAGAACCTTTGATCTCCTATAGGTTAGAACAAATTGTACATTGATCCTAACTATAGTGAAATCTCTTTCGTGTTGAAAGGGGAGTGGAGTACCCTCGGGGTGTGAGGGGAACCACTATAACTCTCTGTGTCTCTTTTACTTTATGCCTTTACAAGCTTTCAAATCATCACTTCATTAAAAAGAAAGTAACATAACCCTCTTAAAACCAGAAAGTTTCAAAGAACCTAATTCACCCCCCCCCCCTCTTAGGCGCATTACTTACTCACAATTGGCATCAGAGCAGGTTTGGGTAACCCGTTCCTATTTGATCCAGTATGGCTTCCGCAAATAACAAAGGTGTTTTCAAAGACGGTGGTAGCAGCAACAAGCCTCCACTGTTTTGTGGTGAATACTTTGATTTCTGGAAAATCCGTATGAAGGCTCACTTAGAAGCACAAGGAGACGGAATCTGGGATGCTGTTCAAAATATTCCTTTCACTCCTACAACGGTTGTTAACGGTGTAGGATCAACAAAGCCCAAAGTCTCATGGGATGACGATGATAAGAAAAAGGTTCTCTATGACAAGAAGGCAATCAATCTTCTACAAAGTGCATTAAGCATGGATGAATTCTTTTGCATCTCAACATGTACAACAACAAAGGTAATCTGGGATACTTTAGTGGAAACACATGAAGGAACCATCGAAGTTAAAAAGATCAAGGTTGAACATGTTGAGTCAGGAATACGAGATGTTCAGAATGCAGCCAGGAGAATCACATCTTGACTTGTAGAAGAGATTCGTGCACTTGACAAATCATCTTATAGCACTCGGTAAGACACTAACTAACGATGAATTAAATATTAAAGTGCTTAGATCCTTGTCCAGAGAATGGCAGCCCAAGGTAACAGCAATTTCTGAAAAGAAGAGCCAAGCCATGATGACATCCGCCACTTTGTTCGGCAAAATTCAAGAATATGAAACAGAACTCGGGCGATTGGAGAAACATGATAATCAAGAGAAGAAATCTAAAAACATCGCGTTAAAGACTGATTCCAAAGAAGTAGAGAAAGCAGACGATCCGGTTGAAGATGAAAACCTCATGCTTCTTGTAAAGAGGTTAGTAAAATACTTTGGCTCTAAAAATAATATTGGAAACTCTGACTACATGAAAAGGAAGAAGTTTTCAAAAAGCAAAGAGAAAGAGGCGTCAACATCCACACAAGATGTCAAATGCTATGAATGTGGAAAATTAGGACACATCAAACCAAATTGTCCTAAACTCTCCAAGAACGATGTTTCTAAGAGCAAAAAGGGATTCAAGAAAAATAAAGCATATGTGGCATGGGAAGACAACGAGATAAGCTCCTCATCAGAATCAGATAGTGATCAAAGCGCAAATCTGGCACTAATGGCCTCACACCATTCTGATGATGAAGATGACAAGGTTAGTAATAATTTTCTAATCTATGACGATGATGCTCAAGGGGCCATTGATGAACTCCTGAGTGAATGTAAAATTCTGTACAAAACTATTTCCTCACAAAAAAATCAAATTTCAATTCTAGAAGAAAAAAATGAAACAATGGAAAAGAATTTCAAAAATGAAAAACATAATTTTGCATGCACAAAGTGTGAGTCACTTTCTTTTCAAATTGTCCAATTGAAAAGAGTTCTTGAAAGATATGAAAAAGGACAAATTGGATTAGAGGTTGTTCTTAGCCAACAAAGATTTTCAAATGATAAAAGTGGACTTGGTTATTCAAAATTCTCAAAACCAAGTCCCAACAAAACCATCTTTGTTAAAGCTAGTGAACAACCTCCAAAAGAGAAAGTGGTAAAACCTAAAGTGGTTCATCAATATCCCAAGAAGGTTTTAATAAGAAAAAAGCTTATCTTTCTAGATATAAGAGTAATTTTGAGCCCACTTATTTTTATTGTGGTATCAAAGGCCATACATCTAATGCATGTTATGTGAGAAACTTTAGTGTTGCAAAGGGGCATTATGTGTGGGTCAAGAAAGGCACTAACTATGAAGGACCCAAAGCAAGTTGGGTACCTAATGGAACTTAATCCTATTTTTTAGGTATGCTTGAATACCTCCTCATATCAGTGGTATCTTGATAGTGGGTGTTCTGGTGACATTACCAAATTTTCACATCTAACGCTTAAGGCCAAAGGATTCGTAACCTATGGTGATAACAACGAAGGGGAGATCCTTGGTGTAGGCAGCATTGGTGCACCACCTTTTACAACCATAGAAGATGTCCTTTATGTAAAAGGCCTAAAGCATAACCTACTTAGCATTAGTCAGCTTTGTGACAAAGGTTTCAGAATCAACTTCACTAAAGATGAATGCTGATAGAAAACGAAGTCACTTCTGAGGTAATGTTAAAAGGTAATAGAATTAACAAAATTTTTATGATTTCCCTTTATAACTTATCTTTGAAGGTTAAATGTCTTATGGCAAACAACAACGAATCTTGGTTATGGCACAAAAGATTTGTTCACATTCATATGGAGCATTTAAACAAATTGATCAAACATAACTTTGTTGTTGGTCTTCCAAAGATCAAATTCATCAAAGATAGATTGTGTGGCGCATGCCAAAAGGGAAAACAGACCAAATCAACTTTTACATCCAAGAATGTGGTGTCCACAACTAGGCCACTGCAGTTGTTACACATGGATCTCTTTTGACCATCAGGAACGAAAAGTTTTGGAGGTAACGTTTATGCATTAGTAATTGTTGATGACTTCTCTAGATATACATGGACGTTCTTCTTAGTGCAGAAAAGTGAAGCTTTCAAGGCATTCAAGAAGTACACAAAATAGATTCAGAATGAGAAGTCACTTTCAATTGTCTCTATTAAAAGTGACCATGGTGGAGAATTCGAGAACGCTCTATTTGAAGAATTCTGCGAGGAAAATGGAATCTCTCACAATTTCTCTGCACCAAGAACTCCACAGCAAAATGGTGTCGTAGAAAGAAAGAATCGATCGTTGGTAGAACTTGCAAGAACAATGCTTAGTGATTCAAACCTTCCTAAATATTTTTGGGCAGATGCAGTAAGCACAACATGTTTTGTAAGTAATCGTGTGAACATCAAACAAATTCTCAAGAAAACCCCTAATGAACTGTTCAAAGGAAGACAACCAAACATATCTTTCTTCCACATATTCAGGTGTAAATGCTTTGTCTTAAACAATGACAAAGAGAATCTCGGTAAGTTCGACGAGAAATTCGATGAAGGTATTTTTCTCGGCTATTCTCTCTCAAGTAAGGCTTTCAGAATTTTTAACAAAAGAACTTTAACTATTGAAGAATCTATGCATCTCTTTTGATGAATCTAACCCCTCCAAGGAGGATGATATTATTATTAATGATGATGATGATGTAGTAGAAACCTCTCAAGAAAACACTCTCAAAGATACTGCAAGTGATCAACCAAATCAGTGGCAAGAGGATTCACATCAAAACGAAGTACACAATGATCTACCGAAAGAATGGAGAACTCATTGAGATCACCCAATCGATAAATTCATTGGTGATATCAGTCAAGGTGTTACAACAAGACTAAATCTCAAGGATGCTTGTCTTAACATGGCATTTGTTTCGCAAATTGAACCGGCCAAAATCGATGAAGCCTTAGGCGATGATCAATGGATAATAGCTATGCAAGAAGAACTGAACCAGTTTGAAAGAAATCAAGTTTGGAATCTTGTTCCTAGGCTAAACAACAAACATATCATTGGAACAAGATGGGTTTTCAAGAACAAACTCGATGAAAATGGTATTATAGTTCGGAACAAAGCAAGATTGGTCGCCCAAGGATACAACCAAGAAGAAGGAATTGATTTTGACGAAACATTCGCTCCGGTTGCAAGGTTGGAAGCAATTATACTGTTATTAGCTTATGCATGTTCCATGAATTTTCAGCTTTTCTAAATGGACGTCAAAAGCGCATTCTTGAATGGATTCATAAATGAAGAAGTGTATGTCAAGCAACCCCCTGGTTTTGAAGATTACAAATACCCATCTCATGTCTTCAAACTAAAGAAAGCCCTCTATGGATTGAAACAAGCACCAAGAGCATGGTATGATCGACTCAACAATTTCTTATGTGACAAAGGCTTTGTAAAGGGAAAGGTAGACAAAACTTTTTTCATCAAGAAAATAAAAGAAGATACTCTCTTGGTACAAGTGTACGTTGACGACATAATCTTCGGTTCAACCAACATCAAGCTATGCGAAGAATTCTCATCCATGATGCAAGGAGAATTCGAAATGTCTATGATGGGAAAAATGAACTACTTTCTTGGACTTCAGATCAAGCAACTCGAGAATGGTATCTTTATCAATCAATCAAAATACTGCAAAGAATTATTAAAGAAGTTTGATACGGACAATTGCAAGACTTTATCTACACCTATGGGATCCGGTACATATGTAGATCAAGATGAATCCGGTGTGTCGGTTGATATCACAAAATATAGAGGTATGATTGGTTCCTTACTATACTTGACAGCAAGCCGCCCTGACATTATGTTTAGCGTCTGTCTTTGCGCTCTCTTTCAAGCAAATCCAAATGAGTCTCACCTGATGGCAGTCAAGCGGATCATGAAGTATCTCAAAGGAACAACAAATGTCGGCTTATGGTATCCTAAAGGTAGTATATGCAATTTAATTGGATATTCTGACGCGGATTATGCAGGCTGTAAAACTGATAGAAAGAGCACAAGTGGAACATGTCACACTTGGGAAATGCACTAGTCTCATGGGCATGCAAGAAACAAGCATGCGTAGCACTTAGTACGGTTGAAGCTGAGTACATAGCAGTGGGAAGTTGCTGCACACAGATACTTTGGCTCAAGCAACAACTTCGTGACTACGAACTCGACCTAGGCAGCATTCCTCTTCGCTGTGACAACACCAATGCAATCAACATAACAAAAAATCCAGTCATGCACTCAAGGACCAAGCACATTGACATACGACATCACTTTCTTCAAGATCATGTACTTCAAGGAGATGTCGAGATAACATTTGTAGATACTCATAATCAGCTTGCCGATATCTTCACAAAACCTTTGGCAAAGGAGTCTTTCTACAAAATACGAAGGGAACTTGGAATATTGGATGAAATTGACGTAGAAACATAAAAGAACTTCATCTGCTGTGTTTTCTCAAAATTTCACTGCAAGCAATCGATTGCACCCCTGCAGCAATCGATTGCTCACTGTAAGTTTTACAATTTTTTTTTTAATTTTTAAAGCAAGCAATCGATTGCACCCCTACAACAATCGATTGCACTCTGTAGCTTTTGCCAAAATTCGTTTCTGTTTGGTGGAGTAATCGATTGCACCTCTGTGTCAATCGATTGCACCTACTGAAAAACTGTTTTTTCTGTTTCTATTTAATAGATCCATGAATCCTTAAACCTTCCAACTACCCTCATTAGACTTTTTGACCTACCTATGACTAGCCATTACTTCTTAGCCCTAGTCTCAAGATTTGACCATAAATTTTCATATTCCCAAAATCTTAAATACCTTCAACCACTCATATCCCACATTTAATTCTATGTCTTATATCAACCATTATAAAAATCATCTTCCATAACCTATTTCTACCATCTCTCTCAACTACCAAAACTCCTCACAAAACTCTCTCATAAACCCTAGCTCTCATTCTTTCATCTTTTTCAATGGCTTCACGATCAAAGAGGAAGATTTCAGCACAAGACAAAGGCAAAGGTCCAACCTCATCATCTTCAGAAACTCCACTTGTTCTTCAACACTTGGATAATGACCAACGGGAAAAATTCACCAAGTATTTCCAAAAGAAGGTTGTGCAGATCCCCAAGTACAGTATCCTTTCATCCTTCCCTAAAGAATGTTTCTCTTTCCAAGAAACCTTGATTGCATGTGGGTTGGAACCAGTGATTTCCTCATCCGGGCCATATTATCCGGATTTGGTAAGATTGTTCTATTGCAACCTACAAAAAGAAGAAGGCAAACTAGTAACATATGTTCAAGGAAAAAGGATCCCGCTCTTCTCAAAGACACTTGGTAGGATTCTCAACATTCCAATGCCTGCTGCAAGTACTCCGGAAGAACACGAAGAAGTCTGGAATTCATACGACAAAAAGAAGTTCTATTGGAGCCTCAACAGAATGTCTGAAGCCGAATTCCATGCAAAACGGGTCCGATCCATAGGCGGTTTGGAACCATCTCGTAACTCATGGTCGGCAGGTATATTCAACATTGATGATCGATTATTTCATTATTTCATGGCTTACATAATGTTTCCAAGGGGTGGAAATCATTGCCTCGTGACTGATCTAGAAATGCATATGCTATATACTGTTAAGAATAATATTCAGATAAATTGGGCAAATATGATTTTAACTCACATGCGCGGAATCAATGAAAAATCCAAGTTTCTGCCATATGCATGGTTCATTACAAAGATCTTGGAACATTATCAAGTAGACTTTGAAGGATTTGATAAGTATCTCATGGATTCAAATATCAACAAGATCTTAATCAAAAACGTGGACTCTCGGATGGGTGTCAAATACAACCCGGATACCAAGACAATCATTTACCTTGGCGAAGGTGTGGCTAATAATGATGAACAAGAGGATGAAGATGATGATGATGTTCCTGTTCTGTCTGGAAATGGTCCGAGTAATTAACAGTTAATGGACTACATGACTCAACAATTTGGGAATCTAAACAATTCCATCAATGCTCAATACAATTCTATTCAAGAGTCAACCAACACTCGGATCAACAACTTTCAAGAGAACGTGAACCAACAATTCTCCTACCTGTACTCTCACCTATACATCCCGCCTTACGATCCTTCAAACCCGGTTGTTTCTCCTACTCGTCCATCACCTCTCCAGACAACTTTTCCAAACCAACCAAACATTGACCCAAACATGGATCTGTCTTAGAAATGAATGTTTTTACTATATGTTTTTATTTTTATTTATTTCTGTTATTTTTGAAGTCTGTACTTTCCAGCTTTATTGTACTTTTTCAATTTGACTTATGATCAAGCTTGTCCGTTATTTTCATATATTATTGCCTTAATCCATATTTCCCTTCTTTTTGATAATGTCAAAAGGGGGAGAAGGATGTTACTCTTTTCTTGTTTATTATCTTTCCTTAAAGGTACAAATTTTCAAAATTCAAGACTATTTCGAACCTCAATACAAATTCAGAAACTCTCAACACGTCATACATTGAGGGGGAGAAAAACGTACCGGAAAGAAAACATCACAACAAAAGAAGAATGCTTTGTCATCATCAAAAAGGGGGAGAGTGTGAAATCAAGATTCTCAGAGATCAACGTTTGTTTTGATGAAGACAAATCACTCAAGAAGGCAAAGATGATCAACCATCAAGCATCAGGACAAAGATACAACTTTGAAGATGTTCTCATCTGAAGGTATAATGAGAATATCCATTAAGCATTAAGTCCTAATTGCTCAAAACTTTTAAAACATTTCTCATGACTTGTTACACTCTCACAAGCTTTTGAAAACAAAATTTTTCTAAGTTTTTCAAAGTGCAATCGATTGCACTCTCAGAACAATCGATTGCATGATCAAATTTTTTAACTATTTTTGTTTCTGTTTTGAAGAGCAATCGATTGCTGCCTTAGTGCAATCAATTGCATGCTTAAAAAATCTCAGTTTTCACTTTTGTTTTGAAGTGCAATCGATTGCTGCCTTGGTACAATCGATTGCTCACTGAACGTTTTTGAAAAATCCTTCTGAACAATTGCATCTCTTTATTCAAATGTCTGTTAAATGTTTCCTTTGAAACATAACAACTGTTCATTAATTTTTCTGAAGATTTGCATGATTCCATAAAGAGATAATTATGCAATATAAATACCTAGCTTTTCAAATTCAAAAAAAAACAACTCTAACTTTTACATCAATTCTTTAAAATCTCTTTCAATCAAAAACCCTTGAACTTTTTCTTTAAACAATTTTCACAAAGAATTTTCTGCATCAATTTCATATCTTTTGAAAAGAAAATTCTTGAGCAATAAGTCTTAGATACTTGTGGAAATTCCATTGAAAGAGAAGATTCAATCTCAGCATTGATTATCAATTATACATTGTTACAAATCTTACAAACTCAGAATTGTATTTTAGTTTTCCCTTGTTGTTCAGGATTGTTGAAAGCAAGTGTGTGCATTAGAGAGGATTGTTCTCATTGCACTTAGTGTTTATATCTTAAAGGTGTTTTAAGAACCTTTGATCTCCTATAGGTTAGAACAAATTGTACATTGATCCTAACTATAGTGAAATCTCTTTCGTGTTGAAAGGGGAGTGGAGTACCCTCAGGGTGTGAGGGGAGTCACTATAACTCTATGTGTCTCTTTTACTTTCTGCCTTTACAAGCTTTCAAATCATCACTTCATTAAAAAGAAAGTAACATAGCCCTCTTAAAACCAGAAAATTTCAAAGAACCTAATTCACCTCCCCCCCCCCCCCCTCTTAGGCGCATTACTTACTCAGAGAAAGGATAAAAAATTGCATGTTATTTACTATGCCAGTAGGACGCTAGATGTTGCTCAGCTTAACTACGCCACCACTTAGAAAGAACTTCTTTCCGTAGTTTTTGCTATCGAAAAATTTTGATCCTATCTGGTAGGAGCCAAAATTACAATTTATACAGATCACGCTGCCATTCACTATTTATTAAATAAGAAGGATGCCAAACCTAGGTTACATCAATGGATCCTTTTATTACAAGAGTTTGATCTAGATATTCGAGACAAGAAAGGCACAGAAAATGTAGTTGCCGATCACCTTTCTAGGCTTGAATACCTGAAACCTGATCCACTCCCTATAAATGATGATTTTACCTATGATAGGTTAATAGCTAGGATAAAAGCCATAGAAGAGAATAACCTAGATCCTCATAAGACCCCTGAGAGATTTCTGGCAGTAAACAACGTACCTTGGTACAGAGATTTTGTAAATTATCTAGCTGCCGACATCATACCCCCTGACTTTAAATACCAGCAGAGAAAGAAGTTCTTTAGCAACGTAAGACACTTCTATTGGGATGAACCACTCCTTTTCAAAAGAGGCACTGACGGTATTTTTCGCTGTTGCGTCCCAGAATAAGAGGTAAGAAAGATCATAGAACACTGCCACTCTGCACCCTACGGAGGACACACTAGCACCTCCAAAACACACTCCAAGATTCTTAGAGCAGACCTGCTTTGGCCCACAATGTGGCGTGATGTGCATGCCTATATAGTTAAATGTGACCGGTGCCAGCGCACTGGGAACATCTCTCGGCGTGACGAAATGCCTTTAATAAATATTAAAGAGGTAGAACTCTTCGATGTTTGGGGAATTGATTTCATGGGACCATTTCCATCTTCCTTAGGAAAAAAATATATCTTAGTAGCAGTTGACTACGTGTCTAAATTCATTGAAGCAATAGCCTCAACCACCAATGACACACGCGTAGTGATAAAGCTGTTTAAGAATTACATATTCCCTAGATTCGAAACACCCCGTCTTGTCATCAACGATAGTGGATCGCATTTCATATCAAGAATTTTCAACAAGATTTTAAGCAAATATGGACTTAAGCATATGATAGTGACACCTTACCATCCATAGACTAATGGCCAGGTAGAGGTATCCAATAGAGAGATCAAACAGATCTTAGAGAAAACGGTTTCTATATTGAGAAAAGATTGGTCTCAGAAGCTGCAAGATGCACTATGGGCCTATAAAACCGCCTTCAAAACCTCTATTGGAACAACCCCTTACCAATTGGTCTATGCAAAGTCTTGTCATCTACCCTTTGAGTTAGAACACAAGGCTTATTGGGCCATAAAGACCCTAAACTTTGACTATTTGACTGTTGGAGAAAACCACGTCCTTGATATTCATAAACTAGAAGAACTCTGCCAATCCGCCTACGAAAACGCCATCATATATAAGGAAAGAACTAAGGCCTGTCATGACAAAAAGATCGTAAAGAAAGATTTTTGTATAGGAGACCATGTTCTCCTATTCAATTACAGATTGCGACTCTTTCCAGGCAAGCTTCGTTCAAGGTGGACACGCCCTTTTACAGTTACTAAAGTCTTAAAATTAGGAGCAGTCGAGATCCAGAGCCAGTCATGTAGCCCATTCATTATAAACGGGCAGAGATTGAAATACTACGAAGGAGGTGACATTCCCGATGATTACTCCAGCCACACCTTGATTGATCCACCACTGCCTACTTCAACCACATAGGTTCTACTCGTCAAGCTAACAACGCTAAACAAGCGCTGCCTGGGAGGCAACCCACGATTTTCTTTACTTTTCTTTACTTATTTTTTATTTTATTTTATTTTATTTTAAGTAATTATTATTTTGTTATGTGTCAACTAACTATTTATGATGCTTGTACTTTCAGGTCTCGTTTTCTAAATTTTACTTGCAGCCTCTTGACGACATGCACGTCGCCTTTAGGGACGACAACAAGAGACGGAGGTACTTAGTTCTTCAACAGCGTCCTATGGCACCTACCCGGTACCCAGATCAGGCCTGCATGAAAGCCTTGGGCATTGAGCCCAACATAAGATTTCTCTGCCATCGGCTCTAGTAGGATGCTTATGCTGATGAGTTACACCAGACCTACAAGCACCTTACTCTAGAGTTCCTTAGCTCTTTCCGCCATGAACCATACGTTGGTCAGGACAGTATTACCACATTCAGACTATTTGGCACGAAGTATGCCTTTACCATGAAGGAGTTCGATGATCTGCTCGGATTCCGGACCGCCCCTGATGCTATACCTGATCTGCCAATGGGTTATTTTATGAGTCGAGACATCGACCAATTCTGGAGTGACATTATGGGCGGAGGAAGCCTTGATCCATCCACTCAGTTATCTCAAGTCATCCATAACCCAACTTTGAGATACTTTCAGATGGTCCTGGCCCACACTTTCCTCGGAAAGGCTGACTCTGATATTCATGTTAGTGAGGAAGAGATCTTTTTCCTATTTTGTGCAAACCGGTCACGCCCAGTGGCATGTGGGAACTTCTTGCTGAATCATCTCGAGGGCCCAACTAGGTCCTCTTAAGGGATTATTCATATCGGAGGCACCGTCACTCAGATAGGCACAGCATTAAGACTTACCAGCCAACTGCTGCGCCTGACTCCATACTGCGGATACACCTTACTGGACATTGATTTCTGTCTGGATAGAGGGTTGATGAGGAGAGCATACTTTCAACCTGATTATTTCAGACTCCTGATCGACTACCAGACTATCCACTATTTTACATTACCTGATCCTGCTATGACCAGTGTCCATGACCCTTCAAACTAGAGTTACGCCTTAGAAGGTTATGGAGAGACAGTTGATGAGCCGCACTCACCACCTTCAGCAGAGTACCATCCTTCACCACCCTCTCCGAGGACGATAGTATTATCTAATGATCATTCACTATGAAGGACTGACTTATACACTCAGATAGCGGAGTTACGCATGGAGATAACTAAGCTCCAACAGACATTTGCTGACCTTACTTTGCAGGTACAGGTATCTGACATAACTCATGTAACAGAAGCCAGCACTTTATACCAGGAGATCTCAGACTTGCACCGAGAGTTACACACACTCCGACATCCAGATCAAACAGAAGGGCACCCTACTCAGTGATGACACCGTCTTTCGTTATTTTTATAGTTTGAGTTATTTCCATTTTCTTTTACAGACTTCTCTTTATTTTCGTATGCTCACGTTTCTTCCTTCCAAAACATTGACTATGCACTTTATATTTATATTTGCGATGATTAATGTGTTCTTATTTTATGTTATTTTTAGTTTATGTTATTTTACTCATTTTTGTTTTCTAAATTTTTATGTCAAAAATAAGGAAAAAAAAATGTATATATTAGGAGAAATGTTAGTAGGCTGATACAAACATCTTCAACCCTCCACCAGCTTCAGGCAAATCTGCCACCATCCTCCTCACTAGCCAAGGTAAGCCAACTTATCATCCTTTTTTTGATGTTGGCTCTGGTTTGAGTGAGGTGAATAAATATGTTTTTCCTTCCACAGAAAACATTCCTCCTTTGGTTCAAACCACTATGCAGCATGCTCAAGCTGATGGCTCCAATTCTGGGGATGACGATGCCTCAAGTCCCCCACCCCTTAACCAAGCTGAACCCATGGTTACTGATGAGGTGATTGTAGACAATCAGATATTCCTACAAACCAGCCAACCAATGACAATCCAAATCAAGTTGTTCATGAGGAACTAAGGGAACTGCATTCTAAATCAGCTCATAACCATGATGGTCGTCCATCCGCCAGTGACATAAGTGAGGCAGTTAGAATTGAAGAAACAAAGGAAGAAGACAAAGAAGAAGAAGAAGGAGAGGGTGAAGAACAATATGAAGGGTAAGAGGAAAACCAAGAAGGTTCTGAACTCCACCAGACTTCACTTGTGGTGAAGAAAGCTCCAGCTTCTATCTTAACTCCTGAGGATCTTTTGGCAGCTCTTAAGTGGTCGAACCCTAGGGAGTATGCCAAGCAAACCCTTGGGAAGAAATGTGGTTTTTCTTCCATCTCTTCGACCCCTTCTAGTCATCCAGCCTCAGATGACTTTGTTGGTCTTATTCCCCAGTCTATCAAGAAGAAATTCTTCAGAGGAGATATTCACAATGTCCTGGATTCAAACCCAATAGTCTGTCTCTTTTTGAAGGACCAACTCAAGAAACTTGACCTTACCACTCTTAATCCAGATATTTCTGGTTTCTTGATTGACTTGACTATTGTGGTGGATGACTTTTATTCAAAGATCAAACGGCTCCCCTCTATCCAGAAAACTATTGTGGCCACTACAGATCGTGAGAGTGACTGGTGCACAAGAATCAGGCGCCAAGGTCGAACAGTTGGAGGTTGCTTAAAAGCAGCAACAAGAAGAGATGACCTACAATCAGAAAGACATTGAGGCATGGAAGCAACAACTCAAGGAGTTTCAAACGAAAATTTCTAATACTGAAAAACGCAACATTGAGTTGCAGCGTTTCGACGATCCTGAAATGGCCCAGGAGCTGAAGAGTGCCATCGACTTCATTGATGCAGCTCAACAGTTTGAGAAAGAGTTTGCAGCATCCAGGCTCGAAAAATTCTTGTGTGAGGCTCGCCTCAGTCATCATATGAAGACTTTTGATCAGCTGAAGTCGAAGCTTCCTTTCTGATGTCTCACTGACCTCTGTTATAGTATCGTTTAATCATCATGTATTTCTTGGCCTTTCCAAGCCTTTTTATGTAATGAGAATTTCCCTGCTTTCGGATATTCTTGAATTAATTATTTGCGCCATATCACATTTTTTGACACGTATTTTATTTGACACGTATATGAGGTATGTTATCCATGGCCTTAATTTTGAGTCAACTTTGCATTTAAAGCCTTCTATCTCTTTTCTAGAAAACATCATATTTCTAGTTCCACGTAATGCCCCAACGGCATAAGCCTCTAGCTTTACCATAGCATTTAAAATGTAGCCTTCTTAGGCGGACTCCTCCAACCAATCTATGTGTCTCCACCGTTTGACTAGCCACTCCCAACTAAACCTTGCTTCTATAAAATCTCCCTTCAAGGACTACGTCTTATACCCACCACAGTAAGCATGAGTAATCTTTCAGGAAAACCAACCATTAAGGAGGAGGTTAAAGAAACAAAGACGCCTGACGTTCCTAAGAAGGCTCAAGAGGAAAAGAAGCCTGAAGCCTCTGCTAGAGCAACTTCTCGCGCCAAGAAGAGTGAAACCAGGATGAAACTTCCCAAGAAGGGGTGTCCCAACACCAGCAATTCTGATGATGAAGCTGATGAAGATTACATGGAGTTCCTCAAATCCCTTGATTGGAGAGATTATGAGTAGTTTTCTGTTTAATTTTCCAGATTGTTGTGTTGATTCGCCACTTCTTTGTATGCCATGTTAGCCTTTTTGGCCCATTTTGGCTTTTGTGCCTCTTAGTGAAATTTATGTTTTGATATGAACCTCTTGTAAGATAGGCCTATATTTTTTCAAATACTTACAATTTACTTTCAAGGTTCTTTTATCTTTATCTAATTCTTCAATCTCATAGGCCCCATTGGAGAACACTTGTATAATCTGAAATGGCCCTTCCCATTTAGGGGACCATTTGCCTAAAGTTCTATCCTTTTGATCCATATGTAAGATTACTTTCCAAACTAGACCCCCACATATAAAAGATTCCAACTTAACTCTCTTGTTATAGGATTCTTCGACCCTCTTCTTTTGTCTCCTTAGTAACTCTAAGGCTCTAAGACTTTCTTCATCCAAATCCACTAGTTCGTCCATCATTATTTCCCAATAGGATTCAGCAAGGATCTCATGATGTCTCTGGATTCTTACAGATTGCACACATATCTCTATAGGAAGTACTGCATCATGACCAAAAGTAAGTCGAAATGGAGTAGTATTAGTAGCCTCTTAGAGGAAGTTCGACATGCCCATAGGATCTGGTCTAACGTCTTATGCCAATTTCTAGGCTTCTTTCCCACATGCCTCTTAATTAGCCTAATCACCACCTTGTTAGCAGCTTCGACTTGCCCGTTCGCCTGAGCATAATAAGGCGTGGAAGTTAAAAGTCGGAAACCTATTTCTTTGGCAAACTCCCACATCTTTCTACCCGTAAAAACTGACCCTTGATCTGTGGTAATAGTCTCTGGAATCCCAAATCTATAAATGATGTGATTTAGGATGAATTCGATAACATCTTCTTGACCTACGTTCGTTAATGGTATTGCTTCAATCCATTTGGTGAAATAGTCAATGCCAACCAAGATGTATGTTTGGTTCTTTGATGATGCTGGTCAAATTTCTCCCACTATATCCAAAGCCCGTCCTCTGAAAGGCCATGGTTTCACTATAGAGTGCAGCTCACTCACAGGAATATGTTGTATGCCAACATGGATCTGACATTTTTGGCACCCCTTGGCGAACTCTATGCAATCCTTCAGCATAGTAGGTCAATACATGCCTTGCCGAAATAACAACCATTTCATTTTATGGCCAACTTGGTGTGCACCACAAGCCCCACTATGAACTGTCAAAAGCGCCAAATACGCCTCTGTCTCATTAAGGCACTTCAACAAGACTCCCTCAGGGGTCTTCTTAAACAATTCATTACCTATAAGTACATAACTTAAGACTTGATACCTGATTTTTTGTTTTGTCGAAGTTGTTGGCTCCTGCAGGTATTCAACTATAGGCCTTCTCCAATCTTCATCCGTTAGACCGTCTATAGCAAAAATTTCAAAATTTTCGCCATTCATGCACCCAAGCTTAATTGTTTCCAAATCTGAAGGGCACAATCCAACATCTACCACTTTCCCTCTTGCTTCAATTACTTCCTGAAGATTTTCCTTCGACACTTTGTATCCAGAAGCAATCTGAGCCAAGTCATTAACAATCTGATTTTCTATTCTGGGTATGTGTTGGATGGCCACTACTTCAAATTTCTTCAATAGCCTATTTGCTATCACAAAATACATAATTAGATTTTCTTTAACACATTTGTATTCCTTTGTGATTTGCTTTATCACCAACTCTGAGTCTCCCATTATTTTAACTCTAGTTACCCCCATTTCTAACAAAATTTCAAGGCCAACAATCAGTGCCTCATATTCAGCTTCATTGTTGGAGAAAGGCCCTTTGACTCTGAATTTAAATTTTGTTGGAATTTTCTCAGGAGAAATAATAAATATACCTACTCCTGTTCCATTTTTATGGCTCGATCCATCAAAGTATAATTTCCAAGATTTCAACTCAACATAATTTAAATCCTTTTCATTGACAGAATGGTCAACTATAAAGTCTGCCACTATTTTCCCTTTCACAGCCTTTAGGGGTTGATATGTTAAAGAATATTCTGTTAGTGCTAATTCCCACTTGCCAATTCGACTATGAAAGATAGGTTTAGATAACATATATTTTATAACATCAAAATGAGACGAAACATACACATCAACATGCTTGATATATTGCTTTAATTTAGTACAAGAGAAATACAAGCATAAACATAAATTTTTAATCATGCTATACCTAGTTTCTGCATCATTTAAAACTCTACTAAGATAATAAATGGCTCTTTCGACTTCATTCTCATCCTCTTGAGCTAGCATGCTCCCTAAAGTGTTATCAGATACAGCTATATACAATCTCATAATTTTATTTCTACAAGGCGGTGACAATATTGGAGGGTGACTTAGGTAATCCTTGAGCTTGTCGAAGGCTTCCTGTTGTAGCTGCCCCCACTCGAAACCATCTTTGTTGAAACGAAGCAATGGCGAAAAAGCTTGTGTCTTGCCACTTAGGTTGGATATAAACCTTCTCAAGAAATTAATCTTGCCTAAGAAAGACTACAACTCCTTCTTGGTTCATGGTGCTTTCGCTTCCATTATGGCTTTGGTCTTACTTTGATTTATTTTGATCCCTTTCTTGTGGACCACATCCCTTTCTTGTGGACCACAAAGCCTAGAAAATCTCCTGCCTGCACACAGAAAGCACATTTAAGAGGATTCATTTTGAGGCCAAACTTTCTCATCCTTAAAAAGGACTGTCGAAGATGGTCAATATGGGCCCCCAGAAATAGATTTTACAACAATATCATCAATGTAAATTTGCATGAACGTATCTATAAAATCATGGAAGGTTGAGTTCATTGCCCTCTGGTACGTGGCACCAGCATTTTTAAGGACAAAAGGCATTACTATCCATTTGTAGGTGCCTAAAGCCCCAGGACATCGAAAAGTAATTTTAGGAACATCTTCCTCAGCAATAAATATTTGGTTGTAACCAGAATATCCATCTAACATGCTAAGATATTCATGTCCTGCTGCAGAATCTACTAACATTTCTGCTACTGGCATTGAATATTCGTCTTTAGGAGTTGCAGCATTTAAATCTCTAAAATCTATGCAAACCCTTAAAGAACCATTATTTTTAATAATAAGCACTATATTAGCCAACCATTCCACATACCTTGCTATGCGAATGAATTTGCAACGAAGCAGTCTTTCGACCTCCTCTTTAATCTTTGACAGTATTTCTGGTGCAAATCGTCTTGGGCCTTGCTTGACTGGTTTTTTCCCAGGTGTCATATGCAACCTATGTTCAACCAACTCCCTGCTTAGACATGGCATTTCATCATAATCCCAGGAGAAGCAGTCTTTGAACTCCTTTAATAGCTGGACCACTTTGACCTTTAGTTGGGGGTTCAAATTGGCGCTGATGTACGTGGGCCTTTTGAACGCCCCTTCACTGAGGTCAATTTCTTCTAACGGATCTTGTGCTAGCATTTTAACGTTGTTTGCTAGCGGATCTTTATCAAACCCCAAAGGCTCATCTTCATAAATGGCGTCGAGCCTCTGGCTTTGCTCTCTAGATTTTGGGTCAAAGTCCTTACCAGGACATTCTTGGTGAAATTCAGGATTGGCTTTATCAGCCATGCTGTTGTCAGCAGCTTCCAGCGCCGCTTGTAATTTTGTTTCAGCCACATAGGTCGAAATTCTCTTCAACGCTTCGAATTCAGTCATGATCACTAAACTCACTTCCCCACCAAGTGGGGTCTATTGGAGGCTTGCTTAAGCATGGAAGCCTTCCTCCTAGAATCTCCTTGTCCCATCTAAAACCTTCGACAGGATGCAAGTATAATGAATAGAATGTGTCTTCGTCTGGTGTGAACTCAAAATCTGCTGGAGGACATGGAGCAATGTTCGCCAGGTGGTTATCAAATTGCTTCATGTCAACCTGATTGATAGGGG
Source organism: Lathyrus sativus (assembly GCA_963859935.3). Classification (NCBI taxonomy): domain Eukaryota; kingdom Viridiplantae; phylum Streptophyta; class Magnoliopsida; order Fabales; family Fabaceae; genus Lathyrus; species Lathyrus sativus. Next base: position 63,625,732 of record OZ012738.1, on the reverse strand, counting down.
CTTTAAAGTACCCTTGGTCTTCTTCAATATTTTCCACTATGCCATCTGGCCTTCAAATGGTAATTCTATGATGCATGGAAGAAGGTACAACTTCTACGCCATGGATCCATTCTCTTCCTAGGAGCAGGTTGTAGTTGGCTTTAGTTTCAACCACCATAAAAACTATGGGCCTAGTAATTGTTCCCACTGTGAGATCAAATTGAATTACTCCGAGAGTAGAGCCAACTTTCCCCTCATAGTTTGACAGAACCATTTTGTGGGGTTTGGTATCATCGTCACACTTCCCAATTTTCCTTAGTAAGAACTGGGGCATCAGGTTCACCGTTGCGCCACAATCTACCAATATCTTGTTCATAGGCACGTTCTCCACTTTTCCGGTGATGTAAAGAGGTTTTAAGTGACCCTTCATGGCCTCTGTAGGGCGTTCAAAGAAATCATTTTTCTCCTCCACACACCCATTGTTCATTAGGTAATAACACACAGGCTTGTGTGTCAGCATTTCTATCTTAGTGTTCTGATCCACATCTTCTACTATAATGTCGATGGAAGCTACAGACTTGTTGTCGAAGTTATTAGTCATATTATCATCCTCTTCGACTTTCCTTTCTGGCTGGTCCTGCGGAACACCAAATAGCTTTCGCCTTATGGGAATCTTCTCAATTTTTCCACCTAGATTGTCGATATTGGTACTCAACTCTCCCTGTCTTGGTACCTGAGCGTCTCTGATAGCCTTTCTCCCGCGCTGTTCTCTTCGCCACTGTGACCTGGTCATAGGATTTTTACCCTAGTAGTTTTGAGGCACATACACTGACTTATTAGTTGTATGGCTTTCTTTTAGATATTTAAATGAGGAACCTCTCTTTACGTCAAATTTATACCATTTCTTTTGTCCTCACCCTTCGACGGGCTTCATCCAGCTTCCTGTTAACATATTCCAAGTTGCTTTAAATGTGTTGGGTCTAGCTGGCGTTTTTATCCCTGCCAAGGGTCTTCTGGGATCAAAGTTTCTTGGGCCCTAGCTTTTCTACCCCCAGTCTCTATTGACTCCCTTGACTCCCTCTAACTCGTGAGCAGTTTTTTCATCAAAAATAGCGCTACATCTGGGACATAGCATTACTCCTGATTCTTTCTTCTAGAAACGATGCAAGAAATCAACAATGGTTTCCTCCTGCTTGGGGTAAGCCATTTTACTACATTCCATTTGTTTGTTCGTCTCCCGTACTTCTTCGACCTTTTGATCTGTGATCTCAATCATGTTTACATCGATCTTTTCTTCCAACTGCATCTTGGAAAAATGAGCTTCAAGATTCTCAGTGTGTTGCTCCATGCATTTATCGTCTGCCTCTTGCGCTACTTCCTCCCAAGTGGCATCTTCAACATGGAATCTCTCAACGTGAGGAGACGTTTTGAAATACTATTCTGCTGCCATGCATATCCATTATTCTAACATGAAGCCATCCATTTCTGTCATCTCTCCTACCAACAACATGTTGCTCTCTAACCCTCTGATGACTTCGACCCTGGGACCATTTCCGCCCATAGCCTCCTTGGTGTGGACGCTATCTGCATTAGCCTCAGCTTCTTCACTTAGTTCAACCATGTTGATGCCCTCAGCAGCATTTCCTCCCAGCCTCTTTTCTGCCATGTCTAATTCCTTAGCAACTTTATCTCTCTGAACGAATTCATCAACAGTCTTCTTGGTCACCAACATCAGACTACTACGATCAGTTTTTCCTGGGCTCGTTGATGTTGCGTTACATCCTTCAATTACTTTGGCCTTTTCAGATTTTATGGCGAAATTCTTAGTGATTTCCACCATGTTGACTGGAGAGTTAACCTTTTCAATGGCTTCGACCATCTGAACCTCTTCAGGCTCTGCATAGTTAGCTTCTACAGCTTGTAATGGGTCAGAGTCATCATTTGAGTTTTCCTCTTGTCCCTAAACTTCAACCTTCCTTCTTGGATGGCGTTTTGCACCAAATCCCTAAAAAGAAAACATTGAGAAGTTTTATGACACAAGAAATTGTGGTACTTACAAAAGCCTCTTTTCTTTCTTTGTTCTAAAGAAGGTACTTTAGCACCAGCAGGCACTGTTATTTCCCCATCCTTAACTAACAAATCAAATATTTCATCACATTTAATAACGTCAAAAGTATATGTTTTCTTAGGAAATTTGTCATTAGACTCAGGGGGTTTTCCCATTCGAAGGGGCTAAGAGTTTACAAGCATAAGATGGACCTTGCTTTAACTCAGCAACATCAACCTCATGTTCTTCGAAATAAGATGTTTCATCATAGAGATTCTCTACATATTCATTACATTCGACAAAGGCTACTTTTTTACCCTTGTTGAACCTAGCTTTCTCTTCTCTTAGCCTCTCTAGTAGTTGAAATCTATCAGCTAGCTGCGCCATATGTCTAAGATACTGGGTGTCCAACTTCTTCCTAATGGCATAATCAAGACCCCTAGCAGCAATCTCGACCAACTCGTGTTCTGCCACATGTGTAAAACATATGGCTTTAAGAAGTCGAAACCTATTCAGGTAATCATCGATTGGCTCAATAACTTTTCGTTTGATACTAGCCAATTCTTTCAAGCTGATCTTAGTTTGTCCCATGTAGAATTGTTCATGAAACAGATGTTCTAGTTGAGCCTAATTATAAACTGAATTAGGAGGCAACATGGTAAACCATGTGAAAGCATTTTTTGTGAGAGAACTTGGGAAGTACTTGATCCTAAGGCTTTCGTCACCTGTTATCTCTCCTACTTCAATCATATACCTAGCCACATGTTCGACGGTTGATTAAGTAGTATCTCCTACGAACTTACTGAACTTTGGAATCTTCGTCTTAGGGGTAATTCAGCTTGAAGAATATAGTCCACTACGGGTGAAGTATAATTTGGCCTTGTGAAACCAAAGTTTGCACCATTTCTGGTCATTATTCTTTCGACCATGGCTGCAAGATTGTTTTCTTCTGCTGCGCCTTGGTGTCAAACTTGTCTAAGTATTTGGTCAACATTTTGATTCCTGTTCGCCATGAATATTCCTGGTTCTTCCTCGCTATGAGCTGGTACTTGGTTCCTTTGCGGTTCGACTCTGAAAGGTTTGCCCATCTCCTGGTCTTCTATGTTCGCCTCAGGTACATTCCATGGATGACACCGTGGAATATTTTTTCCAATTGTTGGCCTTTGATCAAATGCTGGTACTCCCATAAAATCAACCATACGGGCTAATTGTGTTTCCAGTTGTTGATTAGTTTGAGCAGTATTCTGAATTAAAGATTGAAAAACTTGTCCCATTGTCTGAGACTGCGTGTGCACCATTTGCATATTACTCTCATCCATTTGCTGCCTCAAACAGTTTATGGATGTATTTGTAAGACTGGGTGCTTGAACAGAATACCCAACACCTATGCTTTGGTTGTTTCGACTACCTGATCCAGATCCTTGTACTGGCGAAGACACTATATTTTTTGAAAATATGGGTGGAGCGTTTTGTAGATTTTGAATCATCGATGTAGGCATACCATAAGATGGGTTCCTTGGTACTGGTTGTGAGAACCCTGGAGGAGGAAAAGACCGGTGTATTGAACTTCCCAGAGGTGTTGGTGGATTAGAACTTTGCAGTCCTATATATTCCAACACAGGTTGAGTGTACGTTCATACACATGTTGATCCTAGACTGGCCACGGGCTGCATTTGTTCATACACAACTACTGGTGGTGGTGTCTGTCCTTCTGTCGAAGAAACTAGATATGGAGCACTACTTGACTAAGTATTTGAAACATTCCTTTGAGGATTAACATGTTGATTAGCACTTGTTGCCATTCTTTTAGTATATCTTCTCTTTGGTAGTTCTTTATGTGTCGTGGCTAACTTCCCACTCCTTAATAACATACAATGAAGTATGGCACCAAAAGATGAATTTGGTTAATGTAAACTTTAGAATGCTTAGTGTAATACCCCAAATTTTGCCCTAAGATTAGTCATTTAATCTTGCACTCCATTTCATTTTGCATGGCGTTTAACTAACCACTAACGAGTTACATAGTCTGTTGTTTTTTTCAGGAGAATTCCATCAGGCGCACTTTAACTGTTGAAGGGCGAAATGGTCATTTAGTCACTGTTTGCTGACAGTTTAGGGAGTAGGGTCATCGTCAGAAATCCCTCGAATAATTAGGATCTCCATTTACGAGTTCCTTATTTCATTTGAGGAAGAACAGAATTTTATAGTAATTTTGACGTCGGAATCTTCGAGACACAGTAATTTATTCAAAGGCCGAGACTTTGTTGCCAGAGGATCTCTGAGATGTTTTTTTATCCTATAGGGCAGATTGTGTTGAGATGTCGGTGGTGTGGTTCAAAGCAGTTCTAGAATTCACTCTGTGGAATTTATTTTAACAGGCACTGATTTTTCTGCTTCTTCTACTATCTGCCAGTCAATTCTTAAAGGGAAAGCCGTGAAAATTTTGATTTGTGTGTGGATTTATTGACCTGTTTAATCATGATTTTTTGGCCGAGTCGGTTCAGGACATGGGATTTAGTTAGCAGAGACACAATTGAATTTTTAGTGCGGAGTTTAGTTCTGTTCACTGTTAATCAGATTTTTCTGCTTTTTGCTGTTTTACTTCGTTCAAGACCAGTACCGTTTCTATCACCAGGCACAACTTAATTTGGGCAGGAAATTTGGGCCATTGGATCTGAAAGATGAAGGTCAATCGGAATTTGTGTCGGAAATGAGATTAGTCGGATAAGTTGGAAAAATCAGGAATTAATAGAAATATGTACTTTTTATTTCGTTTTCATTTCATTTGAACCATTTGCATTGCATTTTATTTCATTTTAAAAATCAAAAGAACAAAAATAGTTTCATTTCAATTTTCATTTTTATTAGTTTCAGTTTAGTTGATCAAGCATATCTCGTTAAGTTAATTTCGTTTTTCTTTAAATCAGTCATTATATTAAAAAATTTCAATTTCATTTCTAATTTTTATTCTCGCTTCATTTTTAAATAGGCTTAGCTCATTTTTCTCAATAATTTTTGTCCTTATTCTTCATTTTAAATTAAATTAATTTTATTTCATTTTTTACAACATTTCCATTTTTATACTTTTAACCAAGGCATATGTTATAATAGTTTTCATTGTTGCATATCAAAAACAAGAATTTAGTAAATAAATAATGTTATTTATAATATTAAGTTCTTTACAAAAAAAATATAAAACATAAAATTACAAAAAATATTAAATTTACACTTTACATAAAAAAATACAATTTCTAAAAATCCTAAAGTTTCCGATTATCCGATCTTTTCCGACTTTCCCGATTCTTCCGTACCTGCAAAACTAGACAAAGAGATAAACTTTTATCGGTTAGGTTCGATACCCTCAGAGTGGTATCATCATCGGGTTCGTTTCTCGGCCAGTGGCCTATCCGACACCTTCCTGTTCTTGTTAAAGGCAACCGAGAAAGAGAAGAGAAAAATTGTTGTGAAATAAGTTGTTTGGCCAAAAGAGCTTATTTGAGAAGCCGTTTTGAGGAAAGTGATTGTTCTCAAGAAGACGGTTTACCCCAAATGAGACCTTAACTCCAATCTTCCCGAAAAAAACACTTCCAAAAAATTCTGACAATCCAACAAGCGGAAATAGTTTAGAAAAAAACCAATTCAGAAACTGATTCACACCAGTTCAACATTCAAACCAGTTCAACATTCAAACCAGTTCAAGTTCCGAAAACCAGTTCAAAGAAAAAACCAGTTCACCAATCCAACAAATAGGTTGAAACAACATCCACGCAACAGCATTCTCGCGAGCTCAAACAACAACCAACAGCCCATGAAAGTGAACGAAATCGGCAGCACAATGAGTAAAGAAGCGACAAAAACAAACTTTGCAACAAAATCAAAACGGATCATCCGTAAAACCCAGGCAACAAGCTCGGTTAAGATACCAACAAGGGTCTTCGAAAAATGCTGCAAAATCATAGAAAAGCCCACAATATAACAAATCCAAAGAACATATATAAGGATCGTTAGCTTCAAATCAAAGGGAACCCTAGGGACGAAACGGAAAAACGGCAGTTCAGAGAAACTCTTCGAGTTTCGTCATCATTACCGCGATCCAAAGAAGAAAGGAAGTTCTTCCGAAGAACCCCAGACGGAATAACCGACGACGGCGGCGCGCGGAGCCGATAGAGCTTCAACACCAGCTACAACCGTCCAGCCTCAGAACCACCGTTCATCCTCGGCTTCATCACCATCTCAAATAGAAGAAAACATCAAGCAAACATCAAGCAAGCGTCGAGCCTCGTCACTTTCATTAGTGGATCTGAAGCTAAATGGAAGGGTATTGTATTATTTCGTTTGATTTTGAGTGTTTGGTTTCAGGATAGGAACATGCAAGCTCAAAGGAAAGCGAAATCGGAAAAGCAAAAAAAACCACCCATGGTCGCGGGCGAGTGGAAGGAAGAAGAAGGGATAGGAAATGATGAAATCAAAATCTCACAGGCTATTATGTCTTGTGTTATTCTTTTAGTATCCATTTCTTTCTTTTCTTTTTTATTTATTTTAATTGATTAATTAATCTAGGTTTCATTTTAGTATTTTAGGTTTTATTAATAATGATTATATTTGGATTAATAAATGTAATACAAAATTAAAATGCGTTTAAGTTTAAAAGGTTTAATTGCAAATCCATTTCCATATTTAAATTTCACATTTTTTTTAATAAGTTTTGTTTCTAATACTTTTTCAGCATAAAAAGAATTTTTCAAAACTTTTTCATATAAAATTCGAACCTTTTCTTTATTTTATTATTAAAATTAAAATACAAAATTTAAAAAGAACATTTTTTTAATTTAAAACATGAAATTTAAAACTTTTTTAAAATAAAATTAAAAAACTCTATTCTTTCATAAAAAAATTAAACTCTTTTTTTATAAAAACATTAAAAGAAACTTTTTTTAAAAAAATATATTTTTTTTAATACCTTTGCATTAAAACTCAAAAAAAAATTTCTAAATTAAAAACTATTTCTTTTCAAAATTAAAAGAAAAAGTAAAAAAACTAAACTTAAATGTAATTTAAATTTCTCATTAACACGTTTAGTAAAACTTAATGCAAATCAAGAGTTTTATTAAAATTGAATGTAAATTAAAATTTTTAGTAAAACTTAATACCAATCAAAGTTTTGTTAAAATGGAATGTAAATCAAATTTTTTTATTTAGTATTCAAATTTAATGTACATCAAAGCTTTATTAAAAAAAATTTCTAAAATTACAACTTTTTTTTTAAAAACATTTTTTCCAAATTTAGACTACCTTTTTAAAATTTAAAATCACTTCTAAAATTAAAACTATTTTTATTTAAAATTAACCAAAACCTTTAAAAAAAATAATAAACAAATATAAAACTCATAATTAAAAAATATTTTTTTATAACTTATAATTAGTTTGTTTTTGTTTTATTTAGTTTATAGTGGGTTTCATTTATTCATACTGTTTTGGTTTCATGGATGTAATTTATGCGAGGCCATGATCGCAGTTTTTATTTTCGCTTTTGTTTTGGGATTTGTAATTTACACGAGTGGTCGTCGCGATGCTTTCTTTACCGCTTTCGTTATTTTCCCGCACTTTATTTCTGCCGTATGATAATTTGCTATATCTTGCATGTTTTTTTACCGTTAATCACCCTCCGAAGGAACTAGGTCTAGCCGTTTGACCGCTGAGTCAATAGTTCTAACCCTTGTCCATTTCCAAAACCCTAATAGCCTAGGTGTCCTGTCGTGGATGAAAATACCCTTTACCCTAGATTTTAGGTCAAAGAGTTGCCGTACTCTGTTTTAGGGTTTCCCGCCGTGGAATCCCTAATTTTAACCCTAATTTCAATTAATAACTTCAACGTAGAAATAGGAGTTTTAAGACTCCACGTAAGCGTTTTCCTTAAGAAACGTTTACTCCCCTTGAAACCTTGACCACAGTCAAGAAGTTTCTAACCTCCCTTTCGAGGGGAACTACAATTACTCTGGTTCCATTCCCGTCAAGATATGTAGGCACAAGATGCGATGTCTTGCTGAGTAAACTTAGGAATAACCCTTAGGTCTCTTTAGGTCACTCTATCCCTTAGCTCAGTATATATACATCAAGCAGATAATAAAATAAGAAAGGCATACAATAAACAAAAGGTTTCTGTAGTGTACTACAGAAGTTTAGGGTGCTAGTACCTTCCCTAAGCTTAACCAACCCCTTACCTAGGTCTATCCCCGCATTGTGTTTACGATGCAAAAATAGGTTTTCCTTCTTTTGATATTTTCCTTCGGATAAATCAAAGAACGGTTGTGAATTAAGAATTGTGATTCAAACTAAGTAATAGTTTGATATCTTATTTCCACCGCAACACTTAGCATTGGGTCCCACCAGGTGTGCCAATTTGTTTAATGTGAATTTTGGTAAACAAACACTGGTCTATCAATTTAGGGTAAAATTGAGTAACTTGTAGGATCGACCATAATAAATCTTAGAACATGTGTTAAACGTGCAAAAGACCCTAATCTAAACTCCACGTTCGACTGTGAAATCTTTGTAAAGTAAAAATGACTTGAAGATTAAAGGCAATATGTAAAAGTGCAATAATGTAAATGCTTTAGAAGTAAATGTCGAAAGTAAATGCAGTAGTGTAAAGGACATTGAAAATAAAGGGCTTTGAAAGTAAATGACTTTGAAAATAAAGGACTTTGAAAGTAAATGACTTTGAAAATACAAGTGCAAAAGACTCTAATCTGAGCTCCACGTTCGACTATGAGATCTTTGAAAGTAAATGCGTGTGAAGGTAAATGACTTTGAAAATAAAGGTGCAAAAGACTCTAATCTGAACTCCACGTTCGACTATGAGATCTTTGAAAGTAAATGTGTGTGAAGGTAAATGACTTTGAAAATAAAGGTGTAAAAGACTATAATCTGAACTCCACGTTCGAATATGAGATCTTTGAAAGTAAACGCGTGAAACGTTAAATTTGCAGGTTAAGGTAAAGTGCAGAACGTTAAATGGCATGAAACGTAGCTGAAAATAAAGTTGCAAAAAGGGCTTGAAAAGGTAGTTTAAACGTAAAGGATGAAAGTTAAAACGCAGAATAAGTAACAGCGCATAAATGGTAAAGACAAGTAAATTGTATTAATGAAAAGGAGTTGGTGTTGTATCACGTACATTTCTCGCTAATTCGTTTCTCTACACGCGGGTACTTTGAGTGATTTGGAGTGACTAGCACCAAATGAATGAACACCCCTTTATTACATAAAAATAACAACTATTTATAATGCTAGTAAGTAACTACTACATAACGGTTATGGCCTCTCAACGTGTCCTTTTGGCGCTTTTTTACAACTTCAACTGCTCCCACGTTCGCCCACTATCAATTTGAAACTTAGACACTAAGAATTCCCTCCATCCTTCATGGTAACTGCTCTGCATTCCTTCTAGCATGATCTTGGTCGAAAGCTTCTCCAATACTTAGCATTTTTCTAGAAATTTTGTCAACCTTTCTTCGCCTCAGGTTTCCTCAAAGTTGTGTCGAAACCTTCATATGTTTTTTGAATAACATTCTAACTTAGGATAATTCTGATTTCGCTGGCGTCGAAAATGAGAGCTAACAGTAATATATTATTAAAACTGAATATTATATATTTAAAAATAAAATAATTTTATTTTTTTAAAATAGAAAATATTATTTTTTAAAAACAAAATATTATTATTAATATTATATTTAGAAAACAGGATATTAAAATTTTAAAAAAAAGGAAATATTTTTTTTAAAAGAACAAAATTTTTGCCGGGTGAAATTCACCTCGCAACTTTCTGCCTGTTTACTTTGAAAAGCTGCTCTGCAGCTCTGCTCTGCGTGTTATCTGCTCTGAACTCTGGGAAAGGGGTTGCGAATTGTTTTTCACCTGACAAATTGAAGTTTTTTTTATAGTGATAGACCTCGTGCTTGAAAGACAATGTACATTACATTCTCTCATCTAAAGGATCTCGCTTTTACAAAGCTCGTATTTGAGAGATTGTATAGTATTTTACCTAAAAATATTTAGATCATGCTTGAATCTAAAGATGCAAGAAATCCTCGGATGACCACCCATTCATATGTTCTAAAAACTTTGAAGGAAAAAAATGTTAAAATGCAATAAAATTTGAAAAATAATACTTGTTAATCTTTATTTTGAATGTTGATAGTCGGAGAAGTATTTTAGAAAAAATTTATTGTAAAAAATATGTGAATAATCAAAAAATTGTTTGACATATTAATCAAAAGGAACACTTAGATTTTTTTCATACATTTTGATACTTGCGGCTACCTTTAAAATTTTAAGCAAGATCTTCCATTAATCTTAAGTTGGTATAGTATATTGCAGGAGTTGGATTCACAAACCACCGTAAATTACTGTGTGCAAACCATATATGACAAAAATAACGAAAGTTTACTATGTGCAAAATATATATGGCAAAGATCACCACTTTTTAGGAAAAAACCACAAAAAATTATGTGCAAAACATATATGGCAAAAACCACCGAAGATTACTGTGTACTACTCCCCGTATTCAAAAATCACTACAGAATACTGTTTGCAACACATGCATATATATTGACTCTAAATCACCCTCATTCTTCTCTCAAAACATTTCAACCCTAATGGCGGAACCATCATCTTCCAATATTCAACAATCCACCGTTGATCCCTACGAATTTCTCAACATCAAACTCAACTCAGACGGTTCCTTAACAAGATACGACATTGTCCCCACCTCAGTACCATCCACCGATCCCAGCAAGTCGGATCTCGCTCACTCTAAAGACATAACCATAAACAACGCCGCTAAAACCTCCATACGTCTCTTCATCCCACACACTCCACCACCTCCCGGAAAACTTCCCCTCATTCTATACTTCCACAGCGGCGGCTTCGTCTTGTACCACCATTCCTCCCTTATCTTCCACGAATCATGTTCCTTATACTCCTCCGAAATCCCCGCTGTTGTCGCCTCCGTTGACTACCGTCTCTCGCCGGAGCATCGTCTTCCCGCCGCCTACGACGACGCCGTCGATTCTCTTCTCTGGCTCAAATCCCAAGCGCAAAATCCAAATGAATCTGATCCATGGATTAAAAACCACGTCGACTTCAATAACTGTTTCGTAATGGGAGTTGGCGCGGGAGGTAACATCGCCTACTTCGCAGGTCTGCGTAGTCTCGATCTCGATCTCTCACCTGTTAAAATCCAAGGGCTGATATTAAACTCTCCGTTATTCGGTGGGGTCCAAAGAACGGAATCTGAGCTTTGTTTGATCAACGCTCATGTATTACCCTTACCTGTGGCTGATCTCATGTGGAACCTGTCTTTGCCTGAGGGCGCAGATCGCGACCACGTGTACTGTAATCCAACGGTTGCAGATGGAGTATATGGTGAGAAGATCGGACGGTTGCCGAGGTGTTTCGTTAATGGATACGATTGGGTTATTCCAGGACCGGGTGATTATATGGACCGCTGTGGGGATCCCGTGGTGGAGAAACAAAAGGAGTTGGTGAAGATTTTGAAGGCACGTGGGGTGCACGTGGTGTCTTATTTTCGTGAGCGTGGGTTTCATGCTATGGAAAATGTTAACCCTTTTATTTCTATTGTGCGGCATTTGGTTGAGGACATTAAGACGTTTGTAGATAGTTGATAAACTTAGATGTTTTTTTTTTATCTTGTAAAATAACATTGATTAAATGATGATAAAATTATAGGCATCACATTGTTGAAAAATTCAAAATAAAGTGAAAATCTCTCAAGAGATATATCTTTAGGATTATATTGGATCGTCACAGTTTACTAAGCTTTAGATTTAAAATTTGGAGAGCAAGTTGTGGGACATGTTGCTTAGATGTTTTTTTTTATCTTATAAAATAATATTGATTGAATGATGATAAAATTATAGGCATCACATTGTTGAAAAATCCAAAATAAAGTGAAAATCTCTCAAGAGATATATCTTTAGGGTTAGATTGGATCGTCACAGTTTACTAAGTTTTAGATTTAAAATTTGGAGAGCAAGTTGTGGGACATGTTGCTTCTGCATGGATGAATGTTTTACTACAAACATGTTGAAAATGCTTTGGTGATTTATCGATTTAGGAGAGACTTGATGTGTAAATGATAGGTTTTTGCATGAGAGATCGAAGGATGGGTAAGACTCATGTATTTAGGATTTCTTATTAAGTTTAGAGAAGAAACTATGATGCTTTTTCATGAATGTGTGTTTGCAAACATAATATGATAAATGACACACTTATATGCAATTTTAATGTTCCTTTTATTGAAGACATTGAGTCGGTCACATATTAGAATTGTATTTAAATATGTTGAATCACTAGTGTAGGAAAAGACTTTTATATTGGGCAAAAAACACATTTTACATCGGATCTAGGTCGGATGTAAAATCAAACGATGTAGTAAATCAAAGAATTTTACATCAAACAATAATACACCTACTACATCTGTTTATTGTTAGGTCTGATGTGAAATATGAATTTAATTTTTATTTATTTATAAATAAATGCACATTTAACATTGATTGTCTTTCTGATCTGATATAAAATGTAGGATGTTACATCGGTTGTCTTTCTGACCCGATGTAAAGTGTAGGTTGTCACATCGGTTGTAAAGCGCGTCCAATTTAATATGTATGCTATCTTTCTTTAAAAATTAGACTATTTTTTAGCGGAATCGAGGTGAAATCCCTGTAAATATTTTTGCTACATAATTTTTCATATTTTTTCAACATCACACGGACCGCATTTAATTCGCTAGCTGGTATCTAACTTTTCATATTTTTGCAACCAACCTGTTAATTTAATTGCACCAAATAGCTAGGATGCACATATTATTCAAAAAGGTGATTTACAAAAGTATTAATCTAGGATACACACTAGTGTACAAACACTACAAGAAAAACTGTATTTAGCAAGAGGTTTAACTCCTCACTAAAGCAAAAAATTCATCACAAAACATAAATTTGCGAAGGGATATGACCCATAACTCATCAGGGCATTACAAATTTTTGGCTGGGGGATAAACCCCTCACAAATTTAGCTAGGGTAAGTCCCTCGCAAATTGTAACTCACAAAATTAAGTTTGTTATACAGCAGGCATAAGAGCAAACTAGTGACACAGAGTGGCACAAACATGTCAGATAATTTGTTAGGGAATAAACCCCTAGCTAAAGCATCTGCGTTTTACATTTGGTGAGGGGTAAAGCCTTTAGCTAACTGTGTCAGACGTTTGCGAGGGATAAAATCTCTAGCAAATTGATTTACAATTTAGACTTTGGGAGGAGTTTAACCCCTAAATATTATAATAAAAAAATTATAATCATATTCTCATACAGTTTAATTCATATTTTCTATAAATATATTACTAAAATATATAAATATTTTAAGAAGTGTATACTTTTTAAATAAAAAGTGTATATTAATATATAACAAAACTATATTACAAATTATATAGTTTCTAAAAAGTGCATACTACTAAATATATTACACAATATATGTTTTATGATTTAAATCATACTTTCTAAATAAAGAGTGTATATTAATATATAATCTATTCTTTTATAAAAACATATAATATGTTTCTTAAACTAATTTTATAAATATTATTTTATAAAAATATTTAATATATATTTAATGTTTTCAAAATAAATATATACTTTTTTCTTACAAATTTACATATTTTTTAAATATATATATTAAATATAACCTGATCTTTATAAGATTCAATTCATATTTTCTATAAATATATTTCAAAAATATATTACATATTTTATAAATAATATTAAAATATAATTTGTTTTTTAAACAATATTTTCTATAAATATATTACTATAATACATAAAAAAAATATTATTTTTTATATTTATACACAAAATAATATAAACAACATATACATATATTTATAAATAACACATATAAACAAAATATACATATATTTATAACAATACATTATAAACAACATTTACATATTTATATACTAAATAATATAAACAACAAAAACATATCTATACTATTTATTTCAGTTTTATTCTAACAAATATTATAGTATAAATCCTAAAAATTTAAGAAATAAGAATTTAAGAAATTTAACACCTTCATATAAATATATTTATACATGCAACACAGAAACTAAAAAAGTTAATTAGTAAATGCAAATTATAAATTCAAACAAATGATAGTAAAACAATAATATTTACCTAATTTTAGATTGGTAGAATATTTGAAAGAAGAAGTAAGGGGATGTTTGATGGAAGTTGTTTTTACTGAAAAAATGAGAGAAGAAGGGTGGCTAATGAGAAGAAAAATGAGAGAGTGAGAAGAAAATTAGGAGAGAGAGCAGAAAAATGAGAGAGTAGAAAAACGAGAGAGAAAATAATGTGTCTGGAAAAGAATAAGGAACCTGCATTTATGATATGAACTGGCGAGGGGCTGCCCCAAGCTAAATGACTGAATATAATTAGTGGGGGGTTACCCCTAGAAAATGTTGAAGTGTTGCATGCACCTTTCTGTCATGTAGCAGACTTTAACAACTAGAATAAATGTTTTTTATGACAGATTTGACTTGATCATAACAAGTGGTGAGGGTTGTCTCTAGCAAAATGAAAAAATATAATTGGTGAGAGGTTATTCCCTCGCAAATGACAATATTTGTCAGCACATTTTGGCGTTATTTCTTTTTTGTGAGGAGTTACCCTTAACAATTTACAATTTCAAAATTCACATTTTTTTCTTCCCATATTTGCAAAGGGTTGCCCCACGTGTTTGATTTATATAATTTTTTTTTTAATACTTTGTGCATTGCGAGAGGTTTAACCCCAAACAATGTTGTTTTTTTAGTGAGGGGGTTTACCCCTAGCAAATTCCCCTAGCTATACAAGGTTTTTCTGGTAATGAAAATTATAAGTATGTTTACACGGTGGACTACTACAACAACAAAACCAGTGAAAACATACAAAAGTATACAAGCATTTATAAGTTATTTCCCATACTTGAATTACCAACATGCAATCCACAAGAAGATGAGTCGTAGCTTCAGTAGACAACACCAAAATCACATTTGCTGACAATAAATAATAACACCAATTAACATCAGCTGACAACACCAAAGTCAAGAAACTCAAATCAGATATATATATATATATATATATATATATATATATATATATATATATATATATATATATATATATATATATATATATATATATATATATATATATATATATATATATATATATATATATATATATATATATATATATATATATATATATATATATATATATATATATATATATATATATATATATATATATATATATATATATATATATATATATATATATATATATATATATATATATATATATATATATATATATATATATATATATACAATTCTATATAACTCACTAGATAAATGTTAATTTTTATATAACTCAAAGAAACATGTTGCCCAACAGAGTCGCAAATAATACAAATCATCTTGTGTTAATTCTGTTGGATCATCAAATACATACAATACGCAAATAATAATATAAAGTTATTCTTTAAAAATTCACATTAAGTTGTAAATTGCAAAGTAAATAACAAAGTAAAGTTATTTTTATTACATGCATCCAAGACTCGGTTATATTGGCAGAGACAATATCCAATATATTTTTTATCACATAGTATTCACAATCAATAGAGTTATGTTGCCGCCTTGTCTACAAATAAATGTGGCCTCCTCATCATATTCATTGCGAGCAGTTTGCAACTGCTGCAATGTAAAAGTTTCTCCTTTACCCCCTTTAGGCCTAATTATTACTCGATTTAGAAATTTAATACTTCCTAATTAATTTTTATAATCTTTAAATAATTAAAATTAATAATATATTCTTAAATTGTTTATTATTATCTAATTAATTAGTCTCCCTAAAACTTAACTGATTGGAAATTAAATGTAAAAAATAAAGTAATTTTAATATAAACTTGATTTGGCCTGAGAAATACATAGGTATCAATATAAGTTGGTGGTGTTTATGAAACTTTTCTAATAAATGCTTCAAAGAACTAAGATGGTGATTGTATAAACACTTTTAACAATGTCTCTCTAAGATGGTGTTTACTACTCTTTTATGTGTATTTGATATGGTGTAGATAATATTTAAATTAATAATATTCGGATGTTTTATTCTAAGATGGTGTTTACTACTCTTTTATGTGTATTTGAAATTGCGACTTAGTTGAAAGATACTTTTGACCGTAAACCAATTCGCCAATTGCTGTGGCGACTCAGTGAAAAAAAAAGCCCATTCGTCGGACCAAATGGCGACTTAGTTCTACGATTTCTAGGGTTTTGCTTTCCAGTTTTTTTTGTTTAATGTTTTAATTTATATTATTATCATTTTAATTTTGAATAATGTTTTAAATGACTTTATTACATTATTTTTTAATTTTTATTACATTTTAATTATTTTTTTTATAGTTTATGTAAATATTTTAATACATTAAGTTTGTTATTAAATTTATAAATATTAATAAATATTTTAATTATGTATTAATAATTATATTTTTATTAAATTATAGTTTGAGTTTTTTATAATTAATTGAAATTTAAATAACCTTAAAAAAAATATAGAAATGTTAAAAATATGAAATTATATTGATGAAAATTACAATTACAGTTACAATTGAACAAAAGAAAAAAACTAATGCCCGACTCTATCCAAGTGACCACCGGTACCACATTGCGGGGGATGCGCGTTGCGACGAGGTCTACGACGAGGTTGTTGTGGTGTGTCTGGTCTCTGTGTGTTGAGTTGTGGAGGAGGGTATGGTTGGGACGACCCCGACGTATCAGATAGATTTTGCATCATTTGACCCCAATAGCCGGGAGGTCCACTGTCAACGGCGCTTCCGTAGTCAAGCCCAATGCTCATGTTTTCGAAGGATTGTCGGGGAGGTTGGGTGGAGTATGGACGATATGGTTGTCCGAATGTGTACATGGAATTAGGTTGGTCTAGGTGTGTTGGTTGTTGCGGGGTGTGGTAGTCAAATAGTGGATAGTTGGGGGGTTGTTTGAGGGGTAGTTGGAGGGGTAGTTGGAGGAGGTAGGGTCGAATGTGTTGTCTGGGCTATAGGAGGAGTGTATAGGGTCAAATGACGTATCAGGGCTATATTGGTATGGTGGTTGAGGCTGGGTGGGTTGCATATACGGGTCATGGTAAGGCTGTTGATGAGGGTTTTCGTAAGGCTGATTTTGGGCACTGGATTGTTGTTGTGTGTTTGACGAAGAAGCGCGTTCCCTTGGGTCGACCAAATATGTCGGTTGGGACAGGAAAGGCTGAGATGTCGTGACAGACCTAAACCAAGTCATATATTGAAGACTTGGCCTAGCCCCGTGCACAATACGGTCGGTCAAGACGTGCTGCATTCTTCTCTTCCAGTGTGTACACAACTCCTTTGCAAACTCCTTCCAATGACTGACACTCCAATGTGAGTCCACCCGCTTTTGATGCCACTGCCCCAAGTCTACCAGAGCATCTGGAATATCCTGATGCATCCCAAACTGTAGCTTGACCCAGTCACTTTGGTGCATCTCCACCGTAGTGAACCTAATTATAGGTGTTCTCGATGTCCACACAGCAGCATCATTGCGGTCGGCCTGGTGGTCTAGACCCTCGTACGACATCCAGACAAACTACAAAAAAGATGAATACATTTAGTCAGACATAGATAGAGAAGTTTATTCATATAATTTAGACAGATTGGAGGTAAATAACTTACATCATCTGGCCCAAGGTGGTCGATGAGGTTGCGGTATTGAATTATAGAGTGTCTGGGACATCTCTGATAATTCATCCCTGGAACAGACCACCTAAAAAAAGAAACATATATAAGTTAGCATCTAAAACAATAAGGAACAAATTTGTTGCCAAATAATCTTGAAAAGAAACTTACTTGTTGGCGAACGAGAATGTAAAAGGATTCCGGTTTATTGGAGCAAGCGTCGGCATCCTAAACCAACCTCACGCTTGAGATAAGCACAGCCATAAAAAGTACATGAATTTTTTTGTTGAAGTTTTGCAAAGTGCGTTATACAGATGGGCGAATACATAATATTTATGGTATTTCCAGTTCCCTCTGGAAATAAAAAGTGCCAGAATAAAATCATAATATAGCACCGAGTTTTGAGTATTTTGTCATACTCGGCGCTATCATCACTTAGAACAATACTGTTGTATTGTTCTCTAAGGTATTTTAAGTTTATCCCCTGACCCCTCGGGCGGCCCTCGCTCTCTGCCTAAGGTGTGTCCGTACAAAGTGGAGCGCCCAATAAATCTTCGCAAAGTCGGTCAGGGACACCGACTTTGCCGTTGACGGCCTTACCATCGATGTGTAGGCCAAGCAACATGTAGACATCCTGAAGAGTCACAATACACTCACCAAAAGGAAGGTGAAATGTATGTGTCTCCGGTCTCCAGCGTTCTAACAACGCTAGAATAAATTTCATGTCGAGGGAGTAAGATTTGATTTTGATCAAATCACCAAACCCACAATTATGAAGGTACCCCATAATGAGCGGGTCGTGTGGTATGTAATCATGCACACGACACCGGAACCATGATACATCCTGCAAAATGATTAATGTTACGTTAGACAAGAAGTAAAATAACTAGCATTTTATTAGACAAGATTGTAAACATAGACAGGAACAAAAGACTTACAAACTCGACGATGTTTTCAGGCGTCCCTCTGTGCGAGTCACCCATGGTGAGTAAAGAAATTGTGGTTTGGGATGTTGAGATGTAGATATGTTGCGAGTTTTTGAGTTTGAGAGTTAGAAAGTTTAAGAGTTAGAGAGTTAGAGAGTTAGAGAGTTTGAGTGTTTGAGAGTAGGAGAGTTTGTTGGGCAAAGACTCTATATTTATTAACGCATGCGGGACAGGTGTCCTGATGCATGTGTGTTGTAAACGCATGCGAGACAGGTGTCCTGATGCATGTGTGTTGTAACCACATGTGAAAAGCAGATTCCTTCATTGTCCCGTCTCATCAAGCAGGTTGTATGTCATTGATTGCATATTAAAGTTGATTCCTTCATTGACTGCATGCAGAAAGAGAATCTCGTAGGCCTGCATGGTCACTGTAGGCATGCAGGGTCACATGTGAATGGCAGAGTTTTGCATTGTCTTGTCTTATCAGGCATGCTGCTAGGTTATACGAATGACAGAGTTTTGCATTGTCTTGTCTTATCAAGCATGTTGTTAGGTTATTAGTCGTAGTGTGATTTTTCATATTATGTTTTTTCCTAAATTAAAAACGTATGGTTTTTTTTATGGATGATAGGTTATACCAAATTCCTGCATTGTGCTGTCTCATCAAGCATGCTGCTTGCAGGCTCGCATGTGAAAAGCAGATTCCTTTATTGTCCCGTCTCATCAAGCAGGATGCATGTTATTGATTGCATATTAAGGCTCTGTGTTTCACATGTTTTTGTCGTTGATTTTTTGGGTTGATTTTTTTATTAACCGTAGTGTGATTTTTTCTTAATTAAAAACATATGTTTTTTTTATGGATGATAGGTTATACGAATTGTAGATTTTTTATTATGTGAAAAACAGATGCAGGGTCAAACGTGAAAACCAAATTACTGCATTGTCCCGTCTCATCAAGTCCTGATGCATGTCATTGATTCCAAAGGCTTTGATTGTTGTAAACGCATGTGTGACAAGTGTCCTGGTGCATGTCTTGACCTGTCTTATCAATCATAATGCATGTCTTTTATTTATTATAGTTTGTTTAGTGTAATACGAATCCAAATTGTAATGTAATTTATGCAGCATGCAGGATCACATGTGAAAAGGCAATTCCTGCATTGTCCCGTCTCATCAAGCATGATGCATGTCATTAGCTTCAAAGCCTTTGATTGTGGTAAACAGATGCGTGACAAGGTAAACGGATGCGTGACAAGTGTCCTGATGCATGTAATCGTTTATCAAGCATGCTGCACGTAGATTTAATTGAAATACATGTAAAAAATCTTTAAACTCTTTAAACAATCAAACACTCAGACTATTTAATAAAGTCTTTAAACTCTTTAAACTCAAACACTCAGATCATCAAACACTCAAGCAATCAAACCCTCAAACACTAAAACCCTAAAACCATCAAACACTCAAACACTCAAACACTCAAAAACTCAAACACAATTTTCGCTATGTCTCAAACACCATAATATATGATTTCGACACATCTTAACGATGAAGTTTTCGAATGTGAAATATCTGGTTACAATTTCAGAAACACTGAAGTTACAAGATTTTCAATTGACAGAAGGTCTAACTTTTTACACCTTAAGTCAAGAATAGAAAATGTGGTCCTGTTGGGCAAATAATATACAAAAACCCAGTGGTTTTTGGCGGCCATGTCGAATGTAAATTTTTCCCGTTAAAGGTGCGAGACGATGAAGATGTGTGAAACATGTTCCGGAGTCACGAGTATTCTGGCTTCTCAGATATCGTGTTATATGTTACGTTACAACAACAACAACTGTCTCAGGAACTTGATTCTTCTCAAGTTTTTTGCGATTCTAACGATGAACACCCTGAAGTCAATGTTGTTTACGAAGAAGAAGAAGCAGCTGAAGTCACTGTTGATGTTATGGTGAACAACCAGGAGGACGGGGTTCCACCCGACAATGTTTATTGTCCATCTCAACACATGACAACTATCGATTTGGGTGACGATGAACCCTCGACGAATGTCTTCTACAATCCCAACTATGCAACAGAAGGGAAACTAAAGGAGGGTGACGAGTTTCATACCAAAAAAGATTGTGTTCGGGCAATAAAACGGTTTCACATGGGGTTGTCAGCCGATTATAGAGTTGACCGGACAAATCCGACGCGGTATATGATATATTGTCGTAACGAAGAGTGCCCCTTCCGATTAATAGCATCTTTTAGGAAGAGAAGCGATTCATGGAAGATAGGGTCCATGGGTCCGTCCCACAGTTGTATAATCTCTAATCCGATGCAAGACCATAGTAAACTCAGCTCTCGATTGATTTGCGATGAGATTCTGCCAGTCGTTAGCAACAACCCGTCATTGAAGGTGAGTACCATAATTGCGCACATGGTTCAAAGGTACAATTACACTCCTTCTTACCGAAAAGCCTGGATTTCCAGAACTAAAGCGGTTGAAAGGGTGTTTGGGAATTGGGAGGAGTCATACAAGGAACTTCCAAAATTCCTGGTGGCTCTTAAACACTACTCTCCGGGAACTGTTGCGATATTGGAGACAATGCCTGCATGTACAGCAGACGGGACTTACGTTGGTGGAAATGGAATTTTTCACAGAGTCTTTTGGGAGTTCGAACCATGCATCAAAGGGTTTGCATATTGTAAGCCTATAATTCAAATTGACGGAACATGGTTATACGGGAAATATAAGGGCACACTTCTCATGGCTGTGGCACAGGACGGGAACAACAATATCTTTCCAATAGCCTTCGCTATAGTAGAAGGGGAGACTGATGGGGGTTGGAGTTTTTTCTTAAAAAACCTCCACTCTTACGTGTCTCCACAACCTAATATATGTGTGATCTATGATCGACACCTGTTGCGGTAAAAATTGGATGTCAAGCTATTAAATTAACTTGAATCTTAATTCTTTTACAACCGAACTTTATTTTATCCAAAGGAAAGGTCTAAAGAAAGAAAAACCTTTTTCGCGATGTAACGACAACGCTTTAAGAGATTTAGGGATCGGGGGTTGGTTATACCTAAGGAAGGTGTTAGCACCCTAAGCATCTGTAGTACCCTACAGGAACCTTTTGTTTGATTGCTTGCTAAGTTTGTGAATATGTACTATGGATTGGGATATGGATTAGGGATAAGTAAAGACCTAGATGGTTTTCTAAGTTTGCTCGCAAAGACATCGCATCTTCTGCCTACGTATCCTAACTAGGATAGAATTAGAGCAATCGTAGTTCACCTTACAAGGGAAGAAGAACACTTGATTATGATCAAGGTTCAAGGGGGAAACAAACATGACAATGTTTGTGTCGAGTTTGACAAAACTCCCTAATCTAAATTGTAACACTCAAAAGGGGAAGTAAGAAATCACGACGATGATCCTTACATAGAGTTGACAAACTCTATCCTAGGGTTCTAGTTGAAGAATTATCCTAGTACAGGTGGATTTTTTAGACTTAAAGCAAAGTATAATGATTTCTAAACTAAGGTTGGAATGACTTAATAAAGTCAAGGGAATGGGTGAATGAGGTATCCATAACATAAGGGTTGTTGGAAAGATCTTTTCCTTTGGAGAGGGACAGGAGAGGCAACTTGGATGAGAGCTAACAAGCTTCATCACTTGGGGAAAGAAAATTTTGAACAAGACAACAACATAATAAATATGAATTCATGGTGACAACCATTAGGTAAGCATGTGAAATAACAAAAATGAAAATGCATTGGTGACAATCACAGCAGTTGATTAAGCAGGAAGTGTGACAACAGATCAAACTTCAGTGTATTTAGCAGATGAAGTAAAATGAACATGGTAAAAACCAAAGATGAAATCCTAGCATGTTAGCTAACATTTAAGAACATGAATGCGAACAAGTATCACAAACAATCACAAGTATATCAAAAGAAAAATTCATCTGCATACGCGAAAACGATCACATAACGTACATAACTTGCACATAGTCAAAAGAGATGAAAAATTAGGCAAACATGGAAATAAAAAATATGACATGAAATTAGACATCAATATGAACAAAATGCAAAAAGAATGGATGAAAACTGATTAAAAATGAGAGATATGAATTTTTGAAGTTTGGGATGAAAAATGACAAAAATAAATAAAAGGGTTGCCCTCCTCAGGGGTCGAACCCAGGTTCATGGCATGCAAGGCGTGTTTTGGCTAATGTTCTTACCACTGGGGTGGCTATACATCCAATGTTTATGCCACCCCTAAAAACATATAGGGCGAATTTTCAAAGCAAGATGGGCACTTTCAAGGCAAAAACAAGTGAAATTTCCAAAATACGTTTTGATGCGTAACTCCTCCAATACTTGACCAAATGGGATGAAATTTTTATCAATCTTGCCTAGAATCTCATGAGGAGTATGATGGTACAATCCATTTTTCCAAAAAATGTTCACATATTAAAATTCTAAGGAACATGCAAATGAACACCTTGATATGCATTTTGATTTTCAAAACATGAACCAACTGTTATTAACATCAAGTGAGGGCCTGAACAGGTTACAAATGATATGTTTGATGAATTCCCAAAGTTTGTTTAAGCAAAACACAGTTAGAATGAGAAATGGCATGGTAATTGCAAGTGTAATGTTGAAAATGCATTTTCGAGGCCATAGATCAAAACATAAGGTTTTAAAAGCATTTGATGGTTTGAGCAAGCTTGAAGTGTAGTATAGAATGTGTCTCAACAGAAAATTTTGCTCAAAAGATTGTAGAACACAAAATTGGTATTTGTATTGCAATGATTATGAAGGAAGGTGGGATTGTTATCCAATTAATAATTGCAATTCTAACAACCATCAGTAGTTGAAATATCTGTTTGTTTTTCTTTTTCAATGCTGGCTCAAATTCCCTTACAAGTTAATCTCATAAAGTCAGTTGCAAACCAAGTGGTGAGCAAAAAAACAAGGAGACCCACATAGTTGATGATGAGAGGAAACAATATGGCATCAAGCTGACACAGTCAAGAATCAAAACTGCATATGGCCACTACAACAGTACAATAGGCTTATTTAGATGGAACTAATCTATCCTAACTAGATCTAATCAAAACAGCCCTTTCCTAAAACCAGCAGAGGCTCCAAACAAAATAAAATCAAACAAGACAGTAATGCCTCAAAGGCAATCAAACAGCAAAATGGATTACCTCAAGAGGCCATGAATCCAAGGCACTCACAAGTGGTGGCCTCACACTAAAATCTACTGATTAACTCTAGGATTGAAAACAACTCAATTTAAGAACAGTGTAAAACAAAGTTGGCATAGGTTGCAGGTCATGTCATCAAGGTGCAAAAAGCAGTCCAAAGCTTATATTAATGCTACAAACTCATTGATAGCAAACCTACTCCAGGCCAAACACCCTTGGATAGTAAGGCAAAATATAAGGAAATGCGCAGGTCATCCTTGTCTTCAATCATTACTCCTAAATGGCCATCATAACAGTTGCCAATCCAAACTTAAGCAAACCCCCTAACCTCCAACAGGTTGCTAAAGGTTGACAGCCACATGAGCTTAACATATGTGGACTCTAAGAAAACAACTGAGGCCCTGATAAGAATAGAGGCGGGCAACCTCATGAGGTATGTCTGGTCAGCCTACACATAGAACTCAAACACTCCTAAGGAGCTCTCCCCCAAACAAGCTAGTCTGAACTGATATCAAAAGGAGGTTAAGTTTCATCTGATTGGTGATTTCTAAGTTTATGGTAAATAGCCACATCAATGCAGTAGCTTGCTCATGAATTGATCCTATAAACAACTCTGACACAAAACCAAACCAAACAACTTGTAAATTCATCATGGAAATAATGTACCTCTAACAACAGCAAGTTTGACATCAACAACTAAAGCAAACATTGCACATGATTTCAGCAAGGAGACAACAATTTCAGTGGTGATTCTAAACAGAAATAACAGCCCTAGTGCATAATTTTGAAGACAGTCCTATACACACCTTGTTAAAAGCTAGATCAAACCCAAAATGTGAAAATGCAACAAACAAAGAACAAGCCAGCTACACCTAGGCCTAAACAGAACCACTGAGATTGGTATCACAAAGTCAAGTCCAAAGGGAAGGCAGACCAAAAATGGGAGTCAACCACTATATCATGCAGGTCTCACACCTATTCCAACAGCAGGTCTACACAACAACATCACACCATATCCACCAATATTGATACTCCAAATTTCAATAGTTATACGCAATTCTTATTAAATACACCAAACTGAACAACAATTAAACATGATCAACACAATGCCTAGAAATGTTTGGCATAATCAACATTAAAACAACAAGGCTTACTGAATTCCAAACATCAGGCCCTCATGAAATCTTAGCATGAAACAACAAGAATGTTCAATTTCTAACAGCAAATGTCCTAACCTACCTCTCATGACAGTAATCATTTCACAACACCAATGCAAGCTTCTTAAGGTCAAAACAGCAATCTAATCACCAAATTTCTAATGACATGCAAACTCATGGTATTGGCTTCAAACACTTGACATCAAACTTAAATGACTCTAACATGACAAATGTGCAAACCAAACTTAACCATGAAACAGCATATGACAAAGCAAACTTAGTGAATGATCTCAAAACCACATACCTCTTATAGACAGACTTGAATAAGCAAAGTAAGCTGAGAAACCCAGAGAACTTCAAC
The DNA here is from genome assembly GCA_963859935.3 of Lathyrus sativus. Taxonomy (NCBI): domain Eukaryota; kingdom Viridiplantae; phylum Streptophyta; class Magnoliopsida; order Fabales; family Fabaceae; genus Lathyrus; species Lathyrus sativus. Next base: position 63,600,230 of record OZ012738.1, on the reverse strand, counting down.
CACCTCCTTGCTTTGAGACTTTCCTTCTTTTGAAGCAAAAATGCAAATGTTGTGACAGTTGGAGAAGTAGGTTGTACCAATGATTCTCAATGCTTTGGACAGTTGAGAAATGATATATGTGAGGTGTTTGAGTGATTAAAACACCAAGGAAGTGTCTAGAACAAGTTTTGGCCGATCTTGTGGCTTTTGGTCAAAATAACTTGGTATGGAAGTTGACTTTTTGAATGGTGAGGTTTTTGAGTGGTATAAGGTCTTGGACACCTTCTATATCATATTTAGAGATTGTGTGGATGATTTTTGGGGTGTTTGAATGTAGAGAAATGATTTTGGCAGCAAATGTACCAAGACAGATTTTTGGTGGTTTTTGACAATTTTGTGATTTTGTGATTTTGTTGTAAGGTGTGAAAGAGCCAAGGCTTGAGCTTTCTATGGTTTTTAGAATCAATATTGTGTGGAAAATGAAGTGATGAGGGCTCCCTTTTATAAGAAAATGAAGAGAGGGGGCAGATTTGGAGATTTCTTCACATGAAAGAAAGGTTTTACACTTTTGGATCAAACCTCCACAAAGGGGTTTTCTTGGCAGATAGGTAAGCTTGAAGTCAAGTGTTATGATGAGTTTAATGTGTCTAAAGTCAGGCTAGAGAGTGTAGGTTGATGGCTGTTTGCAGAACTTACTTTCCACCTCATGCTTGTTTATAATTTTTTAATGCAAGTTGCAAGCCAACTTGTCAAAGCCTCCAATTTCAATTCTCTGCATAATTCTTCACATTTAAATGCTTCAAACATCCAAATATCAGAAATAATAAGATTCAAAGGCTGAAAAATGATCCAAGTAACCGAAGGGTGAACTTATGAAAAATCACCAATGTGGGATTCAAGTATGAAAACACCATCTTGCCAAATTCATAACTCTCAGCTCACAAATGCTATTTAGATGTTCTAGTACTTTTTAGAAAGCCCTCAAATATATCTAAAACATTCATGTTTTCATGAGTTTTAAATTCTCAAAGGAACTTGGCCAAAAAAACCTCTCAAAGTTGCCAAAAAATGAGCTTAAAAGTGAAAATTTTCTAAGTCTTTTTCCCTTCTTAAAATGAATTTGGTCATAACTCCAAATCTATGCATTTTCTAATCATGGACCACTTAGGGAATTTTGTAGGATTTGTCAAAAGCTTTTCAATGAGCTTTGAACCACTTCATTTGGATGTGTGGTTAAGGAGTTATGGTTTAGCCCCTTTCAAAACCCTAATTTCCTGATTTTTTGATTACTTCCTCATCCTTGATCCAATGGTCATTAAAATTGATAGGCAAGTGAAAAATGACATAAGTAACATTTTTTATTCACACTTTGAAGTCCAATTCCTTAAATTTGAAGAGTTGACTTTTCCGTCAACCGTACGATCGATCGGTGACTACCGAGTCGTCTGTTGATACTCTGGACCTCCTGAGACTTTGAAACTTCTTTAATGGACTTTATTAAGCTGTATGAACTTCATGGATCATGATCCCACCATTAAAACATCTTCCAACATCAAAGTCAAACTACAGTTGACTTTTACTAGTCAAAAACCCTAATCGGGTGCCCTGAAATACACCGTTCTTGATTCTGGGGTAACAACCTCAAATTGGGTACTCAATTGACATCATATGATACCCTTAGTCTTGTTTCATGATTGAATTAGCCTAAAACCTGGATTGATCACAAACCCTGAAGCTTCGATTTGACTGTACAAAACCCTGATTCATCTGTAATTTGACAAAGACAAACTTGCACCGGGTTAAGGTTAGATAATTCATGAGAATGCTCCTAAAATGATAATGAGAATCTAAGGGGTCAAAATTTGGGGTGCAACAGTTGCCCCTATTTAAATATCTTCACTAGATGGAACTGAGAGATGACAATCCTCATAGAATCGCAGTGAAAGGTATTTAAATATAGAAAACCAAATTTTTGTCTCTTAGATCCGATGATATGCAAAAGGACTGGTCATGATATGCCATGAATTCTAAATGATGCTTCATGATGCTTGGACGCAAGACATATGCAGAAGACAGAAAAACAAAACAACGAGTAACTACTCATGGGACCTGGTTTTGTGGATCCGACACTGGGGAAAACCGAGGTATAACAATCAATAGTTCAAACATGACTAGTGATAACTGAAAGGAAAATTTCACATGAGGATGCATAAAGTTTAATGAAGATGACAATCTCACTGGTGGAAGAGCAAACACTCCACTGGGGAAAGAGGTAGATTTCCACCGGGGAGAAGAGCGACTTTCTTTTGGAGAAGTGATGAACCAGAGACGTGAACCTCACTGGGGATGATCAGATGAGGAACTTCCTATAGTGAAGAGTTCAAACGGGATCTTCAGGAATGGACTAGAAACAGGGACCAAATACATTGGGGATACTAGTGACGATTAGATCTCCGAGACTTGTCTGGGGAGAAAGATTTCACCGGGGATAATGATGTCGCCCAGTTTTAACAAATGGTTCAGACAGTGCTAGTAATCACTAGACTTTTCGTAGGTGATGGTAACGACCAACCTGGGATAATAACAAATGAGATTTCTCAAATCCAATCGATAACACGTAAGATTTTGACTAGGGAAATTGGTGATGACCAAATTTCAAGCAATGCCAGTAACTACTGGACTTAAAGGAGATTAGTAACAACCAAGTCCGGGTACTAATGACGATTGGGTTTCAAGTAATGCCAGTTATGACTGGACTTTGAAAGAAAACATGGTGACAACCAAATCAAGGTATACCAACACATGTGGTTATGAGAATGCTAGCAAGCTACTAGGCTTTAGCTGGGGAGGTTGGTAACGACCACACCAAAAGATACCAATAATGATTGGATTCCAAGTGGCGCCAGTTATGACTGGGCTTCCATGGGGAAGGTTGGTAACGACCAACAAGATATAAATGCCGATAGGACTTCACAGGGGATTTGCTAGTGACGACTAGACTTCCGAGGAAAAAGGTTGGTAACAACCGAACCAAAAGGTAATAACGAGTGAAGTTAAGACAATGCCAGTTACGACTGGACCTCAAAGGAAAATATGGTGACGACAAAAAAAAACCAATAACGATCGGACTTTGAACACTACTAGTTACGACTGGACTTCAAAAGAGAAGGTGGTGACGACCGAATCAAAAGATACCAACGAGTGGAGTTTAAGACAATGCCAGTTACAACTGGTCTTAACAAGAAATATGGTGACGACCAAAAGAATACCAATAACGATTGGCTTCTAAAATAATGCCAGTTACAACGGGACTTTATACGGAGATTCACTAGCAGTGATTAGACACTCACGGGGAATCGACAGATAGCACACCGAACTTGAGAGACAAAATGAATCACATTGAACCCAGGCTGAAAGGTGTATGTAGTCTTGAAAATAAATCCAATCCTAACAGGGGAACAAAGCTTTTTTAAAACAAGCTATTCAAAGATGACAAAGTAAATTCAAACAAATGCTCAGACATCTTCTACTGGGACGAGTCTTCACATCATCATAAGAAGTTCTTTGAGAGACAGTCTTCAAGCTTTGATACCCACACATGACCAAAGGAAAATCAGCAGTTCGACTTGCTTACACTTCATTGGGGAATGTAATTGGATTGCATATCAAAGTTATGTTACCCTGAGGTTTCGGGGAAGTATGATTTTCCTCGACTCTTTTCCATGAGTTGAAGTTTCTACATTTATTAATCTTTTCAAGTTTTATCCAATAATTTGACCCCTATGCTTTCAAAATTATCGTTTGATCAACGAACAATATTTTTCATAACAAAGAAAATAAGGGAAATGATAAATTTGGAAAAGAAAGAATGGCTCAAAAACTGATTTTATTCAATAATGAAATCTTGCAAATGACAAAATTCCATAGAAATTTTACAAGTGAAAAATGACAAAGTGGACAAAGTTACATTGAACCCTATGACCAACTATCCCTAAAGACTAAAACTCCCCAAAATCCTTGCTTCTGACAAGAGCGATTGGTGTGAATTCTTGTATAATCTTCGGCGGTAGTGACGACTCATCTGATGCAGTGAAACGCCTTTGTCCCTAATTTTTGCCTGGATCGCCCTTTCGGGTTTTCAATCCACCGGGACGCTTATTTTTTCCTAAGCCGCCCTTTTGGGTTTTCAACTTAGCGAGCTCTTATTTTTCTTTCTTTTTCTCTTTTTCTTCAACCCTAACTTTTGCATAAGCCGTTCTTTTGAGTTTCCGACTTATCGGTCTCTTTTAGGCGTAATATTTCTGTACTGCATCAGAATTCACTGGATGAGTAAGCTGCTCTCCATCCATGGTAGTGAGAATCAACGAGCCTGATGAAAAGACTGTTTTCATAACAAGTGGGTCATCATAATTAGGCATCCATTTTCCCCGTGCATCTTTATGAACTGGTAAAATCTTTTTGAGTACAAGTTCCCCTTCTCGGAATTCTCGGACACGAACTTTCTTGTCAAAAGCCCTCTTGATCCTTTTCTGATATAACTGACCATGACACATTGCAGACATGCGCTTTTCGTTGATAAGATTCAACTGATCAAACCTTTCTCTCACCCATTCTGCTTCTTCAAGCTTGGTTTCCATTATGAATCTCAAAGAAGGTATCTCGACCTCAATAGGAAGTACCGCATCCATTCCATATACCAAAGAAAAAGGGGTTGCCCCTGTTGAAGTGTGGACGGACGTTCTGTACCCATGCAAGGCGAATGGTAGCATCTCATGCCAATCTTTGTAAGTTTTCACCATCTTTTGCAAAATCTTTTTGATGTTTTTATTCGTAGCTTCTACAACTCCATTCATCTTGGTACGATAAGGAGAGGAGTTATGATGTTCAATTTTGAAGTTATCGCACAACTCTTTCACGATTTTGTTGTTCAAATTGGTACCATTGTCCGTTATGATTCGGCTCGGAATTCCGTAACGACAGATAATCTCCTTCTTGATAAAACGGGCCACCACTTGTCGTGTAACATTAGTGTAGGATGCAGCTTCAACCCACTTTGACCACAATAAACCGGTGTCCGTTAGAAGCTTTTGGTTCAATTGCCCCAATCATATCGATGCCCCACATAGAGAAAGGCCACGGTGATGACAACACTTTTAGCAATGTCGGTGGTACGTGCATCTTGTCCACATAAATCTGACACTTGTGACATTTCCTGGCATATTGAATACAGTCAGTTTCCAAAGTCAACCAGTAATAACCAGCCCTCAAAATCTTTTTAGACATAGCATATCCATTGGCATGAGTGCCAAATATTCCTTCGTGAACATCTTGCATTAACAATTCTGCTTCTCGTCTGTCGACACATCTAAGCAGGACCATATCATGATTTCTTTTGTAAACTACATCATTGCTGAGAAAGAACTTGGATGCTAATCATCTCAGAGTTTTCTTGTCAAGTGACGTAGCATCTGCTGGATATCCTTGTTTTAACAGATAATTCTTTATGTCATGGTACCAGGGCTTATCATCAGTTTCTTCTTCAACCATCTGACAGTAGGCGGGCTCGGTCTTGCGTTCGATTCGAATGAGAGTGGCATTATTGACATCCCTGATTCTCCACATTGAGGCTAACATGGCTAGGGCATCGGCAATGTGATTCTCAGATCTCGGAACATGCTTGAAAGTGATTTCATCAAAATACTCCGTCATCTTGACGATGTAGGCTCTATAAGGGATCAAATTCTCATGTCTAGTTTCCCATTCTCTAGTAACTTGATAGATAACCAAATCTGAATCCCCACTTACTTCAAGAAGTTTGACTTTGAGGTCGATAGCTGCCTCGAGGCCGAGAATGCATGCTTCATATTCGGCGATATTGTTTGTGCAGTCAAAGTCTAACCTGGCTGTGAATGGAGTGTAACCACCTTCCAGACTCATTAAAACGGTGCCTACACCATGCCCACTGTAGTTGGAGGAACCGTCAAACATCATTTTCCACCAAAGACCCTCCGGCAGAATTTCATCGAAACCTGGCTCTTCACAATCCTTTAGCAACATAATGTCCTCATCTGGGAAATCAAATTTGAGAGACTCATAATCTTCCACTGGTTGATCTGCAAGATATTCTGACAAAATACTACCCTTGATAGACTTCTGGGCTACATACTGGATGTCGTATTCTGATAACAACATATGCCAACGGGCGAGCCTTCCAGTCTGAGCAGGCTTTTCAAAAATATACTTTATCGGATCCATTTTTGAAATCAACAAAGTGGTATGACAAGTCATGTACTGCCTCAAGCGTCTAGCAGCCCATGCCAAAGCACAACAAGTTTTCTCCAGAAGTGAATATCGGCTTTCACAATCAGTAAACTTCTTACTCAAATAATATATAGCATGTTCTTTTCGTCCAAACTCATCCTGCTGACCTAACATACAACCCATTGAATTCTCAAGTACTGTCAAATACATGAAGAGAGGTCTTCCCGGAACCGGAGGTATTAAGATTGGAGGTTCCAGTAGGTAACCCTTGATCTTATCAAACGCTTGCTGACAATCTGAATTCTAAACAACCGTCTGGTCCTTGCGTAATAATTTGAATATGGGCTCGCAAGTGGGAGTCATATTGGAAATAAATCTGGATATGTAGTTCAGTCTTCCAAGAAAACCTCTGACTTGTTTCTCAGTTTGCGGAGCTGGCATATCTTGAATGACTCAGACTTTATCTGGATCTACCTCAATCCCTCGGTGACTGACAATGAAACTGAGTAACTTCCCAGATCTTACTCCAAAGGTACACTTGGCTGGATTCAGTCTCAACTGATATTTTCTGAGTCTCTTAAATAATTTCAAAAGATGTTCCAAATGGTCCTCCTTGCTTTGAGATTTGTCTATCATGTCATGAACATATACCTCTATCTCCTTGTGCATCATATCATGAAATAAAGTTACCATGGCCCTTTGATAAGTAGCACCTGCGTTCTTCAGACCAAAAGGCATAACTTTGTAACAGTAAGTCCCCCACAGAGTAATGAAAGTAGTTTTTTCCATGTCATCGGGATCCATCTTAATCTGATTGTAACCGGAAAAACCATCCATAAATGAGAAAACTACAAAACGAGTCGTATTATCTACCAACGTATCGATATGCGGCAAAGGGAAATCATCCTTCGGACTGGCCTTGTTTAGATCCATGTAATCCACACACATTCTGACTTTCCCATCCTTTTTTGGCACAGGTACAATATTGGCTACCCATTCGGGGTATTTGGACACTGCTAAGAAACCGGCGTCAATCTGTTTCTTCACCTCATCTCGAATCTTGAGAGCCATGTCAGGTCTTGTTCTTCGGAGCTTTTGTTTAACCGGTGGGCATTCTGGTCGAAGCGGTAACTTGTGAACCACTATGTCAGTGTCTAGACCCGACATATCCTGGTATGACCAAGAAAATACATCCACATACTCTTTCAGAAGCTTTTCTAGTTGCTGCTTGACTTCTGCCCCTAGATCTGCCCCAATCTTGACTTCTTTCTTGTCTTCTTCGGTGCCAAGATTAATGACTTCTACCTGTTCTTTGTAGGGTTGAAGCTCTGTGTACTCATGGTGTGCCAATTTTACCAGTTCATCAGGGATTTCGAAATCTTCATCCTCATCTTTAGCTTGGTATATTGGTGAATCAAAGTCAGGAGGGAATGCAAGATCATAGGATTCAATGGGTTTTAGGACATCACTGCATGTTGGAATGGCTTAATTTATTAAAACACACAAAAAAATGCAGCACACAAAAGAGAAAAATTGTTTTGGATTTTTTAAGATTGCCATTTTCTTTATAAAATGAAAGCAAAAGCAGTAAAGGAAATAACACAAGGAAATTAACAAAATAGTTCATTTTTCATTGATTTTCTTGAAAGCTCGGGGCCCTTACAAAACATTCCTATAGCATTGGGCATGGCTATGGAGATTCAAAATGAAAACAAGAAAAGAAAGACAAACAAATTACTTTAACTCAGGAACAACCAAAGGAATCTCAATAGCTTCCCAGTTGCTCAAGGCAGCGTTGCAATGATACACTAACTGTTCAAGGTCTTCCTCTTCGGAATCTTCCTCCACAACACTGATTTGGAAACCTCCACTGATGAATACTTCTTGTATAGCCTTTGGACGTCCTTTGTCATGTGTCGGTGCTTCATCATGAGCTGGTATGTAACCTAACCCTTGGAGATTCATCTTTGGCTTTACTTCAATAACCTCTCCCCAACCTGCAGGAGTACCTTCTTCCAGTGTGGACTTGATGCTCTGAGCGGATGCAAAAGACGGACCACTCTTAGCCACTGTTTCTTTCAACATCATCGTATTAGCTATCTCGAGTGCTTGAAAGGAAGTTTCTAACGCGCCCTCATCTACTTCAATATACTTGAATGATGACAGATTGCTCACCATTAGGTCCTCTTCACCGTGTATAATCACTAACTTATCATTCACAACAAATTTCATTCTCTGATGCAATGTGGAAGTCACTGCCCCAGCGGCGTGAATCCACGGTCGTCCCAATAAACAACTATAAGCTGGGTTAATGTCCATGACTTGGAACGTAATATTGAACAATGAGGTCCTATCATGAATGGCAATTCTACCTCTCCCACAATCATTCTTCTTGAACCATCAAAAGCTTTTACAATTAATGACGTCGATTTCATTTCCTCCCCTGCATATGCTAACCTTGCAAGCAACCTTGCGGGCAATACATTCAATGAGGATCCAGTATCGACTAAAACCCGTGCCATTGTATCTTCCTGGCACCTGATAGATATGTGCAACGCACGGTTGTGATTACGTCCTTCTTTCGGCAACTCTGCATCACTAAAGCTCAGGGTGTTACAGGCTGTAATGTTGGCTATTACTGAATTAAATTGGCCGAGAGTTATATCTTTTGTTACATGCGCCTGCTTCAATACTTTTTGCAGAGCCTCTCTGTGAGCTGGAGAGTTCATCAAGAGAGACAAGATCGATATCTTCGATGGTGTTTGGTGAAGCTAATCAATAACCCTGTAACCACTTTTCCGAATAATCCTTAAGAATTCCTCGTCGTCTCCCTCAGTACTTGGTACCTCTTTTTCTCTTGTCGCAGCAGGGGTAACCTCTTTTGGAGCGGCTACTGTCATCTTTGGTTGATAGATTCGACCACTACGGGTCATTTTGCTTGTACCTGTAATGTTTGTTACGTCCACTTGGTCGTCTTTTACTGTCTCTTTCTGACTAACCTTCCCAGCTCCTCGGTCTATCACAGTCATGTCATACTTCCATGGAATGGCCTTTGTGATTTCAAAAGGAAACGATCTTGGTTTCTGAATAATAACCGGTTGAGGTGGATTGATAGCCGACTTGTTGAAAACAGGCTTCATACTTTTGTTGGTCATTTTGAACACCGGAACTTTCTCACCTTTCTTTGGTAAATTAAAAACAGGCTCAATTACCAAAACTTCTTCTTTCCTCATCTTGCTATACACTTGCAATACTCCCTCATCAATTCATCTTTGCATATTTCTTCGTACCACATCACACCCTCTAGAATCACTAGAGCATTATTTACAATCATTATGGATATCTTTTATCAATCTTGTTTTCAGTAGCTTCTCGTGAAGTAATCTCAACGGGGTCTTGATCTCTGACACACCTCGGACCATTCTTTCATCCGAAATTTTCTATCGCATTAACCCCTCCATGATTCGACAATGGATTACTTTTAACATTTGGGGGTACATCATCAAAAGATAAGATATTCTTTTCCATCAATTCCCTAACAAGATGTTTTAAAGCAAGACAACCTTCTAAATCATGACCGGCAGCGCCTTCGTGAAAGGCACAATGAGCATTTGGATTATAGTGAGGAGACGTAGTGTCTGGATTTAATGGTCGTGTTGTTACCAATCCTTGCTGCACCAAGGAGGGGTACAACTCTGTGTAAGTCATCGGTATCTGAGGAAGTGGAGGTTTTATTGTCGGTCTCCGATTCTGGTAGTTCTGTCTGGGTGCCTGAGCTCTAGGCTGGTGATGTTGCTGATAGGGTGGAGCGTTGGGCGCTCGTTGATACCCTTGTTGAATTCGCTGATATACAGGTGTTGGCACTGCCTGGTAACTAGGAACAGGATGACTGAAAGCCGGAGTTACAGATGCCACATATGGTTGTTGGGCATACTGCAATGGATACATTGGTCGTTGTTGCTGGGTTTGCTGAACATAACTCACTTGAGGCTACTAAACAAAGCCTTGCTGAGGTTGTTGAACATAACTTTGCTGATACTGTTGGTAAGGCGGTCTCCAGGTACGATTCTTTCTTCCCACTGCTATTGCATTTGCCTCCCCTTTTTTCTTTTTTATGAAAATTACTGCTGAGCTTCTTGACATTGTTGTTACCAGAACTGCTGGAACCAATAGCCACCTTTCCATTCTTCATTCCTAACTCCACTCTCACCCCTACTTCTACTATATCAGAAAAACTTGCAGTTACACTAATGATCATTTTCTCATAAAACTTTGGTCTCACTGTATCGACGAACCAATCTGTCAACTCTTTTTCACTCAAAGGTGGTTCTACCTGAGAGGCAGTCTCCCTCCACCGTTGTGCATATTCTTTGAAAAATTCCGAACTCTTCTGTGACATACTCAGTAACTGTCTTATCAGGGGCTAAATCCATATTGTACTTGTAATGTTTCACAAAAGCATCGGCCAAGTCTTGGAAACTATGAATACGCGACTGATCCAAACCCAAATACCATTTAGCAGGAGCTCCTTTCAAAATATCTTAGAAACAGTGAACCATTAACTTGTCATCTTCCACGTGAGCGGCCATTCTTCGGTAATACATAATCAGATGCATCCGAGGACAAGTAGCCCCAGAATACTGATCAAAATTGGGAACTTTAAATTTCGGCGGAATTACCAACCCAGACACTAAGCACATATCTCTGGCATCAGTACCAAAGATGTCATTTCCTTCCATTGCTCTGACTTTCCTGTCGATAGTCTTTACACTTTATTTCAACTTATCGTGTCGTCCACTCTCTTCTTCATACCCATAAAGACCTTCGTACACTTGTGGAGGATTATGAAAAACAGGGCGCACTTGAATCTAAACAGAAGGCTGAGTGTAAGTAGGGACAGCTTGAGGAACTTTCAGCCCTAGGGGAACTGCTTGTTGATTGACTACTGGTAGAGGTACAAAACCAGGCGGTAACCCATATGGTGGAACATTTGCAACAGTGACTGCCGTTGGGACCGGCTCTACAGCTATGCTAGTGATTTCAGAAACAACAGTGGCTTGAGTGTCCAATTTTGCACGAATGACTTGTAGGGCTTCCATGATCTGCCCCATGCCTCCTCGTAGCTCTCCAAGTTCATTATCAATCCTGTCCACATCCAAATTTTGTCCTTCCATTCTTAGGCGAGCTTGGGCTCGGGTGTTGTATCGGTGTTGAGGATTCAGTGTGATTCTTTCTGGAGACAAGACAGCGAGATGAGACACAACACAAGAACATGCACATGCGATGCTTATGAATGCAAAATGCAACAATGCAAAATTACTCATTCAAGGAATCCAAAGAAATACTTGCAGAAATTATAACAATGGGGATATAAGCAAATTCAAAGTCTTCATAGATTAATAACTGAGAGTTTTACAACAACGATTCTAAAACTGAAATACAAGTCTTCAATACAGATACATGATGAAATAAAACAGAAAACAAAAGGATTTTAGATCTTCTGGTTGGATGACCCTTCGTCTTCTGGCTGACTTCTCTTTCCACCTTGACGAATCAACTCTTGAAGCTCTTCCTTCTCTTGCATAGCCTTGAAATACTTATCCCTCCAAGCCTTTCCTTCTTTTTCAGCTTTTGCCAAAGCGGCTTTCAATTCTTCTATGAGAGTAGGCTTGGGTGAGTCAGACTCAAAGCGAGTATAGAACATCTTCAATGCTGCTTCTTTTACCCATGATAAGTAAGATTCTGAAACCGTGGTGTCGTGGCAACCTAGGGCAGTTATTCCTCTCGTGTGGACATAACGCTAAGCATACACAATTCGAGCCCTGTAAGCGGGATTCTTCCCCTCTTCAATGTAGAAGCTTCTCAAAAAGTCTGGGTCTGGTTCATTCTCCATTGGGTGTCCCAACTGGCAACGAGCTAAGATAGGATTATAGCTGATGCAACCATTAACGCTGATAAGCGGTACATTCGGGAAATCTCCACAGCTTTAGATCTTGGCAATCCCCTCATACATAGGGTCATACCACTTAATATCTGAGTGTTTGAGTAACAACAACTTTTCTGTCCATGAGAGCCCATTTTGCTTATCCCAGAGTGCTGGAATTCTTGGCAAGTGCGAAATAAACCACTTGTGCAAGAGAACGGTGCAACACTCAATCTGTCCAACTCCATAACGGTTCCTACGGTGGATGGTAAAGTACATATCAGCCAACAGGGTAGGTACAGGATTCTTGATTAAGAAAAGGTTGATTGCATTTGCGTCCACAAAATCATTAGCAGTCGGGAACAAGAACAATCCGTAGATTAGTAAAACTAGGATGGCCTCAAATGCTTCAATATTCTTTGACAAGGCATAACTTTGAGCTTTTTCATATAGGAACATAGCTGGGAATCCATATAACCCTCCCTTAGCAATCATATGAGATCGTACCTCGTCCACCTCCAAATACGCGACCTCTGCAACTGCTCTTTCATTAGGGATCCCTTCTCTTCCAGAAAATGGTCTAGGAGTGACGCCTACTCCCATCAGGGTGGAATATTCTTCCAAGGTTGGCAGCAACTAATAATCTGGAAAGGTGAAACAGTGATAGGTTGAATCATAGAACTGCACGAGTGCGGATAACATCTCTTCATACACTTGAACTTCTAGCAAAGACAACATATTCCCATACTTCTCTCTGAATGCCTCGGGGTCTTCTACTAAACTTCCAAGTTTCTTCAAGTTCTCCAATTTTGGTCTTTGGAACACGACTTCTGCTTTTTTTCCAGAATCCATCCTATAATATCTGCAAAACAATCTTTAGTTCCTTGAATGATTAATTAATGAGAATTGCAAACGCAAAGGTTTCATGGAACTCAGATCAAAACATCATTTCATTTCATTAATTTTCAAGATTGCATTACAAAATATCCAGTACATTTTACAAAAGTCCTAAATATAAGGATGACAGTATTCTAAATAAAAGTCCTCTTTTGCTTTGAGCTTCTTGATTTCTTCTTCCATCTGAGTCTTCTCAAGAATGAGTTTGTCCACGACTAGCTTCCATGGAGTTGACTGAGAGCTGGAAGAAAATAAACCTTCATGTGTCTTCCTCTTTTTACAAGTAATCATTTCTTCATCCTTCAACCGGAGTTGTCTACGGAGTTCATCATTCTCTTCCATGGCCACTTGGTACTTGTACTTCTAGGCTACTTCAGTTTGTTGTGATTTCCTCAAAGCAATCTTCAACTTCTCCTCTTCAGACATAAAGATCATTGGGTGTTCCTCCTCTAAAACCATAGGTTTCTGCTGAGGATAAGGCATCTTCAGCTGAATAGCTCTCTTTCGGACCCATTGGAGATAAGGCTCGAGAGAGACGCAATTAGGTTTTCCTAAGTCTTCCTTTCCTTTATTATGCACATGACCCCAAGCTTTTAGGATCTCTTTTCGTAATTCTGATTCTCCTTTAAAGAAAATATTCTCCACATGAGCGCTATTAGGTTTGTCCTTCAAAGGGTATCCAAGCTGTCGGCGAGCGAGAACAGGGTTATAACTGATTCCTCCACTTGTACCCAGGAGAGGTACATTACTGAAACTTCCACAACTATCAATGATCTTTATCCCATCGTAGTTACGGCTGTACCAATCAATATCAGAGTGAGTAAGAGCCATAACCTTCTGATACCACCAACCTTCCTTCCAAAAAGCATGAACCTTAGGTAAGTGGGAAATAAACCACTTGTATAGTAAAGGAACACAACAGGTAACCATTCCTCCTTTATGAAGATTCCTCAAGTGAACAGAATGATAGGCGTCAGCTAGTAAAGTAGGCACAGGGTTTTTCTTCAAGAAAATCTTAATGGCATTGAGATCCACAAAATTATCAAAACTTGGAAACAAGAAGATCCCATAAATGAGCAGGGCAAGGATAGCCTCGAATGCATCCATACTCAAATGATTGGCATAGTATTGTGCTTTCCCAACCAAGAACTCTGCAGTCAAACCAAATACTCCTCCTTTAGTAACCATATTTTTCTGAATATCCACCAATCCCAAACGTGTAGCTTTAGAAATTTCTTCTTCCTTAGGGTCCTTCTCCATGATTGGAAAAGGAGAGTCTTCAAGAATAGGCAAACCAATCAAGCAAGAATATTCCTCAAGTGTGGGTACTAGCTGATAATCAGGGAAAGTGAAACAATGATAAAGTGGATCATAAAACTGGAGAAGTGTGGAGAGAAGTCTCAGATCCATCTTCTTCTTTACTTTCAATAATGACAATAAGCTCCCATACTTGCTCTTGAATCCTTCTAGATCTATTATCAAAGTGCTCAACCTCTCTATGTCATCCAAGTTAGGACTTTTGTAAGTGTACTTCATAGTTTTCTTTTTTCCATTATCCATGATGATCCTAATGTTTACAAACAAGAGATCTGAGTTCCATGAAACTTTTATGATATGATGTTCATGAATGCATGAATGTACAAACACAGGTAAGCATAAATTCATATATACACATGGGTAAACAGATAAAGATTTTGGTTTGGAGAACATGAGTATGGAGCCAGGTCTACCCATCCCAAAGGTATGTACTAAGGTTTTCAAAACTGTAGAACAAGGTTCTAAAAGGTTCCCAGAGTCCTCGACCCATCTTTCAGATATTATCAAATTTCCAAATACTTGGTGGTCGATAATATTCTCAAGAGAGTCTCGTCCAGGTGTAGTATCGCGTATCAACTATTTCGGAATTACTTCCTTATAGCCATCGCACTACATCCTAATAAAGCCAAAGTGGGGAAAAGGTAATCTAAAGGTTCTCAGTATCATGGGCTCCCATGTAGAAAGTAGCATTGTTTTCACGAATACTCGATCAACAATACTAACTCTCAGAAGGGCCTCTACTGAGCGGAGGTTTTCTCAAGCAACTTGGTCAGGAATCAACTCCCTACAAGTCTCCTTGAATATACCACCATCCTATCATAAGTACGCTCAAACACGGGTATAGTTTTGTCTCACCACTCAAAGTTCCCAAGATCCAACAGGGCACATATGTACATATTTACAAGTATTCACAAATATAGCAAGTATTTAAACAAGATAGGCTAAACCCTCAAAGCTAAGCTTTCCCCAGTGAAGTCGCCATTTCTGTTGCGGTGAAAATTGGATGTCAAGCTATTAAATTAACTTGAATCTTAATTGTTTTACAACCGAACTTTATTTTATCCAAAGGAAAGGTCTAAAGAAAGAAAAACCTTTTTCGCGATGTAACGACAACGCTTTAAGAGATTTGGGGATCGGGGGTTGGTTATACCTAAGGAAGGTGTTAGCACCCTAAGCATCTGTAGTACCCTACAGGTACCTTTTGTTTGATTGCTTCCTAAGTTTGTGAATATGTACTATGGATTGGGATATGGATTAGGGATAAGTAAAGACCTAGATGGTTTTCTAAGTTTGCTCGCAAAGACATTGCATCTTCTGCCTACGTATCCTAACTAGGATAGAATCAGAGCAATCGTAGTTCACCTCACAAGGGAAGAAGAACACTTGATTATGATCAAGGTTCAAGGGGGAAACAAACATGACAATGTTTGTATGGAGTTTGACAAAACTCCCTAATCTAAATTGTAACACTCAAAAGGGGAAGTAAGAAATCATGACGATGATCCTTACATAGAGTTGACAAACTCTATCCTAGGGTTCTAGTTGAAGAATTCTCCTAGTACAGGTGGGTTTTTTAGACTTAAAGCAAAGTCTAATGGTTTCTAAACTAAGGTTGGAATGACTTAATAAAGTCAATAGAATGGGTGAATGAGTTATCCATAACATAAGGGTTGTTGGAAAGATCTTTTCCTTTGGAGAGGGACAGGAGAGGCAACTTGGATGAGAGCTAACAAGCCTCATCACTTGGGGAAAGAAAATTTTAAACAAGACAACAACATAATAAATATGCATTCATGGTGATAACCATTAGGTGAGCATGTGAAATAAGAAAAATGAAAATGCATTGGTGACAATCACAGCAATTGATTAAGCAGGAAGTGTGACAACATATCAAGCTTCAGTGTATTTAGCAGATGAAGTAAAATGAACATGGTAACAACCAAAGATGAAATCCTAGCATGTTAGCTAACATTTAAGAACATGAATGCGAACAAGTATCACAAACAATCACAAGTATATCAAAAGAAAAATTCATCTGCATACGCGAAAACAATCACAGAACGTACATAACTTACACATAGTCAAAAGAGATGAAAAATTATGAAAACATGGAAATAAAAAATATGACATGAAAGTAGACATCAAGATGAACAAAATGCAAAAAGAATGGGTGAAAACTGATTAAAAATGAGAGAGATATGAATTTTTGAAGTTTGGGATGAAAAATGACAAAAATAAATAAAAGGGTTGCCCTCCTCAGGGGTCAAACCCAGGTTCATGGCATGCAAGGCGTGTTTTGGCTAATGTTCTTACCACTGAGGTGGCTATACATACAATGTTTATGCCACCCCTAAAAACATATAGGGCGAATTTTCAAAGCAAGCTGGGCACTTTCAAGACAAAAACAAGTGAAATTTCCAAAATACGTTTTGATGCGTAACTCCTCCAATACTTGACCAAATGGGATGAAATTTTTATCAATCTTGCCTAGAATCTCATGAGTATGATGGTATAATCCATTTTTCCAAAAAATGCTCACATATTAAAATTCGAAGGAACATGCAAATGAACACCTTGATATAGGATTTTGATTTTCAAAACATGAACCAACTGTTATTAACATCAAGTGAGGGTCTGAACAGGTTACAAATGATATGTTTGATGAATTCCAAAAGTTTGTTTAAGAAAAACACAGTTAGAATGAGAAATGGCATGGTAATTGCAAGTGTAATGTTGAAAATGCATTTTCGAGGCCATAGATCAAAACATAAGGTTTTAAAAGCATTTGATGGTTTGAGCAAGCTTGAAGTGTAGTATAGAATGTGTCTCAACAGAAAATTTTGCTCAAAAGATTGTAGAACACAAAATTGGTATTTGTATTGAAATGATTATGAAGGAAGGTAGGAGTGCTATCCAATTAATAATTGCAATTCTAACAGCCATCAGTAGTTGAAATATCAGGCTGTTTTTCTTTTTCAATGCTGGCTCAAATTCCCTTACAAGTTAATCTCATAAAGTTAGTTGTAAACCAAGTGGTGAGCAAACAAACAAGGAGACCCACAGAGCTGATGATGAGAGGAAACAATATGGTATCAAGCTGACACAGTCAAGAATCAAAACTGCATATGGCCACTACAATAGTACAATAGGCTTATTTAGATGGAACTAATCTATCCTAACTAGATCTAATCAAAACAGCCCTTTCCTAAAACCAGCAGAGGCTCCAAACAAAATAAAATCAAACAAGACAGCAATGCCTCAAAGGCAATCAAACAGCAAAATGGATTACCTCAAGAGGCCATGAATCCAAGGCACTCACAAGTGGTGGCCTCACACTAAAATCTACTGATTAACTCTAGGATTGAAAACAACTCAGTTTAAGGACAGTGTAAAACAAAGTTGGCATAGGTTGCAGGTCATGTCATCAAGGTGCAAAATGCAATCCAAAGCTTATCTTAATGCTACAAACTCATTGACAACAAACCTACTCCAGGCCAAACACCCTTGGATAGAAAGGAAAAATATAAGGAAATGCGCAGGTCATCCTTGTCTTCAATCATTACTCCTAAATGGCCATTGTTGCACCCCAAAATTTGACCAACCGGTTCCCACATCTGGTTTATGTTTCGACGCATTTTACATTCGCATTCGCATACCGCATACATTGCATTTTCTCGGTCAGACTGACTTTATCGGGATTATAGCCTCCCCTGGCATTTCAGGCAGTTCAGGCCAGTTCGAATAAGTGTATTTTGAGAATTTGTGCTCGTCTCTGTGTTTTCAGCTCTCGCTGTTGTGTTTTGAGGACATTTCGGTGTCCGGTTTTTACCGTCTATTTTGCTATGGTTGCGCAATTGTTCTCTAATCGATTTAATCGGCTTCCTGGCATTTTTAGAATTTTCCCTTTTATTTTCTAGATGTTTAATGGATTTTAATAGATTTTTTAATAGATTTATTTGAGTTTTTTAGATATTAAATAGGTTTTTTAATATTTTTTAATAGAATTTAATAGTTTTAAATAGATAGTTTTCTTAGATATTAAATAGCTTTTTCTAGAATTTTTTTAAATAGATATTTCTCTTTTAATTAGTTCTAAATAGATAATTCTTTCTTTAAATAGTTTCTAGAAATTTCAATAGATTGTTAGTGAATTTTAAATATGTTTTAATAGGTTTAATAGATCTTTTTCTATTTTTAATATGGTTTAGAGTTGATAGATATTAATTATATCGTCATTAGAAGTCATTTTATTAATTAGGTTTGATTAGAAGTTGATTGGCAGATTTCATTTGAATCAGAATTTAGTGGGGTAATTAGGGTTTAATCATGGCATTAATCATCATTTTAATTGAGTTTTAATTAGGTTTAATCTTTAAATGCAGTCATTAGTCTTAAGTGAGTGGGGTTAATCAAGTTTTAATCAAAGTCATTAATCTCGATGGGCCAGATGTCCAATTCGTGGGCCCATGTCCAAAATGCCACTTGTCCTATAAAGAGACCGCCACACGTGTTCTTTCTTTTTCCGCCACCTCACCTTTCATTCTCTCAGAAGCTGACACATCATTCTCCACTATCTCTCTTCCCTCTCCACGCGTCACCCTCTCTGCTCCCTCCACCCACACGCGTCTCTCTCTGTTGCATGCACACGGCCACGTGTGATCCACTCACTCCTCCCTCGCCGCCGGCCATGCAAACCGCCGGAGACCTCGCCGGAAAAATCAATCGCCGCCGTAACTAACCATCGGCCACCCCAACGACTTGCTGGAAACTGCGTTTTTCTCCAGATCGCCGGAAAACTCATCAGAATCTGCATCTTGTTTCCAGATTACCAGTAATTCACAAGAACTTCATCCAAATCCTTCCGATCTTCATCTCAATTTGCATCAACATCATCCACCAGATTCATCATCAGCTTCGACAGAAATTCATACAACGCCAAGATCTTCGATCTTCATCATAGCGCATCTCCAGTTCGTCCAGATTCATCATATTTCTCAGATCTTCGAGCACCTTCAACAGAGATCTGCAACGGTCGTCATCAGTCTCCAGCCGTTTCTCCAGATTTTCGTTGAAGGCTTCAAGAAGTTCATCACGCGTTCACTTTTGAGTCCTCCAGAACTTCAAGATCGTCATCGTTCAGCGTCAAGTTCGCAAGATCTTCATCAGTTCCTCGCAAGAATTCCACCAATATCGAACATCTTCAACGAGGAATTCCCCTGAAACGTTGATCCTTCAAAGTTATTTCATACGCTCGTCAGCAGGAACGTGCATCTTCAGAGGATCTTCGCTCATCAACGACTCCAGAACACATGATCTTTGTAGCGTCTCCAGGTTCTTGCTTTAAACTTGTTAGTTTGGTAGCTTATTTGTTTTTAGCTGAGGAACTAGGTGTTGTTAAGATATGAACAGAGATTGACGAGAGAGCTTTTATGAGCTGGAGGTTAGGGAAAGGTAGATTGAGCCGAGAGATTGAACTGAGATAGGGTTTGAGCGAGAGAAAGAGTCTGTGACGAGAGAGAAGTTTGGGAGATGAGGGAAACGGCGCAAGGTTTAGTGAACAGTGGTGAGGAAGTTTTGAGAGGGCTAGGGTTTCGTCCGGGTAGTCTTGAGAAGGCCATGGGCGTTTGAGTGATTGTGGGCCTCAAGCCCAACGTTTTGGTCGCTGGCATCTCCCCCGTTTTCTTATCGCACCCCCTTCCCCGCGTGTGTGTGTGTTGCTGGTGGGCTTGGCCCAGTTTTGTTGTTTTTGCTAGCATGTGTTAGTTTTGGGCTGGGCCTTGTATACTTTGCTGCAACATCCCTGTAACTATCATACCCCCTGCATTTAATTTTGGTTTAATATGTTGTATTGTATTTTGATTTTAATTTTGTTTTAGGATATGGTTTAAATGTTTAGAATATTATAATAGGGTTAATAATAGGTTAATTTATTTTAGGAATTCTTTAGTTTAAGATAATTAGAGTATAGTTGGAAACATTAAAATAGATGAAGTTGTAGATATTAATTTCTTTTAGGAAATTTGTTAAGATTTGATATGTTTAGAGCATAGTTAGGAAATAATTCATAATAAATGGAAAAATAAACATTTTTGGGCCAGGTTTTTCCCCCTTGACTCCTTAGAGAGTCTAGAATGTTATAAGATTAAGAATTGCTGATTCATGCATTTTAGAATTTAATTGCATTTTTATAGTTTAATTGCTTTATTCTTGAATATGGTGTATACATGATTTTGCGAATTTTATTGTGACCAAATGGTGCATGATTTTGAGTTGATTCTTGTTGGATTAGTTAGCTTAGAGAAGCAGGTACCCTTAGAAATTTTATTATAATTTTGTGAATAAAATTTAGGTTAGTTTGAGAGGTGAATAGGAGATGTGTTAGATTTAGGGTTTTAAAACAACTAGTTGTAGTTTAGAACATAGTTTGGGGACTTAGTGTTTGATTTAGGTCTTAGGAAATATATGGGGTATTGGGTATAGGTTTAGGTTCCCTTAGAAATTTAATTAGGACTTTATAATGTGATTTAGCATTTTATTTGTATTATACAATTGGTGTGTTGTTTGTGGGTCTTCCCCTTGGATGTTTGGTTTGGTTACTTTGCTTGGGCTGTCTTAATTGGGCTTTGGGCTCGGGTTTTGCTTGATGGAGCTTCTAGAGGCATTGAGGATGCTTGGAGATAAAGCTTGGAGCTGGGGCATGGAAGATCTTTCTCTGCTAAAGATTGCTTTTGAAGGCTTAGGGATTAGGCTATGTAGGAAGAGCTTTAGAACAGACTTGTTTCTTCTTTCAAACACAGAGAGCTTCTTGTGCCTCTATTCATTCCTATGACATAAAGTCCTTTTAAAGTATTCACATCCCTCCTTTGTATGGATGAGTGACATACTTTAGATGTAGAACTTTAAGGATACCTGTCTCTTATAATGTTAAGTGCTTATGGGCTTCCTTTGGTTGTCACTAAGTTGCTTAACATTTCAACTTAATCTGTTAATTGATTCTCTCTTGGATATGGAGCTTGAAGATAGGAGCTAACTTGAGGATGAAGACTTTTTGCTGTCAATTCAACTTTGCTGACAAGAGCTGCTGTTGAAGGTTGAAGTTGTTGTCTATAGAAGATTGTTGCTGCTGCTTAGGCTGCTTTCTCTGTTTTTCTTTTGCTGTGTTGTCTGCTTGCTTGTGTTGCTTACCTTTAGGTTAGAGGTGGAGCTTGTCTCCCCTTGCCTGTTGTTTTCTTAGGTTCGAGGTTGAGCAGGACTCCATTGCCTCGCTTGTACTGTTGCATAGCATGCATTTTACTGTTTACTGTTTACTGCTTGCTTTCTTTTGCTGTTTTCCCTTAGGATCTCTGATTTCCTCTGTGCAAGAGGGAATTATGACAGACATTAGGTTTCTAAACTATGCATGATAACAGTAGGAAGATTCCCTTTCAACCATAGTCTTAGGGTGTCTTTCTCTTCTCATCTCAAAACAATTCAAAAATACAGTAATAAGGTTAATTGAAGTCGTATCTTACGAGCCTTAAGCTATCTGGGAAAAGGTTGGTGGAGGGTCTCTCTCCAGTGATTTGGATGTTTAGTGTGGTACCCTTTGGGTGACATGCGAAGCATTCACTCCTAGGTCATAGTCTCTAGTGCGACGGAGATTGCGAACATCCTAAAAAACAGTTCTCTCGTAAAAGATTCAAACAAACATTCAAACTCTGTTTTTGTCCTCTAGGACCCTTAATCTGGAAAACCCTTTCATAAGGTAATAAAAAACAGTCAGACAAGCTTGTGTCTTCCGTAGCCCGAACTACGTTTGCTCTGATCTTTCATGCTGTATGAAATTACGTAGGCATAGGATGCCGTATCCTAGCGAGCAACCTTCCCTCCTTTCTCGTAGGTAGGCGAACTACGTTGACTCTGATTTCTCGTTCCAGACGGGAATATGTAGGCATAAAGTGCGATACTTTGCCGAGTCATTTTCTTTTCCTTTTAACCCAGACCTATAGAGTAGATAAAATACAATCCGTACTAGAAAACAAGCGTGGATCCCGTCGAGTACGGCGGACGTGAGGGGTGCTAATACCTTCCCCTTGCGTAATCGACTCCCGAATCCAGGATTTGGTTGCGATGACCATTCCTTTACTTCTTCGCGTTAGGTTTACTCTGAGCGTTTCCTTTCCCTCCATTGGGATAAATAACGCACGGTGGCGACTCTTCTGTCATAGCCGGCGCAGATTTTCGCAGTAGCGACAGCTGGCGACTCCAACGGTTCCCTACGCAAGTCAGTCCTAGCGCTTGTTTTCCCGTCGTGGGTTTTGTATGGATTTACATTTCTGTCTTTACTTTCCGCATCTTATTATTGTCAGCTTTATATTTGTTATTGCTGTTGTGGGGATGGGGTGATCTATCGAGAGATAAGCCGGACCTGGGCTTGAGTGCACCTAGAATTAGTTATGGAAAGTAGTGGGCGCGTGCATGCTTTGCATGTACTAGTGTCCCGCAAAATCCACGCTCAGACGAGGTTCTTTTGGTTGACTTCTTTTTCAACCCTTTGGGTTGAGGGGGTTGTTGGTTAGTTGGATTGTCGACTCTGGGGACCGATCAATTGGAAGTTGACTAAGTGAGGCCTCTTCAGGACATGATGATGCCACACCTTCTGGGTATCGTATCATCAGTCTTGAAAGTCTGTGACGCCGAAGACCGCATAGGATGCCGTACCTTGTGTCAGTTGATAGGACACCTACCTGTGAGAGGGATTGGGGCATGCAGGAAACTTGACCTCCAGACTACCCGGTTTTCTTAATATTGGATCAGTATGTGTGGTTACTTGGGGTTCTTCATCAGGACAGTGTTATGGGTCTGTTGAGACCAGGTTGGAGCTTTGTTATAGGTCTGTTGAGACCAGGTTGGAGCATTGTTATGGGTCTGTTGAGACCAGGTTTGAGCAGTATTGCGGGTCTGTTGAGACAGATGTGGATGGATCTCTTCAGCAATATATCACTTGATCCCTGTTGCATGTTTGCATATTGCATTGTTGCATACTCATTTTGCATATCATTAACGTGTGTCTGTGCTGCAGGTGCATTTCATACCTTCTGATTCTAGTTGCCCGGATTTCTGTCTATTATTATGGATACTCTGAAGAAGACTGTGGCATACAAGTTGCCTACTCCAGATGTTTCTTCTTTGCTGGGTTTGATGTCTCTAGCTGATGATGATGTGAAGAGAGGCTTCAGGAAGAGTTATGGGAAACTGCTTAGGTTGGTTTATAAACCATCCATGTATGAGCGTAACGGATTGTACGCACTGATGCAGTTCTATGATCCCCTGCTGAGGTGTTTTACTTTCCCTGACTTCATTCTGGCTCCGACTATGGAGGAATATGCTGAGATCTTAGAGTTGACCATTCAGAACAGGGTACCCTTCGTTCATATGGGTGTTGAGCCCAAGCTGGAGGATTTGGCTGTTGCTTTGCACTTAGGCTCCTCAGAGTTGCTGTTAACCTCGTGGAATGGAGTTTCTGGTTTTTCTCTCAAGTTCTTGGTTGGGAAAGCACAAGAGTATGTCAAGAGTGGATGTTAGATTGTGTTTAATGTTATTCTTGCATTGTGTATCTATGGCATTGTACTGTTCCCGAACCTGCCTGACTTCGTTGATCTGGATGCGTTCTATATATTTGCTTCAAGCAATCTTGTGCCTACTCTGATTGGAGACTTCTATCACTCTCTGCATTATAAGAACGAGAATAGGAGGGGCAAGAACGTCTCTTGTTGTGTGCCTTTGTTGTATATGTGGTTTGAGAGTCACCTGCCCAAGAAGGGTATCTTTGCTGAGTCTGCAGATACGGTGGATTGGTCTGAGCATCTGATGGGACTTTCTTCAGAAGATGTCGTCTGGTTTGATAGAGATTTGCTGGGATCTGAGATTATCTATAGCTGTGCCGGATATCCTAACGTTCCTCTGATTGGGAGGAAAGGGTGCATTAACTACAATATGTCATTGTTGATTAGGCAATTTGGTTATGCTTTGAAAAGCCCGCCAAAAGAGGAGGAAGTACAGGAATCTCTGTACTTCACAGGTGAGCTAAGTGGAGAGTTATTGTACAGGCTTCAGCATGCTTAGAAAAACATCAACAGAAGGGGTAAGCCGTTGTTGGGTAAGAATGATTGTCAAGCCTATCCTCCGTACCAAGTCTGGATCCAAGATAGGGCAAAGCAGGCGCTAATGCCGTTTCCTGCAGTATTACCTCCTGCTTCCCCCGTGATTGAGGAGCCAACTATTGTATCTGTTGAGAGATATGAACAGGTTGTGAAGGAGAAAGAAGAACTGATGAAAGCCAACGAGAAGTTGGAAGAAGAGTTAGTGCAACTCAGGAGCGAAAGAAATGAAGCCGTATATTCCTTCAAGCAGCAAACAGAGCTGGTGAACTACCTAGGCACAGAACTGACTGAGCAAAGGAAGAAGCGTGAACGCTTGGGGATAGATTTCAAGAGCTCCCATGATATGCTGAAGGCTAAGAAGAAGGCACTTGAGGTAGCCTACCGGGAAATCTCTGCGTTCAACAAAACCTGGAATGCCACGCTGACCGGCAATAAGGAAAGAGAAGACAAACTGAAGCTGCAGATCTCTGAGCTGGAAGGTCAGTTGAAAGCTAGCCAGAAGAAGTTTGAAGAAGAGGTTAGGCGGAGATATGATGTCCAGAATGCCTTGAACAAAGTTATCAAGCGCAAGAAAGAGTTTGCGTCCCAGAAGCGGAAGCTAGAAGATTGCTTTGGAGAAGGTGTTTGGGAGGAATCCATTGGTGATCTCCAGTGTGTTATCAGGCAAAGAGACTCGCTCGTCGAAGGGTTGCTTTCTCAGCCGAATCATCCCAAGACTAAGAGATTGTTAGAGGAGTATCAGGCATATGGTCACACTTGATTACCTTATGTACTGTTGTATATGCTTTATTTGCATTGTGCTGGCCATCACTAGGATTGTTGGTTGAGGTCATGCCTTCTTATTGTACACTCAGTGATATTGTATTTCTGACTTGATGGGCTCTTCGCAGCAATATATGAGATGTTTTTCCATGAGTGGATTTCAAGCTTCTTATCACTATCACTGTCACTACACTGACACTTTGGAACTAGAATCAGGGGTTGACTTCCCTAACGCACAGACACATATTGCATCTGCATGTTCATTTTGCATTGCCAGTTACTTGTTGAATCTGTATCTTATTTCCTGCATCTCCAGGTTTTTCAGGATTGACGAACAAAGAGTCCACCACTACTCAACCCGAAACAACTGCAAGAAGATAATGGATCAAGTTCAGGTCGAGATGCAGGAAATCCGCGAGAAGTTGACTTTGTTCATGCAAGCTATGAAGAGTATGGCCAAGGGCCAGGAGAATCTTCAGATTTTGGTGTAGCCACTGCTGACGCGGGCAAACGGAAACAGCAACACTGATCACATTTCTGTTGAAACTCCTCTCCGGGAGAATGAGATATCGGCAGTTGTTACTCCACCTGTTGTGAATGTCAACGGAAACACTGGTACTGGTGCAGGTGCTGGCGCTGGTAATGGCAATACTGGAAATGGTGGTGATTGGCATGTTGCTAACAACAAAGGCAACACTGTGGATGCTGATCAAGGATTCGTTGATAATGTTGGCTTCGGAAACAATGGGCATGGCAATGTCAATCAGGACGGGAACTTCGGGTTCAACAATCAAGGCTTCGGTAATGACGGCTACGACAATAATCAAGGGTATGGCTACGGTAATGATGGATTCGGTAGTGTGAATGTGAACGGTGCTGGAGCACTTTCTTTCAACAATGGTTTTGGACCAGCTGGGGTTAATCTGGGGTTCGGTAACCGAGGACCGGGTCCTGTGTTCAATCAACACGAATTTGGCCGTAATATGGGTTACGATTGTCGCTACTGCGAAAATCGGCGCCGGCTGACAGAAGAGTCGCCACCGTGTGTTATTTATCCCATAGGAGGGAAAGGAAACGCTCGAAGTAAACCTCGCAAAAAACGGGAAAAGGTATGGTCATCGCAACCAAAACCTGGGTTCGGGAGTCGGTTACGCAAGGGGAAGGTATTAGCACCCCTCACGTCCATCGTACTCGATGGGATCCACGCTTGCTTGTGTTGTCTAAAGGATGCAAAAACAATCTATCTACGGCTGCTAAATCTAAACGGAAGGGAATTGACTCGATAGAGCGTCGCACTCTATGCCTACGTATTCTCAAGAGAGAAAGTCAGAGTCAACGTAGTTCGGGACTACGGGGAAAATTGGCTCGCCAAGACTTCGCGTCTTGTGCCTACGTACTTCCACACTGCATGGAAGATCAGAGCTTGCGTAGTTCAGGCTAACTATGGCTAGACAGGGTATTCTCACACAGCAGTGAGAAATTAAACTGGTTTTACAGGTACGGGAACCTATGGGAAAGACTACGGCTTGGTCTCAAATGCACTCGGGCAAGAGAGAAAAAAGGGTAACAATCAGTCGTCAGCGGGGAAGTATCGATCGCACAGCCGCGAGAGAACAAAAGGTCAGTTGTTAGTGTGCTTGCTAGGATCTCGCATCCTATGCCTACATATCCTCGTCTGGTACGAGGAATCAGAGCATCTGTAGTTCGGCTACTTCGGGACCACATCTCAAATCTCGTTTTATTAACATTCTGAAAAAATGGTTACAATGAGTGAATACTGAAAAATAATCTCCTAGGAAATACTATCCTATTCTATCCTGGAAAAAATCGAATGAAAAAGAGTCCCCTAACAAGTGGACTTTTAAACTATCCCTAAAATAAAACTCTATGAAGAAAATACACTCTAAAAAAATATTAAATCTACCTTAATATTTTTTACTATTTTTTCATATCTTCTTTTTGATATATTCTTTTCTCACTTTTTCAATATATTTTTTCAAACTATTCTTTTTCCTTTTCTTTTCAAATAGTTCTTTTTCTTTTTCGATATACTTTTTATCAATATTTTTCATCTTCAATATTTTTTCTTCTATTTTTTTCATTTCCTTTTTTTCAATATTTCTTTTTCATATTTTTTCTATATATTTCTTTTTCATGTTTTTTCTATATATTTCTTTTTCATGTATCTATTTTTCTTTTATTCTAAAAAACTAAGTACATAAAAAAATAAAGAAAAGAAAAGAACAGGGGAGGGGGTACACTTGCAGTTACAGGGGTATAGCAAGAAAAATAACTCTGAACTGGGCCCAGCCCAAAGCACTAGTTCAGAGAAAAAAAACTGAAAACAGGGGGGGAGTTAGTGAAACGAAGGGTATGCAGCCACAGACTGAGAACTCGTTGGGCCCAGCCCAAAGTCCCTTAAAAAAAACAGATGGAGATGTTGTCAAAAAACAAACTTTGGGCCTAGAGGCCCCAAGCCCAACCGAACCTAACCCAAAACCCTAATTCTGCACCAGAACCCTAATTCTCCCTTTCCATCCACCTTCATTGTTCATCGCCGCCCCTCTCCCAATTCTTTCTCCCTTTCTCCGATTCAACCTCCATGTTCAAACATCAATTCTCTAATACCTCTCACAACTGGCTCAATCAAACCGAGTGAACACCAACGCCGCTTCTTCCAAGTACTCGAAGATTCCTGGAGATTTGAGGGTTAATTCGTGTTCTCTGATGATCATGAGTGTAGAATCCTGGATGTTTCTTGGTTGATGGCGATAAATCTGGAAAGCATGGATGAGAGTTCCTGAAGATCTTCAACGTTCTTACGAAGATGGATTGAGATGCGAGAATCTGTGACCTGGAAATGTTTGTTGATGAACGTTCGTGGACGGATCTTGAAGGTAGCGAATCTCTGGAGCATCTGGTTCGTGAGTGCGAATGAAGAATCTATTGACCACTGGAAGAACTGGTACAGATGATGATGGTGGTTCTTGAAATCTGGAGCTGCATGTTGAAAGTTTCTGGGAAACTAGAATTGATGATGAAGATTGAAGGTCTGCTGATGAATACGATGACGATTCTGGAAATTTCTTGAAGCATTTCTGGTGATTATGAAGAATCTGGAGATCGTGTTATAGCTGGTGATGAAGAACGATAATCTTGATGATCACATGAAGATCGGAGAGGATCTTTGTTGGTGTGTTGATGTTGAACACTGATGATAACGATGATGATCGGAGAGGATGATCGGTTGAATTTCTGGAGTTAACCGGAGGGGATGCGTGTTGATGAAGGATGAGGGTGATGAAGATCGACCGGAGAAGGATGAAGTTTGTGGATCGGAGATGGAAGAACGTTGGAGGAAATCTGGGAATTTTTGGATGTTTTAGGGTTTCCGGCGAACTAGACGGTGGCCGGAGTAAGTTAGGGTCGCCGGCGATGAACTGTTAGGGTGGTTGCATGGCCGCCGGCCATGCAACCGGTGGAGGCTGGGCGGTGGACACGTGGTGAGGTGAGTGGGGTGAGTCTTTGCATGGACGCCACGTGTGGCACTGGGTGGCAGAGTGTGAGAGAAAGTGGAAAGTGAGGTGTCTGCGTGAGGGATGTAAAACGTGGCTAGCTACCTGAATTACACGTGTATGGACTTATATAACACTGGCAATTTCTGGACCTCTGAACTGGGCTTTTCACTGATGGCCCAATACGAAAAAACAAGATAAAAAACCCAAAAAACTGAAATGAATTAAACTGAAAAGAAAAACTAATTAAAATCTGATTAAATGGAAATAATATGGATTAGAAATGATAATGACATGGCTTAACACGGGCAATTAAGGGAAATGAAGATTAAATGGATTCAAAAAATAAAAACAATTAATCCTAATCTAAGGGATCATTACACTAAACTGAAGGATTAATGGATCAATGGACTCACTTAAGACTAAAAATTAAACTAATTAAAACCTAATTAATCTAAAATTCTACAAAGATCTATTAACATCTAATATTCTAAAATCCCTATTAAAATCTACTAAACTAGTTAATATCTATTATCTATTAAAAGAAAAATCTATCCATTTATTAAAATGAAAAATCTATATTCTATATTAAGAGAAAAGAAATTTATTCTATTAAAATTCTATTTAAAATCCTATAAAAAAAAACTATATTATCTATATCTAAAATTGAAAAATTATTTAATTTCTATTAAACCCTATTATATTCTAAAATTGATCTTAAAGCTATTAAAAACATTATTAATATTCTAAAATGATTAAAATCTATTAAAACCCTGACAATGGCTGAAAAATCCAGAAAAATCACAATAATTCCCGAAGGAACAAAAAATAGCACCGAACGGCAAATAACATTGCGAGAGCGCCGCAAAATAGCCGGTAAAAATAAATGGACACCGAAATATTCCTAAAAACAACAGCGCAAGCTGCAAACATCGGGAATAGCACGACTGCTCAAAAAAATACGATTCTACCTATTTAAGCTGAGAAAAAAACACCTGAGACGCGAGACGAGAGCTGTGATCCCGATAAAATCAAAACGAATGAAAAATGCATTGTATGCGATATGCAGATGCGAATGCGGTCATGCGTCGAAACATCGAGCCAGATACAGGACCCGGTTGGTCAAATTTTGGGGTGCAACAGCTTCCCCTATTCAAGCGGCTTCAACCTGAATGGGTGAAGAACGCTCAGCCTTCAAACATTCAAAGGTAGATGACGGTTGAATACAAATGAAACCCTGAAATTTGCCAACCGCGGGAATATACTACAAAACTGCTTGAGGAACAAAAATCCAGAACCGAACCCAGCTGTCACGGCAACAAACTGATCAATCATCTGGTAAAGAACTCCTGATTTTAACACCCGTTACTCGCGTGATACCACTGATAACAAACCTGAGGGTTGCAACAAAACATCTGATCTTCTCACATCGTCTACTGATAGACAGGAAGAGAAATATACTCACATCGTCTAAGGGTAGACGGAAAGACACCCAAAATCCCGAAGGAAAAAAAATTCAATACTCACATCGTCTAAGGATAGACGGAAAGACGTCCATAATCCCGAAGGAAAACTTCAATACTCACATCGTCTAAAGATAGACGGGAAGACACCCTGTTTCAAGGAAAGCTTCAATACTCACATCGTCTAAGGATAGACGGCAAGACACCCATAATCCCGAAGGAAAAAATGCAATACTCACATCGTCTAAGGATAGACGGAAAGACACCCAAAATCCAATACTCACATCGTCTAAGGATAGACGGGAAGACACCCATAATCCCGAAGGAAAAAAATTCGATACTCACATCGCCTAATGATAGACGGGAAGACACCCATAATCCCGAAGGAAAAAAAAATCAATACTCACATCGTCTAATGATAGATGGGAAGACACCCAAAATCCATACTCACATCGTCTAAGGATAGACGGAAAGACACCCAAATCCACGAAGGAAAAAAAAATTCAATACTCACATCGTCTAAGGATAGACGGGAAGACACCCATACGCACTTCAATACCATCCATCAAATTTCAGAATCCTTTCGTCTACGGGACTTGATGGAAAGAACAATATCCTTAAAGGGGCCACATCATCAGTATGGACCGACGGGAAGAAAACCACCTTCAAAGAGCCATGTCGTTAATAAGAATCGATAATCAGGAAAACCCTCTTGACACGTCATCTCATCCAATATACAGAAAGAAAACCACTATCCGAAAGATCACTTTGAAACCCTGAACATCTAATGATAGCTGGAGAAGACTCACTAGGGAAACACACCATCTGTATGATCTGACGATAAGAAACCCGCTGAAAACTCATCTGAAACTTCACATCGTCTACTGGTAGACGGAAAGAACACCACTTTCTAGAGAAACCCAATTTGAAACCCGTTGAAAAATCTCCTGAAACTTCACATCGTCTACTGGTAGACGGAAAGAACACCACTTTCTAGAGAAACCCAATTTGAAACCCGCTGAAAAATCTCCTGAAACTTCACATCGTCTACTGCTAGACGGAAAGAAACCAACTATATTCGAACTCAAGACGTCTAATGATAGACGGAGAAATCCACTTATTGGAGGAGCACATCGTCAATATGAATCAACGGGAAGAAAAGTCTGCCGATACCAGATGACTGATTAATCAAAGCATAACTGTTGTATGGTCTGAAATACGAATAATCTGCTGAACTGTCTGAACACTGCTGCTGGATGAATGCCTCTGAACTGATCACAGAGTAGTTCGCGCGCCATATGAGGCTGATAGAAAACCTGGCTTATGCTTCGTATGCATATGCATATGCTTGACTTTTTCTATGACGTAATGCTCCATTCAGGATGGAAATGCTACGCATTTTGACAATGAAATGCAAGTATGATGCAAATATGATGATGCATGCAATATGCTAATGCAGGCTCGAGCTGCTGGAGAAAGTCGGGTACAGAAAACCATTTCAGCAAAATAAATGCTGAAGACGAAGCCACTCCGCTGGGGATAACCCGAATATCACATAATCATTCCAGCAAAATAAATGCTGGAAGAGTGAAATCAACTCCGCTTGGGGAAATTGGGAACTTAACTGAGCACCTCGTTGAAGTAACACCCTGCTGGGGAGTATAACTCTGCTGGAGAATAGCAGATGTGCCGAGTATGATTGGACTTCTCTGGGGATAGCTGACTCGTGCCAATGAAAAACTGGACTTTTGCTGGAGACAATAGACGGAGTCTTCCTGTGTACTGATGAAGCTCGGATCTGGAAACTGACGCGCCAACACGGATGGGCCTTACAGTGATCACCAACATGGATTTGAGCTTTTAGGCTATCTGTGATGAGTCAGGTACAACTGACACTGGAAAACATTCTGCCTGAATACACAACTTTCTGGTTGAGGCGTCAAAGGAATAGTAACACGACGTCCCGACATTCGCCTCGCACTCGCAAAATTGGATGACTCTGCTCAAATAACTCTGAATAACTCTGCTGATACGGAGAAGAACAAACCCTTCGCTTCTGATATGCCCCGGCCTGCGGGACCTCTGTGGGGATAGTCCTCGAGAGGAAGTCTGAAAATTTGTATCTTGACGGTCTGATATGAAATGCCCCAGCATTCTGAACTTCGGAGAGATACTTTGCCTTAAATGCTTCTCGAATAAAGAACTTCTGCGCTCATAAGACGGCCTGCCCCTGACTGCAATGACCTTGCCCCTGATTAGCTGATTCCAGGTAGTGCCCCTGACTACAAGATATTCACCGAATCTCAACCTGCTTGCCCCAGGATAACTGGCTTCGAAAGGCTGACCTGACTGGGGATCACGATAATAGCTTGCCCCTGCTCTCGGAACATTCGGGCGCTCTGCATTCTATCCTGACCATACTTTCCATTGTAGAAAACTCTCCTGCTGTCAAGCGCTTACTCGCAAGTAAAACAAGTTGCTCTGTGTGAAAGATGTATTAATGCAACACATATGATAGTTTTGACATCCAATTTGTTCACTGGGAAAAGGGAAAAACAGTTTATAGCATATAATGCACAAAACATTTATCAACATCAGTACCAACATGGTAAGAGGAACCCTTTCAGGAGTCAGAATCGACGCGACCTTTACCGAAGTATGCTTTCGAAACAACCTGCTTCAATTAGGACTTTTGAAGGTTATAACGTGGTCAGGTTCGCGGTTTTGAAGGAAAGGATAAAGGCTCAAAGTTTATTTTAACCCACCCGTTCTCCTTGATGTTCTCCCATCCTACGTTCAGCTAATTCGACCTTAGCGCTCACCTCTCAGAGGCTGAAAGATAGGAGTGATAGTTCGAGAAACTATGAGTTTTTGGAGTGACAGCCACTCACTCTTCGTCTTTGACACTTAGGGTCACACGACTCGTGTTTCATTTGGGGATTTTTCTTTTTGTCCTCCTTTCATCTTTTTTCTTATCCCTAACTTTTGCCTGGACTGACTCTTTTTGAGTTCTTTTGGTTTTTTAAGTCCAGCAGGATGCCCTCATTTTTGCCTAAGTCATTTGTTTTGAAGTTTTGACTTAGCGGGCTTTTGATTCTTTTTGCTCTCTTTTTCCGAACAAGTCGTGTGACACTGGTTGCCTGACTCTTTGGGGAATAAAGTGACTGTCTCACTCTTGATTTAACCGTTGTGGTTTTTTAGGCACGACCTCTAGAGGTGTGATTGATCCTCGAACGGGCACTCCTTTTTGTAATGTGGGCGTTCGGTCAAATTAGCTAACACCTACCCTGCCCCAGGTTAAGATTGAGGGTTTTTCGTTCACAGAAAGAAACTCCTACTACAAGGCTCAAAGGGGTTGACAAGGGATTATCTTCCTTATATCTCCGGTGTTTAGGGATTTGAAACAATGCCTGTACATCATCAGCAGGTTTTATCTCAAAAGCATACAATATCGGAAGTTGCCTGTCGTTCATTTTCGTCATCCTCCCCAGATTCTTCTTAACCAAGCATTGGACATTTGCAAAAAACGATTAGTGAACACGAATGGATTTTATCAAAACATGCATATTTATTTCATTATCATCAATTGAATGAAAACAACAAGTTTTATAAACAAGCTTGCAATTTAAACAGGAAAGAAACTACAAATGTAAAGAAATGACAAGATAAAACAAAGAAAAATGCCAGCTTCCTAGAGCCGGGCTTTTACATCTGTCCTACTGCTGAACCAGCTATCTTCACAATCAGTTATTAGAGGCAACCCGAAGCTGTCCTGGTCTGCTTTCAACGACTCAACCAAACTATAGAGCCCCTCCTCCTTGTTCAGATGATTTTGGGCCCTTCCTGCCCGAAGTTGATCGCTGCACTGTCAAGTAGGTCCTGCACTTTGTGCTTGAAGGCCAGACAATCTTCAATGTTGTGCCCCTGTGCTCCTGAATGGAAATCACAGCGCTCCTTGATATCATAACCTGCTGGAGGCGTACCCGTCAGCGGGGCTAACTTCCTTTTCTCAACCAACTGCAATCGTAGCAACACCTGAAGAAGTTCTGCGTACGGCATCGAAGGCGCACTAAATACCCTCAACGGCCTCTGAGTTTGAGCTTTTCGCTGATTGGGATGCTGCTGCCTTTTCCACTGTTGAGATCGTTGCTGTTGCTGCTGGTATCGGGTTGCCTGTTGAACAACCTTCGTAGCAAATACAACATCGGTTTCTTGACTTTCACCGCATTGATTAAGGCACTCCTTATGCTTAGCCATTTTCTTTCTCAGATCTGCCCCAGGAATAGGCAACAGTTGCGGGCATGGAGATTCTGACACCATGGAATCTAGGATACGTTTCTGACCCACTGCAGCTTTAGAAACATCCATCATCTTAGCATCGGCTGGGATAGGAGCAATACGTACAGCTACGCCGCTCGGCGTGAATTCAATATCGTGCGAGTCAATCAGGTCTTGAACATTGTGCTTAAAAGCATGACAACCCTCGATGTCGTGTCCGAGTGCCCCAGAATGAAATTCACATTGCTTACTGGCATCGTACCCATGAGGAAGCGCTCCTGTGGGTGAACCCAACGTTCTCTTCTCAACCAGATTAAACCTCAATAAAGTCTGCAAGAGCTCAGCATACGTGGTAGGTGGCGCCTCAAATACCCTCTTTGGCTTTCCCTCCTGAATCCTCCGTTGAGCCGGGTGCATCTTTTGTTGCTGCTCAGGTTCCACAAGCACAGGTGGCACGAGCTTCTTCACCGCGGCTTCAAATAGCTGATCATCCTCCTTCCTAAGCACATTCTTGACGACTTCCATGATCAAGCTCATTTGGGTCTTCAGCTGACTATTTTCCTCTTTGAGGATCTTCTGCTCTAGACGCATCTCTTGCATGTCTCTCATCATCTGCCCCAGCTGGCTTCAGACCTCAAGCAGTTCAACCTGATTCTGTTCCATATCTCTGAAGGAATTCCTGCAACAAACTGGACGATGAGGAAATCATACCCACGGTTCTGATGTACCTGTTAAACGATAATGCAACGCAGAAAGCAAACACATATTCATGACAAGACAAAGAGAAACTCAAGCTATAAGCACACAAACGAACATCTCCCATACATGTATAACCAACAAAAGCAGCACACAAGCACAAATGAGTACGAATACAATGACCCCAGCCAACAATCCTGGTGGTGGTCAGCCAACAATAGTGCACAAAAGCTAAACGGGTCAGCAGAGAAAACAGATGCGACACCCGGCACAGAAACCTCTAGAAACTTCTCCCATATTCAACTGAACTCTCCGTTTGACATTCTTCAGAACACACACTTCCCGTGGAGTCATCCATGATATTAACTGACGAACCCGCACAACTGGATGACGGAGAATCGTTAATCTGAACAAAACCCTGGGGCGCGATGAAAATCCGGTTAGAGTCTAACAGATCCTGAATTTGGCTTCTAAGCACCTTACAATCATTTGTTGAATGCCCCTGTTCCCCAACATGGTACTCACAGCGGGCGCTGGCATCAAAACCTGGAGGATACGGTGGAATCGTCGGCTTAGTCTCTTTTGGCACTATCAATCCATTTCTGACCAGATCTGGCAACAACTGACTGTACGACACCGGTAGCTGAGTAAACTGCCTTTCAGGTTTCCTTGGTCTTCGTTGGGCGCGCTGACGCGATCGACGACAGGATGACCGTTGACTTGAAGTGTCTGAAAACCGATCCTGAGATGCTAGAGATTCTGAAACGACGCCATTTCCTTCTTCCCACTCTTCTTGAGAACTGACAACTGACTCATTCTTGTCAACTGGGACGTAAGGAGCATCTCGAAGCTTTCCACTCTTGAGTCCTCTCTCAACAAGCTCTCCCATTCTCATCAGGCCCACAAAGTTGGTACAACTGAACAATTTGTCATAATAGTGGCCTTTCAGAGTACCCAAGAAGATGTCAACCATTTCTCTTTCCTGAAGCGGTGGTTGAACACCAGCAGCCAATTCTTTCCATCTTTGCACATACCCTCTGAATGATTCATTCTCCGCCCGAGATAATTCTTGCAAATGTACGAGACTAGGAGCCAAATCCAGGTTGTAATCGTACTGCTTCATGAAAGCTCTGGCTAAATCCACCCATGATTGAATCTGATTACTCTCTAATTGCACATACCACCTCAAGGATGCCCCAGTCAGACTATACTGAAAGCAATGGATCATCAACTTGTCATTTCGCACAAACAAAGTCATTCTTCGACAGAACATCATCAAATGCATCTTCGGACAGCTATCTCCCGCGTACTTTTCAAATTCCGGTACTTTGAACTGATAAGGCAACACCAGGTCAGGGACCAAACACATGTCTGCAGCATTCAGGTTAACAGCGTCTTTGACCTCCAAAGCTTTAACTCTTTCTTCCAATGCTCGGAACCTTCTATCACCTTCAATAGCTCTTGAGTCTACAGTCCTGGCTACTGGGATATATCTGCGTGGATTCCTCTCAGGGAAAACAACACCTTGAATGTTAACAGGAGGAGGACGTTCATTTCGGGCAACAAACTGCTCATGTCGATCTCGGTTCTCAACAGTAGGCTGTACAACTTGGTTTGCAGTCACGTTGTTCGCTTGCGGGAAGCCTTCCATAGAATCATACCGAGGGTGGTACGTCATAGCAAACCCTGTCAAGGTGTTAGGAGACTGGAAATTGCCTTCAGACATAGCTATCAATTACCTGTAACTGACTACCTTGCTTGATCCTGAAATCTGCTCAAGTCTGCTCCAACCCCTTGGTCGTCTTCTGACAATCAACAGTTGCCCGATCCAAACTCCGAGTACTCACCTTCAGGAAACAAAGGCTGGATCAGAACTCTGACTAGCTGGAGAAATGCTATGCAATATGATGCGAAGATGCCTATGCAAATGCAATGCAATGCAACAAACACGGGATCACAGCCCCCACACAAATCTAAATACTGCTGCACTGCTGACGGAGTACGCTTTCTCTGAAGAGAAGACCAAAATAATGGGTAGGTTGGAAGTCAAGTTTCCTGCAAAAAAACCCCCCACTCACAGGTATGGACCTATATCTGACAAGGTACGGCATCCTATGCGGTCGTCAGCGTCACAGACTTTCAAAACTGACGATACGATTCCCAGAAGGAGTGGCGTCATCAAGTCTTGAAGAGGCCTCACTTAGCTAACTTCCAAATGATCGGTTCCCAGAGTCGACAATCCAACTAACCAGCAACCCGAGCCACCCAAAGGGTGGGACAAGAGGCCAACCAGAAGAACCTCGTCTGAGTGTAGATTTCGCGGGACACTAGGACATGCAAAGCATGTGCGCGCCCACTAATTTCTACTCTAAGTCTAAGGTGCACTCAAGCCCAGGTCCGGCTTATCTCTCAATCATAGAACACCCGTCACACCCCAACAGCAACAAATAATACCAATAAAAAAACCCCAATAGACAAGCAAACAAGCGCTAGGATTGACTCTCTCTTAGGGGACGTTGGATCCCACATGCATAAGGACTATCGCAGTCCTTAGGAGCCAGGGGACGGTTCGTCCCCAGCAGAGTCGCCAGCTGTCGCTACTGCGAAAATCGGCGCCGGCTGATAGAAGAGTCGCCACCGTGCGTTATTTATCCCACAGGAGGGAAAGGAAACGCTCGAAGTAAACCTCGCAAAAAACGGGAAAAGGTATGGTCATCGCAACCAAAACCTGGGTTCGGGAGTCGGTTACGCAAGGGGAAGGTATTAGCACCCCTCACGTCCATCGTACTCGATGGGATCCACGCTTGCTTGGGTTGTCTAAAGGATGCAAAAACAATCTATCTACGGCTGCTAAATCTAAACGGAAGGGAATTGACTCGATAGAGCGTCGCACTCTATGCCTACGTATTCTCAAGAGAGAAAGTCAGAGTCAACGTAGTTCGGGACTACGGGGAAAATTGGCTCGCCAAGACTTCGCGTCTTGTGCCTACGTACTTCCACACTGCATGGAAGATCAGAGCTTGCGTAGTTCAGGCTAACTACGGCTAGACAGGGTATTCTCACACAGCAGTGAGAAATTAAACTGGTTTTACAGGTACGGGAACCTATGGGAAAGACTACGACTTGGTCTCAAATGCACTCGGGCAAGAGAGAAAAAGGGTAACAATCAGTCGTCAGCGGGAAAGTCTCGATCGCACAGCCGCGAGAGAACAAAAGGCCAGTTTTTAGTGTGCTCGCTAGGATCTCGCATCCTATTCCTACATATCCTCGTCTGGTACGAGGAATCAGAGCAGCTGTAGTTCGGCTACTTCGGGACCACAGCTCAAATCTCGTTTTATTAACATTATGAAAAAATGGTTACAATGAGTGAATACTGAAAAATAATCTCCTAGGAAATACTATCCTATTCTATCCTGGAAAAAATCGAATGAAAAAGAGTCCCCTAACAAGTGGACTTTTAAACTATCCCTAAAATAAAACTCTATGAAGAAAATACACTCTAAAAAAATATTAAATCTACCTTAATATTTTTTACTATTTTTTCATATCTTCTTTTTGATATATTCTTTTCTCACTTTTTCAATATATTTTTTCAAACTATTCTCTTTCCTTTTCTTTTCAAATAGTTCTTTTTCTTTTTCGATATACTTTTTATCAATATTTTTCATCTTCAATATTTTTTCTTCTATTTTTTTCATTTCCTTTTTTTCAATATTTCTTTTTCATATTTTTTCTATATATTTCTTTTTCATGTTTTTTCTATATATTTCTTTTTCATGTATCTATTTTTCTTTTATTCTAAAAAACTAAGTACATAAAAAAATAAAGAAAAGAAAACAAAAGGGGAGGGGGTACACTTGCAGTTACAGGGGTATAGCAAGAAAAATAACTCTGAACTGGGCCCAGCCCAAAGCACTAGTTCAGAGGAAATAAACTGAAAACAGGGGGGGGGGAGTTAGTGAAACGAAGGGTATGCAGCCACAGACTGAGAACTCGTTGGGCCCAGCCCAAAGTCCCTTCAAAAAAAAAACAGATGGAGATGTTGTCAAAAAACAAACTCTGGGCCTAGAGGCCCCAAGCCCAACCGAACCTAACCCAAAACCCTAATTCTGCACCAGAACCCTAATTCTCCCTTTCCATCCACCTTCACTGTTCATCGCCGCCCCTCTCCCAATTCTTTCTCCCTTTCTCCGATTCAACCTCCATGTTCAAACATCAAATCTCTAATACCTCTCACAACTGGCTCAATCAAACCGAGTGAACACCAACGCCGCTTCTTCCAAGTACTCGAAGATTCCTGGAGATTTGAGGGTTAATTCGTGTTCTCTGATGATCATGAGTGTAGAATCCTGGATGTTTCTTGGTTGATGGCGATAAATCTGGAAAGCGTGGATGAGAGTTCCTGAAGATCTTCAACGTTCTTACGAAGATGGATTGAGATGCGAGAATCTGTGACCTGGAAACGTTTGTTGATGAACGTTCGTGGACGGATCTTGAAGGTAGCGAATCTCTGGAGCATCTGGTTCGTGAGTGCGAATGAAGAATCTATTGACCACTGGAATAACTGGTACAGATGATGATGGTGGTTCTTGAAATCCGGAGCTGCATGTTGAAAGTTTTTGGGAAACTAGAATTGATGATGAAGATTGAAGGTCTGCTGATGAATACGATGACGATTCTGGAAATTTCTTGAAGAATTTCTAGTGATTATGAAGAATCTGGAGATCGTGTTATAGCTGGTGATGAAGAACGATAATCTTGATGATCACATGAAGATCGGAGAGGATCTTTGTTGGTGTGTTGATGTTGAACACTGATGATAACGATGATGATCGGAGAGGATGATCGGTTGAATTTCTGGAGTTAACCGGAGGGGATGCGTGTTGATGAAGGATGAGGGTGATGAAGATCGACCGGAGAAGGATGAAGTTTGTGGATCGGAGATGGAAGAACGTTGGAGGAAATCTGGGAATTTTTGGATGTTTTAGGGTTTCCGGCGAACTAGACGGTGGCCGGAGTAAGTTAGGGTCGCCGGCGATGAACTGTTAGGGTGGTTGCATGGCCGTCGGCCATGCAACCGGTGGAGGCTGGGCGGTGGACACGTGGTGAGGTGAGTGGGGTGAGTCTTTGCATGGACGCCACGTGTGGCACTGGGTGGCAGAGTGTGAGAGAAAGTGGAAAGTGAGGTGTCTGCGTGAGGGATGTAAAACGTGGCTAGCTACCTGAATTACACGTGTATGGACTTATATAACACTGGCAATTTCTGGACCTCTGAACTGGGCTTTTCACTGATGGCCCAATACGAAAAAACAAGATAAAAAACCCAAAAAACTGAAATGAATTAAACTGAAAAGAAAAACTAATTAAAATCTGATTAAATGGAAATAATATGGATTAGAAATGATAATGACATGGCTTAACACGGGCAATTAAGGGAAATGAAGATTAAATGGATTAAAAAAATAAAAACAATTAATCCTAATCTAAGGGATCATTACACTAAACTGAAGGATTAATGGATCAATGGACTCACTTAAGACTAAAAATTAAACTAATTAAAACCTAATTAATCTAAAATTCTACAAAGATCTATTAACATCTAATATTCTAAAATCCCTAATTAAAATCTACTAAACTAGTTAATATCTATTATCTATTAAAAGAAAAATCTATCCATTTATTAAAATGAAAAATCTATATTCTATATTAAGAGAAAATAAATTTATTCTATTAAAATTCTATTTTAAATCCTATAAAAAAAACTATATTATCTATATCTAAAATTGAAAAATTATTTAATTTCTATTAAACCCTATTATATTCTAAAATTGATCTTAAAGCTATTAAAAACATTATTAATATT
Organism: Lathyrus sativus; assembly: GCA_963859935.3. NCBI lineage: Eukaryota > Viridiplantae > Streptophyta > Magnoliopsida > Fabales > Fabaceae > Lathyrus > Lathyrus sativus. The sequence goes on along the minus strand of OZ012738.1, from coordinate 63,559,134 downwards.
CTAAAATGATTAAAATCTATTAAAACCCTGACAATGGCTGAAAAATCCAGAAAAATCACAATAATTCCCGAAGGAACAAAAAATAGCACCGAACGGCAAATAACACTGCGAGAGCGCCGCAAAATAGCCGGTAAAAATAAACGGACACCGAAATATTCCTAAAAACAACAGCGCAAGCTGCAAACACCGGGAATAACACGACTGCTAAAAAAAATACGATTCTACCTATCTAAGCTGAGAAAAAAACACCTGAGACGCGAGACGAGAGTTGTGATCCCGATAAAATCAAAACGAATGAAAAATGCACTGTATGCGATATGCAGATGCGAATGCGGTCATGCGTCGAAACATCGAGCCAGATACAGGACCCGGTTGGTCAAATTTTGGGGTGCAACAACGATGGGTATGGAAATGACTGGAATGTGGATCAACAGGAGGACGCTTTTTCAGGAAGAGGTATGGGACCTGAAGGCCCTATTGACCCTGTTCAGAGGATGAGAATGCTAGAAGAGCAGATGAAAGGTGTGGTTGATCAGAACTCCGCTGGGTTAGATATGACTACTATGGGGTTGGTACAAGGGCTGAGGGTGCCGTTGAAGTTCAAGGCTCCGACCTTCGACAAATACAAAGGGGATACCTGCCCAAAGTTCCATGTACGTTCTTATTATAGAAGGATGTCTGCGTATTCCAATGATGAAAAGATGCTCATGCATTTCTTTCAAGATAGCTTATCGGGACCATCGTTGGAGTGGTACATGGGGCTGGAGCCCACCCAGATTAGGAGTTGGAAGCAGTTGGATGATGCTTTCGTTATGCATTACAAATATAACAGCGATTTGGCGCCAAATAAGGTTCAGTTGCAGAGCCTGTCGCAGAAAAATGGTGAAAGTTTCAAAGAGTCCGCGCAGCGATGGCGCGATATGGCAGCTCGGGTGCATCCTCCTTTGGTTGAAAGGGAGATGAATGACATGTTTGTGGGGACGTTTACTGGAATGTACTATGACAAGTTACTCAATGTTTCGATGGGCAGTTTCTCCGATATGATCCTTATGGGAGAAAGGATCGAAAACGGAATTAAAATTGGAAAGATTCAGGCAGGCGAATCTACTTGAGCCAGGGGTGCGAGAAAAGCTTTCGGCGGAAGACGACAGGGTGATACCAGTGCTGTATTTGGTGGCAGAGGCTGGGGCAGAGGTAGAAATCAGTACATTCAACCTCAACAGATAGCCAGTGTTACTATTCCAATTCCTCAACAACACCAACAGCAACAACAACCGTAGCAGCAGCAAAGGCAGAATCAGGGTCAGGGGAGGTTTCAGAATGTAAAACCGAGGAGGGTATTCGACAAGCCTCCGTCAACATATGCAGAGCTTCTTTAGACATTGCTGGGGTTGAATTTGGTCGAGAAAAGAACACTGGAACCACCTACAGGACCGGTACTTCCTAGAGGGTACGACACCAGTAAGCACTGCGAATTCCATTCCGGGGCGCCCAGACATGATGTAGAATCTTGTCATGCCTTCAAGCATAAAGTTCAGGACATGTTGGGCTGTAAAGCCATCAACTTTGGCCAAGTGGGGCCCAACATTGTACAACAGCCCATGCCTAATCATGGGGCAAATGCTATCTTAACAGATGAAAATTTGAACTTGGTGTTGGATGTTAATGAGTTGAAGACACCATTGAGTGAAGTGAAAAGTAGGTTGCTCACAGGAGGAGTATTTCCAGGTTGTGATGAATACTGTTTAGAGTGCTGGACCCAACCAGAGGGTTGTAATGATTTGAAGCGGGGCATTCAGGCCATGATCGACGAAGGGACCTTGCAATTTGATCGAACTGCGGTTGAGAAGCCTGTGGAGGCATTATGTGAAGAGCAGAATGATATTGCAACGGTGACGATCCCGAGGAAGACTATAACGACAGTGGCGCCCGCCCAGCGGCCAACCATTATGATTACCAAAGCAGGGCCTGTTCCCTTTGAAAGTACGAAAGTTGTCCCGTGGACGTACGGTCTAGAAGCATATTGCAATGGTGAAAAGATTGTGATGAATAGCCAGCCAGCAGGAGCTGTTGATAATGTTGTTGGTACGAGGGGCATGACTCGTAGCAGAAGGATCTTTACCTCACCTGAAATAGAAGCAGAGAGGTTGGATAAAGGCAAAGCTAAAGTAAATGAAAGCGGGCCTGCTCAGTCAAAAGAAAAGGATACGTCACTCAAGGACGTAGAGGATTTCATGAGACTAATCCGCAAGAGTGACTACAAAATTGTTGAGCACCTACAGCAGACGCCGTCGAAGATCTCTATCTTGTCGCTGCTGTTATGTTTCGAGGCGCACCGGAACGCCTTGTTAAAGATTCTAGATACATCGTTCGTACCCCAAGAAGTTTTTGTAAATCAGTTAGAGGGGGTAATGGCACATGTCAATGCTGGACATAGTCTGGGTTTCACAGATTTTGATCTAACACCCAAGGGTCGGGAGCACAACATGGCCTTGCATATATCGGTGGAATGCCGGGGAACCGTAATGTCGCATGTATTGGTGGATACTGGATCGTCGTTGAACGTATTGCCAAAGAAAGCCATGATGAAGTTGGACATATGGGGAGTTATTTGCACGCCCAGCGATTTGGTTGTGAGGGCGTTTGACGGGACGAAAAGGTCGGTGTTTGGGTCAATAACATTACCGATGCAGGTGGGGCCAGAGATTTTTGATACCGAATTCTACATCATGGATATCCATCCAGCTTATAGCTGTCTTCTCGGGCGCCCATGGATCCACGCTGCAGGGGCCGTAACGTCCACATTGCATCATAAGTTGACATACATGGTGGGTGATAGTGTCGTTACCGTTTGCGGGGAGGAGGATATTTTGGTCAGTCACCTGTCATCATTCAGATATGTGGAAGTCGACGGAGAAATACACAAGACACCTTGTCAAGCCTTCGAGGGGTTGCGGATTAAAGACAAAGCTCAGGGTTCTAGAAAAATATCAGATGTGGCAGGGTCATCCTACAAAGAGGCTTAGACTTTAGTGCAGACTGGTGAGACTAAAGGCTGGGGGCAGGTGCTGGAGGTTCCCGTGAAGAATGATAAGTTTGGGCTAGGGTATCGACCGACATCGTCAGCGTCATCTTCAGGAGCGCCCAGGTTCAAGGGACCAATCACGATTACGCAGAGCGGGGTGTGCTTTGAGACTATTAACGCTATTTCCGATGCCGAGGACGGGGATAGCAACTGCGATATGGACGCGTGGATCAAGCCAAGCGTGCCAGGACAAAGTCTCTGCAACTGGTCCATCCGGGAAACTGTCCCAGTGACTTTCAAACAATAATGATTTGTTTTATCAATTGTTGAATAATCCCATGTCCTACCCGGGGCATAGTGATGATACATTAGGGCTACTTGATTATGTGTATTGCACTGTTTTAATCATGAAATAAAGGCGTTTTTCATATTCAAATATTGTGATCCCTTTTTTTCTTGTTTTTACTTTAACAATAAATGGCAACGTGGTTATTTGCTTTGTTGGCGTGTTGAAGCGTTTAACCATTTCCTTTGCAGGACTAATGTTTCAGATGACATCTCATACGAACCGCCTATGACTCGTTTCGACTTCGAGCACCCGGTATTCCAAGCAGAGGAAGAGATGGTTGAGGATAGCGACCTGCCAGAGGAGCTGACTCGTTTGTTGAAACAGGAAGAGGGAATCATTCTGCCTCATCAGGAGGAAATTGAGATTATCAACTTGGGGTCGGAAGAAGTTGTGAGAAATATCCGTATAGGGGCTGCGCTGCAGAGCGACGTCAAGCAAAAGCTGATCGAGATACTGCGAGAGTATGGTGATATATTTGCTTGGTCGTACGAGGATATGCCCGGGTTAGATACGGACATGGTTGTGCACCGTCTGCCGTTGCGAGAGGAATACCTTCCTGTTAAACAGAAACTCAGGAGAACCAGACCGGACATGGCTGTAAAAATCAAAGAGGAAGTTCAAAAACAGTGGGATGCTGGTTTCTTAGTTGTTACAACTTATCCGTCATGGGTCGCTAATATAGTACTAGTGCCGAAGAAAGACGATAAAGTGCGAATGTGTGTAGACTACCGTGATTTGAATAGGGCGAGCCCGAAGGATGATTTTCCACTTCCTCACATTGATGTGTTGGTTGATAATACTGCTCAGTTCTCCGTATTCTCCTTCATGGATGGCTTCTCGGGCTATAATCAGATCAAAATGGCGCCAGAAGACATGGAGAAAACAACCTTCATTCCTTCCTGGGGAACATTTTGCTACAAATTGATGCCCTTCGGATTGAAGAACGCTGGGGCAACATATCAACGCGCTATGACGACTCTCTTTCATGACATGATGCATAAAGAGATCGAGGTTTATGTTGATGATATGATTGCCAAATCCCAGACGAAGGAGGAGCATTTGGTTAATCTGCTGAAACTGTTCAAAAGGCTTAGGAAGTTCAGGTTGAGACTGAACCCTAACAAGTGCACCTTCGGGGTGAGATCGGGTAAACTGCTGGGGTTTATCGTGAGCGAAAAGGGAATAGAGGTTGATCCTGCGAAAATAAAAGCAATACAAGAAATGCCGACGCCTAAAACAGAAAAAGAAGTGCGTGGGTTTTTAGGGAGGTTGAACTATATTGCCCGGTTCATATGCCACCTAACTGCGACATGCGAGCCGTTATTCAAGTTGTTGAAAAAGGATCAGGTGTTGACCTGGAATGAAAATTGTCAAAATGCGTTCGACAAGATAAAAGAATACTTGCAGGAACCTCCTGTTTTGATACCCCCAGTGGCCGGGAGAACTTTGATCATGTATTTGACGGTTCTTGAGGAAAGTATGGGTTGTGTTCTCGGTCAACACGACGAGACAGGGCGTAAAGAGCATGCGATCTACTATTTGAGCAAGAAGTTTACCGACTGCGAGTCCAGATACTCAATGCTCGAGAAAACGTGTTGTGCGCTAGCCTTGACCGCCAAACGTTTGAGGCAATACATGCTGAATCATACAACCATGCTAATTTCAAAGATGGATCCAATCAAATATGTGTTTGAGAAGCAAGCACTCTCCGGAAGAATTTCCCGATGGCAGATGGTGTTAACCGAATACGATATACAATATGTCTCGCAAAAGGCTATTAAAGGTAGCGTTCTATCTGAGTACCTTGCGGAGCAGCCTGTTGAGGAGTACCAATCGATGAGGTTTGATTTTCCTGACGAGGATATCATGTACCTGAAAATGAAAGATTGTGAAGAACCGTTGCCGGACGAAGGACCAGAGTTGGGTTCCAAGTGGCAGTTGATATTTGACGGAGCTGTAAATTCCTATGGTAGCGGAATAGGTGCAATTATTACTACTCCTCAGGGGCCGCACATTCCCTTTACTGCCCGATGACTTTTCCTGTTACCAATAATGAGGCTGAATACGAGGCTTGCATCATGGGTCTGGAAGAAGCCATTGATTTGCGAATCAAACATTTGGATGTATACGGAGACTCAGCTCTAGTGGTGAATCAGATTAAAGGGGAATGGGAGACACGTCAGCCCAATTTGATACCATATATGAATTATGCAAGGAGATTGTTGCCTTTCTTTGACAAGGTGGAGTTGCATCATGTGCCGCGAGCAGAAAATCAAATGGCTGACGCCCTTGCGACATTGTCTTCAATGTATAAAGTTAACTTCTGGAACGAGGCTCCCCGGATTGTTATCTCTCGGCTTGATAGGCCTGCATTTATATTTGCCATTGACGAGGCTCCTGATGGTAAACCCTGGTATTTTGACATCCAGAACTTCTTGAAGAACAAGGAATATCCGGCTGGGGCATCCAGTCGAGATCAGAAGACTCTCAGGAGATTGGCTGGCAATTTCTATCTGAATCCGGACGGTGTCCTGTACAAAAGAAACCACGACTTGGTGTTGCTACGTTGTGTAGATGAGAAAGAGGCGAAGTTGCTCATGGAAGAGATACATGAGGGTACATTTGGTACACATGCTGGTGGGCATGCTATGATGAGAAAACTGCTGCGGGCAGGTTATTATTGGCTAACTATGGAAACAACCTGTTTCAAGTTTGCAAAGAGGTGTCATAAATGCCAGATTTATGCGGATAAGATCCATGTGCCTCCGAGTCCTCTGAATGTGATGTCATCACCGTGGCCTTTCTCGATGTGGGGAATTGACATGATTGGCAAGATCGAGCCTACGGCATCCAACGGACACCATTTCATTTTGGTGGCGATCGACTACTTCACCAAATGGGTGGAGGCAGCATCATATGCCAATGTCACCAAACAAGTGGTCGCCAGATTTATCATACGAGATATTATCTGCAGATATGGAATCCCTGAGCTGATTATCACCGACAACGGTTCAAATTTGAATAACAAAATGATGAAAGAGCTGTGCCAGAATTTTAAGATTGAACATCACAACTCTTCTCCTTACCAGCCCAAGATGAATGGCGTTGTTGAAGCGGCCAATAAGAACATAAAGAAGATTGTCCAGAAGATGGTTGTGACGTATAAGGACTGGCATGAGATGCTACCTTTTGCTTTGCACGGTTATCGTACGACGGTACGCACATCAACCAGGGCAACCCCTTTCTCATTGGTATACGGGATGGAGGCAGTGTTACCGTTAGAAGTTGAGATTCCTTCCCTGAGGGTTTTACGTGATGTCCAACTTGACGAGGCGGTATGGGTTAAAGATAGACTGAATCAGCTCAGTTTAATGGATGAGAAGATACTGGATTCTTTAGCATACGGTCGGGTATATCAGAGTCGGATGAAGAAAGCTTACGACAAGAAGGTGCACCCTCGAAGCTTTCAGACGGGTGATCTTGTTTTGAAAAAGATTCTCCCACCACAAACAGATCACAGGGGCAAGTAGACTCCTAATTACGAAGGTCCCTACGTTGTCAGAAAAGTCTTCTCTGAAGGAGCCTTGCTACTATCCACCATGGATGGTGAAGACTTTACGTCTCCTGTGAATTCGGACACAGTTAAAAAATACTTTGCTTGAAAGTGACCCGCTGGACAGTAAAAAGAGATTCCAGGCAAAAATGGGGCATCCCGGCGAACCATAAAAAATGAATAAAAGGTTCAGGCAAAAATTAGGGATAAAATTGAAAAAAATGTACACCCGTGGAGTCGAAAACCTGAAAAGGGCGATTTCGGCAAAAAAGGGTATCCCGGTGAATTGAAAACCCGCAAAGGGCAATTCACGCAAAATTTAGGGATTGGAAAAGCAAATGACTGCGGTCCGAATTTGGTACAACATTGCTTAGTGGTTTGGGAGATACCTGGGGGGCCGTCTATCCAAAAACAATCTCTTCCGAAGATCGCGTACCAGGAAAGCACAGAGTCAGGCGAGCCGTAGGAGGATCAGCTCATGGTGTTTGTCTGTACCACGTCGCCGACATGTATACAAATATTGTTTTGTATTTTTATTTATGCTGCTTATGCATATATGTATGTGTGTTTGTGCGTAACTTCCTCTTTTAGGAGTTGCATCCAGTGTACAAAACTTTTCCTATTCAGAGGCCCGTTATCAATAAAACATGTTATTCAGTACTTGATGTTTGTTCTTTACTGTTTTGTTTGTGAAAAACGCTGATGTTTTTGATAAACTTGCACTTGCATAATCTTGCTGGCCCTTGACAATAATTGCTAAAACTTCGAATTGGCTGAAGTCATGTCACAGATGCTAACCCGGATAGATTCTGTTGTATAGGCCTGTTTTGCCTTGTTTGTGTTTTGCAGGGTTCTTACCTTTGGAGCAAACGGTCAGGAATTGTATTCCCCAGCCAAGGTCGCTTGACGTAAGACCGGACTCCAGTTGATGTCATTCCTCAGCTAGTCGCAGCTTACCCCCAGAGAGCTGGAATGACGTTATCCCTTACCGAATGAGGGATTATTCTCCCCAGAAGAGTGTCCTAAGGGAAGTTGTCCACAGGACATCCCCAGCAAGTCGAAATCAGTATCCCCTGCAGAGGTTGCGCTTCCCCAGTGAGTCGGATATGTGCAGGATCAATCCCCAGCATGGGAGGTTCCCACAGAGTTTAACCAAGTTGTTGGTTCAGAAGGGTTATACCTGGAGGACGGTTTCCCTTCTCCCCACAGGTCGTCATGCCATTGACAAGATGTTGATCCTCAGCAGAGTGGTAACTCTAAATGTGTAAGCTGTGCCCAGACAGTGTGCTTTTCCTAGAAGTGTCGCTTCTTCCCCAGATGAGTTGGTTCACCAGCAGGGTGGCTTGTTCTTTCCTCCCAATGGAAATTGATGTTTAATCGCTCCTCGGCAGAGTTGGTTGTGTTTCTGGCGTTTATTTCGCCGGAATACTTTGTGATACTTGTTCTCCCCGGCGGAGTCGGCTTTATCCTCAGCATTCATGTTGTTGAGACATCACTATCAGAGTGGCCCCGACAGCTTGAGCCTGCATTTGCATTTGCATATACTGTCATATTTGCATCTGTTGCACCCTAATTTTTGACCTTAAGATTCCACTTCCTTGTGTGTTTTCTTACGTTTTATCTTTTACTCTTGTGTGCGACTGACTAACTTCTGCAGGTACAATATTTTCAAGTGTGGATGATACTCATTTTCACAATCAGGCATCACAGATTCAAATCAAAGGTTCAAGAGTAACTAAGGGATTCATATTCGAAGCCTTAGGGTTTCCACGGGTTGAGGAACTAGGATTTGGGAATACCCTCGTCAAGGATCAATGTTATCACCTTCCATATTTCTCAAAGGACTATCGTCATTTTACCCTAGATGGTTAAGGTTTTCCTTACGTTAATTTTGAGCATGGGAGTTTTTTGGATTGTCGTGGTTGTTGTAAGGTTATTCTTGAAGTCGTGGTGCATGGGTCTCAAATTGAGGTTTTTAAGCTTTGGTGTATTTTGATTTGGGCCATGGTATGTCGAGCTTGGCTGCAAGGTAATGTTGGTTGTGGGCTTATTATTCTTCGAATAAGTTTGGCCATCTTTTAGGGAGTTCCGGGATTTTCACCAAAGGCGTTTAAATCAAGATTTGCAAATTATTAGCTTGGCTGCAAGGATCATGACGTGGCCTCTAATTTGGTTCGACTTAATCCAAAGGATACTTTCAAACTCGTGACCTCTTTGCAAGTCGTTTCTTGATCCAAGGATTAAGATCGTGAAGTTATTGAAACTAAAGGGATGAGATAGGCCACGTTGAATACAAGTGATACAAATTATTGGCGGTGAGTTATAGAAGATCAACGTCGCCACGAGGTTTAAGCATCCCAATCCCATCAACATTTATTCAATTAAGATTTAATTCAAGTTGATATTGGAATTCAAGTTTTTCAAGACGGCCCTTCATGTGTTTCAATCAACCGTTCCAAGTGGTCATATTTTTTATTCAAAATTAAAGATACAATTAAGGAGATCCAAGGATTGAAGGCAAATCTAAATTCGTACTCCAAAATCTTGAGATTTATACAATGAGTTTTCTTTACATAGCTCAACTTTTACATAGAGATACATTTTTTGAACCACGAGGTGTTTGTTACGACCCTTCAAAAGAGGTCCCACGATGATGTGAGTTTCTAAGGACGAAAGAAGCAGTTCACCATAACCTATCACTTCTGAGCCCAGTGAAGACTATGTCATTAGTTCTCAAACCGTTATGTCTCAGCTTGTGAAAACTGTTTTACACGAAGGTGATGCTTTGTTGCTGCTACTAATTTGAGCAAGGATATCGTGAAGATTTAGTGCAGCCACGATGTTAGTTGATTAACTTCCTCCCAAAGGTCGATCCTGCCACCTACATAAAGCCATGGAAACAGATAACATCACTACTCGTGAAAGTTGTGTCGTGTTCACAAAACATTTTTGCAAAAGAAAATAGAATTCAAATCAGTATCCCATGGACCATAAGAACGAACCGTCACAACGGTCCTAACAGCATGTATAGAAGAAATAATGTTACTGCATAAATTCAAGTTTCCAACCGAAGCCAGAGTTGGGGGTTTCACCGTCACAAAGCCCTCGAAGAAGAACGATGCTGCTTTGTTTTGTTGAAACCTGTATGTGGTGAACGGTAAGTTGGGTGTCCAAATTCTGCATTGAGTTGTGAAGAACTTCGAACCCGCTGCAATACTGGATGCAGACCTTCAACCCAATCCTAGTCTACCTTATCTCCAAGACAACCGCGAACTAAGTTTGGTTCTTTTAATTATCGGCGTGCTATGGAGTTTGGAATACTGCAACACCACCGTCGACATACCGTTGAGATGCGAAAACTCATTTAGTCACTGCAGTTCTTTCAACCTGTCAAAAGAAAACCAATGAGAAAGATTAAGTTAAAGCATGCACAGTTACAAGTTTTCAAACAACAGACGTTGACTCAAATGCATATCCGTTGCAACAACAATTGGAATCCCTGAAGAGAAGAAAGATCAAGCTTTGGTGCATGAAGCTTTGGACAAATTAACTCCTTAACTCCTACCACAGCCAACTCATAACCTGCGCAATTAAAATAACATCATCAAGTGTACCCACCAACAATGACAACAACAGAGCCCTCTGCAAACCAAGTCAATCAGTTACCCCTCATTAATCTGTTATGCAACGAAGTCGCCGGTGAGACAATTGTCTCTATCCCTTAGCCTGCATTCCAACTATGTCAAACAGTCAACACCATCTAAGCTTCAAACTTTCTCCAACTACTTGGCAGCAACAAATGTTAAGGATTCCTGCAACCAGTTAGAACAATTATCATCAATCGATTAACACAAGGTTTTTCCTAAAGGAAAAGGTGTAACAGCAGAGGTTTTCATAAGGCAAGAAGTCCCGATCATGCAAAAGTAATTTCGAAAACAAGTTCATAAATGCAATTTTATAACTGTTGGAAGTATTGATCAAGGAAGCCAACACATGATACCAGTTTGCCTTTTGATGTGCTGATTACAACATATGATATTGCACTGATGGATAAGGATTTTCTTTCTCAAATACCATGGCAGTATGCAATCATCGATGAAGCCCAAAGGACATCAGTGATCTTACCTCAGCTAACGGTTATTCAAAAATTAAGGAGCGACTTCAAATCCTGAGAAGTGTGTTGGCTGCTTTTATGCTTCGACGAACCAAATCAAAGCTTATGAAATGAGGAAGTTTAGTGCCGCCACCTCTCACTGAGACAACTGTGTCAGCCAACAAATAAGGCAAGGAGACTTGGATCTTACATAGAGCCTTGAAGGTACCAGCATAGCAGAGAATCCGATGACTCTGATTGGAGAAGACGGAAAGGCGGTCTCGCGGCAACCAACCAGTTTTAAATCTGTAACAGAAGTAGATGCGACTGAAGCATGGAGAGGATTTGTCTTGAGCGGTCGCTATCGACATACCAACCAGATTATTGGCGTGACAAGATTCAAATGACTTCGAGCCCGCTACCTATTTCGAGAGACCACTTAGCATTAATCACATTACAAGGACAACCATTTAAATTCTTGATTAAAGAGTCAGTAGACAAACTTACACCGTACAAAATGCATCTGCCTGCCAAGACAAGTCCAAAACTCCTTTGCCAATTGCCTATTCATAACACAATATTAAACCAAAGCAAGTCTCAAACTCACAATAATATTTACAGAAATTGAGCATAATCTAGATATTGATAGTTAGAACTTGCTCATGTGGGGTGTTCTTGTTTTCTCGATAACGTTGTTGTTCTGCAATGTGTGGTTTGGCAAATGGGGCTTCGATAACATCCACTTCAAAAACCTGCGCATGAACAAATAGCATGAGAATTCCCAAAATGTAACTTGGCCAATTCAGTTTTTTACAAAATTAAAAGAGATTAGGAGACAAGGATCGGTATTCAACCACATAAAAACAAGCATCGATTATTACGGAAACCAAAGTTTCTTTCCAAAACATTTCTTTCCAAATATTTAGGGACATTAGTTCAACGCATTCAAAGAGCAGTCAATTTGATTTACGCAATTTGGAAGAGGTTCAAGACATACCAAATCGAAAAGGCAATAAGTTAAAATGTGTTTTGAACAAAAAGAGAATGTTTTTTTATTACCATGAAGAGATATTCAATTTCCTTCGAAAACAGAATTTCGACATGTTTTGACAGATTTGGAAGGTATTCATTACAGTACTCAATTCAAAATCAGAGGTTCGACTATAAAAAAGGAAGAACCATTCTCAAAAGAGGACAATGAAAAATCACGAAATCTCAGAGTCACAACCACAAACAATCACAGAAAATTCCAAAATCCCAAATTCAGCAGAAATTCCCCAAACCGAAACCCTAAATCGAAGAAGGAGACACTTAGCTTTTGGAGCCATCGCCGCCGTGAATCATCATCATTACCGCTATCGACCGCGAACCCTCACGAACCATCATCGAAAAGACTCGCCGGAAGCCGCGAATCTATCACCGGGAAATCTCTATCTCCACCGCCAGTAGCCATTTCGCGAACGGTCACTCCTTGCACACCCGTCTGTAAATCGCCGCCGTTCGTCCTCCTCTAGACAGGTTGTATTCTTTCCTCTTCTTCGCAGTTTCAAACTTGTCTTTCTTTGAAAATATTATGTTTGTTTTCTTTCGATAATGTTCGTAGGTTGCTACCACGAGATCGAAGGTGACGGTAGAAGATTTGAGGGGGCTAATCGTGAAAGAGAAAGTGAGGGCGAGGAAGAACGGCGGAGGGGATGGGGAATCAATTGGGAAATTAGGGTTTATGTTTTGTTTTTTTTCCAATTTTGTTTATTATTATCCGCCACTAACCACCCCATTATCACCCACTAATCACCAATTAACCCGCTTAAAGCTTAATTAGCAATCTTGATCAACCGCTAACCAACCTGATTAACCTTTAATTGGATTAATCTATTCGATAATTAAACCATCAGCCATAATTAATCTGATTATTTTAACTAATAATTAATCTTTATCAGCTGATTAAAACAATTTGGTAATCATTAAATTAACTCTTTTTTTTAAAAACAATTGGTATCTCTTTTATTTTAATCTATGAGATCTTTTCTCAACTTGATTAATCAATTTGTTAACTCAACTAATTTCAAAAACTCATTTTATAATAGTCTAATTATTGTATTAACTTTTATAATTAACTTTTACTTAAATCAACCTTTTCTCTATTTTATAAAAAAAAATGTAATAACCATCTAAAACTCTTTTTAATTAACTTGCAACTAAAACTATTATTAAACCCTTTTTTCATTTAATTTTTGCCTAATAACTTTTTTTAAGACCCTTTTTATAATAATCTATTTAATTTATCAACGAACTTTTATAATAACTTAATAAAAAAAACTACTCGACTTACAATTAAAATTAACATAACACTTTTTTCAAATCAATTCATACAAATCAATATTTTTCTTATAAATAATTCAACTCCTCACCAATTAAAAATCAAATCAACTTTTTATTCAACCTCATACTCAATCAATCAACTTAATCAACATCGTAAAATATAATCAATCGTGCACAACCACTTCACGACACATGCACTTACACCTAGCGCTTTCATGCGTTCGTGTATGGTTTATATTTCCGTATTTACTTTCTGCAATGTATCTTTACCGCAAGTCATTATATCTTGTTGCATCGCATTGCATTCCGTCCAAAGGAAAAACCTACACATAATTCAATGTTGTGTGTAGTTGCACATCATTTGCATTATTCTCCCCCTCGATCTTTGATTCCATTCAAATTGATCGCTTAAGATAGATCCTACCCCATAGGGAGGACCATTATCTCTTTACAACATAGAAACAAAACAACACTATACAACTTTTCAAAAACAATAGAGAATAGATGTTAATCATCTTAAGTGAGATATAATCTCCACCTCCACAACAATACAATCAAACACGTAGGAACTTTGCCTTAAGAGCGATAAAGTCATACTTGGCGATCATCCGAGTATTTAAGACCTTTTCTTAAGACGATGCAAAGACCATTTCCTACAACCCCTCTTTACATTTGTGGTGGTTACATCTCCCTTAACATGAAGACTCGTCTCTTCTCCTAAACCCAATCAAAACAACTACCCTAAACCCGTAGGAACTTTGACCACAGTCAAAGAGCTCCTCTAACCCTTTAGGGGAACTACAAGTACTCTGATTCCACTCCCGTAAGGATATGTAGGCATAAGATGCGACATCTTATCGAGTATACTTAGAAAATAAACCCTTAGGTCTTTTAAGCAGATAAACACTTAGCAATAAACAAACATAAAACAAGAGGTTCCTGTAGAGTACTACGGAAACTTAGGATGCTAGTACCTTCCCTAAGTTTAACCAATCCCCGAACCTAAACAATCTAACCTTGCATTTGCATTGCATATTGGGAATTTAGATCTTTATCCCTTCCTTTGGACAAATCAAAGTTCGGTTGCAAAATGAATTAAAGATTCAAACTAATCAATAGTTTGATATCCAAATTTCACCGCGACAGAAATGGCGACTTCACTGGGGACTCCTCAGTGGGTTTCCCTATCTTATTTTATTTTGTTTACTGCTTTATATATCTGCCTACTTGATTAATTGTTTACATGCTTTCTCTTGTATTTCCGTTGGGATTATTGTTCTTGAGTGGTGAGATAAAGTTCTACACCCGAACTTGAGAGAAATTAAGATAGGATGGTGATATAGTCGAGGAGGCTTATAGGGAGTGGAATCCCTACTAAGTTGAATCGAGAATCCCGCTCAATTGAGGCCCTTTCGAAATAGTACTGTTGAACGAGCAATCGTGAAGACACTCATTATTTTCGACTTTGGAGCCTATGATATTGAGGACCGTAGTTACCTTAATCCAACTTTGGCCTTTATTAGGACGTAGTGCGAGACTATGAGGAAGTACTTCCAAAATAGTGCTACGCGAAGCTACACTCAAAAGAAGTTCTCTTGAGAATATTATTAATCCTCGAGTAATTGGGAAAATTGATAATATCCGATAGATGGGCTGATGATTCTGAGTCCCTTTAGAACCTTGTTCTGCAGGTACAAACAACCTTTAGTCCACAACCTTTGGGAATGGGTATACCCTTTGGCTCCATGCTCGTTGCAAACCTAGGGTCTCCCTTGTTTGTTTACCTTTGTGTCCTTATGTGCTTACTTGTGTTTGTTGCATTCATAAGCATCATATTGCATTGGTTTCATGGAATCCCGAGTCTATTTATAAACATTATAGAACCAATAGGGATTACAAAAAAATATTTTTGAGATATTCTTCTAAGAGTCTTAACTTGGATGTCCTAAGGAAGTAGGAGCTCAGATCGAAAAGAACTCGAATGACAAATATAAGAGGTTTTTCCTTTATTATTAAGGATCAAATGAGGTTTCAAAAAGCTATCATCAACATTGAAGATCTAAGTAATCAAGGGCTTCCTCCCTTATTTTCCAGCAAGATAGAGGATTTATTTTCCTCTATCACACTATTCTTTAGGAGTCAATCATGGACAACTTATCTTCGAAAAGATTCAGTTAAAAGAGCAAACCAAGAAGCACGATGAAGGACTTCCTTAGGACTTTTTCTAGCTTAGCTATTATGTTAGGACTCTCATGAGAATATTCACCTGTAATTCAATAAAAACGAATTTTCTTTGGATACTCTGTGACGTTTATAAGTACTTGAGGTCCATGAAACATTTCGTTTTGCATTTTTTGCATTTTTGCATTTCGCATCAGCATAGCATCTTTTGCATTCTGGGGGGTCTCACTCTTGCTTCGTCTTCACAGACCACAAGCTGAATCACAAGTACAACACTCGAGCCAGTCGACGCCAAGAGATGGATCAATTGGAACAAGAGAACATAGTGCTCCGTGACGAAGTTGCAACTCTGAAAGAGAGATTGGAAAGGTTGAATGGTATAGTTGAAGCTCTGTCTAACCAGTCTGCACTCAACAATCAAGAAGTTCAAGGGACTGTTATCTCCGAAATAGTATCAACACCGATCCCAGTGGTGTCTACTGTTGCTGAAATGACCTACAGCATGCCGCCAGGGTTCCCGTGGGGGATGCCTCCTTATTTCACTTCGGCCGGTTATCGTCCACCTGTTCCCGAGGTTCCTGTCGCAACCACCGTTCAAGCTATCCCTACCATTACTGCTGTAATGACTAGTGCACCTCCGCGTGTGAATATTACTCCACATATCCTAGACGAACCAATTCCCCATAGGGTACCCAGCGAGACTGTGGGTTTGGAAGAAAGGATGGATGGGTTTCAAGGCCAGTTTTCCGAAATACAAAAAGAATTAAGGGCCCTTCGTGGGAAGGATCTGTTTGGAAAGAACGCTTCTGACCTGTGCTTGGTTCCAAATGTTAAGGTTCCGCCAAAGTTTAAGGTCCCTGATTTTGAGAAGTACAAAGGAAATACTTGTCCTCAGATTCATCTTATTATGTATGCCAGGAAGATGTCTGCCCAAACTGATAATGACCAATTGCTCATTCATCATTTCCAAGACAGCTTAACAGGCGCTGCGCTCAGGTGGTATATGGGATTGGATAATACAAAGATTAGAACTTTCAACGATCTAGGAGGAGCCTTCATCAAGCAATACAAGTATAATGTGGACATGGCTCCAGACTGTGACCAATTGAGGGTCATGGCTCAAAAGGACAAAGAAAATTTCAAGGAATATGCTCAGCTTTGGCGCGAGTTAGCTGCGCAAGTCATACCACCGTTAGAAGAAAAGGAAATGACCAAAAAATTTCTGAAGACTCTAGGTCCGTTCTTTTATAAGAAAATGGTAGCAAGCGCACCCAGTGACTTCACCAAAATGGTCAACATGGGCATGCGTTTGGAAGAGGGGGTCCGTGAAGGAAGACTAGTCAAGGAAGGGAGTACCTCCAATAGTGCTAAGAAGTATGGGAGCGGTTTTGTGAAAAAGAGAGAACATGAGGCAAGTGTTGTGCAGCAGGGACGACCCAAGAGAGGATATTTGCCATCACATCAGGTTGTTGCGGTTCATCAGCCACCACATCAACAAAATCGGACAACCAACGATCAGTTTGATCCCATCCCGATGACATACACTGACTTGTTCCCAGCTTTGATTAAAAAAGGTCACATCCAGACGAGAGCTCCACCTAAGATACCCAAGAAACTCCCATACTGGTACAAAGCTGACAAATTTTGCCTATACCATCAAGGTGCTCCAGGCCACGATATTGAAAAATGCTACGGTATGAAGGCAGATGTTCAAAGGTTGGTTAGGTGTGGAATCTTATCCTTTGAGGGTTCCAATCCTATTGTGCAAGATAATCCTTTACCTCAGCATGGTTCATCCTCCACGAACATGATCCAAGGTTATTTGGGAAGCTCATATCAACACCACGCCTGAAGTTGAATCAAGACTACACATCGGACGATTCTGCAAGCCTCTCCATTTCAAGGCGTAATAAAGGGGCTTGTCTAGCTTTTACTTTATTTAGCTTGTGCGTTTATGTTCCTTTGATTAAAAGTACTTTGGCATGTAAGAACCTGTTATTTTGAATAAGTAACGCAATAAGTGTTTGTCTTGAAGAAATCCATTTGTTTTCACTCAAATTGTTTTTCAAAAAATAAATAAATAATTTATAATGCCGACTTTATCCAATTTTCTTTTCACTTTGGTGGAGAATTGGAAGGAGGATGATGTAGTAAAGCACATGATCTCTTGTTGTATGCTTCGAATAAGAACCCTAATGATGATGTAAGGCGTTATTTCAACCATCTAAACACCAAAATAGTTAACCCTTCTTTTAAGCCTTGAGAAAAGATCTTTCTTTTCTCTCCTAAATCAAAACCTCGTTTTAGCCTGGGGCAGGGTATCATCAAAAAATGAACACCTTTCACAATTTGGGCGGGCACAAATATACTAACCCTTTTATTCCTCCACTTTACAAATCACAAACTAAGCCTAGATACAACCTTCCAAAGTCCTAATTGAAGTAAGGTTTAGTTCGAAAGCATACTCGATGAGATATCGTTTCCTGACTCCTTGAGCTATGCTCAAATTAATCGGCTTTATAAATGATCACAAGTTATTGCGATACCCCATTTTCAAAACTTCAAGACAAACGCGTGTTGCATTACCCGTTTCGAAATTAACATTTCTGACTTGCTAAAAGCGCTTGATATCTTAGAAAGATCACATACAAATGTTGATGGATTTGAAGACTTTGCCAACCTGGGGCAAGTTATTTTCCAAGAGGTTTGATCCGCACGAGTTTGGCTTCATCTAAAGCACAAATTGGAAAACTCGGTTATATCATCAATCAGGGGCAGTCACGTCGAGCTTCTGCGAACCTCTACAAAAGTTCGAAGACAGTGGGGCATCTAGACGAGACGACCTTTTCTCATTCGACTTGGGGCATCTGAAATTTAGAGCGAAGCAGATGTTTATTTCATCCCCATGAAGCCTCGACTCCAACATATTCAACAGCTTTGGCAAGCATACATTCTCCAAACCATGTTTGACTTGTGAAGATTAAGTTTGAGTGCCCTCCGCCGAGATGTTTATTCCATCTCTGTCTGTTTTGTCAGCATCAGCATACGCATAACATATAGATAGATAACATAGCATATGCTGCATCCTTTTGTTGTTTGTTTTGTCTCTTTGGTCGTGGTTATCCCCGAGTGGTTGGGCGTGTCTTTTCCTTCAAAGTAGAATTGTCAACCCTAGGCAGAAAGAGCACAATATTTCTACTCTCCCCATGAAATTCGATCCTCATGGAAGACGGTTGTTTTAGTACATTCCCATTTGAGTTCATACCTCAATGGTCGGGTCTTGTTCGACAGTTTGTCTTCAGTTATTCCCTGAATTGAACTTTGGTCCTTGGCAATCACATTGTGGATGTCTCCAACTTTTGAATATTGGATTCAATGTGCATTTATTTTGCACCTGGCCCCCCAGGAAGGTTTTTATGAAGATAACCATTGAAGCCAAATACTTCTCCAACAATATTATCAGAGTTCCTCGACGATTTACATGTGGATTGCAAGCAATCTCTTTATTTGAGCAACTCGTTTTGATCAAGTCTTATTCAAAACGACAAATGATAGTCTCCATGAGGCGATTCGTTCATCCCTAGTGGGTTTACCAAGATTATCAACTCATCAAACGGTGCCTCCTCGGAAATCCATCAGAGAAGTTTGCCGAAGATATTACAAGACACCTCTCCTTATTTGAGAATTCACAAGAATATTCCTCAGGAATGAATTCCCCAGTGATTTCATCACACAAGCTTATCTCCATCAAGTAACATCTCCCCAGAGAAGTCAAGGAAGATTTTACAAGAATACATACAATACAATTCAACCGGCTCACATCTCTTCTGAAGATCCCCGGTGAAGTTTTACAATCTCAATTACATTCACAAAGTTTCTACATCTACAAATTATATCTACGACAATTACAACAACTTCTACAACTACAACAAAGAAGATACTCTTCAAGAATTTACTCCCCAATGAGTTCAGTACGCAAGTTTATTTCCATCAAATGACATATCTTCCAAGAAGTTCGATGAAGTTTATTACGCTTGGTCTCTCTTTGTTTGAGAAGACATGTTTTGCTAATCAGTCGGTCTGCATCTCTCCTAGAGATCACCGTCAAAGCTTGACAATCTCCAGTATTGTTGTCGGTCAGATACCTTCCCTTAGACTATCATATGGTAGTAGGTAATCTTTCCTCCTTTTTGGTTATTACTTTCGCTTAGACTGTCACATATTTGATAGTAGGTAATACACCTTTTCTTTCGGTCAGATACCTTCCCTTAGACTATCATATGGTAGTAGGTAATCTTTCCTCCTTTTTGGTTATTACTTTCGCTTAGACTGTCATATATTTGATAGTAGGTAATACACCTTTCCTGTCGGTCAGGTACCTTCCCTTAGACTATCATATGGTAGTAGGTAATCTTTCCTCCTTTTTGGTTATTACTTTCGCTTAAATTGTCATATATTTGATAGTAGGTAATACACCTTTCCTTTCGGTCAGATACCTTCCCTTAGACTATCATATGGTAGTAGGTAATCTTTCCTCCTTTTTGGTTATTACTTTCGCTTAGACTGTCATATATTTGATAGTAGGTAATACACCTTTCCTTTCGGTCAGATACCTTCCCTTAGACTATCATATGGTAGTAGGTAATCTTTCCTCCTTTTTGGTTATTACTTTCGCTTAGACTGTCATATATTTGATAGTAGGTAATACACCTTTCCTTTCGGTCAGATACCTTCCCTTAGACTATCATATGGTAGTAGGTAATCTTTCCTCATTTTTGGTTATTACTTCCGCTTAGACTGTCATATATTTGATAGTAGGTAATACACCTTTATTTCAGTCATATACCTTTGCTCAGGCTGCCAAAATTGGTAGTAGGTCATCTTTCCCTTGTGTTTACCATCATATGTTTGATAGTAAGCAATGCACAATCTTTTATACCTTTGCTTAGGCTGCCAAAACTGGTGGTAGCGCGCGTTTCTTTACTTCAACAGAGCATCTTTGATTAGGTCGTCACACGCCGGTAGCAAGCCACCCTTCACCTCTAAGATCTCGCTTTACTGTCCAAGATACTGTACCCCTGTTGGTAGTATCATATTTTATCTTCATTTTGGAGAATCCACAATGCTGACTATTGTCCCATCCTGCAGCGTCTCGTGTTGTTGAATCTGTTCTTTAGGTTCCGTGTCCGGTTATCCCACTGTAGCATCGCTTCCTCACAGGGCCGTCTGTCTTGCATTTTCATGTCATTTGCATATCATTTGCATTCGGTGGCTTCTTAGGGCCAAAAATTCGTGCAATGTTTATATTTAAGTCCCTCCTATCTCGTCGAGACGGAGATTTCGATCTCCATATCTCCGGATAGAAGTAACTTAAATAGGGGCATCTGTTGCACCCTAATTTTTGACCTTAAGATTCCACTTCCTTGTGTGTTTTCTTATGTTTTATCTTTTACTCTTGTGTGCGACTGACTAACTTCTGCAGGTACAATATTTTCAAGTGTGGATGATACTCATTTTCACAATCAGGCATCACAGATTCAAATCAAAGGTTCAAGAGTAACTAAGGGATTCATATTCGAAGCCTTAGGGTTTCCACGGGTTGAGGAACTAGGATTTGGGAATACCCTCGTCAAGGATCAATGTTATCACCTTCCATATTTCTCAAAGGACTATCGTCATTTTACCCTAGATGGTTAAGGTTTTCCTTACGTTAATTTTGAGCATGGGAGTTTTTTGGATTGTCGTGGTTGTTGTAAGGTTATTCTTGAAGTCATGGTGCATGGGTCTCAAATTGAGGTTTTTAAGCTTTGGTGTATTTTGATTTGGGCCATGGTATGTCGAGCTTGGCTGCAAGGTAATGTTGGTTGTGGGCTTATTATTCTTCGAATAAGTTTGGCCATCTTTTAGGGAGTTCCGGGATTTTCACCAAAGGCATTTAAATCAAGATTTGCAAATTATTAGCTTGGCTGCAAGGATCATGACGTGGCCTCTAATTTGGTTTGACTTAATCCAAAGGATACTTTCAAACTCGTGACCTCTTTGCAAGTCGTTTCTTGATCCAAGGATTAAGATCGTGAAGTTGTTGAAACTAAAGGGATGAGATAGGCCACATTGAATACAAGTGATACAAATTATTGGCGGTGAGTTATAGAAGATCAACGTCGCCACGAGGTTTAAGCATCCCAATCCCATCAACATTTATTCAATTAAGATTTAATTCAAGTTGATATTGGAATTCAAGTTTTTCAAGACGGCCCTTCATGTGTTTCAATCAACCGTTCCAAGTGGTCATATTTTATTCAAAATTAAAGATACAATTAAGGAGATCCAAGGATTGAAGGCAAATCTAAATTCGTACTCCAAAATCTTGAGATTAATACAATGAGTTTTTTTTACATAGCTCAACTTTTACATAGAGATACATTTTTTGAACCACGAGGTGTTTGTTACGACCCTTCAAAAGAGGTCCCACGATGATGTGAGTTTCTAAGGACGAAAGAAGCAGTTCACCATAACCTATCACTTTTGAGCCCAGTGAAGACTATGTCATTAGTTCTCAAACCGTTATGTCTCAGCTTGTGAAAACTGTTTTACACGAAGGTGATGCTTTGTTGCTGCTACTAATTTGAGCAAGGATATCATGAAGATTTAGTGCAGCCACGATGTTAGTTGATTAACTTCCTCCCAAAGGTCGATCCTGCCACCTACATAAAGCCATGGAAACAGATAACATCACTACTCGTGAAAGTTGTGTCGTGTTTACAAAACATTTTTGCAAAAGAAATAGAATTCAACTCAGTATCCCATGGACCTTAAGAACGAACCGTCACAACGGTCCTAACAACATGTATAGAAGAAATAATGTTACTGCATAAATTCAAGTTTCCAACCGAAGCCAGAGCTAGGGGTTTCACCGTCACAAAGCCCTCGAAGAAGAACGATGCTGCTTTGTTTTCTTGAAACCTGTATGTGGTGAACGGTAAGTTGGGTGTCCAAATTCTGCATTGAGTTGTGAAGAACTTCGAACCCGCCGCAATACTGGATGCAGACCTTCAACCCAATCCTAGTCTACCTTATCTCCAGGACAACCGCGAACTAAGTTTGGTTCTTTTAATTATCGGCGTGCTACGGAGTTTGGAATACTGCAACACCACCGTCGACATACCGTTGAGATGCGAAAACTCATTTAGTCACTGCAGTTCTTTCAACCTGTCAAAAGAAAACCAATGAGAAAGATTAAGTTAAAGCATGCACAGTTACAAGTTTTCAAACAACAGACGTTGACTCAAATGCATATCCGTTGCAACAACAATTGGAATCCCTGAAGAGAAGAAATATCAAGCTTTGGTGCACGAAGCTTTGGACAAATTAACTCCTTAACTCCTACCACATCCAACTCATAACCTGCGCAATTAAAATAACATCATCAAGTGTACCCACCAACAATGACAACAACAGAGCCCTCTGCAAACCAAGTCAATCAGTTACCCCTCATTAATCTGTTATGCAACGAAGTCACCGGTGAGACAATTGTCTCTATCCCTTAGCCTGCATTCCAACTATTTCAAACAGTCAACACCATCTAAGCTTCAAACTTTCTCCAACTACTTGGCAGCAACAAATGTTAAGGATTCCTACAACCAGTTAGAACAATTATCATCAATCGATTAACACAAGGTTTTTCCTAAAGGAAAAGGTGTAACAGCAGAGGTTTTCATAAGGCAAGAAGTCTCGATCATGCAAAAGTAATTTCGAAAACAAGTTCATAAATGCAATTTTATAACTGTTGGAAGTATTGATCAAGGAAGCCAACACATGATACCAGTTTGCCTTTTGATGTGCTGATTACAACATATGATATTGCACTGATGGATAAGGATTTCCTTTCTCAAATACCATGGCAGTATGCAATCATCGATGAAGCCCAAAGGACATCAGTGATCTTACCTCAGCTAACGGTTATTCAAAAATTAAGGAGCGACTTCAAATCCTGAGAAGTGTGTTGGCTGCTTTTATGCTTCGACGAACCAAATCAAAGCTTATGAAGTGTGGAAGTTTAGTGCCGCCACCTCTCACTGAGACAACTGTGTCAGCCAACAAATAAGGCAAGGTGACTCGGATCTTACATAGAGGCTTGAAGGTACCAGCATAGCAGAGAATCCGATGACTCTGATTGGAGAAGACGGAAAGGCGGTCTCGCGGCAACAAACCAGTTTTAAATCTGTAACAGAAGTAGATGCGACTGAAGCATGCAGAGGATTTGTCTTGAGCGGTCGCTATCGACATACCAACCAGATTATTGGCGTGACAAGATTCAAATGACTTCGAGCCCGCTACCTATTTCGAGAGACCACTTAGCATTAATCACATTACAAGGACAACCATTTAAATTCTTGATTGAAGAGTCAGTAGACAAACTTACACCGTACAAAATGCGTCTTCCTGCCAAGACAAGTCCAAAACTCCTTTGCCAATTGCCTATTCATAACACAATATTAAACCAAAGCAAGTCTCAAACTCACAATAATATTTACAGAAATTGAGCATAATCTAGATATTGATAGTTAGAACTTGCTCATGTGGGGTGTTCTTGTTTTCTCGATAACGTTGTTGTTCTGCAATGTGTGGTCTGGCAAATGGGGCTTTGATAACATCCACTTCAAAAACCTGCGCATGAACAAATAGCATGAGAATTCCCAAAATGTAACTTGGCCAATTCAGTTTTTTACAAAATTAAAAGAGATTAGGAGACAAGGATCGATATTCAACCACATAAAAACAAGCATCGATTATTACGGAAACCAAAGTTTCTTTCCAAAACATTTCTTTCCAAATATTCAGGGACATTAGTTCAACGCATTCAAAGAGCAGTCAATTTGATTTACGCAATTTGGAAGAGGTTCAAGACATACCAAATCGAAAAGGCAATAAGTTAAAACGTGTTTTGAACAAAAAAAGAATGTTTTTTTATTACCATGAAGAAATATTCAATTTCCTTCGAAAACAGAATTTCGACATGTTTTGACAGATTTGGAAGGTATTCATTACAGTACTTAATTCGAAATCATAGGTTCGACTATAAAAAAGGAAGAACCATTCTCAAAAGAGGACAATGAAAAATCACGAAATCTCAGAGTCACAACCACAAACAATCACAGAAAATTCCAAAATCCCAAATTCAGCAGAAATTCCCCAAACCGAAACCCTAAATCGAAGAAGGAGACACTTAGCTTTTGGAGCCATCGCCGCCGTGAATCATCATCATTACCACTATCGACCGCGAACCCTCACGAACCATCATCGAAAAGACTCGCCGGAAGCCGCGAATCTATCACCGGGAAATCTCTATCTCCACCGCCAGTAGCCATTTCGCGAACGGTCACTCCTCGCACACCCGTCTGTAAATCGCCGCCGTTCGTCCTCCTCTAGACAGGTTGTATTCTTTCCTCTTCTTCGCAGTTTCAAACTTGTCTTTCTTTGAAAATATTATGTTTGTTTTCTTTCGATAATGTTCGTAGGTTGCTACCACGAGATCGAAGGTGACGGTAGAAGATTTGAGGGGGCTAATCGTGAAAGAGAAAGTGAGGGCGAGGAAGAACGGCGGAGGGGATGGGGAATCAATTGGGAAATTAGGGTTTATGTTTTGTTTTTTTCCAATTTTGTTTATTATTATCCGCCACTAACCACCCCATTATCACCCACTAATCACCAATTAACCCGCTTAAAGCTTAATTAGCAATCTTGATCAACCGCTAACCAACCTGATTAACCTTTAATTGGATTAATCTATTCGATAATTAAACCATCAGCCATAGTTAATCTGATTATTTTAACTAATAATTAATCTTTATCAGCTGATTAAAACAATTTGGTAATCATTAAATTAACTCTTTTTTTTTAAAAACAATTGGTACCTCTTTTATTTTAATCTATGAGATCTTTTCTCAACTTGATTAATCAATTTGTTAACTCAACTAATTTCAAAAACTCATTTTATAATAGTCTAATTATTGTATTAACTTTTATAATTAACTTTTACTTAAATCAACCTTTTCTCTATTTTATAAAAAAAAAATGTAATAACCATCTAAAACTCTTTTTAATTAACTTGCAACTAAAACTATTATTAAACCCTTTTTTCATTTAATTTTTGCCTAATAACTTTTTTTAAGACCCTTTTTATAATAATCTATTTAATTTATCAACGACCATTTATAATAACTTAATAAAAAAAACTACTCGACTTACAATTAAAATTAATATAACACTTTTTTCAAATCAATTCATACAAATCAATATTTTTCTTATAAATAATTCAACTCCTCACCAATTAAAAATCAAATCAACTTTTTATTCAACCTCATACTCAATCAATCAACTTAATCAACATCGTAAAATATAATCAATCGTGCACAACCACTTCACGACACATGCACTTACACCTAGCGCTTTCATGCGTTCGTGTATGGTTTATATTTCCGTATTTACTTTCTGCAATGTATCTTTACCGCAAGTCATTATATCTTGTTGCATCGCATTGCATTCCGTCCAAAGGAAAAACCTACACATAATTCAACGTTGTGTGTAGTTGCACATCATTTGCATCATTCTCCCCCTCAATCTTTGATTCCATTCAAATTGATCGCTTAAGATAGATCCTACCCCATAGGGAGGACCATTATCTCTTTACAACATAGAAACAAAACAACACTATACAACTTTTCAAACACAATAGAGAATAGATGTTAATCATCTTAAGTGAGATATAATCTCCACCTCCACAACAATACAATCAAACATGTAGGAACTTTGCCTTAAGAGCGATAAAGGCATACTTGGCGATCATCCGAGTATTTAAGACCTTTTCTTAAGACGATGCAAAGACCATTTCCTACAACCCCTCTTTACATTTGTGGTGGTTACATCTGTAAGAACAGAGTATGCCTAAGAGGGGGGGGGGGGGTGAATTAGGACTTTTGAAATTTTTCCGGTTTTTATATGGTTCTTGGAAATATACTGGATGGTGTTCTTGGTTATGGGAAGCAGTAAATCAACAGAAAGAAAAAAGACACAGGATTTATAGTGGTTCCCCTCACAATCCGAGAGTACTCCACTCCCCTTTCAACATGAAAGAGAATTTTCACTATTGTTTAAAACAGTACAACCTATCACACCATCAACCGGTGAGGCCTACTATCAAACAATAAAACTCACAAGTGTACAAGAACAATCCTCTTGTAAACACTCACCCTTGTGTCCAACAATCCTGGATCACAAGTCAAAATACAAAATGATTGTAATGAATTTGGATTGAGTATAATTGTCAAAGTGATCTTCTCCAATGAATCAAAGTTCACTCTTTGTAATTTTTCAATACAAGTGTTCAATGAATGTGAAACTTTCAATGCAAGTATGAACACTTTTGAAAAATGAATTTGATTCTAAGACAATTTTAAAAATGAGTATTGGTTTTTTTTTGTTGGTGTGTTTTTCAAAATGAAAAACTCAGAATTTATATGAGTAAAATAACCTTTCACAAAAGGTATGATTTTAAAAGATTCAAACCATGAAAAGGTATGATTTTAAAAAATAATTTTGAACTCAAAACAAAGCAATTTTTCACTGCACGTTCAGTGTTAATCGGTTAACCCATATGGTTAATCGGTTAACACTGGTACGTTAGCCCAGAAAATTCAAAATTCAAAATGGTTAACCGGTTAACCCATATGGTTAATCGGTTAACACTGCTAATTTTCAGAAAAAGGCTTTTTAAAATTAATGTTATACCATTTTTAAAGTTTCAAAAACATGTGTATGTATTATGCACAAAAGATTGATGTTTTTGAACACTTGTATATCAAAATTAAAAAGGTGGATTTGATATACCAGTAATGCAGGCAAGTCTGGAAGAATCAGTTCCATATAGCTTGACATAAAAGATAGCTTGACTTGATCTTGATGACTTTGAACAGCTTGTCTTTTTGCAATCAAGAGATATTAACTTTGAGTAGCATTGACATCATCAAAACTTGAGACTGAAGCATGCTTCTACATTCTCCCCCTTTTTGATGATGGCAATCAAAAAATGTTGTGCGATATCTCTTGGTTCTTGATCTGGTTCTCCCCCTATGTCTAGCACTCCCCCTATCTTAACAGAGGACAAACAATCTGCACACAGAGAGATATTAACAGAACCAAGCTCTTCTCCCCCTTTGACATCAGCAAAAAGGAAGAGCTTTCAAAGAAACCACAAGATAGCAACAAATATAGTAATAAGCACATGCAAAGCCAAGTAAACACAAAGCACAAACATAGTACATATAAAATGCAGCAAATAGAAATTGTACTGGTTACAATAAAACATAGTTCAAATGAAAGCATAAAAACTTATAACTAGAAAGCAAAGCAATAAAAACAACAGCAGCAGCATATTCTCTAAAAATCCTCATCCGCCATATCCTCCTCCTCTTCTTCCTCTTCATTTTCTTCATCAGATACAACAGGGCTGTCAGGGTTGGTATGGTGAGAAGACAGGACAAGGTTCCGGAGGGAAGCAATGGCCCGGGAGGTTTCTCTATGCTGAGTCATGATAGTTTGGTAAAGGAACTCGTTGGTGATGCCTCCTGCAGGTACGGGAAAGGCCTGGTTAGCATTGGCTCCTTCTTCTGAGTACTTGTAAGTACCATCATTATCCTTAAAAATTCCAGTATTCTTGACAATTGTAATCTCGTTGATCTCATTGGTGGTTGATTTCATCTTGATGGTTGGTTCACGGTTAAGATCCAAAGTAGTCAATTCCAAAATTCTTGATATCAGCCGTGCATAAGGAAGACGGGTCGACAGAGATAGTTGTTGTTGAAGGTGATACATGATGGTCAGAATCCAATTGACACGAATCTTGTTCTTGATGGCGAAAAGAAGTTGCATTTCCAGATCATTAATTTGTGCATGATTCGAATCCTTGGGAATCAGCACATAGCAGATTATATAGTGAAGCATCCGATCAGAGACGGTAAGGTTCTTTGCATAACACAACAGACGAGCAGTACGTTGGTTGGCGATAATCATCTCCTTTGCAAATCTGCAGATCTGATAATAGAACTCCATCTTGTCGTAGTTGGACCACGGTCCTTCCACGTGGTTAACTCCCTTTCTCAGAAAATATCCAGATGATGGTATGTTCAGCATTGCAGCAACATCAGACAGTTTTTCTTCAACAACACAGTCTCTAACAATTGTTTTCATAATATGCTCATCATTTGCATTTAGAAACACAGACAGTTTATGCAAAAAGGATTTGACAAGATCCGGGTAGCAGTTTCCAGAATCAGACACAAATTTATCGATCCTCTGATATTTGAGTAAAGCAGGAAAATCAAAAGATGATGCAGGAAAAGCCTTAAGATTCACATACTTTACCGGAAGGATAGACCGAACTCGGACTTTGAAATCCATTCTGCGCTTCTTGGTTGTTTCCATAGGAATATCTTCATCAGATGCAGAGCGATGTTCTGGAAGTTTTCCCTTGCCGCGGTTTGATGCTGAAGCCATGGATGGAGGTTTGAGAGAAACTGGGGTTGTGGGTTCTGAGGAAGTTAGGGTTTGAGAAGTTATGGGGAGTTTTTCCAACTTTTAAGAGTGGGAGAGAGAAGTTAGGATTTAAGAGGGAATGTGGATTTTGGATATGGATGTGGATATTTAAAAGAATATGAACCACACAAAATATATAAAGAAAAATATAAAATTTTCAAAAATTAATATAATTTTCGTTTCTGATTTTTTGAAAAATTAACAGTGTTAATCGGTTAACCATATAGGTTAATCGGTTAACACATTAAAAAATTTAATCAGAATTGAAAATTTAACAGTGTTAATCGGTTAACCCATATGGTTAATCGATTAACATGCTCGAATTTTTGAAAAATACATAAAAACAGAATGCATACACATGAAAACATATCACAATTAATGCATATATAAAATAGAGATAAGGATCAGATGTCACCTTCATCAAGAATCCCAAGTTCTCTCCGAATTTTGTAGAATGATTCTTTTGCCAAAGGCTTGGTGAATATGTCGGCGAGTTGGTTGTGTGTGTCGACGAAAGTAACATCAACATCTCTGTTTAATACGTGATCTCGAAGGAAATGATGCCGGATATCAATGTGCTTTGTTCTGGAATGCATAACCGGATTCTTTGTGATATTTATGGCACTAGTATTGTCACATCGTAGAGGAATGCAATCGAGGTCAACACCATAATCCAGAAGTTGTTGTTTCAGCCATAAAATCTGTGCACAGCAACTTCCTGCGGCGATGTATTCTGCTTCGGTGGTGCTGAGTGCTACACAAGCTTGCTTCTTGCAGGCCCATGATACTAGAGCATTTCCAAGAATATGACATGTACCACTTGTACTTTTTCTATCGGTTTTGCATCCTGCATAGTCAGCGTCAGAATAACCAACTAAAGAACAAATACTACCTTTAGGATACCATAATCCAACGTTGGTCGTTCCTTTGAGATACTTGATAATTCTCTTCACAGCAGTGAGATGCGATTCCTTCGGATTTGCTTGGAAGCGCGCACACAAACAAACACTAAACATAATGTCAGGACGGCTTGCCGTCAAATATAGTAATGAACCAATCATACCTCGATATTTAGTAATATCAACTGGAGTACCAGATTCATCTTGATCAACATACGTTCCGGATCCCATAGGAGTAGACATCATCTTGCAACTATCCATATCGAATTTCTTTATTAATTCCTTACAGTACTTGGATTGGTTGAGGAAGATTCCATCCTTGGTTTGCTTGATTTGTAGTCCAAGAAAATAATTTAACTTTCCCATCATGGACATCTCGAATTCTTCTCGCATCATGAGTGAGAATTCTTCGCACAGTTCTTTGTTTGTTGATCCAAATATGATGTCGTCGACGTAGACTTGTACTAACAAGGTGTTACCCTTGATCTTTTTTATAAACAGCGTCTTGTCAACCTTTCCTTTTGTAAATCCTTTCTCACATAAGAAGTTGCTAAGGCGATCATACCATGCTCGTGGTGCTTGTTTTAAACCGTAGAGAGCCTTCTTCAGTTTGAAAACATGTGAGGGATTTTTGAAGTCTTCAAAACCCGGAGGTTGTTTGACGTAGACTTCCTCATTAATGTATCCATTCAGGAAAGCGCTTTTGACATCCATCTGGAATAACTGAAAATTCATAGAACAAGCGTAAGCAAGTAGTAATCTAATTGCTTCTAACCTTGCTACCGGAGCGAATGTTTCATCAAAATCAATTCCTTCCTCCTGGTTGTAGCCTTGTGCGACCAATCTTGCCTTGTTACGAACTATAATCCCATTCTCGTCAAGTTTGTTCTTGAACACCCATCTGGTTCCTATAATATGCTTATTGTCCGGCCTTGGTACAAGGGTCCAAACTTGATTTCTTTCGAACTGTTTAAGTTCTTCTT
Source organism: Lathyrus sativus (assembly GCA_963859935.3). Lineage (NCBI taxonomy): Eukaryota > Viridiplantae > Streptophyta > Magnoliopsida > Fabales > Fabaceae > Lathyrus > Lathyrus sativus. The sequence goes on along the minus strand of OZ012738.1, from coordinate 63,528,139 downwards.
GCATTGCTATAATCCATTGGTCGTCGCCTAAAGCTTCATCGATCTTTGATGGTTCAATCTGAGATACAAATGCCATGTTGAGACACGCATCCTTTAAGTTAAGTCGAGTTGCCACGCCTTGACTAATATCACCAATAACTTTATCAATTGGGTGATCTCTGTGTGTTCTCCATTCTTTCGGAAGATCTTGATTTTCTTGAGTAACATCTTCTTGTAATATTGTTTGATCTTTTGGAACAATTTCTTCATTTTGTGAAGTATCTACAAAGTCATCATCATCATCCAAAACAATATTATCCTCTTTCGAGGGGTTAGTCTCATCAAACGAAACATGAATGGACTCTTCAATGGTAAGAGTTCTTTTATTAAAAATTCTAAAAGCTTTACTATAAGATGAGTAACCAAGAAATATACCTTCGTCGGACTTCTCATCAAACTTACCGAGATTGTCCTTATTGTTGTTGAGAACGAAGCATTTGCAGCCAAATATGTGGAAGAATGATATATTCGGTTTCCTTCCCTTGAACAACTCATACGGAGTCTTTTTGAGTAGCGGTCGAATATTCACGCGGTTGCTTACAAAGCATGCCGTGCTTACTGCTTCTGCCCAGAAATATTTTGGAAGATTTGTGTCGCTGAGCATTGTTCTAGCAAGTTCAACTAGTGAGCGATTCTTCCGTTCTACGACGCCGTTTTGTTGAGGAGTTCTTGGTGCCGAAAAATTATGAGAAATTCCATTTTCTTCGCAAAATTCTTCAAAGTCTGAATTTTGAAATTCTCCACCGTGGTCGCTTCTTATGGAGGCTATAGTGAGTGACTTCTCGTTTTGAATTTGTTTTGCATACTTTTTGAATGCTTTAAACGCATCATTTTTCTGCACTAAAAACATTGTCCAGGTATATCGAGAAAAATCATCAACAATAACTAAAGCATAAATACTACCTCCAAAGCTCTTCGTTCTTGATGGACCAAAAAGATCCATGTGCAACAATTGAAGTGGTCTTGATGTAGAAACCACTTGCTTGGATTTGAAAGTTGTCTTGGTCTGTTTTCCCTTTTGACATGCATCGCATAATTTATCCTTGATGAATTTTATCTTCGGAAGCCCAACAACCAGATCATGCTTGATTAATTTGTTTAAATGCTCCATGTGAATGTGAGCAAATCTTTTATGCCAAAGCCATGCCTCGTTGTTGTTCGCCATAAGACATTTTACCTTCAAAGAAGAATCATCAAAAGAAATCATAAAAATATTATTGTATCTTTTACCTTTTAGCAGAATCTCATGAGTGACTTCGTGTTCGATCAAGCATTCCTCCTTTGTGAAGTTGATTTTGAACCCTTTGTCACACAGTTGACTGATGCTAAGCAGGTTATGCTTAAGGCCTTCAACAAAAAGAACGTCTTCGATGACGGTACATGGAGGTGCACCAATGGTTCCAACTCCAAGAATTTTTCCTTTATTATCATCACCGTAAGTGACGTATCCTTTGGCCTTTAATGATAGACTTGAAAATTTGTTTATATCTCCCGTCATATGCTTCGAGCAACCACTATCAAGATACCATTCATTTGTGGTTGTCTTCAAGCATACCTACAAAACAAAATTAGGTAGTGTTAGGTACCCAAGTTGCTTTGGGTCCTTGATAGTTAGTACCTTTTTCCACCCACACATAATGCCCCTTTGCAACACCAATATTACGTACATAGCAAGCATTAGGTGTGTGCCCTTTAATACCACAATAAAAGCATGTAGGTTGAAAATGACTTCTATATCTAGGAATATAATTCTTTTTCTTATTAATTCTTTTCTTGTTATGATTTTGATGCTGAGTCTTAGAAGTGCTTGTCTCTTTCTTCACAATTTGTTCACTTTCTCTTACAAAAATGGTCTTATTGGTGCTTGGTTTTGAAAATTTAGAATATCCCAATCCACTTTTATCATTAGGATACCTTTGATGTTTAAGAATCTCTTCCAAGCCAATTTGACCCTTTTCGTATCTTTCTAAAACTCTTTTAAGTTGAACAATTTGAAAAGACAAAGACTCACAATTCTTACATACAAGACTTTGTTTTTCATCCATCACTTTTTGCTTTTCATCTTCAATATTTTTCAAGAAATCGGAATTTTGTTTTTCTAAAAGTAAAATTCTTTTCTTTTGTGATGAGATGTCTTTATACAAAGTCTTGCACTCTTTTAGAAGTTCATCTATAACTTCTTGTGCATCATTATCATAGACAGAAAAATTACTACTAACCTCATTTTCGTCATCGGAGTGGTGAGAGGCCATTAAGGCAATATTTGCACATTCATCACTATCTGATTCCGATGATGAACTCACTTCGTTGTCGTCCCATGCGACATAAGCCTTCTTTGTTTTGAAATCCTTCTTGCCCTTGAATTTTCCTTTATTTGCGAGTTTTGGGCAGTCTGGCTTTATGTGACCTTGTCTTCCACATTCATAGCATGTAATTTCTTGGTTTGATGTGGATGCTTCCTTTTTCCTGAAATGTTTATTCTTTTTAGGAAAAGAAGAAGTTTTATTATTATTGAAAAACTTACCAAGCTTCTTTACTAGAAGCATGAAATTTTCGTCTTCGGAAGATTCGTCAATTTTGTCATCCTTTGTGTCAGTCTTCAAGGCAATTCCTTTGGACTTCTTGTCTTGACTTTCATGTTTCTCAAGCCTTCCAAGTTCCAGTTCATGCTCTTGAAGTTTCCCGAATAATGAAGCGGGTGTCATCGTTGAAAGACTTTTCTTTTCCGAAATGGCGGTCACCTTTGGTTGCCATTCTCTTGTCAAGGATCTTAGGACTTTTAAGTTGAGATCATCATTGGTGAAGGTCTTCCCAAGAGCAATCAGGTGATTTGTCAGATGAACGAACCTCTTTTGCAAGGCAACAATAGATTCACCGGGCTGCATACGGAACATCTCATATTCTTGACTTAACGTGTTAAGTCTTGATCTTTTTACTTCTGCTGTTCCTTCATGCGTTTCTACCAAGGTATCCCAAATCTGTTTTGCCGATTGACACTGTGATATGCGAAAGAATTCATCCATACTGAGAGCGCTTTGAAGTATGTTGATTGCTTTCTTTTCATTCAAGATTCTCTTCTTGTCATCTTCATCATATGAGGATTTGATCTTTGGGGTTCCAACACCATTTACCACACTTGTAGGAACATGTGGACCAGTTTCAATGGTTTCCCATATACCATCTCCTTGAGCCTCAAGATGTGCCTTCATACGGATTTTCCAAAAATCAAAGTATTCTCCAAAAAAGAGTGGTGGTTTGTTACTACTTCCACCATCTTTGAAAACCGGGTTGGTACTTGCGGAAGCCATACTGAATCGTTAGGAACAGGTTACCTTAACCTGCTCTGATGCCAATTGTAAGAACAGAGTATGCCTAAGAGGGGGGGGGGGTGAATTAGGACTTTTGAAATTTTTCCGGTTTTTATATGGTTCTTGGAAATATACTGGATGGTGTTCTTGGTTATGGGAAGCAGTAAATCAACAGAAAGAAAAAAGACACAGGATTTATAGTGGTTCCCCTCACAATCCGAGAGTACTCCACTCCCCTTTCAACATGAAAGAGAATTTTCACTATTGTTTAAAACAGTACAACCTATCACACCATCAACCGGTGAGGCCTACTATCAAACAATAAAACTCACAAGTGTACAAGAACAATCCTCTTGTAAACACTCACCCTTGTGTCCAACAATCCTGGATCACAAGTCAAAATACAAAATGATTGTAATGAATTTGGATTGAGTATAATTGTCAAAGTGATCTTCTCCAATGAATCAAAGTTCACTCTTTGTAATTTTTCAATACAAGTGTTCAATGAATGTGAAACTTTCAATGCAAGTATGAACACTTTTGAAAAATGAATTTGATTCTAAGACAATTTTAAAAATGAGTATTGGTTTTTTTTTGTTGGTGTGTTTTTCAAAATGAAAAACTCAGAATTTATATGAGTAAAATAACCTTTCACAAAAGGTATGATTTTAAAAGATTCAAACCATGAAAAGGTATGATTTTAAAAAATAATTTTGAACTCAAAACAAAGCAATTTTTCACTGCACGTTCAGTGTTAATCGGTTAACCCATATGGTTAATCGGTTAACACTGGTACGTTAGCCCAGAAAATTCAAAATTCAAAATGGTTAACCGGTTAACCCATATGGTTAATCGGTTAACACTGCTAATTTTCAGAAAAAAGCTTTTTAAAATTAATGTTATACCATTTTTAAAGTTTCAAAAACATGTGTATGTATTATGCACAAAAGATTGATGTTTTTGAACACTTGTATATCAAAATTAAAAAGGTGGATTTGATATACCAGTAATGCAGGCAAGTCTGGAAGAATCAGTTCCATATAGCTTGACTTGAAAGATAGCTTGACTTGATCTTGATGACTTTGAACAGCTTGTCTTTTTGCAATCAAGAGATATTAACTTTGAGTAGCATTGACATCATCAAAACTTGAGACTGAAGCATGCTTCTACAACATCTCCCTTAACATGAAGACTCGTCTCTTCTCCTAAACCCAATCAAAACAACTACCCTAAACCCGTAGGAACTTTGACCACAATCAAAGAGCTCCTCTAACCCTTTAGGGGAACTACAAGTACTCTGATTCCACTCCCGTAAGGATATGTAGGCATAAGATGCGACATCTTATCGAGTATACTTAGAAAATAAACCCTTAGGTCTTTTAAGCAGATAAACACTTAGCAATAAACAAACATAAAACAAGAGGTTCCTATAGAGTACTACGGAAACTTAGGATGCTAGTACCTTCCCTAAGTTTAACCAACCCTCGAACCTAAACAATCTAACCTTGCATTTGCATTGCATAGTGGGAATTTCGATCTTTATCCCTTCCTTTGGACAAATCAAAGTTCGGTTGCAAAATGAATTAAAGATTCAAACTAATCAATAGTTTGATATCCAAATTTCACCGCGACAGCATCTACTCAAACGCGTAGCATTTCCGTGTTGTACGAAGCATTACGCCACTTTCAAACATATGCATTTTGAAGCATAAGTCAGGTTGGCTACCTCTTTACTTTCAGGTGTTTTCCCTGCAGGTAATTAGACTTCTTGTTCAGGATCGTTGTCAGATATTCAGATTTGCAACATGAGATATGTGATGATAACGTTCATTCTGCCATGTGTTCCCTTATCAGAGGTGCTTGATTAATCTCTCTTCTTCCTCAGCGGAGTGTTCTTTACACGGCTTCATAATTGGACTTTGGAGTTGTTGTCAAAAATTCCCTAGTGGAGTGTTCCCTCGGGTTGCTGTCACGTCAGCCTTTTAAGAAAAAGATTTCAGAGATTAGACATCTAGAGTCATTACTCGTCGTCAAGATGAATGTCTGGCAGTTGACGTCAGAATTTCCCCGGAAGAGTTCTCCCCAGTTTGCTGACATGGCTTCATAATTTGACTTTGAAGTTATTGTCAGTTCTGAAAGGCTCCATAATTTTGAAGTTGCTTTCAGCAGTCAACGGCCTCATGAATAGACTTTGAAGTTGTTGTAAAAGAGAGATTTCAGCGATTTGACGGTTGAAGTCATTACTTGTTGTCAAGGCTCCCCGATTTGACTTTGGAGTTGTTGTCAGCATTTTAAAGGAAGATTTCAGCGATTAGACGGCTGAAGTCATTACTTGTTGTTACGGCTTCGTAATTTGACTTTGAAGTTCGTCAGCGTGGGATGCTCCATAATTAGACGTTGGAGACGTTATCACGGTAACAATGGCTTCATAATTAGGCTTTAAAGTTGTTGTTAGAATTTCCTCGGAAGGAGTCTAGAGGGCTTCAGGATTTGACTTTGAAGTTCAATAGAGTTTCCCGGAATTGTTGTTACGTCAGCATTGCACAGCTTCATGATTAGACCTTGAAGTTCGTTACATCAGCGCTATAAGGCTTCATGATTTGACTTTGAAGTTGTTGTTGGCGTTTTTAAAGGGATATTTCAGCGATTAGACGGCTGAATCGTTACTTGGTGTCACTGCTTCATAATTAGACTTTGAAGTTGTTAGCAGCAGTGGATGGCTTCATAATTAGACCTTGGAGTTATTATCAGTTTATACGGCTTCGTAATTCGACCTTGGAGTTCGTCAGTGTTAAACCGCTTCATAACTAGACTTTGGAGTTGTTGTTAGGAATTCCCTAGCGGATTTTCCTCGAGTAGCTGTTATGTCACCATTGTAGACTTCATGATTTGACTTTGGAGATCGACATAGTTTTCTTCGAGTGGCTGTTACGTCAGTGTTACACGGCTTCGTAATTAGACTTTGGAGTCGTCGTTAGCAATTCCCCAACATAATTTTCTCTAGTTGCTGTTACGTCAGCATTGAGCAGCTTCATGATTAGACTTTGAAGTTCAGCGAAGTTTTCAGTAAACAGCTTCATAATTAGACTTTGAAGTTCGTCAGCATTTAATGGCTTTATAATTTGACTTTAAAGTTGTAGCCTCCCTTTACGCTGCTTCATAATTAGACCTTGGAGTTGTCGCCAACATCAAACGACTTCGTAATTAGACTTTGGAGTTCTTCAGCATTATAGTAGCTTCATGATTAGACGTTGGAGTTGTTGTCCGAAAGTTTGTCCGCATGGGATAGCTTCATAAGTAGACTTTGGAGTTGTTGCCAGATTTTTCCCCACAGAGTTGCTTGTTGAAATTTCTCTTATCCGGCCAGCGGAGTGTTTTTCCAGTTTGCTGTTCCGTCAGCGTCACAGGGTTTCATAAACAAGATTTCAGAAGTTGCCGCCTGTTGTCGAATAAGGGCCTGGCAGCTAATTTCAGAGCGTCCCCAGTGGGTTCGGCTACTGCAAGGGTAAGGTGGAGTTATTGTCCAGTATGATTTGACTGAATTGGATTACTATTGGGTAGAAGAATTCGATCCCCGATGAAGTCGCTGTGATTTCTTCGTGTTGACAAAATACTATTATCCCCAGTAGAGTCCTCCTCAAAGTCGTTTGCAGGTTGGGACCAACGGAGTTAGTTACTGCAGAGATAAGCAGTTTCTTGTGTTTAGACAGATGATTTTCCTGTATGGATAGGCGGATGGAGTTTCCTGTGATTTGACAAATTTGTTTCTCTTCTTGTGTTGACAAGATTAGTCCAGTTGTGGACGGAGGTATTCAGTACCTGTGGTGTTACACAGGTGGTTGATGTTGGAATCAGAGTTATCAGTTATTGCCGTAACAACCAGGTTTAGTTGGTGGATGTCGTTCCCCAAGCAGTTTTGCAGTTTATCTCCACGGTTGGCAAATTTCAGGGTTTCTTTGGTATTCAACCGTCTCATACCTCGATTGTTTGAAGTTCGTTCGCTCTTCACCCAGTCGGGTCCAAGCCGTTTGAATAGGGGCAGCTGTTGCACCCCAAAATTTAACCAACCGGTTCCCACATCTGGTTTATGTTTCGACGCATTTTGCATCGCATTCGCATACCGCATACATTGCATTTTCTCGGTCAGACTGACTTTATCGGGATTACAGCCTCCCCTGGCGTTTCAGGCAGTTCAGGCCAGTTCGAATAAGTGTATTTTGAGAATTTGTGCTCGTCTCTGTGTTTTCAGCTCTCGCTGTTGTGTTTTGAGGACATTTCGGTGTCCGATTTTTACCGTCTATTTCGCTACGGTTGCGCAATTGTTCTCTAATCGATTTAATCGGCTTCCTGGCATTTTTAGAATTTTCCCTTTTATTTTCTAGATGCTTAATGGATTTTAATAGATTTTTTAGTTCTGGTTTAATATGTTGTATTATATTTTGATTTTAATTTTGTTTTAGGATATGGTTTAAATGTTTAGAATATTATAATAGGGTTAATAATAGGTTAATTTCTTTTAGGAATTCTTTAGTTTAAGATAATTAGAGTATAGTTGGAAACATTAAAATAGATGAAGTTGTAGATATTAATTTCTTTTAGGAAATTTGTTAAGATTTGATATGTTTAGAGCATAGTTAGGAAATAATTCATAATAAATGGAAAAATAAACATTTTTAGGCCAGGTTTTTTCCCGTTGACTCCTTAAAGAGTCTAGAATGTTATAGGATTAAGAATTGCTGATTCATGCATTTTAGAATTTAATTGCATTTTTATAGTTTAATTGCTTTATTCTTGAATATGGTGTATACATGATTTTGCGAATTTTATTGTGACCAAATGGTGCATGATTTTGAGTTAATTCTTGTTGGATTAGTTAGCTTAGAGAAGCAGGTACCCTTAGGAAATTTATTATAATTTTGTGAATAAAATTTAGGTTAGTTTGAGAGGTGAATAGGAGATGTGTTAGATTTAGGGTTTTAAAACAACTAGTTGTAGTTTAGAACATGGTTTGGGGACTTAGTGTTTGATTTAGGTCTTAGGGAATATATGGGGTATTGGGTATAGGTTTAGGTTCCCTTAGAAATTTAATTAGGACTTCATAATGTGATTTAGCATTTTATTTGTATTATACAATCGGTGTGTTGTTTGTGGGTCTTCCCCTTGGATGTTTGGTTTGGTTACTTTGCTTGGGCTGTCTTAATTGGGCTTTGGGCTCGGGTTTTGCTTGATGGAGCTTCTAGAGGCATTGAGGATGCTTGGAGATAAAGCTTGGAGCTGGGGCATGGAAGATCTTTCTCTGCTGAAGATTGCTTTTGAAGGCTTAGGGATTAGGCTATGTAGGAAGAGCTTTAGAATAGACTTGTTTCTTCTTTCAAACATAGAGAGCTTCTTGTGCCTCTATTCATTCCTATGACACAAAGTCCTTTTAAAGTATTCACATCCCTCCTTTGGAGGGATGAGTGACATACTTTAGATGTAGAACTTTGAGGATACCTGTCTCTTATAATGTTAAGTGCTTATGGGCTTCCTTTGGTTGTCACTAAGTTGCTTAACATTTCAACTTAATCTGTTAATTGATTCTCTCTTGGAGATGGAGCTTGAAGATAGGAGCTAACTTGAAGATGAAGACTTTTTGCTGTCAATTCAACTTTGCTGACAAGAGCTACTGTTGAAGGTTGAAGTTGCTGTCTATAGAAGATTGTTGCTGCTGCTTAGGCTGCTTTCTCTGTTTTTCTTTTGTTGTGTTGTCTGCTTGCTTGTGTTGCTTACCTTTAGGTTTGAGGTGGAGCTTGTCTCCCCTTTCCTGTTGTTTTCTTAGGTTCGAGGTTGAGCAGGACTCCCTTGCCTCGCTTGTACTGTTGCATAGCATGCATTTTACTGTTTACTGTTTACTGCTTGCTTTCTTTTGCTGTTTTCTCTTAGGATCTCTGATTTCCTCTGTGCAAGAGGGAATTATGACAGACATTAGGTTTCTAAACTATGCATGATAATAGTAGGAAGATTCCCTTTCAACCATAGTCTTAGGGTGTCTTTCTCTTCTCATCTCAAAACAATTCAAAAATACAGTAATAAGGTTAATTGAAGTCGTATGTTACGAGCCTTAAGCTATCTGGGAAAAGGTTGGTGGAGGGTCTCTCTCCAGTGATTTGGATGTTTAGTGTGGTACCCTTTGGCTGACATGCGAAGCATTCACTCCTAGGTCATAGTCTCTAGTGCGACGGAGATTGCGAACATCCTAAAAAACAGTTCTCTCGTAAAAGATTCAAACAAACATTCAAACTCTGTTTTTGTCCTCTTGGACCCTTAATCTGGAAAACCCTTTCATAAGGTAATAAAAAACAGTCAGACAAGCTTGTGTCTTCCGTAGCCCGAACTACGTTTGCTCTGATCTTTCATGCTGTATGAAAGTACGTAGGCATAGGATGCCGTATCCTAGCGAGCAACCTTCCCTCCTTTCCCGTAGGTAGGCGAACTACGTTGACTCTGATTTCTCATTCCAGACGGGAATATGTAGGCATAAAGTGCGATACTTTGCCGAGTCATTTTCTTTTCCTTTTAACCCAGACCTATAGAGTAGATAGAATACAATCCGTACTAGAAAACAAGCGTGGATCCCGTCGAGTACGGCGGACGTGAGGGGTGCTAATACCTTCCCCTTGCGTAATCGACTCCCGAATCCAGGATTTGGTTGCGATGACCATTCTTTTCCCTCTTCGCGTTAGGTTTACTCTGAGCGTTTCCTTTCCCTCCGTTGGGATAAATAACGCATGGTGGCGACTCTTCTGTCATAGCCGGCGCCGATTTTCGCAGTAGCGACAGCCATCATAACAGTTGCCAATCCAAACTTAAGCAAACCCCCTAACCTCCAACAGGCTGCTAAAGGTTGACAGCCACATGAGCTTAACATATGTGGACTCTAAGAAAACAACTGAGGCCTTGATAAAAATAGAGGTGGACAACCTCATGAGGTATGTCTAGTCAGCCTACACATAGAACTCAAACACTCCTACGGAGCTCTCCCCCAAACAACCTAGTCTGAACTGATATCAAAAGGAGGGTAAGTTTCATCTGATTGGTGATTTCTAAATTTATGGTAAATAGCGACATCAATGCAGTAGCTTGCTCGTGAATTGATCCTATAAACAACTCTGACACAAAACCAAACCAAACAGCTTGTAAACTCATCATGGAAATAATGTACCTCTAACAACAGCAAGTTTGACATCAACAACTAAACCAAACATTGCACATGATTTCAGCAAGGAGACAACAATTTCAGTGGTGATTCTAAACAGAAATAACAACCCTAGTGCATGATTTTGAAGACAGTCCTATACACACCTTGTTAAAAGCTAGATCAAACCCAAAATGTGAAAATGCAACAAACAAAGAACAAGCCAGCTACACCTAGGCCTAAACAGAACCACTGAGATTGGTATCACAAAGTCAAGTCCAAAGGGAAGGCAGACCAAAAATGGGAGTCAGCTACTATATCATGCAGGCCTCACACCTATTCCAACAGCAGGTCTACACAATAACATCACACCATATCCACCAATATTGATACTCCAACTTTCAACAGTTATATGCAATTCTTATTAAATACACCAAACTGAACAACAATTAAACATGATCAACACAATGCCTAGAAATGTTTGGCATAATCAACATTAAAACAGCAGGGCTTACTGAATTCCAAACATCAGGCCCTCATGAAATCTTAGCATGAAACAACAAGAATGTTCAATTTCTAACAGCAAATGTCCTAACCTACCTCTCATGACAGTAATCATTTCACAGCACCAATGCAAGCTTCTTAAGGTCAAAACAGCAATCTAATCACCAAATTTCTAATGACATGCAAACTCATGGTATTGGCTTCAAGCACTTGACATCAAACTTAAATGACTCTAACATGACAAATGTGCAAACCAAACTTAACCATAAAATAGCATATGACAAAGCAAACTTAGTGAATGATCTCAAAACCACATACCTCTTGTAGACAGACTTGAATAAGCAAAATAAGCTGAGAAACCCAGAGAACTTCAACCACCTCCTTGCTTTGAGACTTTCCTTCTTTTGAAACAAAAATGCAAATGTTGTGACAGTTGGAGAAGTAGGCTGTACCAATGATTCTCAATGCTTTGGACAGTTGAGAAATGATATATGTGAGGTGTTTGAGTGATTAAAACACCAAGGAAGTGTCTAGAACAAGTTTTGGCTGATCTTGTGGCTTTTGGTCAAAGTAACTTGGTATGGAAGTTGACTTTTTGAATGGTGAGGTTTTTGAATAGTATAAGGTCTTGGACACCTTCTATATCATATTTAGAGATTGTGTGGATGATTTTTGGGGTGTTTGAATGTAGAGAAATGATTTTGGCAGCAAATGTACCAAGACAGATTTTTGGTGGTTTTTGACAATTTTGTGATTTTGTGATTTTGGAGTAAGGTATGAAAGAGCCAAGGCTTGAGCTTTCTATGGTTTTTAGAATCAATATTGTATGGAAAATGAATTGATGAGGGCTCCCTTTTATAGGCAAATGAAGAGAGGGGGCAGATTTGGAGATTTCTTCACATGAAAGAAAGGTTTTACACTTTTGGATCAAACCTCCACAAAGGGGTTTTCTTGGCAGATAGGTCAGCTTGAAGTCAAGTGTTATGATGAGTTTAATGTGTCTAAAGTCATGCTAGAGAGTGTAGATTGATGGCTGTTTGCAGAACTTACTTTCCACCTCTTGCTTGTTTATAATTTTTTAATGCAAGTTGCAAGGCAACTTGCAAGCCAACTTGTCAAAGCCTCCAATTTCAATTCTCTGCATAATTCTTCACATTTCAATGCTTCAAAACATCAAAATATCAGAAATAATAAGATTCAAAGGCTGAGAAATGATCCAAGTGACCAAAGGATGAACTTATGAAAAATCACCAATGTGGGATTCAAGTATGAAAACACCATCTTGCCAAATCCATAACTCTCAGCTCACAAATGCTATTGAGATGTTCTAGTACTTTTTTGAAAGCCCTCAAATAGCTCTAAAACATTCATGTTTTCATGAGTTTCAAATTCTCAAAGGAACTTGGCCAAAAAACCTCTCAAAGTTGCCAAAAAAATGAGCTTAAAAGTGAAATTTTTCTAAGTCTTTTTCCCTTCTTAAAATGAATTTGGTCATAACTCCAAATCTATGCATTTTATGATCATGGAACACTTAGGGACTTTTGTAGGATTTGTCAAAATCTTTTCAATGAGCTTTGAACCACTTCATTTGGATGTGTGGTTAAGGAGTTATGGCTTAGCCCCTTTCAAAACCCTAATTTCCCGATTTTTCGATTACTTCCTCATCCTTGATCCAATGGTCCTGAAAATTGATAGGAAAGTGCAAAATGACACAAGTAACATTTTTGATTCACACTTTGAAGTCCAATTCCTTAAATTTGAAGAGTTAACTTTTCAGTCAACCGTACGATCGATCGGTGACTACCGAGTCGTCTGTTGATACTCTGGACCTCCTGAGACTTTGAAACTTCTTGAATGGACTTTATTAAGCTATATGAACTTCATGGATCATGATCCCACCATTAAAACATCTTCCAACATCAAAGTAAAACTACAGTTGACTTTTACTGGTCAAAAACCCTAATCGGGTGCCCTAAAATACACCGTTCTTGATTCTGGGGTAACAACCTCAAATTGGGTACTCAATTGACATCATATGATACCCTTAGTCTTGTTTCATGATTGAATTAGCCTAAACCTTGGATTGATCACAAACCCTGAAGCTTCGATTTGACTGTACAAAACCTTGATTCATCTGTAATTTGACAAAGACAAACTTGCACCGGGTTAAGGTTAGATAATTCATGAGAATGCTCCTAAAATGATAATGAGAATCTAAGGGGTCAAAATTTGGGGTGCAACAACACCCATCAATCGAGAGTGCATACAACAACCATGACAACGGTTGACATGATCCTCCATCTACCCACGTCTACTGCATAAGGCATATTGCCCCAAATTTCATGCGGGAAATCAAAGACAAGACCCTATGGAAGAAGGTTATGAACGCAAGATACGCACTAACTGAACTCACATTCAAATACTACCGTGATGAGATCATATTGACAAACGCGGATGCATTAAGATGGATTGATAATATTGATAGGGAGAAATGGATGCGGGCATACGACAATGGGGTGCGATGGGGCCATATGACAACCAACCTCGTCGAATCAATAAAATTCTGTTTTCAAGGGAATCTGAAACCTCCCAATAACTGCATTGATAAAGGCAACCTATTTTAGGCTAGGATCACTCTTTGATAGCAGACGTACAAAGTGGGATTCAGTATTACAATCGGGTCAGCTGTATAACGATACGTCAATGAAATTCATGAAAGAGGAAGCTGCCAAAGCCAACACACACCTAGTCACAATCTTTGACCGTACAACTGGTTGGTTCAGTGTTGTCGAGTCTATGGATTACAATGAAGGAAGACCTAGGGGATGTTACCGTGTTAAATTGGATAAGAGCTGGTGTGATTGTGGAAAGTTTCAAGCATTTCGTATGTCGTACTCTCATGTCATAGCAGCATGTTCGAAGTCGCGCCAGGACCCAACCAACCTTCTTTCTGCAGTTCACCAGGTCATTAGTCTATGCAATGTCTACTCATGCAGTTTTCAAGTGGTGGAAAAGGAGGACTATTGGCCTCAATACGAAGGCGAAATTGTTTGGCATAATGACTTGATGCGCAGACAGAAAAAGGGTCGGCCTAACAGCACGCGGATTCGAACTGAGATGGATACCGTAGACAAGCTGGTGAAATTGGGTAGTTCGTGTCGGCAACTAGGACATAATCGAACAAAATGTCCTAACGTAGGATCAACCAGCAGATCATAGTTTCATATGTAATCTTCGCCCGTTAAATCAATATCAAATTTCATTCGATTAATAGCAACTTTTATTCCATTAACAGAAAATTTAAATCGAATAATACCAAGTTTCAATCAACTAAAAGCATAGTTAACAGACACAACAACGACATGAAAACAAAACACTGCACGAAGGCAACATAAATTAAACAAACATAACAACAACGTAAAGACTTAAAACATAACACTGCACCAAGGCGTCTACGATATCATGACCATCAACTTTATCTTCTTTGGTGTCAACATCATCACAAGGACATCGACATCATTTTCCACTTTTCTCCATTCACGAGTCACTCCGTTTCTCCCGGTCTCCTCGACGAACCTCTCGATTTTCCTAATCTTTTCTCCTGGAGCAATATCTCCTTCTAGCCAGCGGATCAGTTCCCTATGGAAATGCTCCAACGTCTGTGTATTCCACAGGAGCACCTTCATCGGAGGCTTTGTTGCTGAAAACACAACTACGACATTTCTTTTCATTAAATCGAACGTTGGAAAAGGTTCCTCTGATGCCGATGACTACGACGACGAAGAACGTTGATTTAGAAATGCAAACATTCTAGACTTCACTCCACTCAAAATGCACTAACACTTCAGTCTTTTGATATACAATGTTGTGAAAACATGTATGTGTTTGCAGTCGTATTTATGGACAAATAAAATAGTAGGTGCCCCATATGATATGTCGTAAATACCCTTAAAAAATTTATACACTTTAAAATTCAATGGTTAATCAATTTGTATGCTTCAAAATTAACTGTTTAATCAATTTTTATTTTGTATTTAAATTAATTTATAATTAAATTTTTATAAAAAATTATAATTTAAAAACACTAATTATTACTTTTTTTTATAAATATTACTTTAAAAAATTACTTAAACTTATTAAACCTTATTTTAATTAATTACTTAAATTTATTAAAAATATAAATAATTACTTAAATTTTTTAAAAACTGTATTTTAAATAATAAGAATAAAATTAAAATGATAATAATATAAATTAAAAATTAACAAAAAAAAAGTTGGAAAGCAAAACCTTAAATCCTAGAACTGAGTCGCCGTTTGGTACGGCGAATGGGCTTTTTATCTCACTGAGTCGCCACACCAATTGGCGAATTGGTTTACGGCCAAAATCATCTTTCAACTGAGTCGTCATTTCAAATGGCGACTGTCTGTTGAATGTTTGCCATTTTCATCAATTTTTTGAAACTTTGGTTTTTCTGGTATATTTTATTCAATACTTGGTTATTTAAAAAAAAATCGACACATGCCCCACAGTTGGTTGAGGACGTTAAGACGTTTGTTGGTAGTTGATAAACTTAGGTGTTTTTTTATCTTATAAAATAATATTGATTGAATGATGATAAAATTATAGGCATCACATTGTTGAAAAATCCAAAATAAAGTGAAAATCTCTCAAGATGTATCTTTAGGGTTAGATTGGTTCATCGCATTTTACTAGGCTTTAGATTTAAAATTTGGAAAGCAAGTCGTGGGACATGTTGCTTATGCATGGATGAATGTTTTACTACAAACATGTGGAAAATGCTTTGGTGATTTATCGATTAAGTTGGTTAGGAAGTTGGTTTTCAACATTATTAGTAAATGATAGGTTTTTGTATGAGAGATCGAAGGATGGGCAAGACTCATGTTTTTAAGATTTCTTATTAATTTTAGAGAAGAAACTATGATGCTTTTTCATGAATGTGTGTTTGCAAACATAATATGGTAAATGACACACTTATATGCAATTTTAATGTTCCTTTTACCGAAGAGTCGGTCACAGATTAGAACTGTATTTGAATATGTTGAATCACTAGTGTAGGAAAGACTTTTTATAACGGGCGAAAAACACATTTTACATCGGATTTGGATCCGATGTAAAGCCAAACGATGTAGTAAATCAAAGATATTTTACATCAGACAATAGTCTGATGTGAAAAATACACCTACTACATCGGTTGACTATTAGGTATGATGTGAAATACGAGTAAAACTTTTTTTATAAATAAATACACATTTAACATCGGTTGCTTTTCTGACCCGATGTAAAATATAGGTTGTTACATCGGTTGTCTTTCTGACCCGATGTAAAATGTAGGTTGTTACATCGGTTGCAAATCGCGTCCAATGTAATATGTATGTTATATTTTTTAAAAAATTTAGACTATTTTTTAGCGGAATCGAGGTGGAATCCCTGTAATTTTTTTTCCGTACATAATTTTTCATATTTTTCCAACATGACACATACCATATTTAAGTCTCTAGTTGGTATCTAATTTTTCATATTTTTCCTACCAACCTATTAATTTCATTGCACCAAACAGTTAGGATGCACATATTATTCAAAATGAACAACTGATTTACAAAAATATTAAGTTAGGATACACACAAGTGTACAAATACTACAAGAAAAATTGTATTTAGCTAGAGGTTTAACCCCTCACTAAATGAAAAAATCCATCACAAAATATAAATTTGCAAGGGGATATGACCCCTAGTTAATCAGGATATCGCAAATTTTTACCTAGGGGATAAACCCCTCACAAATTTAGCTAGGGTAAGCCCCTCGCAAATTGTAACTCACAAAATTAAGTCTGCTATATGTCGCGGTGAAATTTGGATACCAAACTATTGATTAGTTTGAATCTTTAATTCATTTTGCAACCGAACTTTGATTTGTCCAAAGGAAGGGATAAAGATCGAAATTCCCACAATGCAATGCACATACAAAGGTTAGAGAGTTCAGGTTCGGGGGTTGGTTAAACTTAGGGAAGGTACTAGCATCCTATGTTTCTGTAGTACTCTACAGGAACCTCTTGTTTTATGTTTGTTTATTGCTAAGTGTTTATCTGCTTAAGGTTTAAAAAACCTAGGGGTTTATTTCTAAGTATACTCGATAAGATGTCACATCTTATGCCTACATATCCTGACGGGAGTGGAATCAAAGTATTTGTAGTTCCCCTAAAGGGGTTGAGGAGTTCTTTGACTGTGGTCAAAGTTCCTACAGGTTTAGGGTAGTTGGTTGATTGATTTTAGAAGAAGAGATGTGTCTTCATTTTAAGGGAGATTTAACCGCCACAGGTTGTAGGAAAATAATCTTTGCATCGTCTTAAGATTAGGGCTTAAGTACTCGGATTGTTTGACGAGTATGCCTTTATCTTTCTTAAGGCAAAGTCCCTACGGCTTGATTGTATTGTTGTGGGGTGGAGATTCTATCCCACTTAAGATGATTTGGAATCTTTTCTCTATTGTGTTTGAAGGTATCGTTTTGAATTGATTGTTTGAATGTTTGAATATTGTCGTAGTGTTAATTGAGTTTGTTTGTTCTAAGTTGTATTGTTTTCCTATGTTGTAAGATGGAGGTCCTTCCTATGGGGTAGGATCTATCTTAAGCGGTCAACTGGAATGGGATCAAGGATTTTATGAGGGGGATGATGCAAATGATGTGCACTACACACGATTGTTGAATCATGCGTAGGGTTTTCCTTTGGATGGAATACGATGCGAAAATGTAAATGACGGTAATGTAAATTGCTGTAAAATAAATTGCAGAAATGAATAAAGCATAAACACGCATGAAAGCGCTAAGGTGTGTGAAAGTGTGAATTGTGAATAATTTGAATGTGCGGGGGCATGCGTGATTGATTATATTTTTCGCTGTGAGTTGATTTTAATTGGTTGACTTTAAACGGCTTGATTTTAAGATGAAAAAACTTGTTTCTTTGGATGAGATTGGTTTATGAGTTACAGATTTTAAATAAAAGTTACAATGATTTAATTTATGATTATAAAAAAAAGAGTTAAATTACTTATTGGTTTCATTTTCTTTCCAAAAGATTAATATTAAGAATTTTATTATTTTTTTACAAAAAAGTTCAGATGGTGAATTAATTTGAGAAAAGTTATTTGCTTTAGCTTTAAAAAGGGTGGAATTTAATTAGTTTTGAAACAAGTGGTTCTTTTTAGTTATTATGAAAGGTTACTATTATTATTATCAAGTGAATGTACCTTTTAAAAATTAAGAAAATGGTTTTCTTTATTATAAATATAGTTTTTTACTAAATAGATATAAATTATTAAATTGAAAATGATTTATTACAAATAAGTTGGATATTTATTTTAAAAGTTGTTAAGTTATAAAAAAAGAAATAGATTAATTAAAACGTAATAAAAGATTAATTAAAAGAGTTATTTAGTTATCTTCTTATAAATAAAAAGTCCATTTGAAATTATTAGATTAATTGATTAAAAGAAAACAATTATATTAAAAGGTTAGTAGAAAATTGATATTAAACTAATTAATAAAAGGATTAAATTCAAGATGTCAAAAAAAGATTAAAGTTAATTTAGCTAATTGTAAAAAGATTTGATGATGATTAGATAGAAGATAATGGTGAGGTTAATAGTTGATTAGGGTGACTTGTGGGTGATTAGGGTGTATGTAGTGATTAATGTGTGTGGTTAGTATGATTACCATCATTAATTAGTAAACAATATACAACAAGAACAGAACCCTAAGTCACCCCCAATTCCCAAATCGAAGACGAAAGATGCCCCTCTCCCTCTCGATTGTTCACATCTCTCTCTTTTATACATCAACCTCGAAAACCTCCTTTCCGTCTTCTCTTCTTCTATTGTTTCAATTTCGTTTCAATTTCCTACACATCAAACACAAACAAAATTAGATTGTTAGAAAACAGAAATCTCACGCTTTAAGGGACTTTTCGCAGGTCTCGATGGCGGTTTGGCGATTTGCGGTGGCGGATGTGGTTCCGACGGTGAAGATGTTGAAGGGATTCCGGCGGAGATTGTTTTCTGGTGGAGGATTTTCGGCGAAGATTGCGAGGAAGGTGGATTCACGGTGAAAAAAGATAAGTTCCTTCTCTTAGGGTTTAGATTTGGGCTTATGGATTTTTTTGTTTTATCATGAATGGATGTGTGGATTTTTTTCTGTATTCGCGGTAGTCCCTTTCTCTTCTTTCCGATCCTCTTATATAGCCTCTGAGGAATAAATGTTGCAAATTTCCTTCAAAGCATTTTTGAAGATATGATTTAAACTTTCTGTTTTGATAAAACGAATTTGAAAAACTTCCCTTTTTGTTCCAATTTCTGTTAAATGAGAATCAAATCGCATTAATCCGTCTGTACTCAAATGATTGGGGTTTGGATATTCTTTAAATCTTTGTGGAATATTCTCTGATTGGTTTTGCTAATTCATGATTTGATTTTGGCAGGTGTAGAAAGTGGTTTGACTTGGGCCAAGGGAGTATTAGTAGCCCAGAAGAAAAAAGTTTGCCTCTGGTACGCTTTGGTGAGGGCTTCCACGCAGGGTATAGTTCTTTTCAATCCAATCTCTGTTCGTATGGTTTCTTCTTCAAACTGATATATGTCTGAACATTATTTCTTTTCACGTGTTTGGTGATGATGTTATAACTTGGATACTTAAACTGGTATGACAGGTATCAGCAGTAGATGCCTATGAAATTGAAATTCTGCCCAAAAGCTTGATGGTAGCATAGTTGACCTTTAGCTCACCAAACACAGCTATGGGGACATTGGAAGTCCAATAGTAGGCAAAGTCTCCACAAGGCAAAGGGCATGCTCCAAGTCTTTTCGAAGATGGCTTTCTTCATGAGCGTATACAAATGAGGTTTCCTTCCATAACTCTTAACTGGTGTGAGTGTCGGCTATGTTTTGGCAAGGAGAGATTGTGATAGCTGATAAGTTGTGCTCCTCCGATTTATCATGTAGGGAGCCTGGCCTGGAGGATCTGGTGGTGCTTTCAACAACTAAAAAAGATGGAAGAGGTATACCCAAAGGTTCTTCGTATCCATATTGGCTTGCAGCTTGTTACTCACAATTGGTTTACTCCTGCTACTACTTTATCAGCATCTTCAAAAACTTTAGCATCTTAGACTGCCCATTCAAACTTCGAAACAGGAGGGACAACACAAGCCTCATGACTTTCCGGGCGGCTGAAGAGGTGGTGTGTATCATGTTTTCCTTAATTATGAATGCGTTTCTTTCATTTGTGATAACAATTTCTCCTTTTGTATTTGAAACAACTTTGGAACAACGGCTGCCTCTGGCTTATATGATGGATGGCCTTCTGCCGTAATTTCCTTTCGTTGTGAAATGAGTTTTCTCTGTGTTCTTCAAAGTCACAAGGTCTCTTTTCATGTTGAAGTTTGCTGGCAGGAAGAAAGTCTCTACGTGATATTAGTTAGGTAACGAATAGACACACGTTTCTGCTTATAGTGTATGACTGTTATCAAGATCCCTTCATTGTGTATAGCGATGAACAATAAAGTTGTTATGGATAATTCCGTTTACATTTTGGCCCTGTTTTTCGTGAACGATAATTATCATGCTGGGGGAATGCACCTATCTATTATTTGTTGTGAAGTCCCTATAATTGTCTTGTGTTGGTTGTTTGTGACAACTTTAATACGTTTCTTGTAGCTCGCGCACAACCTCAATTGGGAGCGGCCTTGGCTAGGCTTGGGAGCAGGAGTGGTACCAGTGAATGATTTAATCAATCCAGCATCAATGAGTGAGGCAGAGGCCTCAGCTGAGATGTATGCATCAACAGGTGTACGAGCAGCTAAAACATCATTAATGTCTCTGTCCGGGAGCTTCAAAATAAGGACAGTTTTTGTAAGTGATGCAGAAGCATCTTGGTGTGGTAAAGTTGTGTCTCAGAGTAGCATAGGAACTAATCATTGTCTGTCCAACTTCCGGGTCATTTAATCCATTGTTTGTTGATCGAATTTGTGTAGAAAACGGACAATAGCTCCCACGTGCAGCTTGTGTGTCCCCCAAGGTCTAAAGCCACTATGCCGATGCGCGGCGCAAGCAATTTGGCGTAACTGCAGTTATATCCAGCATATGCTACGAAACAGATACGTGCCAAAATAGTCTTGCACTTAATCACCAATTTGAACCTGCTATGAAGTTGAAAAACTAGAACAAGAATGTTACAACATAAAACAAAATCAACAGCTATGCCCAACGATTCAGGTATTTAAAACTTCCCTGTTGTTGCACCCCAAAATTTGCCCAACATTTCTTTACCTAGCTTATGTTTCATTTTATTCACATTAGCATTATCATTTGCATTTCATTGACATGTGTGCAGGAGATCAAGAGGTATGATTACCAATCAAGGGCTATACAAGACTATGAAGCCAGCTAAGAAGGTCATTCAGGTGTTCAAGGGTTGATATCCTTGCTAGAGAAGTTAAAAGATCCTCAGAGAGAGTGATTGAAGCCAAATGTGTAGGTCTCCTAACTTGAGAGTTGTGGGAAGCCATCAGATGATTCTGAGGTCATGAAGATGGACTTGAGGTCTTGAAAGAGCTCATGAGAGGTTTTGAAGATCACTTGGAGGCCTAGACAGGTCATTGTGCAAGATTGAGAAGCCTCAGCCATGAGTGGTGCAGCTAGGGTTTGACTGGGTCAACCCTAGGTCAACTGAGGATTTGAAAGAGGTTGAGACCCAATTCAAGAGCCATGTGATCATGGATTGATGAATTAAGATATTATGAGGATGATTCCAAGGTTAATTCATCATGATTGAAGAGTTTGAGAAGTTTCAGGCTAGGGTTTCTAAGACTTGACAGTGTAAAATCCCCTAGTTTGACCACTATCTTCAAGGCAATGTAGCTCAATATGTGATTGTCATCTCATCTTGCCCCCAACATGATTGTTGTAGAGCA
Organism: Lathyrus sativus; assembly: GCA_963859935.3. Taxonomy (NCBI): domain Eukaryota; kingdom Viridiplantae; phylum Streptophyta; class Magnoliopsida; order Fabales; family Fabaceae; genus Lathyrus; species Lathyrus sativus. The sequence continues at coordinate 63,506,141 of OZ012738.1, read as the reverse complement.
TGATCTTAGCTTTAATTTGAGTGCTAGAAGTCTTTGATAGGATTTGTAGAACTCAAGTTATGGCTTTGACAAGTTACAAGTCATCTGAGGAATGTGAATTTGGAGCTTGAAAGTTACCCAACTTGCATGAAACATTTGCCCTAGAAGGATGATTCATATGAACTTTTGGTCAACATGAATGCTGTTCCTTATTCTCTTAGCTTTCTATAGAGTACTAGAAGTCCTTGATAGGATTTGTAGAACTCAAGTTATGGCTTTTACAAGTCAAGGGTATTTTGGGTATTTGGGCATTACAGGCCATTTTAAATCATGAGTCCATTACACCATCTTGCAAGCCTCAAATGCATTTTTGTTCAACATGAAAGTTGTTCAAAATGATGTTTTTAGCTTGTCTAAACATCAAGTGTTCGTTGATATGGGTTATATCAAGCATTGGTGGAAGAAAGTTCATATAAAAGCCATTTTAATGAATTAAAATGAGAAAATTCAAAATAATTGAGATTAACATGTTTTCAAGTCAAATTTGTGGTCATTTTGAATGGAATTGATGTTTTAGAAAGATTGGCATGGTCACATTTTTTATTTGAGTTGCTTAAAATAGCCATTTGGGTGATTGCTTCACAAGTAAGAAACATACCCTATACATTCCATATGTTGAAACCAAAGGGAGAAAACCACTTCATTACACTCCATAATGCTTAAGTGAATGTTTTGGAATGATTGTGGAGTATGACCAAGGTTTGAAGGCACATATCCATATTGAAATTTGGAGGAAAAAGTTAAGATCCAAAATCCATAATTGGGCCTAGTTTGGGCTTCTAATCCATTGAAACAGAACATAAAAGGGATTTAGAACTGAATGAGGGGGGTTGGTGATCATTTTTCTTGAAGAAAGCATTGGAGAGAGGTGGAGAAAGAAGCTTGAAAGTGAAAATTCATTTTGGAGAATCAAGGGGTTTCAGCCAGAGTGAAGCATCAAGAAACATTCTCCATTGATCCTTGAAGAATTCTGCAAGGTTTGGAAGAGAATTGAGGCGTGTATCCAGTGCAATTCAAGCTCCAAGGTAGGTTCTAACTTCTTGAAATTTCTCACTGATTATGCACTTTTAATGAATTAGAAGCATGTGGTTAGGTTCCCCTATTGACATAGATGGATCTTGGATAGTTAATTGCAACTTTAGGGACGATTTAGATTGAATGCCATTTTCGGTTGAGATTGTGTTTTCGCGATCCACGCGTTTTTAGAGTGAGTAAAGGATATGGTTGAATTCCTGAAGAAATTCTGGTCAAGATTCATGTAGACATCGTGGCCAATGGTTGAGTGTAGAGGGATCTAGGGTTGCGCAGGGGTGACCGGAGAAGTCACCGGCGACGGCCTTGCTGCGTGTGCAGGTTTGATGCTTGCAGAGATTCAAATTGGAGAAGAGATAATCTCCTCCGTCCGTTTGTGTGGAAAACTTGACTTGGTCCCTTCATCCTAGTGCTCTCGTTGAGCCACGTAAGCTGGCCCCTCAACGCAGCGTTTGATTTAAGTTGGAAACTCAGGTTTTGATTTTCGCTATGTGAACCAAGGACGTGTTGGTTCGAATCCAGGCATGGGCATTTTTTCTTTTGATTAATTTGAACTGAAGTGAGCTGAATGAACTCAGGCGCATGGGCATTTACATTAGTTGCTATCAACACCCTCGCTGGGCTCAATTCAAGAAATGAACTAAGCTGGATTGCTATTTACCACGCTGATTTAATTAATTTCCTTGAATTTCTTTATTTTCATCATTTTATATGGTTTAGAGAATAATTCATAAAAAATAGAAAATTAACTCAATTAATTCCAAACTTTTTTCCCCTGATTCATGATTGAATCTAGAATTTTATAGATAAAAAATATTAATAATTCATGCATTTTTATTTTATTTGCATTTTTTGAATATTAATTGAGATTAAAATAACCATGGTTGATACTTTGTTTTGATGAATTTGGTTTGAGCATTAGGTGATGATTCTTGCCTTGATTTTTTTGTGTGTAGCTAGAATAGATATGCATGTTCCCCTTAGATTTTTCTCACATTTTTGTGATGAATGTAGGTGGTAGTTTTAAGTTGAAACTTTAGGTGCTATAGTTTTAGGGTTTAACCTTAGTACCTTATGATTTAGGTTTTATTTCTAGGACTTGGTGGATGATTCAACCTCTGAATTTTGTATGGTAGATTCATGATTGAATTAGGGTCCCATAGTTATTTTTGTAGGATTTTACAATGGGTTTTAGTATTTTAGTTAGGACTAACTTTAGTACTAGGTTTTAGGTGATCCTAACTTGCTAATTCAACTAGAATGACTTCTTTAGTTCCCTTAGATTAGGGTTTTGGCCTCTCTTGCTCTTGGATGGTGTGGAAGACAAGCTTGGGCAACCATGGAATGCTTGAGGAAGCTTGGATGTGAAGACTTCCCTTCTTTTGGTGTAGTGTTGATTAGGTGTTAAGATTAGGGTTTGTAGGCAGAGCTTCTAGATAGATTCTCTTCCTTCATAAACATGGAAGGTGTTGATCACTTCCATTATTCCCTATGATATAAGGTCCCCTTGTAAAGGCCTCATCCCTCCTTTGGTAGGATGTGTGGCTCTTTACAAGTTGGTAGAACCTTTGAGGGTTCCTTTCTCTGATGATGGAATGCTTAGTGGTGACCTTTGGTTTTCACTCTGTTGTCAATCATCCAAACCTTGCTCTTGTTAGATGAATCTTTCTCCCTTGCTATAGGATGGAGTTCCTTGTTAGAAGATTGAAGATGGTAGAAGTTGCTACTTCTCTGTACTTGAAGACTGCCATTGGAGCTGAAGCTTGAAGATCAAGAGGAACAAGTTGACACTTGTTGGAAGAAGATCAAGCTGAGATTGAAGAAAGAGCTGAAGCTTGAAGAAGATGAAGAACAAGTTGATACTTGTGAGAGGAATCCATTGGAGATTGAATGAAGAAGCTGAAGCTTGAGATTGGAAAGCAAGCTGATACTTGTGTGAGTTCAATGCTTGGAGTGCCCGAAGGAACAAGTTGATGCTTGCTAGTGGGATTGAAGCCTGAAGGTGGAGTTTGCCTTGGAGATGAGGCCTAAAGAAGGAAGAATAAGTTGATACTTATGTTTGATGTATTAGAAGCTTGAAGAAGCAAGTGGACACTTGCTATTGAAGATGGTAGCCTTGAAGAGCAGTTGAAGGCTGAGGGCTGAACTGATGTCAGAGGAGCTTTGCTCTGAAGCTGTGGAAGCTGTTGATCTGCTTTCTTTCCTGTCTGTTTTCTCTCTGTGCAACTGTATTGCAGTGACTTGTTTGATTTGCTTGATGCATTAGAATAAGTTCATACTTAGATTGTGCTAAGCTAGGAGCATGATTGCATTAGAGGTTGAGTTGCTCCCTCTGCTTGTATTTTTACTGTATGGCTTTGCTTGCGGGTATTCGGTAGAGCCCAACTCCCTTGCCTATGTGGGTTGTGATTTGCTTGATGGCATTTTATGTTATTTCCTCTGTATGATTGCAGTTATTATCTTGCTTGACAGCATGTTATTTCTTCTGTATGATTACAGTTATTCATATTTGGCTTAAGGTTGAGATGAGCTTGTGGAGGCTGATGCCCCACACACACTTCCTCCCTCACTTGCATTGCATGCATTTTACAGTTGTTTACTGTTTACTGTTAAGCTGATGCTTTATCTGTTTCTGTTTATCATTGACATGATCCCCTAGGAATCTCACTTCCTTTGATAAGGAAGTGATGATTAGAACTTTAGGTTGAAACCTATGCATGATAACTTCTAGGAGTTCCCTGTGTCAAACCTCGACCATAGGATGAATCCTTGGCATGACAACAATAGGACTTGATAGTCTCCCCCTAGTTGAGCCTGCTCTCTCTTCTTATCTTCAAACAAATCAAAATACAGTAATAAAGGTTAACTGATGTCGTATGTTACGAGCCTTAAGCTATCTGAGAAAGGATTGTTGGAGAGTTTCTTTTCAACAGTCTGGATGTTTAGTATGGCACCCTTTGGGTGACATGCGACGCATTCACTCTCAGGTCATAGTCTCTAGTGCGATATTGGTTGCAAACATCCATAAAAAACAGTTCTTCCGTAAAAGACAGAAAACAAACTTCAAACCTTTTTTGCCCCGTGGGCCCGTAATTCAAAGGAAGCTTTTCTGAAGAAAAGGGTGTCGTTAACTCCCAGTTCTACCGCAAACGGTAACGCCTAAGTCTCCAAGGGTCGAGCTGCGTACATCCAACTGCTGGAACTGTTTGTTAACCCTACTCGATAAAACAGACGAATCTGAATCCTCATAATCCGTATTATCCCGAACTACGTTTGCTCTGATCTTTCATGCCGTATGAAAGTATGTAGGCACAAGATGCGATATCTTGGCGAGCAACCTTCCCCTTCCCCGTAGTTAGGCGAACTACGTTGACTCTGATTTCTCGTTCTAGACGGGAATACGTAGGCATAAAGTGCGATACTTTCCCGAGTCATTTTCTTTTCTTTTTAGACCAGACCCTTAGCGTAGATAGATTTAACAAACCCGTCAGATAAACACAACAAGCGTGGATCCCATCGAGTACGATGGACGTGAGGGGTGCTAATACCTTCCCCTTGCGTAACCAACTCCCGAACCCAGACATGGTTGCGGTGACCTTGTCTTATACCTTTTCGTCAGGTTTTCCCGATCGTTTACTTTCCCGTTCTGAGGGATAAATAACGATAGGTGGCGACTCTTCTGTTTTGCCGACACCTTATTTTCGCGGTAGCGACACCTGCTGAGTAATCTTCCTGTTAGTAATATATCCAAATGAATTTCCTTGAGAACAAATCTAGCCGGAACGAGGCTTGCTCTTACGGTAAGGAAGGAAGCTACGAGACTGATTCCAGCATCGTAACGGACCTGCACTTGGTGGGGATACCTGAGCAAAGTGGTATGGTGTTCTTGGCCCTCTCTTTTATGTTAAGGATTGGTATCTTCTCCTTTGTAATTCTATTGAGTTTCCGTTGGCAGGTTCTTCGTGTTGCTCTTAATGTCAAGACTTGGTTTTATGGTCCTGCATCTTGAGAGGGAGTTGTGCTGAAGCAAACTGAATATGTGACTGTGTCGTTGAAGAGTAGAGTTATGCTGCGGAAATCTCGTAGTAATTCTTGGAGTATCTTGTATTGACCTGTCAGGTAATTTGCTTTCATGGATTGCAACTCTTGTAATAATTCTTTTTGCTAACTCCCTTTAATTGTTCAACATGTAGTGTGAAATCTAACGATACTTGTGGATGCTTCAATAGGAGCTCTTTGGGAATGATTGCTTTTGACGATCAAGAGCAAATGGCTATTGGTGTAAAGACCCTGATGTTTGTAGTTTATGCTGCATATCTCGGTGTAACGAACTTGGCTGCTGCTGATTAATGCTTCCTGATCCGTGCTCTGCAGGTGTACTGAAAGTTGCCATGGATGATTAAGCCTACAAGTCTTCGCTCCAAATGCCCTTTAACTTGTGACTGAGATCACTTGTTACAAAACTTGCAGTGTAATCATAACTTTAGTTTAAGAAAAGGTTGAATATTTATGTATCAATTAAGTTTGCTTCGATCACAACTGATTTATGAACCTCAATATGCCTTGAGAGGAGAAATAAAATAGATGGCCTGAAATGGTATTCGTAGAGTTCCACGAAATTACTCCCAATTTAATTTGTAATCATAGTGGCATGTAGTTGACTAGGAACGGATGTCTTAATGTAGAGTTCATCTTTTGAAAAAAAACAACTGTACCAATCTTGTAACCTTGATACCATGTATGTATTCTCAATAATGGTAATAAATCTTGGCTATAATCACCTTCAAAATGGATACTTAACTTCTCGCAATAATTTGAATGTTTTTAAACTCCACCTAAACTCGAAGAAAATCCCTTAGCTTTGTACTTTCCCTAAAGGAAGTTGTATTTCTTGAAACTTGATGTTGAAACATGACGCGGAAGCTTCTGGAATTATTCAGAACCCACTAATACTTAATTACTAATGAGAACAAAGAAAGCCAACTCTTTCTCTCATAAGCAGAAGAAGCTCAGGTGGTGGCCCAAATCATAAAACAAAAATTAGTCCTCAAACGACCGCGTTCGAAGGGAAGTTCTTGAGAGGTCCTGAAAGTGGCTAGTACACTCTGATGTTGAGTTGAACCTGTAAAATTTCTTAAATTAGGCTTGAACTCTTGAATAATGAACTTTTGAACCTCGACTGAGCTAGTCACGTCCTTGTGATGTTTGGCTGTAAGAATTTATACTCTGTCACTACTGCACTTGCATGAGTTGGTTAGCCGCAAAACATAAAATATTAAATTAATATTAAAATAAAACAGAAAAAAAAGCGCAAAGAGAGGTGGGGTCTTGCGGTCAAAAATTAGGGTGTGACACTATACAGCAGGTATAGGAGCAGACTAGTGACACAGACATGTCAGGTAATTTGCTAGGGGATAAACCCCTAGATAAAGCATCTGTGTTTTGCATTTGGTGAGGGGTAAAACCCCTAGCTAACTGTGTCAGACATTTGTGAGGGATAAAGCCCATAGCAAATTGATTTACGTTTTGGACTTTGTGAGTGGTTTAACCCCTAGCTAATGTTCATAATATTATACATATATATATATATATATATATATATATATATATATATATATATATATATATATATATATATATATATATATATATATATATATATATATATATATATATATATATATATATATATATATATATATATATATATATATATATATATATATATATATATATATATATATATATATATATATATATATATATATATATATATATATATATATATATATATATATATATATATATATATATATATATATATATATATATATTCTTATACAATTTAATTCATATTTTCTATAAATATATTACTAACCCCTAGCTAATGTTCATAATATATATATATATATATATATATATATATATATATATATATATATATATATATATATATATATATATATATATATATATATATATATATATATATATATATATATATATATATATATATATATATATATATATATATATATATATATATATATATATATATTATACAATTTAATTCATATTTTCTATAAATATATTACTAAAATATATTAATATTTTAAAAAGTATATATTTTTTAAATAAAAAAGTATATACTTTTTAAATAAAAAGTGTATATTAATATATAACAAAAATGTATTACAAATTATATACTTTCTAAAAAGTGCATACTACTAAATATATTACACAATATATATATTTATGATTTGAATCACACTTTCTAAATAAAGAGTGTATATTATTATATAATCTATTCTTTTATAAAAATTTATAATATGTTTTTTAGATTAATTTTATAAATATTCTTTTATAAAAATATTTAATATATATTTTATGTTTTCAAAATAAATATATACTTTTTTCTTACAAATTTACATATTTTCTAAATACATATATTAAATATAATCTGATCTTTATAAGATTCAATTCATATGTTCTATAAATATATTTCAAAAATATATTATATATTTTATAAATAATATTAAAATATAATATGTTTTTTAAACAATATTTTTTATAAATATATTACTAAAATACATAATAATATTATTTTTTATATTTATACACAAAATAATATAAACAACATATACATATATTTATAAATAACACATATAAACAACATATACATATATTTATAACAACACATTATAAACAACATATACATATTTATATACTAAATTATATAAATAAGAAAAACATATCTATACTATTTATTTCAGTTTTATTCTAACAAATATTATAATATAAATTCTAAAAATTTAAGAAATAAGAATTTAAAAAATTTAACACCTTATAAATATATTTATACATGCAACACAGAAATTAAAAAAGTTAATTAGTAAATGTAAATTATAAATTTCAAAAAGTGATAGTAAAACAATAATATTTACCTAATTTTAGATTGATAGAATATTTGAAAGAGGAAGAAAGGGGATGTTTGATGGAAGTTGTTTTTACTGAAAAAATGAGAGAAGAAGGGTGGCTAATGAGAAGAAAGATCACACGCTAGATCTTCCACCTGGCAGTCCCCCATTGGTCGGCCAGATATTTCGGCCACATGAGAGACCTTGGCCCCGCGCTGGGAGAATATCATAAATATCCTCTCGAGAGAGGGTCAAATATTCTAATCATTCTCACTCATACCTAAACACTTGTATTTGCTTTCTCTCTAGCCCAAAAACTTACTTTAGCATCGGAGTACCTTGCAGGTACACCCCCTTCTCTCCTACAACCATTGTTGCTGCCCTACATTGAAGGCCAAGACGATCCATTCTGATCACTCCAGATCAGTGACACCGTCTGTGGGGACACCAGCTCCCCCGTCTTTTTGAACCAAGATTCCCCAATCTTCCCGAACCAATGACCAAAGCTATCTCTCTGAACCTTCATCGTCATGGCCTCTCACCGTAATGACGTCCATCAAAATTCAATCATCGCCACTCTGGGTTGCGGCGAAATCCCCATTCCCGAAGCTGCCATAGGAAAAACTGATCACAGGTGTTGCACCCTAAAATTTGACCAACATTTCTTTACCTAGCTTGTGCTCATTCACTTGCATTTCATTGACATGTATGCAGGAGATCAAGAGGTATGAGTACCAACCAAGAGTTATATGAGACCTTGAAGCTAGCCAAGAAGGTTATTCAAATGTTCAAAGGTTGATATCTTTGTCAGAGAAGTTGAGAGATCCTCAGAGAGATTGGTTGAAACCAAGGTTGTGTGCCTCATAACTTGAGAGTTGTGGGAGCTCCTCAGATGATTCTGAAGCCATGAGGATGGACTTAAAGCTTTGAGAAAGCTTATTAGGTGTCTTGAAAGCCATCATGAAGCCTAGATAGGTCATGGTACAAGATTCAAAAGACTTAGCCTTGAGTGGCATAATTAAGGTTTGACTGAGTCAACCCTAGGTCAACTGATGATTTGGAGAGGGTTGAGACCTAATCCAAGAGCCATGTGATCATGGATTGATTCATTGAGATGCTATAAGGATGATTCCAAGGTAAACTCATCATGATTGAGGAGTTTGAGAAGTTTCAAGCTAGGGTTTCTAAGGCTTGACAGTGTAAAATCCCCTAGTTTGACCCCTATCTTCAAGGCAGTTTAGCTCAAGATATGATTGTCATCTCACCTTACCCCTAACATGAATGTTGTAGAGCTTGTTCTTAGATTTAATCTGAGTGCTATAAGTCCTTGATAGGATTTGTAGAGCTCAAGTTATGACTTTGACAAGTTATAGGTCATCTGAGGTATGTGAATCTGGGGCCTTGAAAGTCACCCAACTTGCATCCAACATTTTCCCAAGAAGGATGATTCCTATGAACTTTTGGTCAACATGAATGTTGTTCCTTATCTTCTTAGATTTCTAGAGAGTACTAGAAGTCCTTGATAGGATTTGTAGAACTCAAGTTATGGCTTTGACAAGTCAAGGGCATTTTGGTCATTTGGAGATTACAGGTCATTTCAAGCATAAGGCCATAACTCCTATTTCCAAGCTTCAAATGGAAAAATCTTCAACATCAAACTTGCTTAAAATGATGTTTTAGGGCTAGTAGGGAGGTCATGAGATGTTGAAAAGACTTGTAGCAAAAAATGGTAAAAATGGCCTAAAATGGAGGCATAAGTTAAATAAGTCAAAGTTGGAAATTGAAATTTCCAAGCTACACATCCAAACCATGGCATATAATAGGTCATTTTGACTCTAGAAAACATTTTAAAGACAATGGTTCAGCCACTTTTTTGATTTGAGGGTTAGATCATGGGGTTGCTTTGGAAAATGGTTGCTTGCATATTAAGGCACAAATGCAAAACACAAGGAAACTCAATACACAAGCTAGTAAAGTGTCTTAACACATCATATATCTCATCTAGGGAGATTTTCAAGTAAGTTACAAGTGCTGCAAGAGGCTTGGCATGAGATGATGCATGAGAAGAGATGAAATCATAAACTCATGACATGAGAATCCCAAATTCTCCTTGGATGATTCCAGAAGGATCTAGAGAGGTCCAATGCATTCTATATATGGATTAGAACTTGCTCAGATGCAAGGTTGGTGAGAGATTAGAGAGAATAGTGAGGTAGCCATTTCAATTGCTTCCATTACAAGTTGAAATCAAATTCCACTTTCTGCTTCATTTCCATTGCTTCTTTCTATCCAAACACATTCCATTGATCACACTGAGTGAATCCATACCAAATTGAAGGCAAGAGCATGAAGAATTGAAGAGATAGATTTTGGATTTTGAAGGTTGCAAGTCACAATCGAGTTTGGAGATTCAGGCTTTCTTGATCAAAAATTTTGCAAATAGTAGCAAGATCATCAATCAAGGAAGGTTTCTGAAGAATTTGAGAGGTTGAAGTGGAGGTTTCACCTATCTGATAATCAAGATTTGATAGGTTAGTAAATTTTCTTCTACACCATAATTTAAGCATGATTAGGTAGAATTGTTAGGTTAGAATGGTTAGAGACGATTAGGTGATGGATTCTGGGAAGTTTGAGATCAATTGGTGAAGTTTGAGTTGGTGACACCATTTTTGTTTTGACCAAGAACACGAGGTATAGTGAGCTATAACGTGAGATTAATATCAAGATTTAACCAGTGTGAGGTGGTGATCATTCTGAGGTAATTAATTTCAAGAATTGTTGAAGTTGATGTCTGAGCTTATTTTTGATCTTGGATCGGGTTTAGAGATTGGGGATGATTCAATTGATTCTAAGGCTATGGTTGTGATCAGCATGGAATTTAGAACGGATTAGGGTTTCGAATTTTAGTTTTTCCTGGGGAATTGAGGTGATACGAGTTGGGAGAAGCTTGAGCTTGAAGCTCTGTTTCCATGGCTTCCTCATTTGAACCCTAGCTGGAGGAAGAAGATGATGAGATGGCCGTTGGATGAGGCGAAGACTCATTGACTGAGTGGAGATCCCACAGCTGAGATTCAATTTCGTTTGGAGAGGGAAATCTGAAGAGCTTATACGCTGCGTTTCATTTAACTGAGGTTTTGGGCTTAAGTTGATATTTGATATCCACACCCCCATTCATGGCCCAACTGGATTTTGAACTGATTTGCCTTGCTCCTTGCACCGTATGTTTTTCTTTTTCTTTATATTTTCTGATTAATAATTGGGCCTGGCGCGCATTGATATCCCCACCCCCATTTTAAGCCCAGTCAGGAATTGAACTGAATATAATTGCTATCTGCACCAAGGTTTTCCCATTTTAATTTCTTTTTCTCCATTTTTCATTAATCTTTGAAAAATCATAATAAATAGAAAACTGATGATTTTTGTATGGGGATTTTTTCTCCCATTTCATGTTCATGTCTAGAAAATTATGAAACCAAAATATTTGCATTTCATGCATTTTTAATATTTTTTGAGTATTTTCTCTTTTAATAGCTTTTTATTTCCTTTTATGTTGATGCATAGATTTGTAGAATTATGTTTATCTAGTTCCCTTTGAATTTTTAGGCCATTCTTTTTAGGATAGTTATATTAGGACTTTAGCTCCCGTCTGGATTTATTCTATAATTTTGTGATTAATTTTTGATTAGTTTTGCTTAGATGATTTTAGGTTGTGTAGAATTAGGTCAATCCTTAACATAGGTCCACAATAACACTAGAATTTTGGGTTTCTAGGTCAAGATAGATATTGGGACATATAGGGTATTAAGGGTAGGTATATAGGATCCCCTAGAAATTATATTAGATTTTAATATAATAGTATACTATTTTTAATTGATTTTTGTAGTTGATTGTTGCTTGTGTTGCCCTTGTGGGCTTGCATTTTGTTTTGCCTTGCTTTGTGGGTTTTTGCCTGGCTTGGTGGACTTGATCCTGCTTTGAGGAGCATGGACGAGCATAGTAGAAGACTTGAGATTTGAAGAGTAGCTTGAGAGCTTGATCTTGTTTGTTTTTTTGTTGTTTTAGGGTTAGGGATTAAGTAGAGCTTAGACCTAGTTAATTTCTTTCTTAAACATGGATGCTATCTTTCACCTCCATTCTTCCCCATGATTCAAGGTCCTTCCATGGTATTCACCTCCCTCCTTAGGAGGGATAAGTGATGGTACCTAGGAAGTAGAACTTTTGAGGGAACCATTCTTTTGATGTTAAACCCTTATAGGTCACCTTTGGTGGTCAATAAGCAGTTTAATATCCCAGCTTATCCAGTTAAGTGATTTCCTCTAGTTTGAGTATCTTGAGAGATGTTGAGCTTGAGTGTGAAGATGAAGACTTCATTGAATAGAATGGAAGAGGATGATTCCTTGAGCATTGCCATTGCAGCTGAGGCTTGGAGAGCAAGGAGAGCAAGTTGATACTTGAAGATCCAGTAAAGATTGAATGAAGAGCTGAGGCTTAAAGATTGACGGATGAAGTTGACACTTCTAAGTGATTAAAGGCTATTCTGAGAAGTTGAAGCTTGTAGGAAGAGAAGACCAAGTTGAGACTGGTAAAGCAAAGAGGGCTTGAGAGCTTGAAGACTAAGTTGATACTTACTTTGAAGATGGGAAATCCTGAAGGAATCAAGTTGATACTTGTGGTGCATAATGAAGCCTGAAGGTGGAACTGATTAAGGAGCTGAAGCTTGAGGAAGAGAATAAGTTGAAACTTATGTTGAAGGGTTGAAACCTGGAGAAGCAAATTGATATTTGTCAAGAGTGATGGAAGTCTGAAGACTGAGTTGCTGTTAGAAGAGCTGAAGCTTGGAGTTGGGGAAGAGAGGGTTGTTGATCTGCTTTCTTGTCTGTTTTCTTCTCTGTATTGATGTGCCTTGTTTGACTTGCTTGATGCATTAGAATAAGTCCATATCTAGACTAGATTTAAGCTAGGAGCATGATTGCACTAGAGGTTGAGTTGCTCCCTCTGGTTGTATTGTTACTGTATGGCTTTGCTTGCGGGTATTCGATAGAGCCCTGCTCCCTTGCCCATGTGGTTTCTGTTTGCTTGATAGCATGATTTCCTTATTCTGTATGATTGCAGTTTACTATATTTTTCTTGATAGCATGATGTTTTATCTTTCAGTATGATTACTGTCATTCATTCTGGCTTGAGGTTGAGATGAGCTTGTGGAGGCTGCTTCCCCACACACATTTCCTCCCTCACTTGCATTGCATGCATTTTACAGTCGTTTACTATTTACTGTTTAAGCTGATGCTTTATCTGTTTCTGTGTATCATTGACATGATCCCTTAGGACTCTCATTCCTTTGATAAGGAAGTGATGATAGAACTTTAGGTTGAAACCTATGCATGATAACTTCTAGGAGTTCCCTGTTTCAAACCTCAACCATAGGATGAATCCTTGGCAGGACAACAGTAGGACTTGATAGTCTCCCTTAGTTGAGCCTCTTCTCTTCTCATCTCAAAACAATTTAAGATACAGTAATCATGAATGGTTTCTTTCGTACGTTACGAGCCTTAAGTTATCTGAGAAAGGATTGTGGGAGAGTTTCTTTTCCACAGTCTAGATGTTTAGTATGGTACCCTTTGGGTGACATGCGACGCATTCACTCTCAGGTCATAGTCTCTAGTGCGATTGAAATTGCAAACACGATAAAAAACACTTCTTCCGTAAAAGACAGAAAATAATCCGTAGTGCCCGAACTACGTAAGCTCTGATCTCTCATATCTGTTGAGAGTACGTAGGCACAATACTGACGTATTGGCGAGCTACCTTCCCCATAACTCGTAGGTCGAACTACGTTGACTCTGATTTCTCATTCTCTGATGAGAATACATAGGCATAAAGCGCGACGCTTTGCCGAGTCAGTTTCTTTTCTGTTTAAGCCAACCTTGATAGGTAGATAGATAAACCAACTTGTCCAGTAAACACAACAAGCGTGGATCCTGTCGAGTACGACGGACGTAAGGGGTGCTAATACCTTCCCCTTGCGTAACCGACTCCCGAACCCAGACAACGGTTGCGACGACCTTGTCTTACCCTTTTTCGTCAGGTTTTTCCGATCGTTTCCTTTCCCGCTCCGAGGGATAAATAACGAAAGGTGGCGACTCTTCTGTTTTGCCGACACCTTATTTTCGCGGAAGCGACAACAGGGACGAAAAACCAGCATCTCCTGATAACGTGAAGCCTCGTGTCTAAAGTTCCTGTTAGACGATGACGCAGATCTAGAAGGGGGGGGGGTTGAAAAGATCGCTTGTTTAAAACAGAGTCGGCGCTACCAAAAATTGGTTTTTAAAATTGTTTAAGGTGGAAGCGGTCGGGGAACTATACACGTCTAAAACGAGCGGTTACTAGAAAACCGGATATGCGTAAAGCCTATGGAATTTTATAAGCGAGATATGAAAATCACTACTTCAATCACACTTCAATTAGATTATGTTCACTATAAGGTGTGACTAGTTCTAATACCTTTAAAATATAGACAATTTGAAAAGACAACACAAGATGTTTTTAGTTCACACAATTGATCAAACACTTGGAGTGCAGAGCACTGCAAGTGAATTCTATTTTGAGAGTTGAGTGCTTAAGTTTTCTATTACAATCAATGATTGTAATTGGCTTAAAAATAGTTCAGCACAACTCAAATCAGAATTTGATTGACACAATCGTTTGCACTAAAAACTCAGAAATTTAGCAATATAAACATAAAGAAAAAGACACAACGATTTGTTAAGGCAGTTCCCCCGTCGTCCTCGCTCGGGGTACTTCTGCCCTCAATTCTAATATAGATAGATATAACCTGTTGGTCAAATTTTTATACAAGTAGCAAATAGGGATCAAACAATCGAACATAATTTGTCATTGTAGAGCCTATTTCTTCTTGCACCTTGATTCAAGTTGAATCAAGTACTTCGAACGCGATAAATAAACCTCCGATTAATGCGCTCTCTTTGAACAACCCTCGGTCATCAAATATGGCCCGGCTGATTTCAGTCACCCACGTGTCAAACCCGAATCTTCCACTCACAATCCTCTGTTTACCGCTACTAAACTGACAGAACCTCCAGCTCTTCAATTACCTTCGCTCGGCTGAATCTGTGATGGACCGATTCGTGCAAAAAACCCCAAAATATGAGATTCTTGGAGGATAAAACCCTAACGATTTTATTCAAGAAAAACCTGACGATTACTCAACCCAAACCAGATTAAATCAATCTTCGACTTTGGACGTTATCACCTCGAACATGCACAATGCACAACAAAAATAATTATGTGTAGTTGTTGTGAAATGCTATGAAGAGAGTGAAGATGATGAGAACCAAATCGACACGTAAATTTCACTTTTCTTGTTTCCTTAGTTTTTTTTGTGTGAAAGGAAAGTACAACTCAACTTATATGCAAAACATAACCGACTTAACAAACAAAACAGACTCACAAAAACAGTTTGACATAATAGAATTTTGACACAAAACAGCGAGCGGTCGACCTATGAAGTAAAGTGGTCGACCTGAGCTTACTCGTATACATGATTATTCAAAAACCAGGACCATGCGTCGACCGGAGCATAACATGCGTCGATGCACAACATGCAATTTTAGCCAAATACAAATGGTCATAGTATGAATCGACCGAAGCATAACATGCGTCGATGCACAACATGCAATTTTAGCCAAATACAAATGGTCACAATATGAATCGATCGAAGGGTCGACACGAGCCCTCCTGAGACTAATTCATTAAAATGACTTGTTGTGTGAGTCGAGTGGAACAAGTTTTGGGTCGACTCAAAACCCTGAAATAGGAAAAAATGCCCATTTTCATGCATTAAGACACATTTGATGAAACCTATAGTATGGCAAACAAAACCAACTAAGCCAACCCTATATGAAACATAGATTTGGCCATCTCTATATGCAACAATCATGTTTTTTGACGAGCGTTTGACTTATGAGAGACAAGACATACAAATATGACATGGTGACAACGTCCAACATACATTTTTCTATGGAGCTGAGTTTTGACATCATCGAAACGAGCACATCTATATATGAGGCTTTACCCTCACAGTTCTAACCATGTATACGAGCCTATCATCGTTCCACAAGATGATGACCCCTGCACTGCAGCCCTTGTCGCTGCTCTCAACAAATCTAACTATCTACTCTTCCAACAAGGGGAAAAAATCCACATGTTGGAGAACACCATCGGAGAGCGACTTCCCCCGTAGGGATCCCTTAGTCCATCTCGCCGGTCTCATTCCCTTCTTCAGAAGCGTTGTCGAGACAAATCTAGAAGCATCTCCCCAGTCAAAAAACGGTCCAAACTGGAGAAGCATGAACACGAGATCACCGGAAGAAGCGATCGTACCCCTCCCCGGAGGTGCAGGCACTCCCCGACACTCAAAAGGACCGGACCTTCTAGAAAGCCTCACGTAGAGCACCGAAGTCGGCACGAACGTTCTCCTCGATGCAGTAGGAGCCAGAAACATAATCATTTTTCAGCAGGTTGCCAAGCACGAGCGACAAAGACAACACCCGCGGTCCCCTGTCACGGGAAATCATAGACACCCACATTCCTCGCGGGATGAAGAAACCTCCCCCTCTGGCTCTCTATGATGGTACCATTGATCTTGGAGACCACATAGAAAACATTTAGGTTATGATGCACTACCACAATGTAACTAGGGCAATCAAATGCAGG
Organism: Lathyrus sativus; assembly: GCA_963859935.3. NCBI lineage: Eukaryota > Viridiplantae > Streptophyta > Magnoliopsida > Fabales > Fabaceae > Lathyrus > Lathyrus sativus. The sequence continues at coordinate 63,489,420 of OZ012738.1, read as the reverse complement.
CTATTCCCCATCACCCTCAGGAAGAGGGCTATGGCTTGGTATAAAAGCCTTCCTTAGGGCTCAATCACATCCTGGAGGAGTCTGAAGGAGCAATTTTCCCGATACTTCACTACCTCCAGGCGTCATCTGAAATATGAAGCTACGCTTGAGGGTATCATCCAGGACAAGGACGAGCCACTTCGCGATTACGTCGACAGATTCACTAAGGAAGCGGTCGAAATCCGCACAACCGACCACATGAAAAAATATCTGCTAGAAAAGGGACTAAGGCCGAAAAGCGACTTCCGTAAGGTGGTAGGAATCAACCCTCCTTGTTCTCTAGCCGAACTTATCTATAGGGCACAATCATATATTCAATACGAAGAAAAGGAAACCGCGTATAAAGCCAGAGACTCGAGGGACTGTTTCCCTTGAAAATCGGAAAACAACCGCTGATCTTCCAAATCTAACTTTGGTGACTCACAGGATCGATCAGATTGATCCTAGGACATGTGCTAAAAGATTTATTTTTCGGTTCTAAGAATTTATCCAAGTTCCACACTCGAATAGGGTTGGGATAAACAGAATCCTAAAAGAACATCTATTCGACTACAGGTTAATTTGAAGGTAAAATAAGGCTTCTAGTAAAAGAGAAGAAAGTTTGTTGGTAAAGGTGAATTTAGTTTGAGGGCGAAGAGAAAAGAATTGCGTAGGGAGAAGAGAAGTAAGGTAAAAAGTAAAAGGGGTAAGGACAATAAAGGCAATAAAAGACTTTGTAAAACTTAAAGTAAAAACAAGTAAATTGCATTAAGTTTAAAAGATGGTGTGTTTACATCACGTACATTCTCTTACAATACTCTCTTTCTCTACACTCGGATACTTGGAGTAATTTCAAGAGTAACTTGTACAATAGTAAATTACAACACACTTTGGATATGTCTAAGACACTCTATTTATAGTAACAAAAAATAACCTCTAATAACTTCCACCATAATCTCCTTCTGCCACTTGTCTTAAATGCATGGATCCATTATTCATAAGGTGACATGTGTCTCCCTCCAATTTCCACAAGCAAAACCGTTCCCTCCAACATTCAAATTTTAAATACTTCGACGCACCATTCGTTATTGGCAAGCGGTCGAACCCTTGGCCTCGGGGTGAGTCCTTTCGACTTAGCTTCTTCCTCCTTTCAACCATTTTCTTGCATCCAAGGTATTCTCCACCCTTTTTCTTTGGACACCTTCTTTCTAGCTGAGGCGTCGGATTTAGGAGCTAACAAATTGCCCCTCAAAAATGTCTTTTCGACTTCGACCGTGGAAAAGCACATTTTTTGACAACATTTGACCTTCGACGCCGTTTTTCCCTTGTGAGTGTCATCTAATATTCTTTCCACCAATGTGAGCCTGGGAAGTTGAAAGAGAATGAAAGAGAAAAAAAATAGCTATGAACACGCAAGCTACTGTTCCGCCGCCTTGATGCACGTTTTATGACGTCATTATCATCATGGCTATTTTCTCGGGACTCAACAAAATCGTGGGCCATCATCACCCTACCATCCTCGGGGACGTGATTTGCAGCTACTACCTCTGCCATTCCACATCCAGGCGTACACGTGGCCCACTACCTCTAGCCCCTCAATGATGGAGACTTTCAGTCTTCCACTCACTACATAAGTAATTTCCTTTGTTGTTTTCAATTTTTACAACTTCCCAAACTTCCCATAACTTTCCTTGCTTTTCCTCTAATTCTCTGCTCTCAACCAACCAACTCTTATTTCTTTCAACAATGGCCGATCATCAGAAAACGAAAGCGCAACCTAAGGGACAAACTTCTGCACCCGTACGTCCTCCCTTTGCTAGTTTGAGCGGCCCTCAGGCGGTAAAAAATCAACAATTCATCCGCGAGCCCCTGACAGAGGAAAAACGACACATCTACGAATCTCAGGTAATCATCCCTGTTAATGTTGTAGGGAGGCCTTTAGCCATGTCTGGGCCTTTACCCCCTCCCGGTCTCGATTATTCCGCCATCAAAGATTTCTTCCCTTCATACAGAACCACTAAACCCCTAGGGCAAAGAAACTTCAACAAAGCTTCCACTAATGGTCCTGACAACCTGAGCCTCTTCGACGTGGACTTTAAGTATCTTCAAGATGGGGCCAGATTGTTTAGGGCCACCCCATATTTCAAAGATTCTGAACTCTATCTTAACTGGCTGACGAAAATAGAGAAGGTAAAATCCCCAGAATAGAATGAAACTGGGATTTACGATCTGATTATGATGTCGATGGTAGGCCCTTCGTACTGCCCTCTCATGTTGGCCTCCTCCTTATTCTTCTGGGATATGACACACAACACCTTTCACCTTCCTTGTGGGATGATGACACCCACTTTACTCGACGTAGCCGCCATTATAGGCCTAAAACCCTATGGCCTCGTTTATGATCCCGAGATCGATAGTCATGACAGTATTGGTTTTTCCAATACTAAACACACCTATACATCTTTTGTCCAACACTACCACAACAAAACTAGTACCTCTGTTGAGGATGAATAACACATAGCCTTCTTGGCCATGTGGTTATCCCGCTGTGTATTTTATACCAAATCTTTGCAGGTGGCGAGAAAGTATCTGGTCCTGGCCAACCAACTGCACCTGAAGAGAGGCATTTGTCTCATTGAAATGATTCTAGCTAGTCTCTACGAAGCTTTAAGTGAAGGTGTAGGTAAACTGAAGGATCCTGACAGTCATGGCAACTTGCTGTTGTCGGGCCCCTTCTGGCTTCTTCAGCGGTGGCTTAATGCCACGTTCGAGCACAGTCTCCCCAACAAAGGTGAAGTTGATGAACATTCTCCTGCAGTTGCTGAGAGGGAAGTCGAGTGGCCTCACCTGGCTCAACTTACTCCTAGTGAGGAAGGTCATTCCCTTCGATCCAACTTGTCTAGCTTCGTTCATATTTTCACAAAACGGCATGAGTTTACCGCGAACATGACTCCTTTCGCAGAACGAAAATGTGGGCCAGAATGGTTTACTAGACCCTTCCCCGCTCCCTTAAAGAAACATGAGGAGGAGTCGAAGCTGATCTGGGAGAGGTTCCTCATTCCCCGCCTACTGGTCCACAAATTAAACCTCGTAAAAGGTCACTCCAACCTGTTGGTATATCAGCCTAACTTGGTTTCTAGACAATTTGGGTTAATTCAAACCTTGCCCAAATGTTTGTACGATAAGAAGTCACACGTCATCCTTCCTTTTACTGTGCTGTCTCCTCTGGATTGTTTGACGCAACTGGCACGTCATGCTCACAAGTCCTACCTCACACCTGTTCACTTTGAACCCTCTTATTTTTGCTCTCAAGATTTCTATGACTGGTGGTCGAAGCATTATGCTTCAGAATTTCTTGATGCTCCAGGTTTTACTCGCTTGATTGACCAAGCTTTTATTGATGTGCAGGAGAAGGTCAAGAAAGGTACGTCCACTCATATCAAAGAGATCCAAGCCTTCTAGAAATATTTTGAAACTGCCTATCGACCAGATGATGTTAGTCGAACCATCCGCGAGGCTGCTGTTACCTTAAAAGAAAAATTTTCCAAAAAACTAGATAGTTTTAAGATTCCCTCTGCTGTTCCTCGTGAGAAACAGTATGAGGTTGCCTTTAAATTCTTTCCCCCAAAAATCCCTCGATTGTCAACCGCTGGTTTTGGCGTGGCTCTTGCCCCTCCATTTCCAGATTGGTTTATTTGTGGGGATGCTATAAAAATTCTTCGATAGCAGTCTAAGCTTAAGGCACAGCGGGTGGTTCCGACTAAACATACACTCGATACGTTTAAAGGGCACCTTCATGTCAGTATCGAAGATGTTCGCATCGAATCCGACATTCTTGAAGGTTCATCCCTCTTCGATTTGGACTTCCCTCTCTGAGCTTTATTGTTGCTAACTGTTTTAAGTATCATCTATTTTTCAGCTGCCCCAAAACGTGCTGCCCCAACGACCAGGACTGAAGTCAAGGACGAAGGTCAAAAGGCAACCTTTCGCAGCTTTTACTATCTCGATCTCCTTACTCGATCTCACCATTTCATGTTGTTTTCAGGCTAGTCGAAAACCACCTACTCCTCAAAGGAGATTGAAAAGGGCTTCTCCCCAAATTATTCTTGATTCTGATGACAAAGGCGAGTCTCCTCGTGAGAGTGTTCAAGTGAAACGAAAAAGAAAGATTATTCATGATGTAGATACTCCTGATGCTCCACCTGCTCCTACTACTCCTGTTGTGACCAACACACCTCAACCTACCAATCCTCCTCCAGAACCTACTCCTGCTCCCGTAGGGGATGCTTCGCTTCAAGTGGTTGTCCCTATGGAAAGTGATGATTCAAGTCCTGCTGACGGAACTGTCAAGGTATGTCGCTCATCCACCTTTCCTTGGGTCTTTGCATTGAATCTTTGTCTAATGTCTAACTTTTCTAGGATGATGTTGGCACTTCAAGGTCTAATCCCACCGTGATCCCTCTTTCGCTATACTCCTTGAATAGCCAAGGTGATCCTACCTATCATCCCACTTCTGATTTGGGTTCTGGTGTGAGTTCACTTAGCGAAATTAATAAACCTGATTCTTTCACAGCCCCTCCATCTCCTACAAAGACTACTACCCAGTAGTCTCAGACTGACAGGTCTGATCATGAAGATGACCATCCTCAGGCTGATCCTATCACAGTGGATGATAATGTTGATGCTTCAGAGGAGAAAACAACTCCGGCTGATACGACCAACTCCCCTTTGGGTGAGACAGTAGCTATGGATGAAACAACTATCGAAGGTAGTCAAGCCATTGAGGATCAGGCTAAGCCCCAGCCTGAATTGCATGAATCTAATGACACAGGCACTGGGGATGCCATGGAGGAGGATGTTGATAAGACCAAGGACAACAAATATAAAGAATCTCCAATTGTGGATACTTCTGTCAAAGAACCTGAAACTGTTGAAGCAGCAAGGACTCCCGTTCCTCCTATCCCAAAGGATATTCCAACAAGCTCTTTCCTAGACGAAACTCAACTGACTCCCGCTGAACTAGATGCGCTGAAGGTTTCCAACCCTCGACAATATATCAGGATCTTGTTGAGTAGGAGAAGCCGTTCTTCTAGCCGTACGCTCAGTACTTTGACTTCTGAAGGGCAGACCTCGAAGCCCCCGACTGACAGTGCCCTCGACAAGGTCAAACAAAAAATCTTCAAAGGGGATCTCTTTACCCTTCTGCAGATGGGCCCTGCCAGCCATCTTCCCCTCAAAGTTCTCCTTCAAAAAGTGGAAATTAAATCCCTTACTCCTGAGGCTGCAAGCGTTATTCGAGAGGTTGATACCCTGATCGACCAAGTTTACAAAGACTATCGACTGCGGCCCCAGATTGAGGGTGAGATTGAAACGAAGGCTGGCAGCGAAGCTGCCGCTTGGAGCACCGTTGTAGATTCTGAGGAGAAAATTGCTGAATTGGAAGAAACCAAGGAAAAGAATAAACAAGAGGTTCTGACTAACGAGGCGAACATCGCCTGTTGGGAACGGAAAATTAAAAAGCTCCGTAGTAAGATAGCGAAGGCTAAGAAGAGGAATACTGAGTTATCTTCTTTCGATGATACCTCCTTAACAACTGAGCTTGAACACGCCGTCACCTATGCTGAGGAAGCCCGTCGCTTAGAATCTGAAGTTGCCCAGCTAAGGGCAGATAAAGCTCAATGCCACAACCGCCTCGAACTTCAAAAGTCGACTTACCTTAAGATGAAGGTGAATCTTCCTTTTTGATTTGTTGGGCTTTTGTAATAGAGTATATTATACTGGCCTTTACGAGCCATTTCTCTTGTTTGTAAGACATTGGGCCATTTTGGCATGTTTGAATTACCATTTATGGCTTCGCTTTATCTTTTATAATTATTCTGTTGATATTTTCACCTCCCGAAGTGCAAGCTTATACTTATTTAGATATTTGCCATTCACTTTTAATACTTGTTGCACCCTAAAATTTGCTCAACCTATTTCACTTGGTTTATGTTTCAATTGCATTATCATTTGCATACTAAGTCATGTACATAGTCTAATCATTTGCATAACATAGCATAACAAGGGATCAAGTTCCATTTTCATCAGAAAGAGGCCCATCAAGGGGTTTTATTCAAGATCAAGACCATCCAAGTAATCAAGAAATGAGTTGAAGCTTTGAGAAGTTTGAAGGTCAACCAGTGGATTTCTCTCCCAATCTGGGGGATATGTTGAAGATCATCAATGAGTGTGTGAGCCATGGAAGGTGTACAAATATCATGGAAGACCTAGAGGGTCATTTTGAAGATGATACAAATCATTAATACAAGTACCAGAGCTACAGTTGAATGCAGTCAACTAGGGTTTCATCTGGGTCAACCCTAGGTCAACCCTAGGTCAAATGGTTGATTGGAGGGCATCAAGGCCTACTTGGAGTATGTGGAATTCATGAATTGGTATGTGGATGCATGTGTGGTGTTGTGCCAAGATCAATCAAAGAATAATCAAGAATGTGGGAAGTTGCTAAACTAGGGTTTCAGTGTAAAATCCCCTATTTAGTGCCTAACTTCAAAGCCACATAAGTCAAAATAAAAGTTTCAAATGGATCTTTGGCCAACATGAAACTTGTAGAGCTTCTCAATTTCTTTAAGTTGAGTACTAGAAGTCTTCAAGAAGATTTGTAGAACTCAAGTTATGGTCTTTGCAAATTACAAGGACACTGGAATTTATCTGTGAAAGTCACTTGACTTCCAAGCAACGTTTGCCCTTAAAGGAGTTTTCAAATGGATTCTTGGCCAACATAAAAGTTGTAGATCTTGATCTTATCTTTCCATAGAGTACTAGAAGTCCTCAAGGGGATGTATAGAACTCCAGTTATGATCTTGGCAATCCAAGGGTATTTTGGGTATTGGTGATTATCGGTCATTCTCAAGCATGGGTCCAAATCTCCAACTTGCACTTGTCAAATGGATTTTTGTTCAACATGAAAGTTGCTTAAAATGGGATTTTAAGTGCAACCAAGTGGTCATTTGGGATTGGTTTGGCTTGTAGCAAAAAGTCACTTAAAATGGCCTAAAAAAGGGAATATTTTAAATGGATTAAGGAGAGAAAATTGACTTTTTGAGTTAGAGGACCAAAACATGGCATATGAGTACATTTTTTGAATGGAAATCAAATTCTAAGAACAATGGCATTATTAGAATTTTCATTTGAGACTTGGTTCTTGGTTCTTTAGTTTTGTTACTTCAAGAACAAGCTACATATCCAAAATCATTCATAATGCACAAGCAAGGTCTCCTTTTAATCCAAAATAATTCACAATGGTTCAAACAATGGCAAATTGGTACATATTTTGATTGCAAATGACATTCTAAACACAATGGCGTTGTTAGAAATTCAATTTGAGTCATATTTAATGGTCATTTTATGGATTGCTTCAAAAGGAGGTTACATACTCCAAATCATACCATTAAGCTCCAAACCAATTTTCACAAGCCAAAGTCCAAACCTTACCTTGGGGTCCAAGTCTAAGGAGTACTTAAGTGATCTACTCCAAACCAAAAAGAAAAATCCACACAATTTTCATTATTCATTTTTCATTTTCAAGAATTCTCTCACTCTCTCAATTCTCTCAATTTCTTCATTCTCCAAACCCTCACCCATAGCTCCTCATCATTGGATCCATTGATTTTTCATTGAAATCAATGGAATCTTGAGCATAAACCTCCACTCATCATCATTATCGGATCAAGTTTCGTAATTAATTTTCGTGCAAATTGAAGATTGGATATTAGAGCGTAAGTTGGAAGCACTTATTCGGAGCAATTCGGATTCGAAGTGTTCGATCTTCATCTTCTTGCAAGAATTATTGTAGATATTGAAGTTTTCCATCTAATCTTGTTCGTATCTTTGCAAATTCACTTGATCAACAATCACCGGATCAAATCTCCGATCCGTAGGTTGGTTTTCCGATTTAATTTAACCATTTGATTGTTGCATTAAAATTCTGTTTTGTGTGCTGTTTGATTTTAATTCTAAAAAAATAGAAAAAATGCTTAGAAAAATATGAGAAAATTCTGGAATGATCCTTATCATGTCTATGATCTTTGTGCACAATTGGATTTTAGTTTCGTTTAATTTTCAATTTAATTTCGTTTTTCTCCCTTAGTTGGATAATAAAATGCTAAAAACTGCATAGTTTCTTGCCGATTTTTGTTCTGGAGTTTGGTATAGAATTTGGACTTAATTCTTTGCTAGTTTGTTATAGACATATTAAGGAACTCCCAGAATTTTTTAGGTTAATTTTTAGGTAGCTTTAGGTTCGGTTTTGAACTCGATCTTTAGGGGCTTCCCCATTTGATTTCCCTTTTGACCACTTTTGGTGTGTGATTTCTTTAGTGCCTTTAAGCATAGTTTTAGGCCCTGGTTTTTCTACTATAGACCTCTAACAAATGCATGTTCCCATAGAAAAATAATTAGATTTTTGTAATGTGTTTTGCTATTTTAGTTAGAATATTCAAGTTGATTGTTCATTTGGTGCTTCAACTTTGGTGATTGTTTGGAATGGACTCAAAGTGGGCTTTTCTTGCATGGTGGGCTTCTGGTTCTTATTAGAGGATATCATGGACATGATGAAGCTTTTTTGGAGTGGCTGGTGGAGCTTGTATTGGACATTTTCTTTCCTTTTTGTTAGCTTTTTGTAGCTTAGGGAAACTAGGGTTTTAGGAAGAGCATTAGACTAGTTTTGCTTCTTTCTTCAAACATGGAGTATCTTGTCCATCTCCATTCTATCCAATGACATAAAGTCCTCCTTGGGAAGCTCCATCTCTCCTTAGGAGGGATGAGTGGTATGCCCAAGTGAGTAGAACTTTGAGGATACCTTTCATTTGCAATGTTAAGTTCTTAGTGATTTCCTTTGGTTGTCATTGAGTTTCTTAACATTATAACCTGATCTTGTTGATTGATTCTCCCTTGGAGGTGCTTGTTGAAGCTTGGTAAAGAGAAAGCTTAGTGCTTGTTGAAGCTTGTTGAAGATGAGGTTTGTGCTTGTTGAAGATGGTTGCTTGTTGAAGCTAGGGTTTTGCTGCTTGTTGAAGATGAAGTTAGTAGCTTGTTGAAGCTGTTTACTGGGGTGAAGTTTGCTGGTTTAAGTTTGGTGCTTATTGAAGATTGGAAGTTTATTGAAGCTTGAGGATAGGAGCATTCCTGAAGATGAAAGTTGTTGCAATCAACTTTTTGCTGTTTAATCAACTGTTGCTGTCAGAGCTGCTGTTTGCTGTAGGAGATTGGTGCTACCTTCTCTGCTTTGGGTTTTGTTTTTTGTATTGTTTGTTGGCTTGCGTAGCTTGCCCCTAGGTTTGAAGTGAATGTTGATTCACTTTGCCTGTTGTTTTCCCATGTTCGAGGTTGAGCAGGGCTCCCTTGCCTCGCTTGTATTGCTGCATTGCATGCATTTTACTGTATTTGCTTGCTTTCTTTTCTGTTTATCCCCTAGGATCTCTGATTTCCTCTCTGCAGGAGGGAATTATGACAGACGTTAGGATTCTTATCCATACATGACAACATTAGGTTAGTTTTATTCCCTTTTCAACCATAGGCTTTTTAGAGCTTCTTTCTCTTCTTATCTCAGAACAATTCAAAAAACACAGTAATAAGGTTAACCGACGTCGTACGTTACGAGCCTTAAGCTATTTGAGAAAAGGTTGTTGGAGGGTCACTCTTCAGTAATCTGACTGCTTAGTGTGGTACCCTTAGGGTGACATGCGACGTAGTCACTCTCAAATCATAGTCTCTAGTGCGCCAGAGATTGTAAACAAACTAAAAAAACACTTTTTTCGTAAAAGATTCAAAACAAACATCAAAGTGTCATTTTTGTCCGCTTGGACTCTTAATCAGGAAAAACCCTTTCATAAGGAGATAAAAAAACATTCAGACAAGCTTGTGTCTTTCGTAGCCCGAACTATGTTTGCTCTGATCTTTCATGCTGTATGAAAGTACGTAGGCATAGGATGTCTTATCCTAGCGAGCAACCTTCCCCTCCTTTCCCGTAGGTAGGCGAACTACGTTGACTCTGATTTCTCGTTCTAGACAGGAATACGTAGGCATAAAGTGCGATACTTTGCCGAGTCATTTTCTTTTCTTTTAACCCCAGACATGTAGAATAGATAGAATAACAATCCGTACCAGAAAACAAGCGTGGATCCCGTCGAGTACGACGGACATGAGGGGTGCTAATACCTTCCCCTTGCGTAACCGACTCCCGAATCCAGGATTTGGTTGCGATGACCATTCCTTTCCCGTCTTTGCGGTAGATTTACTTCGAGTGTTTCCTTTCCATCTGTTGGGATAAATAACGCACGGTGGCGACTCTTCTGTTCAGCCGGCGCCGATTTTCGCAGTAGCGACAATACTCTCTCATCCTTGCTTAGCTCTGTCACTTCATATGCCCCATTGAAGAATACCTTCGATACCTGGAATGGTCCTTCCCACTTTGGGGATCATTTACCTAGGGATTTCAACTTTCGATCCATAGGCAGGATTACCCTCCATACCAAATCTCCAACCAGGAAAGTCTTCGCTTTGACCTTCTTGTTATATGATTTTTCCACTCTCCTCTTTTGTCTTCTCAAGAGTTCTAGAGCTTTTATTCTCTCTTCGTCTAAATCAACTAACTCATCAAGCATCATGTCCTAATAAACCTCTCGAGGGATTTCATGATGTCTTTGAATTCTTACTGACTGTATGTGTATCTCGATTGGCAATACTGCGTCATGTCCGAAAGTAAGTCGATACGGGGAAGTGTTGGTTGCTTCCTTCGGGGATGTTCGACATGCCCATAGGACTTGATCCAATGTCTTATGCCAATTCCTAGGCTTGCTTCCAATCTGTTTCTTTATCATGCCAATTATTACTTTGTTTGCCGCTTCGACCTGGCCATTGGCCTGGGCATAGTAAGGTGATGAGGTAAGGAGTTTAAATCCCATTTCTTTAGCAAACTCCTGCATCTTCCTACCCGTAAATACTGACCCTTGATCTGTCGTTATTGTCTCTGGTAGGCCAAACCTGTAGGTGATATAATTCTGAATGAACTTGATAACATCTTCTTGGTCTATCTTCGGCAGAGGTATAACCTCGATCCACTTGGTAAAGTAGTCTATCCCTACCAGAATGTATTTCTGATTTTTGGAGGATGCTGGTCGAATCTCTCCTATAAGGTCTAAAGCCCTATCTCTAAATGGCCATGGCTTGACTATGGAATGCAACTCTCTTGTTGGGACATGCTGTATGCCAGCATGAATTTGGCATTCCTGACAACCTTTGGCGAACTCAATGCAATCTTTCAGCATCGTAGGCCAGTACATCCCCTGGCGAAACAGCAGCCATTTCATCTTATGGCCCACTTGGTGCGCCCCGCATGTCCCACCATGGACTGAGGACAATGCTAAGTATGCTTCAGATTCACGGAGGCATTTGAGTAAAATTCCCTCAGAAGTTTTCTTAAACAACTCGTTCCCCAACAGGACGTAGCTTAATGCTTGGTATCTTATCTTTCGCTCTGTAGTCGATGAAGGGTTCTGAAGGTATTCGACTAGAGGTCTCCTCCAGTCTTTGTCTGATAAACCCTCGACTGTAAAAATCTCAAAGGTTTCCTCGTCGGCGTAGCCAAATTTCGTGATCTCTAGGTCTGATGGTCTTAAGCCCACGGATACCACCTTGCCTCTGGCCTCAATTGCCTCCTGTAAGTTCTCCTTCGAGACCCTGTATCCTGAGGCAACTTGCGCCAGGTCGTTGGCTATCTGATTGTGTATTCGCGGTATGTGTCGAATGGTACAAAATTCAAACTTTTTGAGCAGTCTGTTAGCTATTACGAAATACATGATGAGATTTTCTTTGACGCATTTATATTCCTTTGTTAGCTGTTTTACAACCAACTCTGAATCTCCCATTATTTCGACTCGGGTTGCCCCCAATTCTAACAAAATTTCAAGTCCGGCGATCAAAGCTTCGTATTCAGCCTCATTATTAGAACATAAGCCCTCGACCCTATACTTGAATTTTGTTGGAATTTTGTCAGGCGAAATGATCAATAGACCTCTGCCTGTCCCGTTCTTGTGACTAGACCCATCAAAATATAGCTTCCAAGGCTCTAGTTCAACAAAGTTCAAGGTATTTTTGTTTATAGAATGGTCGACAATAAAGTCTGCCACTATTTGTCCTTTGACCGCTTTCAACGGTCTATAAGTCAATGAATACTCAGTTAATTCTAATGCCCATTTACCGACTCGACTATGCAAAATAGGTTTGGACAACATGTGCTTAATAACATCAAAATGTGAAGACACATAAACATCAACTGGTTTTATATACTGCTCCAACTTCATACATGAGAAATACAAACATAAGCATAATTTCTCTATTTCACTATACCTAGTTTCTGCATCATTTAAAACTCTACTAAGGTAGTAAATGGCCCTTTCGACGCCACTCTCATCCTCTTGAGCAAGCATGCTCCCTAGAGTTTTGTCTGATGCTGATATGTACAATCTCATGTTTTTGGTTCGACGCGGAGGTGTAAGGACTGGAGGATGAGTCAGGTAGTCTTTGATCTTGTCGAAGGCCTCTTGTTGATCTTTCGTCCATTCGAACTTCTCCTTGGTAGCTCGAAGTAATGGCGAAAAAGCTTGTGTTTTTCTGCTGAGATTCGATATGAACCTTCTTAGGAAATTTATTTTGCCCAGCAAGGACTGAAGTTCCTTCTTGTTGGATGACGCTTTCGCTTCCATGATGGCCTTCATTTTGTTTTGGTTGATTTTGATCCCCTTCTTGTGGACTAAGAAACCCAAAAAGTCTCCTGCTTGCACACAGAATGCACACTTGAGGGGATTCATCTTGAGTCCAAATTTCCTCATTCTCATGAAGGATTTGCGCAGGTGTTCCACATGAGCCTTTCCTGACACAGATTTTATCACAATGTCATCAATGTAAATTTGCATAAAGGACCCAATGTAGTCATGAAAAATTGAATTCATTGCCCGCTGGTACGTTGCCCCAGCATTCTTTAGGCCAAAAGGCATCACTACCCATTCGTAAGTGCCTAAGGCCCCTGGGCAACGAGACGCTTTTTTAGGAACATTGTCCTCAGCTATGAAAATCTGGTTGTAACCAGAATATCCATCCAGCATGCTAAGGTATTCGTGGCCAGCAGCTGAATCGACTAACATTTCTGCCACTGGCATTGAATACTCATCTTTAGGGGTTGCTGAATTCAGATCCCTAAAGTCTATATAAACCCTTAACGATCCGTTTTTCTTTATGACTGGCACAATATTTTCTAGCCATTCGACATACCTGGTTGTACGGATGAATTTGCATCGGAGGAGTCTTTCGATTTCCTCCTTTATTTTTGAAAGGATCTCAGGGGCGAAGCGCCTTGGATTCTCCTTGACTGGTTTTTTGCCAGGCTTGATTGGTAGCCTATGCTCGACTAGATCTCTTTTTAGACCTGGCATTTCATCGTAGTCCCGAGCAAAACAATCCATGTACTCTCGTAGTAACTGAATGCTTTCGAACCTAAGTTGGGGGTCGAGGCCGGCGCTAATATAAGTTGGCCTTGTGATTGCTCCATCTCCCAGGTCAACTTCCTCCAGTGGATCTTGCGCCAACATTTTGACATCGCTGGCCAAGGGATCCTTTTTGAAACCCAAAGGCTCATCGTCGTATATGGCGTCGAGTCTTTGCCCCTCGTATTGAATCTTAGGGTCAAAATACCCAACTGGACCTGCTTGGTTGGATTTTTGATTGGCTTCTTCAGCCATTTTATTATTAGCGGCCTCCAAGGCCGTTTGAAGTTTAGTCTCGGCCATGTAGGCCGAAATCTTTTGAAGCGTTGCGGCTTCAGTCATCATCATCGAACTCACTTCCCCAGCCAGTGGGGTCTACGGGAAGTTCGCCAAGGTATGGTAACCTTTCGCCTGGAACCTCCTTGTCCCATCGGAAACCTTCGACGAGATGCAGATACAATGAACAATACACTTCGTCATTAGGTGTAAAGTCGAAGTCTGCGGGTTCACATGGCCCTATACTGGCCAAATGTTTGTCAAACTGTCCTCTATTAATTTGATTTATAGGTGCTTTAAACTATCCCTGATCCGCTTCGACGTTTTCGACAACACCATCTGGTCGCCAGATAGCAATCCTCTGATGCATCGACGATGGTACTGCCCCCAATCCGTGGATCCATTCTCTTCCAAGTAATAGATTATAATTGGCGGTGGTCTCTACCACCATGAAGACAGTCGGACGGGTGATGGTCCCGACCGTGAAATTTACCTGAATGACCCCCATAGTCGAACCTACCTTCCCTTCATAATTTGATAACACCATGTTGTATGACTTGGTGTCTGTCTCACTTTTCCCAATTTTATTCAGCAAGAAATGCGGCATCAAGTTCACCGTAGCGCCGCAGTCCACCAATATTTTGTTGACTGGGACCTTCTCTATTTGTGCTGTGATATAAAGAGGCTTCAGATGGTTTTTCATCGCCTCTGTTGGCTGTTCAAAGAAAGCATTTTGCTCCTCGACGCAGCCGTTGTTCATTACATAATAGCACACCGGCTTATGAGTCGTTATTTCCCAGTCCGTATAGGCGTCTGAGTTCTCGACTACTGAAACCCTGTCGAACTCCCTGAGCATCACTGACACTACGTTGACCAGAATATCCAACGTATCATCAGAATCTTCATCGAAGTTATCGGTCATTTCATTGTCGACCGACTTTATTTGTTCTTCAATCTGTGTTGGAAACAACTTTCTTCCTACAGGTGTCTTCCCAAGAGCCTCCGTTCGACCTTCCTACTTTGTGGGAATATTGGTGCTGGACTGTGGTTGGTCTTTGTGTGCACCTTCTCTATGTGCTTTCCTTCTTCTCTGCTCACGTCTCCATTGGGATCGAGACATGGGATTTTTCCCTTTGTAATTTTCTGATATATGCGCAGCCTTCGAAGACTGAAATTCTTTCCGATAGCTTAACGAAGATCCCATTTGTACTTCGAAATTCTTCCATCTCTTCTGCCCTTGCTGCTTGTTCTCATTAGGCTTCGTCCACTTTTCGTTAGTGGCCTCAGCATTGGGCTTGAAGCTAGTGGGCTTGTTCATCGAAGGCCTTATGCGAGGGTCAGATCTCTGCTGGAGGCCTCTTCGAGGGTTGAATCTTGGCCTTTCGCTTTCTTGCCTCAACCTTTGTGTCCCCTCCAACTTTTGTGCAACCTTCGTGTCGAATATGGCGCTGCATCAGGGACAGAGCATCACACTAGAACCCTTTTGCTGGCAGCGGTGTAGGAAAGAAATGATGGATTCCTCCTATTTTGGGTAGGCTTCCCTTGTGTGTGTTTCCTGGTAGTTTGACTCACTATCCGCTACCTACTCATGCTGAGTGATTTGAACCATGTTAATCTCAATTTCTTTGGCCAGGTTAAGCTTTTTCAGGCTTAACTCCACGCCTTTGGTAGCTTCATCGATCTTAACGAAGTCATCAGCTGTTTCCTTGGTCACTATTTCCGAACCCAGATTGTTCCTGTTGCTTGGGCCTTTGGTTTCACCTCTCTGGTCACAGCTATCAACTTCCATTTCGACACAGCTCTCCTGTCCGAAACTGATGGTAACTTTCGCCATCACCGCTTTGTCTATGGGATTGCTAGCAGCCTCTGTTACTTCGATTGAGAAGTCGTAACCGCTGACCACTTCGATCATATTAGCCTCGACTGGCTCTGTGTAGTTTGCGTCTGCCATCTGTAGAGGATCTGAGTCGACCCTCATTTGGCCACCAGCTTTCTCCCCGAACTTTAGACGTCCCTCTTGGATCGCATTCTGAACGAGGTCCCTAAAAAGAAAACATTGAGATGTTTTATGACCCAAGAAATTATGATATTTACAAAACCCTCTTTTCTTCCTTTGCTCTAGGGATGGAATTTTGGCGCCAGGAGGCACTATCATTTGTCCATCTTTAACTAACAAATCGAAGATTTCATCACATTTTGTGATGTCAAAGGTATATGTTTTCTTTGGGAACCTATCATTCTTTTCAAATTCGACATAACTCTTCCCTTGTGGGGGAGCTAATACTTTGCATAAGTAAGGTGGCCCTTTCTTGAGTTCAACAAGATCCACTTCGCCATCATCGAAACTCATAGACTCGTCACCCAAACCTTCGACGTCATCATTAAATTCGACAAAAGCTATCTTTTATTTTTATTAAATTTAGCCTTTTCGTCTTTGAGTCTTTCGAGTTGCCGAACCTGATCAGCTAATTGGGCCATGTCCCTTAGGTACTGGGTGTCCAAATGTTTCCTAATAGAGTAGTCGAGACCACCAACGGCCATTTCGACCAACTCATGTTCAGGGACCTGCATGAAGCAGCTGGCCTTGAGCAAGCGGAACCTATTAAGGTACTCCTCTATCGGTTCAGAGAATTTACGCTTCACACTGGCTAGCTCCTTCAAGCTAATTTTAGTCTGACCCATATAGAACTGTTCATGAAACAAACGCTCTAACTGGGTCCAGTTACATATCGTTTTAGGGGGAAGCGTCGTGAACCAGGTGCAGGCGTTCTTAGTAAGAGAACTTGGGAAGTATTTTATCCTAAGGCTTTCGTCGTTCGCTATCTCTCCAGCCTCAATTAAGTAACGAGCCACATGCTCGATGGTGGATTCCGTCGTATCTCCTGAGAACTTAGTGAATTTAGGTACTTTCGTCCTAGGAGGTAACTCTGCCTGAAGGATATAGTTTACTATAGGTGAAGTGTAATTTGGCCTAGTAAAACCGGTGTTTAACCCATTTCTGGCCATAATTCTTTCGACCATGGCCGCTAGATTATTGTCTACGACTATGTTGTTTCGACGAACACGCTGGACTATATTATCTGCATCTTGATTTCGATTTACAACCACCACTCCTGGATTTCTTTCTCCCAAGCCACGGGGTTGGTTTTGCAACACCTCTTCCCTAAGCTCTTCGACTACCGGAGGGACTATCCTTCCTTGGTTTCCTACATCGACTTCTACCACATTCGCTAGGTTATCTCGCAGGGTATTCTCTATTGCGGCTTGGTTTTTGGCTAAGGGAGGTACTCCCATGAATTCAGCCAATCACGTTAATTGTACCGCCAATTGTTGGTTGGTCTGGGTTGTATTTTGGATTAATGGCTGAAATATTTCACCCATGGTTTGTGACAAAGTCTGAACCATCTGTAGGTTACTTTCATCCATCTGTTGTCTCAAACATGCAACTGACGTGTTGGTCAAATTGGGGCCTTGTGTCGAATACCCTAAACTCTAGGGGTTTCGACTCATGTTCACACCTGACCCTGACCCTTGCAGTGGCGAAGCCATCGCCTGATCTGAAAATATAGGGGGTGCACTTTGGAGCCCTTGCATCATAGCAGTGGGCATCCCATATGAGGGGTTTCTAGGTGACTGTGAAAAACCAGGAGGCACAAACTGCCTGGACGTCGAACTCCCCCCTAGCACAATCTGAGGATTCGACGTCTGGTGACCAATGTATTCCAACATTGGTTGGGTATAAGGCCTTATCACTGTCGACCCCACTCCAAGTGCTGAAGGCGTAGGCACTGGCCTCACAGGAAGCACCGTTTGTTCTCCGGTCGACGGTATCGGAGGGGGAACTCCCTTATCTCTAATTCCTTTGATGGAACCGTCTCCTTGTTGGTTGGAGTTATCTGGATGGTTTGTATCCGTAGCCATGTTCTTACTGCTTCATCTTGATCGCGTCTCTTCGTTTATAGCGATAATTTTACCACTTCTCAGTAACATAAAAGTGTACCTTCTCACGAAAAAGGACCAGTAAGACTGCAAAATCTTTTATAAGTTTAGTTTTATAAAATAGATTTTCTAGCACCGTCCCACCGGGTGTGCCATTTTGTTTCCCTTGAAAATCGGAAAACAACCGCTGATCTTCCAAATCTAACTTTGGTGACTCACAGGATCGATCATATTGATCCTAGGACATGTGCTAAAAGATTTATTTTTCGGTTCTAAGAATTTATCCAAGTTCCACACTCAAATAGGGTTGGGATAAACAGAATCCTAAAAGAACATATATTCGACTACGGGTTAATTTGAAGGTAAAATAAGGCTTCTAGTAAAAGAGAAGAAAGTTTGTTGGTAAAGGTGAATTTAGTTTGAGGGCGAAGAGAAAAGAATTGCGTAGGGAGAAGAGAAGTAAGGTAAAGAGTAAAAGGGGTAAGGACAATAAAGGCAATAAAAGACTTTGTAAAACTTAAAGTAAAAACAAGTAAATTGCATTAAGTTTAAAAGATGGTGTGTTTACATCACGTACATTCTCTTACAATACTCGCTTTCTCTACACTCGGATACTTGGAGTAATTTCAAGAGTAACTTGTACAATAGTAAATTACAACACACTTTGGATATGTCTAAGACACTCTATTTATAGTAACAAAAAATAACCTCTAATAACTTCGACCATAATCTCCTTCCGCCACTTGTCTTAAATGCATGGATCTATTATTCATAAGGTGACATGTGTCTCTCTCCAATTTCCACAAGCAAAACCGTTCCCTCCAACATTCAAATTTCAAATACTTTGACGCACCATTCGTTATTGGCAAGCGGTCGGCCCCATGGCCTCGGGGTGAGTCCTTTCGACTTAGCTTCTTCCTCCTTTCAACCATTTTCTTGCATCCAAGGTATTCTCCACCCTTTTTCTTTGGACACCTTCTTTCTAGCTGAGGCGTCGAATTTAGGAGCTAACAGGGACCAAGAAAGTTCCAGAGCATCGAAGAAAGACGAAGCAGAAGCTTTCAGGCGGGACAGAGATAGGCGACGAAACGACCGTCCCCGTGATCACAAAAGGACTGCAGGTCAATTCACTGAATATACCCTGATGGCTGCTCCCCGCGAGCGTACCCATCCAAATGTATCAATGCTGAATTCAAGCAACGAGGCGTGCAATTCCCTGATCCAATAGCTTTGAAGAGCAACACCGACTGAAGCAAATACTGTCGCTTCCACCGCAGCCACAACCACATGACAGAAGACTGCGTCCACCTGAAAGACGCCATCAAAATCTTCATCAAAGAGGGCCACCTAAAACAATATACAAAGAGAGGAGAATCCCCCCGAGGAGAAACGTCAGAGTCTAAGAAAGTAGATACAAGAGCTTCGACTTCTATCCCTCCCCTGCTGGTCGGTATGTTTGTCTCTTGGCTAAAGGACTTTTTCATCCCCAGCGGTCTCGAGGAGCCTGCATATTTTTCAACGCATATCCCCTGGGAGGCCTTCCTCAGAAAAATGTTTATCTCCTGCGACGGATACAACACACTCATAGTAGGATCAGTAAAGAGAAAATTCGACCAATTGATCTACTGTAGCCCAAATCGTCTATCAACACTCAAAAAGTTCCAAGGACGACCTCAACCATTCACTTTCTACCGTGAAGAGCTCCCCGGAGGCTCCCCCAATGCTCACATTCCTCTTCTCATTAGATGCAGGTTAACCAACATTGATGTCCGCTGAATCCTAATTGATCAGGATAGCTCGGTAAACATCATGTACACCATCCTATTTCATGCTCTCAAACTCGACCAAAAGAATTTGTCCCCTTATATAGGTTCAGATTTGTAAGGATTTGACGAGGCTACTGTTAGGCCCTAGGGATACGTGGAGCTCCAAGTCACGTTTGGGGAGGAAGATGCTTCCAAAACAATTAAGGCTCAGTTCTTAGTCATAGACTATCCCTCGCTATACCAATGCATCTTGGAGAGGTCGACACTTGTCGAGCTAATCTTTGTTCCATCCACAGTTCATCTTAAGATGAAGTACTATACCAAAAAGGGGCATGTCTCCACTTTGCACGGGGACATCGAGCCCGTAAGACGATGCTTCGAGGAGGCTATCAAGGGGGAAAGTCCAATCAGTGCAGCACTGTGGGTCTTCAAACGGGCAAGAGACAAAGATCTTCCTAGAAAAGAAAGCCAGCCCAAAAAGAAGCCAGCGCTCCAGATTCATGTCGTCAACCTCGAAAGATAAATTACAGAAGAATTTGAAGAAGATACTCCAGTTTCAACGGGAAGCTCATCCTCTACGACTGTTATGCGTCCAACACCAGATGGGGAATTCGAAGTGATCACCTTTGGGAACAACCCCAACCGAGTTGTCAGTATTGGCGCGGGACTGCCATAGGAGGTGAAAGAGCAGCTGAAGACTTGCTTAAAGAACAAAGTTGACTTATTTTCCTAGAGTGCCGCGGACATGCCCGACCTCGACCAGAAAATCGCTTGCCATCAGCTTGCCATTGACCCATATGTTCTGGTAGTAGTACAGCGCAGGCGCAAGAAATCCAACGAGAAGACTAAAGCGACGAATAAACTTGTAAAAAACCTCTTAGATGCCATATTTATCTAGGAAGTCAGGTATATAACCTGGCAGTCTGTTAGTTCTTGATTGGCAGGAATTTTGGTAAAACTTGGTGATATCACAAGATGTCTTGACATATGTTCTTAACTTTCTACAGATGGTTATTTTTATTGTTGCAGGGTTTAGTTCATAATGTCAAGTATGATGTCTTGACATTTGTGAACAAAACATTCAGTAAGAATGTGTTGGTTTAACTGTTGCATTTTTGTGCAACTCTTTACGCTGTAGTGATTAGAGTTTTAGTGGTTCAAATATGCGTGGAAATATTCCTTATTCAAAAGAGCTTTCGGTACATAATTCGTGGAGTAATTATGAAATCTTTTGTGCTATTTTCTGGAAAAAAATCTTGAAGATTTGAAGAGTGATTTGATTTGATTTGATCAAATCTGTTTTGGCTCTATAAAGTCAGAAGCTGTTTTAAAAAGATTTGAAGAATTATCTGAATTGATTTTATCAAATCAGAAGCTGTTTTGCTGAAGCCCAAGCCCGTTCAAAGTATTACTATATAAAGTCTTCACAATCCTATTTTGAAGATTAGAGAATCTAGGGTTAAGTTAGTGCATTTCGTAAGGTATAAGCTTTTGCTTCCTGTGTTTTTGTTATTTTGTGAGCCATTCACTCATCACCTTGATGAATGAATTGGACTGAGTTTTTGTGATGTAAGTTGTTCACTCAAAGCTTGTAAGCAAGAGTGTATTGTTCTTGATTGAAGCTTTTAAGCAAGATCAAGTATTGTCTTTGAAGAGTGTCTTCTACGTTTTATCCATATGTTGTTATCACTAAAAATTGTTCAAACTACGCCAACTTTCTCCAAATATCATACAAGCAATCCTAAAGGCGTCACCACCAAAGGACAGATGAATTATCCCCTACTCCTAGCAAAGTGGTATGAGTTGGAGCCAAGAGTGAGCTAAGACGCAGCCTGCGAAACCCCCTTTTGCAATCCAATTCCCGCATAAAGAGTACGTAAGACCTGTCAAAGATAAAAACAACACTGAATCAGTAGGTGTTTTAAAGGATTTTTACACATCTCGTGAAACTGGTGAGGGAGCCTTACCTTTACCGACGGTCTCAAAGCATGCTGCAGGAACCATTGTACTACTCAAAGGCCACATCCTCGTTCGTGCCAAAGGTCTGCAAAACCACCGTAGGAGCTGTTCCACGACACTAACACGTACCTGCAACCGACCAAGCGCCAAGTGTTTATGTTCAACTCAAATCACACCGAATTTCACACAAACAAGTCAAGTTATAATAGCAACCACCCATATCCTTTCTATACCTGGTACACAGACGAAGCTTTGATTCTGTACTCAACAAGGACCAAGCAGTAGAGGCATCCAACACTATGACCGTCCTCGTTTACAAAACCTCGCGGTCTCCACAGTAGGATATCATGCAGAAGAAAGATTGAGTTATTAGTTCGAATAATGAGCCAAAACATATCAGAACCAACTACAAGCAAAGGTTTCTACCCATAGAAAATTCTGGAGCGAGTGTTAGGCAACGTAGGCATCAAAGCAACAACAGCATTTTCATGGTTCAGACCATTAAAGTCATCATCACCGAAGTCAAAGCCTTCCTCGACGGCATCCGACAAGCAAAATCTTAACTTTTAGTGGCATCCTGAAAGAAGAAGAAAATGTTAGTGAAGTTAAAAAATAGAGTCTGAAACTAATCAAAGGTTCCAAGAATACCCTGCATTGCCCAAAACAAGCGCATTAAACAAAGACCAAATAGAAGTCAACCAGGAGCCATCAAACTTGAAAAGGAAGACGAAATGGTAGCAACAGAACATGTTTTGTTTCATCGCAGCAAGTAAATCATGAACTGGGAAAATGGAGCAACCAAACTCGCCCATCATAACAGAACCGGAAATCCTGCACTACCGAAATAAGTGTTTTAGACAAAAAGAAAAGCAAGAGTTCAACAACAACAATGAAAGGTTTCTGTTGTTATTTACCTCCTTACTGTAGAAGAATTAGTCCAAGTACTTACCACAAATCCAACTCCCTAAGCAAAAGAGTGTCTTGACGATACTAGCCCTACGTCAGCCGCCCCAACCACCTATAATTATGGTGAAATAGACTTGCTTGGTTCTCTATCAGACTCGTTCTCTTCAAATGCATTGCCTCCTGTGCCA
This sequence comes from Lathyrus sativus, assembly GCA_963859935.3. Classification (NCBI taxonomy): domain Eukaryota; kingdom Viridiplantae; phylum Streptophyta; class Magnoliopsida; order Fabales; family Fabaceae; genus Lathyrus; species Lathyrus sativus. The sequence continues at coordinate 63,466,830 of OZ012738.1, read as the reverse complement.
GATACACCAGCAACTGCAACCCCTGAAGCAAACAATGGTACAACAGCTTCCTTTGCAGCACCATCATTTGGGTCTAATAATTTTAATCAGTCTTTTGAAGATCCATTTGGTGATTCGCCATTCAAGGCTGATACTTCTGCTGAAACTGCTCCATCTCAACACTATGCAAATCAGAGTATTGAACCATCCCAATCAGATGGTTTCAATGCCGACACAATGTCTAACTTTGTATTTGGGGACTCATTTTCTATAGTACCATACTCTGCGTCTGCTACCAGTGACGCCCAACCTTTCTCTGCTAACTCCAACTTTTTGTCCCAAGAGTCATCATCGCAACAACTGGAAACTGATATTCTTGCTGACATTCTTCCTCCTGCACCATTAACCTGAGATCAAGAAGAAGAGAAATATGATGAGTTTTCAACGGAAAAGAACGCAAGGTTCAAAAGTGAAGTAATGGCACCAATATTATTCCAAGACAAAATTGAGACAAAATCAGTTACTTTCCAAAAACACTACAGACACGATCAAATCGATTTGGGAATATCATTTACAACAAATCCTGGAATTCGTAATTCTTTCAAGACACCATTTGACGGAATAGGAAAGTATTTTAAAGTTTTGAATCCGGAACAGCCTATATAAGAGGGTTTTCAAGATGAGAAAGGGGGAGCCCATTTTCGTCCATTTGCGTCCGCATCTTACACCATGAACCGCCGCTTCGCTTGATCTTCGAATCTCCAGAAGCCCATTCGCCATCGCCATTGAAACCTTTTCACTCACGTTAATCTATTGAGTTTTGTTGCTTGTTTTTGCAGGAAGTCGAAAAGAAATTGAAGAAGATGAACGGAAGGAGGAGAAGGCAAAAATCATAGAAGAAATTGAAGGAGAAGAGGAGATTGGCGGAAGATGAACAGAAGGGGAAGACGGCGATCGGAAGAGTGATTGGGGAGTTTGGGGCTTTAGGGTTTCTGTCTTCTTTTTTTTTTTTTCGTTTTTTATGTTGTAATCACATATAGCACACACAATAACTGCGATACACCTTCACTCAACACCCACGAATCTCCAACGGATCCCATCACTCGACTCACACCACGCACGCCTACAATAACCCGTGCACCTGCGCCACACACGATCCATTCGACCCCTAATTAACCTTAATTATCCCACTTAATCTCCCCTAATTAACCTTACAATCATTAAATTTTAACCTAATTAATTAATCAATTTATTAATCACTGTATTAATTTTCTAATCAATCATTTTCTTAGAAAAATTAATCTTTTATTAATTAACCTATAATCACTTTAATCTTTTTTTTTTAAGAATTAAATTAATAATTTTTTTTAATTATCCATTTCTTTATATAATATAATTTGTTCAATAAAAATCGAGTTCACTCAATTCATAATTTACATTTATGTGGTAATAATAACTAGAACTTATTTCAAACTTAATTATTTATTTAAATAACCAATTGTATATTTATTTAATAATACTCTTTCTTTCTTTTATAATATAAAAAATCCATTCCAACTTAATTAACTTTTATTTAATAATAATTAACCCTTTTATTTAATTAACCTTTTAAACCTCTTTTAGTTAACTTTTTTTATCAACTTAATATCTGTTATTATAATAACTATTCAAAAAACATTTTTTCTAAAATAACTCAATTTTAATAATAACAAACCTTTTTAACAACTTAATTTAAAAACAATTTTATATAATGAGAAAACTACTTTCATAATTTAATTAATGTATATTCAATTGTTAAACTAAAATATGATAATATAAGAAAACCCTTTTTTTTTATAATTTTTAAAGGTATATTCACTTGTTAGATATGATAACCTTTTATAATAACTAAAACTAATTTATTTAATAGATATTTGCCTATTTAAAATAATTTCTATCTAAAATCACTTAATTAATTCGATTTTACTAATAAAAAACCTCATCTTATCTTAAATATCAACCATCATTTAGAACCTAATTAATTCATAGCCAAAACTCTTATTAAAATCAATATAATCAATATACCCCTTTTTTTATAAAATCAATTCCCCCCTTTTAAAAACAATTTTCTCTTAAAATCAATTCATCTAATGTAATTTCCTTAAAATCAATCCTACAACTTAAAACAACATCGTAACGCAATCAATCGTGCACGCTTACGCCTCTCTCTGTTCACGCACTCCACTTGCACTCACTTAGCGCTTTCATGCATCTGTGTATGGTTTTATTCATCTGCCTTTATTATTCTGCAATTTATCTTTACCACACTTATCTTATCGCATCGCATGCGTCCAAAGGAAGGATCTGCGCGTAACTTAAACAATTGCGCGTACACATCTCATTTTGCATCATACTCCCCTTGATCCTTGATCCCATTCAAGTCGATCTTCTAAGTTTAGATCCTACCCCATAGAAAGGACCTTTATCTTTACAACTTAGAATAAACACAAAACAATTCAACTCAATTCAAACATTATTCAAACACATTAGAGAATAAGATGTTAATCATCTTAAGCGAGATAAAACTCCTACCCCATAACAATTTAATCAATCAATATGTAGGGACTTTGCCTTAAGAGAGACAGAGGCGTACTTGTCGATTAAATTCCGAGTGCTTGAGCCCTTCTCTTAAGACGATGCAAAGACTATTTTCCTACAACGTTGTGGTGGTTTAAATCAAGTAATCTCCCTTAAAATGATAACTCATCTTTTCTCCTAAAATCAATCAATCAACTACCCTAAACCCGTAGGAACTTTGACCACAGTCAAATAACTCCTCAAACCCTTTAGGGGAACTACAAATACTCTGATTCCACTCCCGTAAGGATATGTAGGTATAAGATGCGATATCTTATCGAGTATACTTAGAAATAAAACCCTAGGTCTTTCATCCTTTAAGCAGATAAACCTTAGCAATAAACAAACATAAAACAAAAGGTTCCTATAGAGTACTACAAAAACTTAGGATGCTAGTACGTTCCCTAAGTTTAACCAACCCCCGAACCTAAAACTCTCTAACCTTTGCATGTGCATCGCATTCTGGGTATTTCGATATTTTTCCCTTCCTTTGGACAAATCAAAGACCGGTTGCAAATGAATTAAAGATTCAAGTTAATCAATAGCTTGACATCCAAATTTCACCGCGACAGAAATGGCGACTTCATTGGGGACTCTCAGTGGGTTTCCCTAATTTGTTTTGTTTTATATATTTGCTTAATTGCTTACTTGTATACTTGTTTATTTATTGCCTTTGGGTTGATACTCTTGAGTGGTGAGACAAAGTCCTACACCCGGACTTGAGTGAACTTAAGATAGGATAGTGATATGTTCGACGAGACTTATAGGGAGTTGAATCCCGACCAAGTTGACTTGAAAATCACGCTCAGTTGAGACCCTTTCAAAATGGTTCGGTTGAACGAGTAATCGTGAAGACTTTTACTATTTTCGATTGGAGTCCATGATACTGTGGACCGTATTTGCCTTTAACCCCACTTTGGCCTTTATTAGGATGTAGTGCGGGACTATAAGGGAGTACTCCCGAAGTAGTGCTACGTGATGCTACACTCAAAAGAAGTTCTCTTGAGAATATTGTTAATCACCGAGTAATTGGGAAGTTGATAATATCCGAAAGATGGACTAATTACTTTGGGTACCTCTTTAGAACCTTGTTCTGCAAGTACAATCAACCTTTAGTCCACATCCTTTGGGAATGGGTATACCCTTTGGCTCCATGCTCGTTGCAAACCTAGGGTCTCCCTTGTTTGTTTATCCTTATATATCTATGTGCTTACTTGTGTTTGTTGTATTCATAAAGCATCATATTGCATCAGTTTCATGGAACTCCAAGTTTATTTGTAAACATTATAGAACCAATAGGGGTTACAAAAGAAAAATATTTTGAAATATTCTTTTAAGAGTCCTAACCTGGATGACCTAAGGAAGTTAGAAGCTCCCATCGAAGATCAATAGAAGTTCAAAGTACTTTCATCAATAAACAAAGGATTTCTCCCTCCTTATTTTCCAGCAAAGAAAAGACGAGAGCTGGAGGATTTATTTTCCTCTATCAGAATATTCCTTAGAAGTTGATCATGAAGAACTTATATTCAAGAAAGTCCAGATAGAAGAGCAAATCAACAAGAACGATGAAGGACTTCCTTAGGACTTTATTAGCTTTTATTTAGCTATTGGGTAAGGACTCTTATGAGAACGTTCATTTGTAATCGATATCAAAAAATATAATAAACAAGTTTTCTTTGGGTACTCTATGATGTTTATAGATACTTGAGTTCCATGAAACCTTTCGCTTTGCATTCTTGCATTTGCATTTCGCATTTTGCATCGGCATAACATCCTTTGCATTCCGGGGGGGGGGGGGGGGTCTCACTCTTGCTTCATCTTCACAGACAAGCTGAATCACCCATACAATAGTCGAGTCAGTCGACGTTAAAAGATGGATCAATTGGAACAAGAGAATAGAGTGCTCTGTGACGAAGTTGCAACCTTGAAAGAAAACTTTGAGAGATTAAATGGTTTAGTTAAAGCTCTGTCCAACCAGTCTGCACTCAACAATCAAGAAGTTCAAAGGACTGTTATTTCCGAAGTTGTGTCAGTACCAATCCCAGTGGTGTCTACTGTTGCTGATGTAACCTATAGCATGCCGCCAGGTTTCCCGTGGGGAATGCCTCCTCATTTCACTCCTGCTGGCTATCGCCCGCCTGTTCCTGAGGGCCCTGCCATAACCACTGTTCGAACCATTCCTGCAACTGCTGTGATGACCACTGCACCTCCGCATGTGAACATTGTTCCATATATGTTGGATGAGCCAATTCTCCATAGGACACCCAGTGAAAATGTGGGTTTTGAAGAAAGAATGGATGGATTTCAAGGCCAATTTTCTGAGATTTAGAAATAATTAAAAGCCCTCCGTGGGAAAGATTTGTTTGGAAAAATTGCTTTTGACTTGTGTTTGGTTCCTAATGTCAAGGTTCCGCCAAAGTTTAAGGTCCCTGATTTTGAGAAGTACAAAGGAAATACTTGCCCTCAGAGTCATCTCATCATGTATGCTCGGAAAATGTCTGCCCAAACTGACAATGACCAATTGCTCATTCATTATTTCCAAGATAGTCTGACAGGCATTGCGCTCAAATGGTATATGGGGATGGATAGTGCGAAGATTCAAACTTTCAACGATCTAGGTGGAGCCTTCGTCAAGCAGTACAAGTATAATGTGGACATGGCTCCCGACCGTGATCAATTGAGGGCCATGGCTCAGAAAGACAAAGAGAATTTCAAGGAATATGCTCAGCGTTGGCGCGAGTTAGCCGCCCAAGTCATACCACCATTAAAAGGAAAGGAAATGACCAAGATCTCTCTGAAGACTCTATGTCCTTTATTTTACGAGAAGATGGTAGCAAGTGCACCCAGTGACTTCACCAAAATGGTAAACATGGGAATGCGCTTGGAAGAGGGTGTCTGTGAAGGAAGGTTAGTCAGGGAAGGAAGTGCTCCCAATAATGCTCAAAAGTATGGGAGTGGTTTGTGAAAAAGAGAGAACACGAGGCAAGTGTTGTGCAGCAGGGACGATCCAAGAGAGGGTATCCGCCATCACATCAGGTTGCTGCGATTTATCAGCCTCAACATCAACAAAATCAACAAAATCAGCCATTCAACGATCAGAGTCGTGTATACAAAAGAATAGACTTTGATCCTATCCCGATGACATGCACTGACTTGTTCCCAACTTTGATTCAAAAGGGTCACGTCCAGACGAGAGATCCACGTAAGGTACCCAAGAAACTTCCGTATTGGTACAAAGCTGACAAATTTTGCCCATACCATCAAGGTACTCTAGGCCACGATATTGAGAATTGTTACGGTTTGAAAGCAGAAGTTCAAAGGTTGGTTAAGTGCGGAACTTTATCCTTTAAGGGTTCCATTCCTTATGTGCAAGATAATCCCCCACCTCAGCATGGTTCGTCCTCCGCGAACATGATCCAAGGTTATCCGAGAAGCTCATATCAATATAGTGCCTGAAGATGAATCTGAAGGCGGCATATCAGACGATTCTGCAAATACAAAGACTGAATAAAATCCTGAGAAGGGCTCATCAGGGTGTTTTCTTTTCGTTTGCTTATGCATATTTCTTTTCCTTGATTAAAAGCGTGATTGGCTTGTAAGAACTTATTATTTTGAATAATTAGTGCAATAAAATATTTGTCTTGAAGAAGTCCATTCGTATTCACTCGTAAAATATTCTTCATAATATATAATACCGACTTTACCCGATCTCTTGCT